>CM061750.1:112132659-112732659 GCA_030979885.1 Lolium multiflorum | reverse complement strand
TGTTCATGTCGTTGGTCATAACCAGAGGTTCAGAGTCATCCATAACACATTCAGGCGATCCACGAAGACTATCTCTCGGTACTTTCAGCAGGTGTTGTACGTAATTGGGAAGCTCAGAGGTGACATGATCAAGCCAGCATCACTGAACACACCAACCAAGATCAAGAACAGCTACAGGTGGTTCCCCTATTTCAGGGTGAGTATAAAATCATGTTCCTTCTACCTATCAGATGTGTGGTACTATCAGAAACATGATTGTGTGCTAATTTTTTTACAGGATTGCATTGGGGCTATTGATGGTACTCATGTAACCGCAAAGGTACCGAGATCAATGTCTGCAGCATTCCGCGGGAGGAAGCACTACACCAGCCAGAACGTGCTAGCAGCTGTGGATTTCGATATGAGGTTCACCTACGTGCTTGCTGGGTGGGAGGGTTCAGCTCATGATGCGAGCATCCTGGCCGACAGCTTGTCAAGGCCTGATGGGTTGCAAATCCCTGACGGTAAGTTCTACCTTGGAGATGCTGGATATGCATGCCGATCGACCTGGAATTCTACCTCCTTCAGGAAAACAAGGTACCACCACAACGAGTTCTTTGCGAAGCACCGATCTCTGAATGCGAGAGAGTTGTTCAATCTGAGACACTCAAGCCTTAGAGTCACCATTGAGAGGGCCTTTCCTGCATTGAAGAACAGGTTCAAGGTCCTTGACCAGAAACCGTTCCACACGTTTGACACTCAGGTAAAGCTGGTCCTTTCTTGATGCATTCTTCACAACTGGATCCTAGGTTGGAGCGAGGATGAGTTCTTCGAAGAGGTACTCACTTTTGATGAAGTGGAGACCGGCCATGGCGTGGACGCAGGCGTCAATGATGCCTGGAAGGTGAAGAGGCAAGAGTGGGCAGACGCAATGTGGGAAGTCAGAGGCAACACCACCATCTGAGAAGAAGTGAAGAAGTGAATAAGTGAAGAAGAAGTGAAGAAGAAGAAGGACCCCCCTATGATCCCCTGTTTTCCGAACCCCTTTTCGATCCCCGTATGTTCAACGACCCCGTTATGATAAACTGCAATTCGTAGTAGCTAAGGAGCATCGTGTTATGAACTACCATTCCTACTAGCTAGGGATGATTTCGTGAACCCCCCTATGATGCTTCGTAAGTTTGCAACTATCATGAAGTGTGATTTATGTGTGATGGGAGGTGAGAGCATAGTAAAGCTACCCTTCGTAGAGTAGAGGTAACCTTAGACATGTCTGGATGGTACCAAACAGACCTAATATCATCTCCATTAAGATTTAGTCTTGGCTGCAGTCAAACAAACAGAAAGTCCTTTTTGACCCAGCCGATGCAGCCTGATCTACCAAATAACGGGCCAATTTCAGCCCGTCGCTCTTTCTAGACGCGTAAAGGTCCTTACACCGCTGCACCAGTGAGCCACGAATCAGATCCAGGCTACCAAACGCACCCTATGAAGCCGCGCGTTGTTCTTGGCTCTGGCCGCTGCCTCGCGTTGTTCTTGGCTCTGGCAGGAACAAGGCCCCAGATCTTCCACGGCGCCGCCCAGAGTGTATCCAAGCCATGTTTGGCTGATCAAATTGATAGAAGAATAGACAGAAACGCGAGCGAGCGAGCGAGCTAGCTACTAGCTAGCTTCTCTCGTGTCGATTGATGGCTCGTGTTGTTGTATGGAAAAGAAAAGAAGAAAGAAGGCCAGCCTATGTGCGACGGAAATCATTAAAATCACTTCTTCTCCGTCGAACACTATAACGGTGGAGATTTTTTCATACTTGTTCGTAAATGGGGGCACGATCGTAATTTTAGTATAGGTCCACTATCCGTACAACCCTCTACATGTCCGTATGGCCCATGTTGTGTTATACCTCGTTTCTTTATGTATCTACGGTCACGTACGTGTGCTGAAATAGAAAGATTCTATAAAGATTTTGCTCATGTGACTTCTTCTTTTTTCCTTACGCAATGTATACATACTGTATCAATAGATAAAATAGATACGGGTATACATGTATCGGATATGGGTTTCGACGGATCCAACATAGGAAAAAATCAACTATAACCCCAGCTTGGTTTTGGGGGAGCACCGGAGCAGCCCTCCATTGAAAGGAGATCAGGTTGGAGCGCTAAAAAAAGTAGAGAAGGGAAAACGAGCCGTAGAGTTTTGAAAAGTGTGACGACATGGAACAAACGAAAGGCAGCCCGCGCATCGGCGTCTGACGCATCTGGTGCTGTGTGATTGGTGTCGTGCGAGGATGGTTTGACGAAGCCGTCGACGTATTGGAGGCATTGGGGGATGACGGAACTGTGAAAATTCTTTTATACTGATACTAGCAAAATTGCCCGTGCGTTGCATCGGGAAAGAAAAAAAATTCAATATACTTGTGTGCTGCAAAGTAGAAAAAACATTTGATTTTGTCCATTTCTGATTTGTCTAGTTGTCTAGTATAAAAATAGATTAATTTTATTTCCATTGACAAAGTAGTTACATCGTGAAAATCATATTAACGACTAAGTATTTCGATTGACAATACAAATTATGAATAGAAACTCGTATTTTCAATCTCCTCAACCTTCCAACCATAGCCTACCAAACAAATAAAAATTCTACGAAGAGAAACACACAACAGAGCCATGGAACAGAAAAAAACACAACAGAGGCATGGAAGAAAAATATTATCTGCAGCTTCCGTGGCAAATGTAATTTGTACTTTGGTTCATGATGCACTTCCATCATACTGAAGTCAGAATCAGACTAAAACCTGCAACACTTTCCTGCTCCTGTTCTCTGCCCGGCCTTGTAGAACTTTGGGAAATCCAATCAATCACGAATATGTGCACCACATCTTGTATGCGCACCTACACATGTGGATTCAAAGAGCAGGTCCAAGTCTTCCATGAATTTACCAGAAAAGATGCCTAGTCATCCATCAATCGCTGAGTGGGCAAGCCCTTCCTTGGCACCAAGGAGCAGAAATCTGCTCTTTCTCTGCCCAGCTGCCTGGCTAGCTAAGCAAATTACAATGGAGGAACGATGCGTCACCCCACGGATTTGATTCATGTCCGGACTCAAAGCAAGACGGGAAAAAGAAAGACTACTGCCGGCAGCACCTCTGCATTGATATCTGCCGTGGGAGCCGGGGGCACTTTGGCGCGGGAGTATGCATGGATATATTTCTTGCCTACAGTTGGTCAGATTAGAAGGTAACATTGCAAACTGGCTTTCGAACAGTGTAGAAATGATTGTAGTACAAACCTGAATACAAATGCAGCATTGAAATGGTGATACAACTGTGCGCAGAACTTTGTCTGAATTCATTTTCCATTACCTAAAAGTGAGAACAAATGTGTACGCTACATTCAGATCTAACAGAAACGCACACACGGCATCTTCTCTGCTTCAATACGAGGAGGATGGCCGAGTTCTAAACTGAAAAACAAGAGGAATGGCCAGGCATCAGGCAGGTGTAGGGTGGGTTCGTCGGTAGGCCGGGATCTCGAACCAGAGCAGGAGTGGCACGACGACCTGGCCGCCGAGTACGACTCCACCCCTCCCTGCAGAACCCGACGCGCGAGCTTCAGACTCACCGATGTTGTGAGCATATTCTGCACCACTGCTCTTCCGTCCCTCTGCTCCAGCTCCGGCGGAGAAAGGAGACGGCGGCGACACCAAGAAATCCTAGCTAGGGAGGAGGGGAGAAGGGGAGGAGGAGCAATGACTTACAGGACCAGTCGACGGAGAAGGATCTTCGTCGCCGTTGTGGTTTGCTTGTCCAGTTTCCGCCGCCGTCTCCTTTCCCCGGCACGGCAGCACCTGTCGCCGCCGCGGCGTCGCCTCCCTCTCTCGTCCCCTTTCCACGACCGAAAACACGGGCCTGACCTCGTGGGTGAGAAAACCGGAGCGTGGAGCTTACCAGGTCGGGAAGATCCGGGATGGGCCGGAAAATTCCCCAAATAAACCAGAGAAGTAAACAACCCGTCTGGGAACTTTTGGGATTTGGTCGTGGGCCGGTATCTCCCCCTCCCAACCCCAAATATACCAGACAAGTAAACAAGGCCTAATCCAACCGAACGCGGGGATGGAACCATTTCATTCCTCTGGAACGGAACCATTCCATTCCATCCCATGCTGTTCCAGAACCAAACACACTCTTAGATTCCTTTTCCTTTCTTGTTGTTTCCTTCCATCCGTTTCTTATCTTCTTCCTTTATTGTTTATTTTCATCCAAAGGAGGAACGCTGATCCCTCTCACTCGCCATCGTTGATGCTTCTCGCTCACTGTCATTTATCAGCTTGTTGATATCCATGAAACTTGTGTATATAAACTGACGAGACAATTTAAAACAAAGCATGGTGGGACCAAGAGTATCTCCAGCCGCATCTCCCAAAGCGACATTCAAATGTATTTGGAGCGCGCCGGACAATCCAGCCACGCGCTCCAAAGCCTCATTCCGTCTGGCGCGGCCCAATACGGTGTCAGGCGCCTCGAGCCCATCCCCAGTCCACAGGGGGCTCCGGGCACGCCGGACACAACGAAAAGCAAGGTGGGCTCCCACCTGTCGGCGACCACTTCCACAACAGTTGGTTCGTGCCTTTTATTTCTCATCGCGTCTTCCGTCCCGCGCTTCCCACCCCTCCGGCACCGCTCGATTTGCCGGCCGTTTCGACGACAGATCTCTTCTGAGTCGGGCAGCGTCGTGGTGGCTGACTCTCTCGCCGGCCTTTTCGCCGCCGCTTCTTCGCCAACGCGTCCCAAAACGCATCGTAAATTCCGCCCCACCTCCGTGCACAGAAGGTGTTCGACGCCTTGTCAGGTAGGCGCGATAGGTCGTTGTTCGTTGTCTCGTCTGCCGCGGCTGAATTTTAATCATTAATTTTGCTTCAGACATTGATAGCGACGACGAGATGCTTCTCCAACTGCTGGTGGACGAGCAAGCCTTCAACGACGAAATTTGGGAGCATTTGTTGATCATCGCGTCTCTCCAAACATGTTTGACGCTGAGGCGGAAAAGCGGAAGAGGCGCGCCGTGGAGGTTCATGGCCGAGAAGAAAGAAGTCGAAGCCCCGACAGAGGATGGAGTGGCATACCATGTTGCACAACATAATTTATTTGTATGCTATGTTTAATAAATGGTTTTGTTTTCAAAAACCCTATCAAAGAAAAGTTTAGGGCCACGTTTGGGGAACGCGGGTGGAGAGCGACATCTCCTAAACGCAGCACGAAGAAACACGTCCCCCAAACGTTCGATCCAGCACCGTCTGGAGGTCGCTTTGGAGGACGCGGCTCATAAACGCAACTTCGTGGCCCATCATGCCACGTTCGAAGGCCCATGCCTCCGATCAATCAAGGAAACAGATGGAAAGAAGCATGGTCGGTAGAAATTCATACCGATCGATCAAGAAAAACAAAAGCGATCGTAGGAATCAACGTAACGAACCGTTTTTTAACTTATACTAGCACAAATGCCTGTGCGTTGCAACAGGAAAAAATATACGAGAATATGCTCATAGAAACAATTAGTTAAATTAGCTTGTTGATCAGAATAATGTCAGAGTAACCTATCGCACACGTAGAGTTGTTGAATAAACACCCACTCACCAGAAAAAACCCATCGACCCACCCTCCTTAAGCTCCTTATAACATGGTCTAACCTCTTGTTCGAGTACTACCTGCATCTCTACCCAGCTCATGCCAAGGTCATGGAGATCGAAATTTGTATCAGAAATTCAGAATCAAATCTAACAATTGCTCCTATTCTGTACCATGATTTCAATTTTTCTCTGATGTTGCTAACGAAAGGTCGCCTAGTCGTTGAACAGGATCTACCTCCTCAGAACATGCACTTCTAGATCCGTTGTTAGCTGTTTGTATACTCCAAAATTACAACAGCCAAAGCGGGTCCATAAAACTTAACCAGCAAAAATAACCCAAGAGAGCCCAGTCCAAGCGAAGGGTACTAAATAACGACCGTAATACGCTCGATACAGGGGAAAGTAAATTCACAAATCCATGAGCCGGCCGGCCGAGAATGGGGCGTGTGGCTTCCCCTGTCGCCCCGATGCCCATCTGCGCCCACCCCGAGCGATCCGGTCAAACACACGCCCCCCTCGTTGATCGATTTGCTCGGCATATTCTCCATCTCTCCATCTTCGGCGCCAGCATCGCCGGCAGCCCTTCGACGACCTCGGCAGAGCTGCTACTCTGCGACTCCGCCATCTCCCTCACCTCCGGCTCGCCTCCGTCCCCGCTAAACTCGCCCCCGCCCCTCGGTGAGCTCCGCCGTCCCTTCCGTCGTCATCTCGCTGCCGCATACCTCGCCACCCCACCACCTCGTCGATCTGCTCTTCCGCAACCCGGCTATGATCCACCGGGAACTCCGGCATCCTCCTTTTAATTCACCGAATCAATCAATTGCGCTTCTTCTTGTTGATTCACCTGGCTGATATTGCAGGCAATTTCAAGGTTTATAAATTGGTGGAACTCGTCATAAGGGGACGATGTGGGACTATTGAAGCCAATATTTTTTTGTTGGATTCGATCTTCATGAATTTTTGTTACAAACTGCTGCCAAGTCCTAATAGGACAATAGAGAAGCCCATATGATAAAAGCTGATACCAAATTGCAGGCCGAAGAGAAAGGCCGAAGTGCACTGGCTGTCGGAGGAACGCATCCCTGCTGTTGGCTGTTCGTTCTGTGGGAGATAGATGGCAGGGGTATCAGCTGAAGGCCCATAACGGGCGCTCGGCAGGGGACTATTTGGGCTGCTGGAGCCCAAGACAACCACGCGACGGACATGACTAAACGAATCGTTATGTAACATTGGCGGTGGCATTGCTCGTAAATTAACTGAAAACAAAGGGTAGTTCAAAAACGGACGAAAATTTTGGGGAGAAACCTTACTTCCTTTATTAGTAGGTAAAGATGTATATTTTTTCTAACGTAGGTGGTGTTATCTGTAATATTTTCTAACTTAGCTAGCAACATAGGGGTAAAACTGTTCAAAAAAATGTTGGACCAAGGAAACAATCCTTCCTCTATTATTAGGTATAGAATAGATGAAGAGATAGAGATTTAAATAGTAGAGATAGACATTAGTTCACGCTTTTTTTCTATACAAATGTTGATGTATTGAACAATTTAGAGACTCCACTGATCTAAGACTCGCTAGTTTTTTTATAGATATAACGAATTTGATAAATTAGGATAAATAGTTTATCCATCTAACATTTCTAGCTTATGACTTACATATCACATGCACATGAGTTAGATATTTGTGTATACTCTACATAGCAATGTTCTCCTTGAAATTTAATTTCAGCCAAAAATAATGAATATCTTTGGAGACCAACATTTTTTCAATTGCTCATCTCTATTTTTAATAAACAAACTTATTACATTTTGCATCGCACATCAAGCGGTATTTTGAACATGTGTTTATTCAGCACTCTTTCCCGCAGTAACATTGCCTATAAGTGGGTAAAAGGGTGACTAGGGAACAAGCCCCGCTAATAAATCCCTCCTTGTGGCAGGCCTCGACGCATCGCGCAACCTGGCAGAAATAAGGCGTGTAGGTCTTGCTGGCATCCTTGCAAGTCTCAGTCTGGGCATTAGAGCCTACAAAACAAAGAACGTAATATGTTGTATGAGAAGAACATATCCAATAGTGTTCTAGCTAGAAAGAAACAAGATAATATACGAGACACGGAATATGATTTTCACATATGAATAGCAAATGTGTATATGATGCATTGAGGAAGTTCCTTATTCTTTAATACTCTTGATATTTTAATACTAGAAAACTTACCGGCAGCCAAGAGGAGTAGCATGAGAAAGAGCAGACCCGGAACCTTGAGGACTGCCATGTATCAACGATTACGAGGACACGAAGAAAATTGAGTGACCACAAAATGATGTACATCAAAATAGTTCATGACGTCTTTTATAGCCATGGATAATCAGGCCTAATGACGAATGAATGGCAAAGTTATTATTGTGTGATCATATTTGGAATAATATGATTGTGATCCTATAATGAAAAGATATGATCATGTGTGATCATATATGAACGATACGATTAGGTGATCCTTTTTTTTTTAAGATTATGCATGCAATGCTAATATTATGGTAAATATTATTTATGAGGGTCAGAGGGGATCTCGTCTCAAATCAATTAACCAATTTGCATCAGATTTGCCCCAATATGACAACGATTTGCATCAGATTGGATAGGCGCATTAATTCCGCCTCGCATTCTAAAGAAAAGATGCAACAGAACGACACACATCGCACAATCCTTTGAACATCTCCACCCGTCCCCCCTATAGGCGCTCGCGGTGCCCATTTTTGGCTTATACGGGGAGGCTCCGACGCTAAACACAAAATGGGGGTTGGTCGGTTTCCAGCCGTGATCCTCATACAAATGATGTAGTATATTTTAAATAAAATTATTATTATTTTATTATAAATAAAAGACTAGTCATATTCATATCTAGGCCTATAGTACATGTACTCGAAGTCGTCGAACTGGCCGACGTTGTCGTCGGAGGAGCCATCATCGTCGCTCGCCGGGCGCGACATGAACCTGCGAGGCGGCGGTGGTGGTTGCATCCGCAGAGGCTGTGGTGGCACAAGCGGCGGGGACAGATGGCCGCAGCGGCTGCAACCTAGGCCGTCGTCGCCACGGCGTGCATGGTAGGCCTGCTTATCCTTCTCCCACCAGGACCGACCAACCTCCACCGGCGATGGCAATGGCGGCTTCGGGGAGCGTGGAGGCCACGATTGGCCCGGGAACTCCTTCGGGTCGCCGGGGCACCTCAAGTCGTTGGCGACCATGGAGTACTCCGGCGGCGGCTTCCACTGGTCTCGGCTGGATGGAGCGCGCCGGATGACGAATCCGCCGGCTTCATCGTCCTTCAGGCTGGAAGTGAGGGTATCGCAGGCGGGGGTAGTCGCCCGCCAAGACGTGGTTCATCACACCCTCGAGGGTCCGGCTGCCCCACCATAGCCGTCGATCAGCCTCGTTGTTGTCCACGGGAGGCGGCCCATCCCCCTCATACCTAGCGAGCTCCATCTCCTAGCGATTGGCGAAGAAGGCATCCCAAGTTGCGACGTTGTCAGGATCCCAACGGGGATCCATGCGCTGCTCGGGGGTGAGTGATACGTTGCAAACGTGTCTATAATTTTTGATGCTCCATGCTTGTTTTACACCAATTCCTCTATGTTTTATGTGCACTTTGCATCATTTTATGACATTTATTGGACTAACCTATTAACAAGTGCACAGTGCCGCCTGTTTTCTGCTTTTGTGTTTTGAAAGTTGCATGAAAGTTTCTCAGAATTGGACGAAACAAAAGCCCATGTACCGCGCCTCGTCGCCTCGTTTGCTCCGCCCTTCCGCCTATTTATTCCTCGTATCGGGAAAACCCCAGGGACGAGATCCTCCATCCACGAAAAGTTTCGTAGTCGCCGTCATCACCGAAACCAAGTTTCGGGGGACATAAGTCTCTGTTCCGGCACCCTGCCGGGACAGGGAAGTGCCCCCGGAGCCATCGCCATCGACTCCACCACCTCCACTTTGACTCCATGATGGTTTGTGAGTAGTTCCCGCAGAGACTATGGGTTCTGATGGGATTCGTAGCATAGAAAACAAAAAATTTCCTACCGCAAGAACGAATAACAAGCCAAGATGCAATCTAGAAGATGGTAGCAACGAGAAGATCATGACTAACCCTCGAAGATTTCCAAAGCCTACGAGATTAGATCTCGTTGTTGCTGTAGTCGATCACTTGCCGCAAAAGCGAGTAGAAGATCTTGATTGCACATACGGCAAAGACTCTCTCCGTACTCGGTCACACGTTCCATGTTGATGGCGACGTTTTGTTCTCCCCATTTTGAAGCAGGCATCCAATACCAAATTTGATGTGAAAGAATTGGTGGAGTTGGAATCTGTGGGCTCGCGAGGGAGGGTGAGGTGGGCTAGAGAGAGAGAGAGGGGGGCTAGGGCGCCGGCCAGGGGAGCCCTAGGTGGTGCGGCCAAGTCATGGGCTGCCCCCTCCCTCTCCTCCTCATTATATAGGTGTAACCCCAAGGGTTTGCCCAAAGTCTTCGAATAAGACCCCAATTCAAAATCTGCCTTATGGACGAAACTAGAGGGACAGGGACTCTCCCCTTCCCCCTTTCTTTGGCCGGCCAAGGAGGTGGAGTCCTCCATGGACTCCACCCTCCCACTTGGTTGGCTGGTTGGGTTTGGTGGAGTCCAACGGGACTCCACCTTCCATGGTGATTTCATCTGGAAGGTTCTAGAACATTCTAACGCCGTCCATAAATGCACTGGATCATTTCCAAACTTGGAAAGTGACTTCCTATATATGAATCTTATTCTCCGAACCATTCCGGAACTCCTTGATGTCCTGGATCCCATCCGAGACTCCGAACAAAACTTCGAACTCCATTCCATATTCCATATCTACTTAAAACGACATCAAACGTTAAGTGTGTCACCCTACGGTTCGTGAACTATGCAGACATGGTCGAGACTCTTCTCCGACCAATAACCAATAGCGGGATCTGGAGATCCATAATGGCTCCCACATATTCAACGATAACTTAGTGATCGATTGAACCATTTACATACGATACCGATTCCCTTTGTCTCGCGATATTTTACTTGTCCGAGGTTTGATCATCGGTATCTCTATACCTCGTTCAACCTCGTCTCCGACAAGTACTCTTTACTCGTACCATGGCATATCATCTCTGTGAACTATTCACATGCTTGCAAGCTAATCAGACGACATTCCACCGAGAGGGCCCAGAGTATATCTATCCGTCGTCGGGATGGACAAATCCCACTCTTGATCCATATGCCTCAACTCATACTTTCCGAATACTTAATCCCACCTTTATAATCACCCATTTACGTAGTGGCGTTTGATGTAATCAAAGTACCCTTCCGATATAAGTGATTTACATGATCTCATGGTCGAAGGACTAGGTAACTATGTATCGAAAGCTTATAGCAAACTGAACTTAATGAGTGATCTTATGCTACGCTTATTTGGGTGTATGTCCATTATATCATTCACCTAATGACATAACCTTGTTATTAATAACATCCAATGTTCATGATCACGAAACCATAATCATCTATTAATCAACAAGCTAGTTTATACAAGAGGCTTACTAGGGACTCCTTGTTGTTTACATAACACACATGTATCAATGTTTCGGTTAATACAATTATTGCATGGTATGCAAACATTTATCATAAACACAAAGATATATTATAATAACCATTTTATTATTGCCTCTTGGGCATATCTCCAACAGTCTCCCACTTGCACTAGTGTCAATAATCTAGTTTACATTTGTAAAGATATAACACCTTGGCCTTCTGGTGCTTTATCATGTTTTGCTCACGGGAGAGGTTTTAGTCAACGGTTCTGACATGCTCAGAAACGTATGTATTTTGCAAATCATTTGTGTCTTCACGCATCACTCATTTTCCAAATGAGTCGGCATTGAATATGTTTGGTCTTCTGGTGGAACCTTAATTCCGTGGTTTGAAATATGTCACTAATATTGTCAAACACAATATAGCTTCAAAGTTCGACACTATCGGAACTACACCAAGTTCTCAAAGAACTTTTCAACTTAACATCCTTAGTCATTGTCAGAACAATGACATACTCCTTCGTTTAGAATCCGTCACAATATTTAGAACTTTTCTAAATCTAGTATTGTGCTACCTTTTAAACAACACTTAGCCTAATTGATATTTGAAATTCATTTTTATATGTGACCAAACTAATATCGGTGCAACACCTTACAGTGATTTGTTTATCATTACCCCATACAAAACTATATATATCCTTGGTTCTTCTAACGCACTCAGGGATATTCTTACTGTTGTCCAATGATCATCACATGAATCATTCTGGTATATGCTCCTAACTTTTTAGAGCACGGGACATCTGATTTTTTACATATTATTCGTGATCTAAAATCACTCATGTATTTTCATCGAGTGTCAAATACACTCAAGTCTTGTTAAACCTTCACATGAAAAGAACACCTTCTTAATATTTCTATATTGAACTACTTCAATATCCATTCTATGTACTTTGACTTAAACTTATTATGTGTTTCAATCTATCTTCATAGATCTTGACACTAAATATGTTTCAGTCCATATCCTTTCATTGAAGTTAATTCTCAATGAAACCTTTTATAATCAAGTATATAATTACATCATTTATAACCAACTATATGTCATCTACATAAAGTATTATAAATATGTCTCAGCGCTCCCACTTAATTTCTTGCAAATGCAAGCATCTTCATCATTTCAAATGAAATCAAAAATTCTTTGACTATTTCATCTGGTGAAGATTCCAACTCCGCGATACTCACTTCATCCAATTGAAGTTTGTATACCTATCTAGTATTTCACGGACCAGCAAAACTCTTGGTTGTATCTTGTATACACCTTTAATACACACTTCTGTTAAGTAATGTATTTTGCCATCCTACTAGCATATCTCATAAAAGAAATATGTAGAGATTACTAGAATAATTCACATAGACTATAAACATCGCTACGGAAGATCTAATCTTATCGTAGTCAACTCTTTGAACTTTGTCGTAAACAATCTTTCGACAAGTCGAGCTTATTCAAGGATATTCCATCCAAGTCCATCAATTTTATAGATCCATTTACTTTCAAAAATATTCATCTATCTTGGATTTCATGGCGTATAGCCATTTTAACGGAGTCAGGGCCCATCATAACTTCTTTGTTGGTAGTTGGTTTATCATTGTTCAAAATCAATCATTTGTCCACAAATCATTTATTTGATCACAAAGTAAACCATACCTACAAGGTTCAATATGTACTTCGATCTCCATGGCTAAAACACTTTGTAGTCATGGGAGCCATGATCGTTGTTGCCGCTTCCGAAACCATTTCCGATGCTGCGCTACTCTGATCATTATGCTCAGGTTCATAAACCTTATCAAGTTCTATTGTCCTCCCACTCAAATATTTCGCTAGAAAACAATTTCTTGGAAATAAGTAAGTAACATTAACAAACACTTTTTGTCTTTTACTTCATAGTGGAAAGAATTCCCAATTTGTTTTTCTGGGATAACCAACAAAGACATTCATCCGATTTTGGTTGTAAACTTATTTACTTATGCTATGCATACCAAAATTTAAGAAAGGACTATTAGGTTTCATACCCATGCCATAACTCGTATGGTGTCATTTCAACGGATCATGATGATGCTCTATTCAGTGTAAAAGCGGTAGTCACTAAAGCATAATCCACAAAAATATAATGGCGTCATATTATCTCATCATTAACCCAACAAGGTTTGGATACGTTTCTTGGATACTCCATCATCACTATGATACTCCAAGAAACGTGAGTTGTAGAACAATTTCATAACTCTCTTAGATGTTCGCTAAAACTCGTAATTCAAATATTTCCACCGTGATCCAATCATAGATATTTGACTTTTCTATTACGATGATTTCCACTTCATGCTGAAATTTATTTGAATCCATTCAAATGTTTCAAACTTCTTCCTTATTGAATATATCCACATATATATACTCAATTCATTGTTGGAAGTTTTCATGATGTAGAAGAATCTCCGCACACAACTATGCCCAGTGAACCACATACATCATCATGTATGTTTCCACTAAGTTAGTTGCTCGTTCAACTCTTGGCCTATGAACGGTATTTCAGTCATTCTCTTTAGAAGAGATTTGCAAGCGCCAAACGATTCAAAAATCAAATGACTCCAAAATTCATTTGCATGGAGTTTCTTCATGCGTTCCTTTCTAACATGACCTAAATGGCGGTTCCACAAATAAGTGGAATTCAAATCATTTGCCTTATAGCATTTTAGCGTCAGTGTTATGCATGTGTGTTTCACCATAAAGATTTATAATAACTTATCCATCGTACATGGAATACTATCAAAATTTGAACAACTCATTGTTTTCATTTGACCAGAACAAAACAACAATTATAAAGTTCTTTATTATAAATCTGAAGGGCTAGATAGAATAACTTGTTACGAATGTGGAATCGTGGGTCACTACTCCAATGAGTGCCCCAAAAGGTTAGCCAAGACTGCCCCCAATACCGCTGCACCTGCCCAGCAACAGCGCCGCTTTGCAGCTAGAAGGAACCCGAACAACCGCAACGGCCGCCTCTACCACATGAATGCAACAGAAGCCCAGGAAGCACCTCAGGCCATGCCAAGTATGTTTTCCTGTTAATCCAATTGCCCAATCTCTCTTAGGAACCTAACTTTTCTTAAAATCTCGGGACGAGATTTGTTTAAGGGGGAAGGGTTTGTAACATCCCAAATTTTCAAACAAAGAAGAAGATGAATTTCCTTTTTCCAAAAATGAGAACCAACAAAAACTTTTATTAAATCAATGACTATGCATAGTTCTCATACTTAATTCTTGTGTTATTGCCATGATGATTGTTGGTATGCTTATCAAATTTTTCTTAAACCCTAAACCTTGCTCCTTTTCATCATCCAAGATTAAAACAAAGAAAAGAAATTAAAATAAATAAAAGAAAAGGCCTAGGTAAGCCTATGGCTATTCTTGAAAATAATAAACTATGCCATGATCTATCTTGTTTAGATAGTTTGAAAAACATCAACCAACCCAACCTATCACTTACCAACTCAATCCAATGTGAAACAAAAAGAATTAAAATTATACATAGAGGCATATGTGGCACATAGCCATAATGACAAATTTTGACCTATGCCCTCAAACCTTACCCAAATGGTTTGAAACCTTTACCAAACTCAATCTAACACTCAATAAACACTAAACCATGCCTACCAAGAAGAAAATAAGAAAAATGCATTTCAACACATGCATATGCTTATGGACATTTTGCAAAACTTTGATCTAGGCCAATTTGGCTTGAACCATTAGTTGTAGAATGTTACTAAACACTTAATAACACTTTTTGAATCAAATAAACTCAAATCAAATCAATTTTGAATTCAAAATGAGCTCACATGAGATAATGGTCAAATCTGCCATTTATCTCATGATGCCCACTTTGAGCCTCTGTATTTAGAGTTTTGTAAACCAAACAATTCCAACTCTTTGCACCTCATCCAAGACCACATCAAAGTGAACAACTTTGCTCAAAACCACCCCTGCAAATTTGTTATAGATTTCAAAATATGATCAAGCAAAGTGGTGACATTGAAACAGATTCTAGATTCTACCCTTTTTGGATTTTCACAAACCAGCACCATTTTGCTCACCACCACCACCATTGTGTGCCAAATATTATTCAAATCCACTCCACCAAAATTCACTAAAGAATTCCAAATTTGTGTTCATGCGGCCAGTTGGTCGAACACATTGTGTGCATAAACCTGCCAACTCTATACATTGCAAAATCCAGTGGACCAATGCCTCCACCATCGACCATAGGTCACCATTTGTACTCCCCTGACCTCCCACTAGCCAAGCACCAGAGACAAAGAATTGTACACCGAATCGTCACCATTTTGACAAAACATGGCCATGCCGTGGCATGTCAACCTCTCACCATGCCATTCTCCCCTCTGATCAACTCCAACGTGCACGATCATGTCCTTGCCCTTTCTCTCACTCTCCTGCACTCGCTAGACATGCTCATCAACGAATTGGAGCAATACACGCGACGGCACGAACGCGCCCAGACACGCACGCGCACGCCAGAGCGTGCACAGACACGTGTTAGAGCACGCTCGGCCGTGACGTCGCCCCACTCACCTGCGTCACCCCGTGCCCTCTCCTTGCGCCACCAGCTCCACCACGTCACCCTCTACGCCCTAGACATGCTCGCTGGCTCGCGGGAACCCTATACGTGACGCCACCGTCGACGCCATCCGCCGGTACCCGCGACAGAGACAACACGCGCCCGTCCTCGTCTCCGCCTCGTTTTCACCGCGATCAAGCCCTGCGTCATCGCCATGACATCGCCAAGCCACCCGCGTCAGCGCCAGTGCCCCTGCCCCTGTAGCGACGTCACCGTGGTTGACATCACCGCCGCGCCTCGGCCTCGCTCCGTTGCTATAAAAGGAGGGCTCCCCTCGCTCCATTCACCACACATCGCCTTCCCCTCTCATCACAACCTCTCCTCGTCCACTCGCCGTTGCACATTGCCCACCAACGCCGCCCAATTTCACCGCCGGAGTCCGTGAGCTGCCGCAGAAGCCGCCGTTGATAGAAGCCATCCCCGGAGACGCCGCTGGTGCTAGACGACTCGCCGTCGACGACAACATACCTACGCACCTCGCCGACCCTCGCCGGAGCACCGGTGAGCTCGCCGACCCCCTGCCCGTGCCGCCAGCAACCCTCCTCTCGCCGTCGTCGACGATGAACGCGATCCGTTGGATCGAGTTCTAATCGTGCGGCTCGGAAGGAAACATACCGTTTCGCTCGTTAAGTTAGGCTGACAGTGGGACCCAGTGTCAGGTGGCCCACTCGCGCGAGACGCAGAGCTGGGCCGGCCCGTTTACTTTTCTCGTGCAGCCCGCTTTTCCGCCTAGGCCCAGTGATTCAAAATTGAATATTTCAAATTTGTTAAATTGCTTACTGCATCCATTTTCAAATTTAAATAGAATCAAATCTACTGGGCCAAATTTCATAAATTTTATATATTTGGAAAGCTTAGAAAATTATCTAAATAACTACACTGGTCTCAACCCTTGATTAATTATAGAAATAATGTGACAAAAATAACAAGGCAGGGACTTTTCAAACTTCAAACATTTATTAAAAATAAACCAAAAATGCTTTTGAGTTGATTCCAACTCTCAAAAATCACATTTCATATTGTCTATCTGAATATATAAAAATATGACATAGTTGTTTGTATGATCATGGTCTAGAGTAAATAATGGCTCTATGGCTATTTCTAGTCCATTTAAATTATCCAAAAATATTTATTAAATCATATGAGAGATATTCTCTCATTTAAATCTTGTCTCAAGTAACTCAACATGAGGTAGTGACCATGGTCTATATCATCTCATATTGAATTATTTGGTGATATTAAATTATAACTATGTTAGTATTAAATTGCATGAGGTGTAGCACCTCATTGAAATCATTTTCCCAAATGATGAATATGAAGTGTTGACCTTGGTCAACATGGGTTCAAATATTATTATTTGAGGAGATTAAATCTTAACAAGATTCAATGAGAGGAAATTATTTCTCCAAAGAATTAAATAGAAACCCTAATCAATAATTGTAATGAGAGGAAATTATTTTTCTTAAGAAGAAAACAAAGTCAACCACCATGATAATAATGTGGTGATGCTAGAATAGCTTGTGTGAACCAATTGTGTGCTTAGCCTAGCTCTTAAGCTTTGATTGGTGATTGTATACCTTGTATTCGTTTATAGACGCTAGTACCGAGGAATACCAAGAGGAGGAGTGATACGTCTCAAACGTATCTATAATTTCTTATGTTCCATGCTAGTTTTATGACAATACCTACATGTTTTACACGCATTATATATCACTTTTATGCATTTTTCGGGACTAACCTATTAACAAGATGCCGAAGTGCCAGTTCCTGTTTTCTGCTGTTTTTGGTTTCAGAAATCCTACACAGGAAATATTCTCGGAATTGGACCCAACGAAGACAGAAGTCAATACTTTGACGAGACGGACCCGGAGAGCCAGAGAGGGGCCAGAGGGGGGCCAAGGGGCTCCCACACCATAGGGGGGCGCGGGTGGACCCCTGGCCGCGCCCAGATATGGGGTGGGCCCCTCGGGACCCCTCCGACGCCGCCCTTCCGCCTATAAAGTCTCTCCGTCGCGAAAACCCTAAAAAGTTAAGCCACAATACGAGAAAAGTTATGCAGCCGCCGCCATCGCAAAGCCAAGTCCGGGGGACAGAAGTCTCTGTTCCGGCATGCCGCCGGGACGGGGAATTGCCCCCGGAGTCATCTCCATCGACACCACCGCCGTCTTCATCGCCGTTCTGTCTCCTATGATGAGGAGGGAGTAGTTCTCCCTCGAGGCTAAGGGCTCTACCGGTAGCTATGTGGTTCATCTCTCTCCCATGGTGTGATCTTTATGAATATGTAGATGTTACTCTTGTCTATTATGCACTCTAGAGGTTACTTTAATATGAACTCCGGATGTTGTGGAGCTTGTTTACTCCGGCTTGAGGGAGCTCTTGTAGCCCTACACAATGAATGGTGTTTGTTATCCAACAAGAGAGTGTTTGAGAGTAGCACTTATTTGTTCATCTATGTGATCATAGGCTTTGCAATCTAGATGTCATATGCTATTCAAGTGTTTTATTATGTGAACTTTGGAGTTACTGTGACCTCGGTGTAATGGTGACAGTGTGTGCGCCGTGTGTAACTCCCTTATGAATTGTGGTGTGTTAGTGCCTCCTATGAATGCTCACGGTGATAGTGTGGGGTGTTCATTAGTACTTGGGAATACGCCTTTGAGGTGTGCTTTTGCACACTTGCCCAATGAATTTGAGTTCTTTATCCAATAAGAGAGTAGTATGATGAAGTGCTTATATTTATATTCAATTATGATTGCAATGTTGAGAGTGGCCACTAGTGAAAGTAGGATCCCTAGGCCTTGTTTCCAAATACTGCAAACATCGCTTATTTACTGTTTTACTGCATCTTTGCTTTCTGCAATATTTACTTCAGATCGCAATTACCGTTCACCACCATCTATACCACCTGCGTTTTAATATCTCTTCGCCGAACTAGTGCGCCTATACATCTGACAAGTGTATTAGGTGTGTTGGGGACACAAGAGACTTCTTGTATCGTAATTGCAGGGTTGCTTGAGAGGGATATCTTTGACCTCTACCTCCCCGAGTTCGATAAACCTTGGGTGATTCACTTAAGGGAAACTTGCTGCTGTTCTACAAACCTCTGTTCTTGGAGGCCCAACACTGTCTACAGGAATAGAAGCGTGCGTAGACATCAAACTATTTTCTGGCGCCGCCGGGAGGTAAGGTAAAAGGTATTCACATCCTCCGACTACTAAGCTATTTCCTAGCACTGTTGCCGGTGTGTGAGTGCTCGAAGCTATTTCCTTTAGATCCTGCAATTATATCTTTTTGTTTCTTGTTTTTATTTTCACTAGTTAGGCTTAATGGAAAACAACAAAAAAATTAGAGATCTTTATGAACTTTATATTGAATTAGGACATGATGTGTTTGAAAAGAAAATTAAAAAACCCATGGAACTTTGTTTGCAAAATAGTTGTAGCAATGTTATTAGCATGAACTCTTTGAATACTATTATTGCTAATGCTATGGAAGAATTTAAGCTTGGGGAAGCTGGTTGTGATATTTTTAGTCCCCCAAGTTTTGAGGAGAAAATTTTCTTTGATGATACTTTGCCTCCCATTTATGATGATTACAATGATGGTTGTGATAGTTTTACTCCCACTATTACTTATAAAATTGATTATGCTTATGTGGAGAGTAATACTTTTATGCATGTGAATAAGAATGCTTTATGTGATAGTTATATCGTTGAGTTTGTTCATGATGCTACTGAAAGTTATTATGAGAGAGGGAAACATGGTTATATGCATCTTAATAATATTAAGTTTCCCCTCTTTGTGTTGAGAATCTTGAAGTTGCGCTTGTGTTGCCTTTCTATGCTTGTCGCATTATGCTTACATGACTTGTTTATTTACAAGATTCCTTTTCATAGGAAGTGGGTTAGGCTTAAATGTGTTTTGAATTTGCTTCTTGATGCTCTCTTTTACTTCAACTCTTATTTCTTGTGAGCATCATTAAAATCACTGAGCCCATCTTAATGGCTATAAAGAAAGCATTTCTTGGGAGATAACCCATGTTTTTATTTTGCTACTGTTTTGTTGCGTCTTGGAAGTTGTTACTACTGTAGCAAACTCTCCTTATCTTCATTTTATTGCATTGTTGTGCCAAGTAAAGTCTCTAATAGAAAGTTGATACTAGATTTGGATTTCTGCGCAGAAACAGATTTCTACCTGTCACGAATTTGAGTAGATCTCTCTATAGGAAACTCGTAAAATGCTCCAAATTTTCATGCGTGATCCTCAGATATGTACGCAACTTTCATTAGTTTTGAGTTTTTTCATCTGAGCCTGTTAAGTGCCTCTAAAAAATTCGTCTTTACGGACTGTTCTATTTTGACAGATTTTGCCTTTTATTTTGCATTGCCTCTTTTACTGTGTTGAGTGAATTTCTTTGTTCCATTAACTTTCAGTAGCTTTGGGCAATGTCCAGAAGTGTTAAGAATGATTATGTCACCTCTGAACATGTGAATTTTTGATTATGCACTAACCCTCTAATGAGTTTGTTTTGAGTTTGGTGTGGAGGAAGTTTTCAAGGATCAAGAGAGAGGATGATACAATATGATCAAGAAGAGTGAAAAGTCTAAGCTTGGGGATGCCCCGTGGTTCATCCCTGCATATTTCAAGAAGACTCAAGCATCTAAGATTGGGGATGCCCAAGGCATCCCCTTCTTCCTCGACAACTTATCAGGTCACCTCTAGTGAAACTATATTTTTATTCCGTCACATCTTATGTACTTTACTTGGAGCATCTGTGTGCTTTTATTTTCATTTTTTATCTTAGTTCTCTGAATAAATTGGATCATACCTTGTGTGGGAGAGAGACACGCTCCGCTTTTTCATATGAACACTAGTGTTCTTCGCTTTTACTTTTAATGTTCATGGCGGAGTTGAAAACCGCTTCGTTAATTGCTATTTGGTTGGAAACAGAAAATGCTTCATGTGGTAATTGGTATATGGTCTTGAATAATTTGATACATGGCAATTGTTTTGCTCAAATAGATCATGTTTAAGCGCTTGCATCATGTACTTTGCACCTATTAATGAAGAACTACCGTAGAGCTTGTTGAAATTTGGATTGCATGATTGATCTCTCTACAGTCTAGATATTTTCTGGTAAAAGTGTTTGAGCAACAAGGAGACAGTGTAGAGTCTTATAATGCTTGCAATATGTTCTTATGTAACTTTTGCTGTACCGGTTCATACTTGTGTTTGCTTCAAACAACCTTGCTAGCCAAAGCCTTTGTACTGAGAGGAATTCTTCTCGTGCATCCAAAACCTTGAGCCAAAACCTATGCCATTTGTGTCCACCATACCTACCTACTATGTGGTATTTCTCTGCCATTCCAAGTAAATTGCTTGAGTGCTACCTTTAAAATTTCATTCCTTGTCTTTGCAATATATAGCTCATGGGAAAATAGCCTTAAAAACTATTGTGGTAAAGAATATGTAGCTTATGTATCTTATTTCTTATAAGTTGCTTGTTGAGCGGTAACCATGTTTTGGGGACGCCATCAACTATTACACTTTTGTTGAATATCATGTGAGTTGCTTTGCATGTTCGTCTTGTCTGAAGTAAGGGTGATTTATCATGATCAAATGGTTTGAGTATGCATATTGTTAGAGAAGAACATTGGGCCGCTAACCGAAGCCATGTATCATGGTGGAAGTTTCAGTTTGGACATTAATCCTCAATCTCTTATGAGAATATTATCTATTGTTGAATGCTTATGCATTAAAGAGGAGTCCATTATCTGTTTTCTATGTTGTCCCGGTATGGATGTCCTTAGTTGAGATCTATCAAAAACGAGAAATCAAATGCGATCTATCTCCTTGAACCTTTGTACAGGCGGCATAGAGGTACCCCTTTGTGACACTTGGTTGAAACATATGTAATGCAATGATAATCCATGGAAATCCAAGCTAATTAGGACAAGGTGCGAGCACTATTGGTATTCGATGCATGAGGCTTGCAACTTATAGGAGGTCTTATGCATAACACATATGAATTATTACTACCGTTGACAAAATTGTTTCCATGTTTTCAAAATAAAAGCTCTAGCACATGAGTAATCCCTGCTTCCCTCTGCGAAGGGCCTTTCTTTTACTTTATGTTGAGTCAGTTTACCTACTTCTTTCTATCTTAGAAGCAAACACTTGTGTCAACTGTGTGCATTGATTCTTACATGCTTACTTATTGCACTCATCATATTACTTTGTGTTGACAATTATCCATGAGATATACATGTTGAAAGTTGAAAGCAATTGCTGAAACTTAAATCTTCCTTTGTGTTGTTTCAAAACCTTCTATTAAGAATCTATTGCTTTATGAGTTAACTCCTATGCAAGACTTATTGATGCTTGTCTTGAAAGTACTATTCATGAAAAGTCTTTGCTATATGATTCAGTTGTTTAGTCATTATCTTTACCATTGCTTTGAATCACTTCATTCATCTCATATGCTTTACAATAGTATTGATCAAGATTATGATAGTAGCATGTCACTTCAGAAATTATCCTTGTTATCGTTTACCTACTCGAGGCGAGTAGGAACTAAGCTTGGGGATGCTTGATACGTCTCAAACGTATCTATAATTTGTTATGTTCCATGCTAGTTTTATGACAATACCTACATGTTTTACACGCATTATATATCACTTTTATGCATTTTCCGGGACTAACCTATTAACAAGATGCCGAATTGCAGGTTCCCATTTCTGTTTTTTTTCAGAAATCCTACACGGGAAATATTCTCGGGGTGGACCCAACGAAGACAGAAGTCAATACTTTGACGAGACGGACCCGGAGAGCAGAGAGGAGCCCGAGAGGGGGGCCAAGGGGCTCCCACACCATAGGGGGCGCGGGTGGACCCCTGGCCGCGCCTAGATATGGGGTGGGCCCCTCGGGACCCCTCCGACGCCGCCCTTCCGCCTATAAAGTCTCTCCGTCGTGAAAACCCTAAAAAGTTAAGCCACGATACGAGAAAAGTTACGCAGCCGCCGCCATCGCGAAGCCAAGTTCGGGGGACAGAAGTCTCTGTTCCGGCACGCCGCCGGGACGGGGAATTGCCCCCGGAGTCATCTCCATCGACACCACCGCCATTTTCATCGCCGTTGTTGTCTCCTATGATGAGGAGGGTAGTTCCCCCCGAGGCTAAGGGCTCTACCAGTAGCTATGTGGTTCATCTCTCTCTCCCATGGTGTGATCTTTATGAATATGTAGATGTTACTCTTGTCTATTATGCACTCTAGAGGTTACTTTAATAAGAACTCCGGATGTTGTGGAGCTTGTTTACTCCGGCTTGAGGGAGCTCTTGTAGCCCTACACAATGAATGGTGTTTGTTATCCAACAAGAGAGTGTTTGAGAGTAGCACTTATTTGTTCATCTATGTGATCATAGGCTTTGCAATCTAGATGTCATATGCTATTCAAGTGTTTTATTATGTGAACTTTGGAGTTACTGTGACCTCGGTGTAATGGTGACAGTGTGTGCGCCGTGTGTAACTCCCTTATGAATTGTGGTGTGTTAGTACCTGATACGTCTCCAATGTATCTATAATTTCTTATGTTCCATGCTAGTTTTATGACAATATCTACATGTTTTATCCATACTTTATATCGTTTTGATGCATTTTCCGGAACTAACCTATTAACGAGATGCCACACAGTTCCTCTTCTGTTGTTTTTGGTTCCAGAAAGGCTGTTCGGGCAATATTCTCGGAATTCGACGAAACGAAAGCCAAACATCTTATTTCACCGAGACGGACCAGAACACCGAAGGGGAGACGGAGTGGAGGCCCAGGGCCCCCAGACCACAGGGCCGTGTGGGTGGACCCCTGGCCGCGCCGGCCTATGGGGAGGGCGCCCTGGTGCCCCTCCGACGCCGCCTCTTCGCCTATAAAGTCCCTCGCGACCTAAAAACCCGATACCGATTGACGAAACTCCAGAAAGACTCCAGGGGCGCCGCCGCCATCGCGAAACTCCGTTTCGGGGGACAGAAGTCTCTGTTCTGGCGCGCCGCCGGGACGGGGAAGTGCCCCCGGAAGGCATCTCCATCGACTCCATCGCCATCTTCATCACCGCTGCTGTCTCCTATGAGGAGGAGGGAGTAGTTCTCCATCGAGGCTAATGGCTATACCGGTAGCTATGTGGTTAATCTCTCTCATGTACCTCAATACAATGATCTCATGAATTGCCTTGCACGATTGAGATCCATATGATGAGCTTTGTATCACTATTAATCTATGTGCTACTCTAGTGATGTTATTAAAGTAGTCTATTCCTCCTTCATGATGTAAAGGTGACGGTGTGTGCATCATGTAGTACTTGGCATAGGTTATGATTGTAATCTCTTGTAGATTATGAAGTTAACTATTACTATGATAGTATTGATGCGATCTATTCCCCCTTTCATAGCTACGGTGACAGTGTGCATGCTATGTTAGTACTCGGTATAATTGCAATGGTCTATTATGCACTCTAAGGTTACTTAAATATGAACACCGAATGTTGTGGAGCTTGTTAAGTCCGGCTTGAGGGAGCTCTTGTAGCCCTACGCAATGAATGGTGTTTGTCATCCAACAAGAGAGTGTAGAGAAAGTAGTATTTGTTTATTCAGTTATGTGATCAATGTTGAGAGTGTCCACTAGTGAAAGTATGATCCCTAGGCCTTGTTTCCAAGCACTGAAACTCCGTTTATTTACTGTTTTGTTGCATGTTTACTCGCTGCCATCTTTATTTCAGATTGCTATTACCACTCATATTCATCCATATCACTTGCATCTCACTATCTCTTCGCCGAACTAGTGCACCTATACATCTGACAAGTGTATTAGGTGTGTTGGGGACACAAGAGACTTCTTGTATCTTAATTGCAGGGTTGCTTGAGAGGGATATCTCTGACCTCTACCTCCCTGAGTTCGATAAACCTTGGGTGATTCACTTAAGGAAACTTGCTGCTGTTCTACAAACCTCTGCTCTTGGAGGCCCAACACTGTCTACAGGAATAGAAGCGTGCGTAGACATCAAGCTATTTGCTGGCGCCGTTGCCGGGGAGGTAAGGTAAAGGTATTCACATCCTCCGACTACTAAGCTATTTCCTAGCACTGTTGCCGGTGTGTGAGTGCTCGAAGCTATTTCCTTTAGATCCTGCAATTGCATCTTTTTGTTTCTTGTTTTTATTTTTCACTAGTTAGGCATAATGGAAAACAACAGTGAGCTTTTTAATCTATTTCCTGAAATAAGACATGAATTATGTGATGCGAAAATTAAAAACCTATGGAACCTTATTTGCATGCTAGTAGCAATGTTATTAGTATGAACGCAATTACTGCTAATGCTATGGAGAAGTCTAATCTTGGGGAAGCTAGTTTTTGTGATCTTTTTAGCTTCCCATCTTTAGGGGAGAAAATTTGCTCTGATAATGCTTTATCTCCCATATGCGATAACTCTAATGATGCTTGTGACATTTTAAATCCACCTACTGAAAGTATTCCTTTCAAGATACCCATGAAAATTATTGAACGTGTTGTGGATAACCGCTATGAAGGGGATGGAACTGTCCATCCTGGAGATCATTTACTGTTTTTGCATGAATTATGCGGGTTATTCAAGTGTGCAGGTATCTCTATGGATGAAGTGAAGAAGAAATTATTCTCTATGTCGTTGTCTGGTAAAGCGGCGCATTGGTATAAACTGTTGAAGGATGGGCATTCTCTTGATTGGAAGGATATTGTGCCTCTATTTTATTCTAAATTCTATCCTCCAAGTGAAATTCACAAAGACCGAAACCGCATATATAATTTCTGGCCTCATGATGGAGAGAGTATTGCCCAAGCATGGGAGAGATTGAAGTCTTTAATGCTCAAATGCCCCATTCATGAGCTTCCTGGTAATATCATCATTGATAATTTCTATGCAATTCTTTATTTTCAAGATAAAACCTTGCTGGATACTGCTTGTTCTGGATCATTCACGCGCAATAAAGAAGAGTTTAAATGGGACCTTCTTAATCGGATTCAGGAGAAGGTAAAGAATCAGGTATAAACTATGAATATGAATGCATTAAGTCTTTCATTGAAACTGCTTGATTTTCAAGAGCTTAGTGCTAAATATGGTCTTGATCCTCAAATTATGGTCGATTATTATAGAGCCTTTGCTTCTCATATTAATGTTCCTAAGGAAAATTGGTACATGTATCATGAACCTTTCAAAGACACTTGCATGGAAAATGAAATTGTTGTTAATGATTGCAATAAACATGCCCAAACTTCTGAAAATACTATTTCTTATAAGCATGTTAATTTTTGTGGAATGCATAGACCTTGTGGAATTAATCAAATCGAAGATGAATATTGTATCCATCATAGGAATGAAAAAACTAGAAAGTGGTTTAGGGCTCTAGATGATCTTGGTAAAATAGTTTGTGCCCTCTATCCTTTTATTTGTGAACTTTGCCATAGAGTGGGTCATTTTAATTTTCAATGTTCCTCCAATGATAATTCGAACCCCATGAGTGCTGCAAATTTGTATTGTGATGATGAAATCCTTCCTAATCAGCATGATGAACTTACTTTATTTTTGGGGTGTGAAGAGTTATCAAGAAAAATCTCTTTGTTACATATGAGTGATCTTGATATTGATGATGTCCTGCATGGGTGTCTTTCTTATTGCATTAATAATTGCCATACAAATACTTACATACAGAATATTTTAGAAGATGACACTTTGCCAAAATATGATAGGACCGCTGTGTGTTTTGAACTTATTAATGAAAAGGAGGAATCCTCCCAAGTTTCTTCTATTGTTTCTGGAAATAAAACAGGTTATATGGAGAAGCCTCTCATCAAGCCTCTCCCTCCTAAAGAAGGGAACGAGGAGAATGAGAAGAAGAAGAAGGGAACGAAGAAGAAGAAGGGGAATAAAAAGAAAGAGGTAACGGCATATCCCCGCGTGTATGAGATAACGATAGGTAACCGTAAGTATGTTGCTCCTAATGATTATTATGATAATGAATCTGAGTACAATGATCTTCCTATGCCCTTTACCCATATTAGTGATCATGATTTGGAAGAGCACACTACCTTTGATATTGGAAATCTCTTTGGTACTGATTATGAAAGTAATGATGTTAGCACTATTCATGTTCCCTCAAACGTTGATATTGAAAGCTCTAAGCTTGGGGATGTTGTGCTTGAAGATCCTATATTTGAGACCTTTACTTTTAGTGAAAATGATGATATTATACATTCTGGTTTGGATAATCGTTATAGAGATGGATATGACACATGTTATAATTATCCTTATTAAACTTGTCATAGTTATGATGGGATTGCCAAAAACCATTCCCTTAGTATGCAACTTGTTTACCATGTTCAAATTCTTGATAATGATCCTGCTCCAATTACTATTAATGAGAAGAGTTTTTCTTATGCCAAAAATAATGATACTTTTATGCACATGAACCATGATAAGAATGTTTTAAGTGATGGATATATTGTGGATTTCATCAATGATGCTACTGAAAGTTATTATGAGAGAGGGAAACATGGTTATATGCATCTTAATAATATTAAGCTTCCCCTCTTTATGTTGAGAATTTTGAAGTTGCGCTTGTATTGCCTTCTTATGCTTGTCACTTTGTTCTTCATGAATTTATTTGTGTACAAGATTCCTTTTCATAGGAAGTGGGTTAGGCTTAAATGTGTTTTGAATTTGCTTCTTGATGCTCTCTTTTGCTTCAACTCTTATTTCTTGCGAGTGCATCATTAAAATTACTGAGCCCATCTTAATGGCTATAAAGAAAGCACTTCTTGGGAGATAACCCATGTTTTTATTTTGCTACTGTTTTGTTGCGTCTTGGAAGTTGTTACTACTGTAGCAACCTCCCTTATCTTTATTTTATTGCATTATTGTTCCAAGTAAAGTCATTGATAGTAGGGTTGATACTAGATTTGAATTACTGCGCAGAAACAGATTTCTTACTGTCACGAAATTGAGCAGCCCCGTCGGTAGGTAACTCAGAAAATTATGCCAATTTACGTGCGTGATCCTCAGATATGTATGCAACTTTCATTCAATTTGAGCTTTTTCATCTGAGCAAGTTAAGTGCCCCAGAAAAATTTGTCTTTACGGACTGTTCTGTTTTGATAGATTCTGCCTTTTATTTCGCATTGCTTCTTTTGCTATGTTGAATGGATTTCTTTGTTCCATTAACTTCCAGTAGCTTTGGGCAATGTCCAGAAGTGTTAAGAATGATTATGTCACCTCTGAATATGTGAATTTTTGGGGATGCTTGATACGTCTCCAACGTATCTATAATTTCTTATGTTCCATGCTAGTTTTATGACAATATCTACATGTTTTATCCATACTTTATATCGTTTTGATGCATTTTCCGGAACTAACCTATTAACGAGATGCCACAGTGCCAGTTCCTGTTTTATGTTGTTTTTGGTTCCAGAAAGGCTGTTCGGGCAATATTCTCGGAATTCGACGAAACGAAAGCCAAACATCTTATTTCACCAAGACGGACCAGAACACCGAAGGGGAGATGGAGTGGAGGCCAGGGCCCCCAGACCACGAAACGCGGGTGGACCCCTTGCCGCGCCGGCCTATGGGGAGGGCGCCCTGGTGCCCCTCGACGCCGCCTCTTCGCCTATAAAGTCCCTCGCGACCTAAAAACCCGATACCAATTGACGAAACTCCAGAAAGACTCCAGGGGCGCCGCCGCCATCGCGAAACTCCGTTTCGGGGACAAGTCTCTGTTCCGGCACGCCGCCGGGACGGGGAAGTGCCCCGGAAGGCATCTCCATCGACTCCATCGCCATCTTCATCACCGCTTCTGTCCCATGAGGAGGAGGGAGTAGTTCTCCATCGAGGCTAAGGGCTGTACCGGTAGCTATGTGGTTAATCTCTCTCTCATGTACCTCAATACAATGATCTCATGAATTGCCTTGCACGATTGAGATCCATATGATGAGCTTTGTATCACTATTAATCTATGTGCTACTCTAGTGATGTTATTAAAGTAGTCTATTCCTCCTTCATGATGTAAAGGTGACGTGTGTGCATCATGTAGTACTTAGCATAGGTTATGATTGTAATCTCTTGTAGATTATGAAGTTAACTATTACTATGATAGTATTGATGCGATCTATTCCCTTTCGTAGTGACGGTGACAGTGTGCATGCTATGTTAGTACTCGGTATAATTGCAATGGTCTATTATGCACTCTAAGGTTATAAATATGAACACCGAATGTTGTGGAGCTTGTTAACTCCGGCTTGAGAGCTCTTGTAGCCCTACACAATGAATGGTGTTTGTCATCCAACAAGAGAGTGTAGAGAAAGTAGTATTCGTTTATTCAGTTATGTGATCAATGTTGAGAGTGTCCACTAGTGAAAGTATGATCCCTAGGCCTTGTTTCCAAGCACGAAACTCCGTTTATTTACTGTTCTGTTGCATGTTTACTCGCTGCCATCTTTATTTCAGATTGCTATTACCACTCATATTCATCCATATCACTTGCATCTTACTATCTCTTCGCCGAACTAGTGCACCTATACATCTGACAAGTGTATTAGGTGTGTTGGGGACACAAGAGACTTCTTGTATCATAATTGCAGGGTTGCTTGAGAGGGTGACCTCTACCTCCCTGAGTTCGATAAACCTTGGGTGATTCACTTAAGGGAAACTTGTGCCGTTCTACAAACCTCTGCTCTTGGAGGCCCAACACTGTCTACAGGAATAGCATGCGTAGACATGTTATTACCTCCTATGAATGCTCACGGTGACGGTGTGGGGTGTTTATTAGTACTTGGGAATACGCCTTTGAGGTGTGCTTTTGCACACTTGCCCAATGAATTTGAGTTCTTTATCCAATAAGAGAGTAGTATGATGAAGTGCTTATATTTATATTCAATTATGATTGCAATGTTGAGAGTGGCCACTAGTGAAAGTAGGATCCCTAGGCCTTGTTTCCAAATACTGCAAACATCGCTTATTTACTGTTTTATTGCATCTTTGCTTCCCGCAATATTTACTTCAGATCGCAATTACCGTTCACCACCATCTATACCACCTGCATTTTAATATCTCTTCGCCGAACTAGTGCGCCTATACATCTGACAAGTGTATTAGGTGTGTTGGGTACACAAGAGACTTCTTGTATCGTAATTGCAGGGTTGCTTGAGAGGGATATCTTTGACCTCTACCTCCCTGAGTCCGATAAACCTTGGGTGATTCACTTAAGGGAAACTTGCTGCTGTTCTACAAACCTCTGCTCTTGGAGGCCCAACACTGTCTACAGGAATAGAAGCGTGCGTAGACATCAAGGAGGTCTACTTCCAGGAAGAAGAAGACCACTTTCATCAATACACCACTGAAGGCAAGCTAATATTCTTGCAAGCTACCTTAAGGCAAAGCTCTACAAGAGCAAGGCCTCATCACAATTTACTTTATGCTTAATGATCCTATCCCAAGTTTTTACCTTACAAGTTTTGACTTTGGTTTATCAAAGTTTATTTTGGTTCATGATTCACTTGGTCTAGCTATGGAGTAGTACAAGAGCATCACACCTAGCATAGAAAGCTATAAGCTAGTTAGCTCCCCTCATGACTAGTTGCTAGTGCTAAAACTAAAAGTGACTACTCTAGATGGGAACATGTGAAAACAAATGACTTTGAAAACCTTGGAATGATGAGTCATTCTATTGAAAGATTTTGAAGGTGAATGTGACTACAAATGACATGGTGAACTTTACAAAAACTGATGGTTGGGTTCGGATGCGATACCATTCCAATTTACAAGTACCCCCACAATACTGGAATATGGGTAGGCTTAACCTGGAAGTTTATGTATCTTAGTATGGGTTCCCTATAAACAAGCGTCATAGGGGTTATGCCGAGGCTGCCTCCGTTGAATGTGAAATGATGTGAAATGACGTGAAATGAGGTGAATGTCCGGCCCAAGCCCTCCCAGGCTGACGGTTTGTCTTCACTGGGAGGCCAAGCTCATGGGGAGAGGTGCCTATACTAGGGTATGTAAGTGAAAGGTTATGGTTGGTAGTCCGCACAGAGTGTGATAAATCAGGGCCAGTTAACCTTGACGGATTATTGCAAATGTTGTGGCACAAGTGTACGACCTCTGCAGAGTGTACAACTATTCGAATAGCCGCGTCCACGATTGGGACGGTTGGAAAGGCCATACTTGTTCCGTCATCGGATCATTTTCAAAAATGTGACATGTGACTTGTGACTTGAACTTGAACGGTGAATTTGACTTGAATCACAACAGAGTTGTGGGAATGACACTAATGTTCCCACTTGAGTTAGTTAAGCAAATGAATAGTCTTTTACTACTAAATGCTTATGAAATAAAATTGGCTTTATGCAAATAAACCTAGAGCTTAGAACCTATTATTATAGTTGATAGTGCTAACACTTGTATTAGTTTGCGAGTACTTTAAAGTACTCATGGCTTTGTCTCTGGCTATTCAAATGGCCAGACTATGAAGGAGAACAGCAGTACGAGGAAGATGAACAGCAGGACGTCTACGACAACTAGGACCACTCCTGACGTCAACGTTGCCTGTGGAACAGATGGACCACGACGCTACTCGCTTCCGAATGTGTTTTGTATTTGGACTTAGATCCACTATGTTGTAAGACTGGATCATGTGATCCTCTATTTGTAAGACATTTATGGTATGTAATGAATGATGTGTTGTGATATCAATCTATTATGTCTCGCAAAAACAATATTCCTGGGATTGCAACGAAGGGCATAATAGGCATCTGGACTTAAAAATCCGGGTGTTGACAAGTTGGTATCAGAGCCATTGTTTGACCTTAGGAGACCCTAGTTAGAATGGACGTGTGAAAAACTTAGTTTCAAAACCAATGAAGAGAATATTTATGAAAACCTATTCACACTCTTACCTTTGAGATCTTTTTCAAAAGAGAAACTCATGTTATACTTTTCTCGAAATTATACATAAAATTTGACACACTTGCACTTCTCTAACTTACTCATCCACTTTCAGATGGCGTTGCCCCACAACACCAAGTTTTACCGGTTGGGGAATGGTGGGAACTGATGTCGAGAAGGACTTAGACGATTTGTCCAGCATCTCGGACGCCGCACCCGGGTTCCTTGAACTCAGTGACGATCAGCCCGAAGGGAACTTCGTGGGTTATCATCACGGACTGAGAGGCAAGCGGGAGCCTCCTATTTCTTTGAGGATCCTTTCTCTGTCATGGAAAGCAACTGGCTAGATGGACTAGCTAGAGCCATGCAGGAAGCACTTGCCCGTCTGTGTGGGCAGCATTTGACTGAGCTTTATGGGACTCGCTTTGCTCACTTTGCAAGGCATGACTCCATCGGAGGACCTGGGCACCGTCACCCCACCCGGAGCTGAAGAATCACGTGGAGCACCTGGACTCTATGCTGCACGAGACCCTGAAGGATTTGACAACTGTCGCGTCTACGCCAACCGATTCGCGCCCACCTAGCGCGCGAGACCGATACCGTCAGGATCCTTGCCCATGAGCGCAAGACACTCCGCCAACAGCGTGCCAAGAAGGACGCTACCATTGCGTGCCTCCGCGCAAAGATAGTATCCTTGGAGGCAACTGTCAAGGCCCAAGAGGACCAGCTGATGGAGCTAAACGAAGAAGGTGAAGACATTCAGGGAGGAGCAGCTTTCCTGAGTGATGATGAGGATTTCGAGGAAGATGAGGACACTGATATGGAAGACTATGAGTTTCTGGAAGCCGGAGGGATGACCACATCCCGATAGATGTGGATAGTGAGTAGTAGTTTCACTTGATCACTTCCATAGGTGTGAGTTTGTATCGGTCCCTTGTATCGTAGAGCGAATGAATGGTTCTTAAACCAACGGTGTGTTAGCTTTGTAATATGTGATGTTTTGTATGAATGAAAAAGTGTTGCTGGTTGTACCCCCTCAACACTACTCAAGTTTTGAAACTTTTTGAACTTTAAACCAAACAAACCATAGAAATTTCCCTCTTATCTTATCATCTACCTCAATATTCAGATGGCCCCTCCAACTCGCAACAGCGGCCAAGACGCAATGATGCAACTGCTGCAGACCCTGATGGCAGATCGGGAGAATGAGAGAGCTGAAAGACAAGCCAACATAGCTGCACTGCAACAGATTGCTAACAACAATCAAGGCCATGGAAACCATGATCACCCAGGATCAAAACTCAAGAACTTTCAGAACACCAACCCTCCTATGTTTAGCAAAACAGAAGAGCCACTTGATGCTGATGACTGGCTCCAGACAATGGAGAACAACCTAGAAGTTGCGGGAGTAAAGCCGCGGAGAAAGTCCACACTACCTGTCAGGACCTGCCAGAGCCTGGTGGACAAGTGTCCGCGCAATGAATGCCGGACAAATGATGACCTGGGAAGACTTCAAACTCAAGTTCAGCAAATACCATGTGCCCCAAGGATTGATCAAGAAGATGAGAGATGAGTTCCGGGAACTCAAGCAAGGAAGAATGTCGGTGGTGGAATACCGCGACAGATTCCTCACTCTGTCAAGGTACGCCCTGGATGAGACCGACACAAATGAGAAGAGGAAGGAGAGATTTCCGGACTGCATGTGAGATGCAAACTATGTTAGTGAACATTCCGTTCGCGACCTAGAAGCCCTCGTAGACTCGCAATACAGATGGAAGGAAGCTGAATCAAGCCAACAAGAACCGCAAACGCCGTATGATGAACCAGAATGGACCCCACCATACACAAGTACCGCAACAATTCAGCGGAGGATTTGCCCAGAGAAACAAGCAAGCTCAGATCACCGTCCAAACAGGAACAACAATAATGGAGGACCCCCGAAGCCCGGAAGCAACAACAACAATAATCACAACAACAACAACCACAACAACAACTACAACAATGGTAACAACAACAACCCCAATACTGCCCCAAGGACTGGAAGCAACGCTGTTCCCGTCACCCCAAAAGACAAGTCAACAATAACTTGTTACGAATGTGGAATCGTGGGTCACTACTCCAATGAGTGCCCCAAAAGGTTAGCCAAGACTGCCCCCAATACTGCTGCACCTGCCCAGCATCACGCTTTGCCCTAGAAGGAACCCGAACAACCGCAACGGCCGCTTCTACCACATGAATGCACAGGCCCAGGAAGCACCTCGGCCATGCCAAGTATGTTTTCTTGTTAATCCAATTGCCCAATCTCTCTTAGGAAACCTAACTTTTCTTAAAATCTCGGGACGAGATTTGCCAAGGGGAAGGGTTTGTAACATCCCAAATTTTCAAACAAAGAAGAAGATGAATTTCCTTTTTCCAAAAATGAGAACCAACAAAAACTTTTATTAAATCAATGACTATGCATAGTTCTTGATGTCTACGTTCCCCCTCCTTTCCCCTGAGACGGTGTTGGGCCTCAGAGCGAGGTTTGTAGAACAGTGCAAGTTTTCCCTTAAGTGGATCACCCAAGGTTTATCGAACTCAGGGAGGAAGAGGTCAAAGATATCCCTCTCATGCAACCCTGCAACCACAAAGCAAGAAGTCTCTTGTGTCCCCAACACACCTAATAGGTGCACTAGTTCGGCGAAGAGATAGTGAAATACAGGTGGTATAAATAAGTATGAGCAGTAGCAACGGTGCCAGAAAATAGCTTGCGTGTAGTTGATGGTGGTAGTATTGGTGCAGTAGTAACACAAAGAACAGAAAAAAAAGCAGTAATGCAGCATTTAGGAACAAGCCTAGGGATTAGACTTTCACTAGTGGACACTCTCAACATTGATCACATAACATAATAGATAAATGCATACTCTACACTTTTGTTGGATGATGAACACATTGCGTAGGATTACACGAACCCTCAATGCCGGAGTTAACAAGCTCCACAATAATGCTCATGTTTAAGTAACCTTATAGTGCAAGCACTACAAGAAAAGTTGCCATGGCCGACGAAGTTGAAGTCGCGCCGTGGTTGCTGGTGTACCATGGCCGACGATTTTGGTCCCTCCGTGGTGCATGTCAAAACTTTTTTTTTCTCGTTTTTGAGGCCACCTAGCCCGACGAAAGCGGCCAAAACGTGGCGTATGGTGGGGGACGTGGTGCATCTCGAAATCTCGGGTTCGCCGGCCGAGTCAACGCAAATCCGCACCGCGAGGGATGTAGGGCCCAGATGGCAGCCTCTCTGGCATTGTTTTTTTCTACATCGCGCCATCTCGTTCAACGTTCTCCGATCGAGCCGTTTATGCGGGATCATGGGTCCGCATGTCATCCTCTATGAACCAAAATCTTTCTATTCTTGGATTTTTTGACCCCCGATTTGGCTACTTCCTTTTTCTTGATCCCTGCCGCCTTGGAAACGTTGAGACCGCTGCTGCTAAATGGGACCCGCATGTCATCCTCTATGTGCAATCAATTCTTTTCTTGGAGTTTTTGGCACCTCAACTTTGGTCACTTGCCTTTTTCTTTGATCCTGCCGCCTCTCAAACGGTGATACCGCTGCCGCTAACTGGGACCCGCATGTCATCCTCTATGTACTATAAAACTTTCTTTTCTTGAATTATTTTTGGCACCTCATATTTGGTCACTTACCTTTTTCTTTCGATCCCCACTCTCAACGGTGATACTGTGCTTAATCACCCGCATGTCATCCTCATGTACTATAAAACTTTCTTTTCTGGATTTTTTTTGGCACCTCAAATTTGGTCACTTGCCTTTTTCTTTCGATCCCCATAGCCTCTCAAACGGTGATACCGCTGCTGCTAACTGGGACCCGCATGTCATCCTCAATGTACTATAAAACTTTCTTTTCTTGGATTATTTTTGGCACCTCAAATTTGGTCACTTGCCTTTTTCTTGATCCCTCGCCTCTCAAACGGTGATACATTGCCGCGAATCGGGACCCGCATGTCATCCTCTATGTACTATAAAACTTTCTTTTCTTGAATTATTTTTGGCACCTCATATTTGGTCACTTACCTTTTTCTTTCGATCCGCCTCTCAAACGGTGATACCGCTGCGCTAAATGGGACCCGCATGTCATCCCCCATGTACTATAAAACTTTCTTTTTCTTGGATTATTTTTGGCACCTCAAATTTGGTCACTTGACTTTTTCTTTCGATCACCTGCTGCCTCTCAAAGTGATACCGCTGCTGCTAAATGGGACCCGCATGTCATCCTCTATGTACTATAAAACTTTCTTTTCTTGGATTTTTTTGGCACCTCATATTTGGTCACTTGACTTTTCTTTCGATCCCCTGCTGCCTCTCAAACGGTGATACCGCTGCTGCTAAATGGGACCCGCATGTCATCCTCTATGTACTATAAAACTTTCTTTTCTTGGATTTTTTTGGCACCTCATATTTGGTCACTTGACTTTTTCTTTCGATCCCCTGCTGCCTCTCAAACAGTGATACCGCTGCTGCTAAATGGGACCCGCATGTCATCCTCTATGTACTATAAAACTTTCTTTTCTTGAATTATTTTGCTCCTCATATTTGGGCACTTGCCTTTTTCTTTCGATCTCATGCCACGTTTGAAACGTTGAGAACCCTGGCTCATGGGACCCGCATGTCATCCTCTATGTGCTATAAAAGTTTCCTTTGTTGGATTTTTTTCACCCTCTGATTTTTGGCTTGCCTTCTTTTGATCCCCTGCCCCCTTTGAAAGCGTTGAGTAAGCTGTTGGCTCAAGGGACCCGCATGTCATCCTCTATGTCCATCAACTTTCTTTTCTTGGATTTTTTTCACCCCCTAATTACTAGCTACTTTCTTTTTCTTTTGATCTCAAGCCGCATTACAAACATTGAGACCGCTGCTGCAAAATGGGACCCACATGTCATCCTCTATGTACAATAAATCTTGGATTATTTTTGGTTCCTGATATTTGGTCACTTGCCTTTTTCTTTCGATCTCATGCCGCCTTTGAAACGTTGAGTAAGCTGTGGCTCATGGGTCCCGCATGTCATCCTCTACGAAAATAAAAGTTTCCTTTCTTGGAGTTATTTTTTACCCCTAATTTCTGGCTATTTGCCTTTTTCTTTTGATCCCCTGCCCCGTTGAAACGATGAGGACGTTGTTGGCAGGTCGGTCCCACATGTCATCCTCTATGAACAATAAAAGTTTCCTTTGGTGGATTTATTTTTGACCCTAATTAATTTCTGGCTATTTCCTTTATTTTTCTTTGATCCCCTGCCGCCTTGGAATTGTTGAGAATGCTGCTGCCTCATTTTTCTTTTGGTCCTGTGCCGCCTTGGAAACGTTGAGACCGCTGCTACAAAATGGGACCCGCATGTCATCCTCTATGTACAATAAAGTTTCTTTTCTTGGATTATTTTGGCCCTGATATTTGGTCATTTGCCTTTTTCTTTCGATCTCATGCCGACTTTGAAACGTTGAGGATGCTGCTCCTCATGGGTCCCGCATGTCATCCTCTCAGAACGATAAATGTTTTGTTTTCTTGTATTTTTTTACCAACTGATTTTTGGCTTTTTTTATTTTCGATCCCCTGCCGCCTTTGAAACGTTGACTCCGCTGTTGGCTCATGGGTCCCCGATGTCAGCCTCCCCGTACAAGAAACATGTGATATTTTATTTTGCAGACAATAAACGTTGTATTTCGCTCTGAGCTATTGCAAACGGATAAATTAAATCTTTATATCTACATAAACAAACTTATATGTTGAATCTCCTTGTTTTTTTGTTTTTGCGAAGCATAGGACTTTCCTGTTTTTTTTTGAGAAAAATCCGACCTTTCCTGTTTTGGAGTGGGCTGAAATTGTACGAGTCAAAAGGCCAGCAGTATAGTTCGAAGGCCCAGATGTCCAGATAGCCCAATTAAAATCTTTCTTTTCTTGGATTTTTTTCACAGATTTCTGCTGCTTCATTTTCTTTCGGTCCTGTGCCGCCTTGAAGCGTTGAGACCGTTGCTACAAAATGGGACCCGCATGTCATCCTCATGTACAATAAAGTTTCTTTTCTTGGATTATTTTTGGCCCTGATATTATGTCACTTGACTTTTTCTTTCAATCTCATGCCGACTTTGAAACGTTGAGGAAGGCTGGCTCATGGGTCCCGCATGTCATCCTCTATGAACAATAAAAGTTTTCTTTGTTGGATTTATTTTTTTCCCCTAATTTCTGGCTATTTGTTTTCTTTTGATCCCCTTTGAAACGATGACGACGCAGCTGGCAAGTCGGTCCCACATGTCATCCTCTATGAACAATAAAAAGTTTCCTTTGATGGATTTATTTACCCTAATTAATTTCTGGCTATTTCCCTTTTGATCCCCTGCCGCCTTGAAATTGAGGATGCTGCGTCATGGGTCCCGCATGTCTTACTCGAAAGGTAAATGTTTCTTTTCTTGAATTTGTTTACCAACTGATTTTTGGCTTATTTTTCTTTCGATCTCCTGCCACCTTTAAAACGTTGACGACGCTGCTGGCTCATGGGTCCCCAATGTCAGCCTCCCCATACTGCAAATCCTCTTTCTGCAAAGGTTGTATTTCTAGATAGATAAGGTGGATTCGAATCTGCCATGGTTCAGGCAGCTCAGGTAAGCCTTCTTGCACTAATTAATGGAAGTAGTGTATCGCAAGGTCAAGACATGTGGCTCATGTAATGAATCTATATGAATCATGTTGTGGGTTCAATCTGATAGTTCTCTAACAGGTCAGCCAAAATAGAAATTAAGTTTTTTCTAAAAGGGAAATGCAAATTAAGATGAACACAAACATTAGTTATCATAATAGCTGATCATACATACATACTTGCTAAGAGCAAAAGCTTGCCAGAGTTTTACCACCCATACAATTAATTAGCAGTTCAGATAAGATAACCTTATATAAGTATAACTACAAATGCATTTGCTAAGGGCTCATGGGACAACAGAACTAGACAACCGCGAACTTTATGACCAGCATGTCACAGCGGCATCGAAAGATCTTGACCTTCAACTTTGATCCAATGCGAAGTTTGGCACCATCAATGAACTTTTTCCACCTGGAAGTAACAGCCAAGCGGCCATCTGTGGGACTGACAGTACCGTCCCTCCACGGTGAGACCTTCACTCTCCATGACGAGGGATATCTTGCCCCTTCGGCCAGCATTGAGATCCTTGGAGATACTTTTAGGCAATTTCTGATTCAAAGCAAGAGATACCACCAAAAATTAGTCAATGGCACCAATGCACTGAACCATGTGAGACTTTGAGCAGAGAAGACATCAAGATAAGAGCAGTTATGTTGTCATATACTCACGAACATAGCCTTCAGATCTTCTGGTCACCACACGGGTGGCCACAGCAATGAGCTGAGACCTCGGTGATCCTGCTGGGGCAGTGCATGAGCCTGGCTGGTACACGAGCTGGCTGATGCAGAGACTGCGCAGGTGCAGAACGGTGCCTCTAGAGGAACCGGTGCCGATGTGGAGACTGTTGGGCAGGTGCAGAACGGCAGCCTAGAGGGAACTGTGGCCGATGCAGAGCTCGCTGGGCATGTGTAGTATATGGCCCTCGGGAACCAATGCTGATGTAGGGGACTGCTGGGTAGATGCAGTAAACGGAGGGTACAGGAACCGGTGCTGAAGGAGAGTGGGAAGCCGGTGCCGGTGCTGGTGTGGTTGCCCTTTGTGACATCCGCTCTTGTTCCGTCAGGATCTGCAGCTTTGATCATGTTAAACCCAGCAAGCTAGAACAGAGGGAATGGTTTAGAACAACTGCTCAGAATGCAGTTATCAAAAGATATGAGTAGAAAAAAGTTACATATTATATATTTGGAAGTGTCTCCAACTCTGTAAGCAGTTACGCATATCTGCCCGTTTGAGTTTCTGATCCTCAGTGTCGCTCTTTCGTAATCACCGTAGTCAAAAGCAAACTTTCTCCAATCATGTCCATGACAAATATGTGATGGCCTGCGCCTTGTAGACATACACCTCATAGACCGTGTAGGTGTTCATCAATTTGCTATCATTGCCATGCATAGTGAAAGATCCTTCATGCGGACACATCCGGTTAATCATTGGACGAAGTTCACAAGGCACAGTCTGCATGTGAAAATTGATACAAATGTAAGAAGCAGGAAGACTAAAACAAGACTTTACTATATGCCAATTCATGCTAAACCACTGAGAATACATACCTGCAACTCTGTGAAGGAGCTACTAGAAAGGTAGATAGAGCCATAGGAGGTGTTATATGCGTGGTATGTACATGGGCCCGCCATATTCCCGCAAGCTCGGCATCGGGATGGTGAAGGAAACATGGGAGGTACTACCGGTGCGTAGCGCTGAATGTAAGTGGAAGAATTAGGTTGTGTAAAGTGCATAGTTCAGAGCAATGCAAATGTTGACAAGCAAGTGCATAACACTATGTTACAAAAAAATCAAAGGAAAATTAGTGGCGATAGCTATAAGCATGCTAATTTGTGGTCAATTCCAAAAGCATTAGATGAGCTGATAATATCGTATATAAATCATGGCATGTACATGTGGCTTAAGAAAATATACCCGAACCCTTGGATGGTTACGACCGGCTGATCCTTGGACTTGAGCTTATATAAGCATCCGTATATGGCTGATAAGAACTTGGTGGCAACTGCAGATGCCTCATCAGCAGCAGTTGTAATCCTTTTGACCAATGAAGGCTTAGTAGTTTCAGTCTGCATATGAAGAGTTAAAATGTACATCAGTGATATAAAATGAATCTATGAGACACTGATGCATATAGGTGCTGGATGTAAGTGGAAGAATAGGTGTGTGTATTTCTGAACTATTGGTAAGCATTAGACAAAGCTGGCAATAAACAGATAAAAATCAAATCATGTATGAGGATTAAGAAAATATACCTGCCATCGGGAAGTATGGTACCACTCCACTGCCTGCCTTTGTGCTTGAGGAGGTTTTCTAAGATGAAGGCAGCACCATCGCCTTCACAAAGAAATTTCATCGTGATCATTTTTTATCCATTTGAGTAGAGGAACGTTTCATCCCGCATATGAATAGCAACAGAATCATCATTGATATTTAATAAATCTATGAGATAGACTGATGCAAATATGCGGGGTGTAGGTGGAAGAATAGGGTTGTGCATAGAGAACAATGACAACAATGCAAATGATTACAAAGAAGCCAATGGAAATCAACAGCTTATATACTGGATGAGACAGATCAAAAGTGGAAAATTAGTGTATGATGATTGTAAGCAAACGTAGTGTGCTGAACTTTTGGTAAGCATTAGACAAAGCTAACAGTAATTAAACAAGATAATAATAAAATCATGTATGTGGATTAAGAAAATATACCAGATTCATTAAATGTCACCACCCAAATTTCCGGCTCATGTATTCGTGCTTGTAGAGGTTTTTCTAAGATGGTGTCGCACTCATCGTCCTCACAGCAGCCTCATCAGCCCATTTTGCATCCACTTGAGTAAAGGCGCAACAGTTTCAGCCTGCATAAGAATGGGAACAGATCTCAGCAGTGATATTGAATGACTCTGAGACAGACTGATGCATATAGTGCTAGATGTAAGTGGAAGGGTATGGCCGTGTATGGCCAACAGTTCACAACAATGCAAGGGTGTGTTCGGTTCTGAAACAGCGTGGAATGGAATGGAATGGTTCCATTTCAGAGGAATGGAATGGTTACATTTTTGTTCGGTTGGTAAAAATGGAGAGCAGAAGAGATCGAGGTTAAACTAACCAATTGTCTCAAAATTGTAATTAACAATTGCAAATGACATTTTAATCTCAAAGTCGTAATTAACAGCGCCTACTAATGGTGCTCTTTTAATCTAAAATCGAAATTAACATCATTTTATGTTGGGTTAGGGGAACTGGAGTAGATGAACATTACTGTATGATGATTGTAAGCAAACGAATTTGGTGTTTCTAAACTTTTGGCTTTGAGATCTTATGGGTTTCAACTCTAGCCTACCCCAACTTGTTTGGGACTGAAAGGCTTGGTGTTGTTGTTGTTGTTGTAAACTTTTACAAGCATAGAAATCACAATAAACAGAGAAAATCAAGGCATGTTTTGTGGATTAAGAAAATATACCATATTCATTAAAAGATCACCACCTAGCTGTGGCCCTGTGCTTGTAGAGGCATTTAGAAGATGGGGCGGCATCAACATACTGGCAGCCTGACCAGTTTTGATCTTCCTTTTGAGTAAAGGCCCTAAAGTTTCGGGGCCGTATATGAATAGCAAACAAAGGGTAGACCTCAGCAGTGATATTGAATTACCGTATGAGATAGACCGATGCATATAGTGGATGCTCTTAGCCTTTTTCAGCGTGAACACTAGCTATGGACGTAATAAAAAACTAGTTAACTCAGCTTGTCTAGATATGAATGTATTACCACACCATCCAAAAGTTTAAGCCTTATTTATTTTTGAGAAATCAAAACAAGCAAAGTTTGACCAAAATTTTAGAACATTCTATCAACAAATATAATACCGTGTAGATACCGTAGGAAAATATATTTTATTATCTATTTAATGATATTAATTTTGTATTTTGCATGTTACCGATTTTTGGTAAAGCTTAATCAAACATGGTATAGTTTGACTTTCTAAAAATAATATGCTTCAAAGCTTTAGATGGAGGCAGATGTATCTAGATGCATTTGTTAACTAGATACATCCGTATCTACAGATAGTTGAGTCAATTAATTGGGATCTGAGGGACGATTCAGACTAACATGGTAAGTTGGTTAAAAATTACCTGGCGGTCCTCATTTGTACTGGCAAGCAGAGCCATTTTTAAAAGGCAGACTGGCCATGCTCCTCAGCAGTGGGGCGCCATTCGCCCCCATAGCCTCAAAGACGTGAACTGGAGGTACCAACTCGATAGCGAGAATATATAGAGCATGGTGTCACAGAGGCTTTACGCACAAACAACTGAAGACATGTGCTACTTTAAGCATATTCCAGAACAGGAACAGATTGAGGATGCAGAGAGACACTTAAAAGGTAAAGAGGGTAAGCAAACGGAGTACCTGCTTCGCGGGGCTGGGGACGCAGCTCAGGCTCAGCCAACTGCCCACATGCGTGGTGGCCTTACGCCCCATTGCCCCCACCGCCGAGGTCTTGCCTTTCCTGTACAAGCTGACAAAGATACAGTGAGGATCAGCAGAAACTACAAAGGTTGCAAATGTCGACAAATAAAGGAAGAACACCCCAATCCAACCAAAGGTAGCCCCCGCCCCCACCCCCATCAATCACCCCCAGCTCGAGGGTGACCAGAAGACACCCTTGCCTGCACAGGAAAGAGATGCGCAAGATATCGAGGGGGAAAAAAAAAGAACCGATCTCGAGAAAGGAGAGAACACTACTAGTCCTACCTAATCCGCTTGGGCTAGATGCAGCTTGCCCCTCCAAGCTGGATGCCTGGACGGTGGAGGCGAAAGGAGGGGATCGAGCTAGCGGCTTGCATCCGTCGGCACTCGGCACTCGATCGGGAGAGAAGGGGTGCTACATAAGGGGAGGGGTAACATATTTTATTACACAGTGAACTTACCGATGTGACTAGTCATTACATGTCTCACTGAAACTAGGGCCCATAGTGTGTGGCACCCCAAATTTACTTGAAGCTGCCCGGCGGGGCGCATTGGCGCGTCAAAAACCCCCGAATTGTAGCAGGGAAATGAAACATTTCACAAAATTCGAAATTCAAGCACACCGCCACGCGCCAAGCACGCGGCTGTTCCTTCTCTTCCTCGGTTCCTCCTCCCCTATCCGGAAAACCCCAAATCCCAAGCTCAAACCAAAAAAAAAACAAAAACAAACTGCCGCCATGCATGTCCTCAACTACACTGGAGATCGTTCCTGACGTATGCGACCACCCGCCCAGATCCGGGACCCGTCCACCCGAGGCACCGGCGTGCTGTCTTCACAGCGCTTTAGGGCGCTGGAAGAGAAGTTCCGCCGAGTGCTCATGGCAACCGTGCAAGCTCACCGGCGTGTTGTATCCCGAGGAACTGGTCAAAGCTTTGCTATTCGCCACACACAAAAATTGCGGGCCAAGATCTGGTCAAAGCTTCGTCGATGGCTTGCCGCGAGAGGCTTGGAGTCCAGAGTCAATAAACTAGCCGCTCGAGGACTTGGGCGGTTTACACGGATTCATATTAACTGACTCAAGTTTGTTAGTCTAGTTAACAAATGCATCTAGATACATCCATATCTAGACAGAATTGAGTCCATTAATATGAATCGGAGGGAGAGTACCTGAAAGTGTTTCATGCTACCAACTAATGCGCCCGGCAGAATCGGGTCGTAGAAGTAATTAAAGCACATTTGTACGATGAACCGATTGTGGGGTGTTTAATTTTGCAACGCGATCATCCATTGAATGCTTAATCTAGTGCCAAAGGCGTACAAATCATAACACAACATACTAGCACCATAACATAAGAGTACGAATCATAAAGTAGCTCAACATTTTGCATCGGGGCTGGGTGGTCCTGAGACTCCCGGACCTCCGGGCGTGCATCCACTTCAACGCAAAGCCGTGTACTGGTCCACGGCCTCCTTCGTAGGCTGGATAATCTCGTGCAGGACCTCGTCTATGAGAGGCTCGGCCACCGCACCATCCAGCTGTGTGCATCAGGGCTGGGTGGTCTTGAGACTACCCCGACGCCCGTGATGATCTCCGGCGTGCATCCACTTCAACGCAAAGTTGTGTACTCGGTCCACGGCCTCTGTAGGCTGGATAATCTCAAGTGCAGGACCTTCGTCTATGAAAGGCTCGCCATCAGTACCATCCACAGGTGTATCAAACTGAGATTCATCTTCAAATCTCCCATCAAACTGAGAGACCTCTTCAACTCCATGCTTCTGCAATTAGTACATCAACCGATTAGACAAACATCTAAGGGATGCAACCTGAAAAAATGCCGTTTTACATATTTACTCTTCTCATTCTGCACAAAGACATGTCCCAGAGCTGAAACCCGTTTCCTGAAGCAAGCGCTTTTTCTCTCTTTCCCGTCCATCCATCTGCAACAAGTTAAATGTGAGTACAGAACCTTGCACAACAATGCAAACTATTGATTGAAACAACGGCAACAAGCATCAATATAAATAATTAACTACATATGCCAACACACATACAGTGTGAGCAAGACTGGCTCCCGCTAAAGGATCATTATATGGTTCACCATGCTAAACCCGCCTAACATATGTGCGGTCCATCCCAAAAATGTGTAAATGATCTCACACTATTGTGAGGCCTCTTCTCACCATTCATACATGTGCAGCGCGGGCAATACACGTCCATGTTGTGACCATCATGAGCTCTAATAAACCCCATAAAGGGTTGAACACCATTTATATATGAAGGGGAACATAAGTGTCCATGCAGTATCCAAGTTCTGTCCATCTGTTTAATTATGAGATACAGTGGTTGGTGATTAATTTAAGGCTAAGTAGGAAATGTATATCCATCGAGTACAAAACTATACTACATGATTATGCATTTCAGCAATCATGTCGAAAAAAAAAAAAAAAATGCCCATCGACATTTTAGCAAACAGATCGTACAAAACTCTCGCCATGGCATTTCCGGAAGAATTAATCGATCGAAAGTGCAGAACCCACTTATATGCCTACTAAATGAACAATTGATCGATGACAAACCTGTTTTAAAACTATAAAGGCCAATTAGTTCGAGCATACCGACGAATTTTTTTTAGCAGCAGCATCAAGAAAATATAAATCGTTAGGCTTGCTCTGGCCCGACATGATTGAGCTAGGAGATAGCACTTCTACCGTGGATCAACTGATCACGGCAAGGCCCGAGAAGAACGACGGGAGGAGAAGCTTTTCTTCGGCATCGACGGGACGAGGGGAAGCTCTTCGCACGGGACGGGGATAAGTTGTCTACGGGTGGGTGGGGGGTCATGCCGGGCCGCCGGGGTGATAATTAAGGTTGGTAGGTGGCGTTTAATGGAGTTGCGTGTGTAATTTGTCGTGGCACAAGGTTGAGGAATAGGCGGTTCCCTTTGCCGCGCACAATTCAAACTATCCCGCCCATGTAGTTTAAATTAGCCATATTTTCGTTAAATCGACATAAAGTCATGTGAGTGGGGGAAAATTAGCAAAGTTGCTTGAAAAATAGTAAAACTCTGGAATTATCCTTTAAATATGCTCTACTTCGTGTGAAAATCGGGGTGTGGAAGCATGTTGAGCTGTTTTATTTGTACTTTCTTCATTAAAACTCCCATTTTATGCACTTTGGATGGAAAGAAATCATTTGTACATAAATTTTGACAACGCCATTTGCAAACACTAATTGTTTACATGCCAAGATGCACCCATCCACCAAATATATATGTGGCAAAAGTTTATCACAATCTAGCAGATATGCATAATTAGTGAGGGACCCCTTTTGATTTTGTGCAATTTCCACTAATTAGGTAGAGATCGAGAAGGGTTAATTAATTAGGCCATGTTAGGGGTTATGTGTTTTAATAGGTTGTGTGGATTCAAATACAACTTCTTTATTTGTGTGCTATGATTAATCAAAACTAGATCGATCGACTGCGCACACATTATTAGAGGCGCATGCCTTTGCGCACAAAGTGCATGTGTGTGTTGTTGGCCACCAACGAGAGAGAGAGAGAGAGAGAGAGAGAGAGAGAGAGAGAGAGAGGTAGAGAGAGCTACATACGAGAGAGCGATTGAAATCCCCAAATTAAACACATATATATGCATGGCACATTTAATTTAATTAGAGGACCGCGAGGCACCCCTGGCCTGCTTGATGCATAATTAAGTGTCATTGGCCTATATATATAGGGTTTAATTAGGGTTTAGGGTTTAGGGTTAGGAGGTTAGCTAGGGTTTAGGGTTTAATGTTTATGGTGTTTAGGGTTTAGGGATTAGGGATTAGGGTTTATTTAGGGTTTAAGGTTTAGGGATCATCGATCGAGTGCGCACACACACATTATTAGAGGCACACGCGCCTTTGCGCATAAAGTGCATGCGTATATGTGTGTGTTTTTTGGCCACCAACGACATATAGATGATCGAGAGAGAGAGATTGAAATCCCCCAAGAATATGTTCAAATATATATTAAAATATATGCACGAATTAATGCATGCATGGTAGGCCATGCATGCACACTAATTATATATATATTATGAGGAAACTTAATCAAATGTGTTTTCATTCGAGAGAACTTGTCAAAATTCAAGTTAATTAATTTATCATCGATAATTATATAATTAATTAATGAATCTCAGGGAGATGTTATACAACATATGATCGATATATAGGCCATGTATATATTAATTGGTTTTAATCTACCGTTTTTGCTAGCTAGCTGCATGCTATATATAGAGCATGTTTTTATTAGATCGGGTTATAGCTAGTATAGTTTAGGGTTATGTGTTTTAATTAACTAGGGTTTGATTAGCTAGGGGTTAGTTATATATATATGGTTTAGGGTTAATGCATGTCACATTTAATTTAACTAGAGGACCGCGAGGCACCCCTGGCCTGCTTGATGCACAATTAAGTGTCGTTGGCATATATATAGGGTTTAATTAGGGTTTAGGGTTAGCTAGCTGGGTTTAGGGTTTAGTGTTTTGGGTGTTTAGCTAGGGTCTAGGGTTTAGGGTTTAGTGTTTACTGTGTTTAGGGTTCAGGGTTTAGGTGTTTAGGGTGTTTAGGGTCTAGTGTTTAGGGTCTATGGTTTAGGGTTTAATTAGTGTTTAGGGTGTTTAGGGTTTAGGGTTTAGTGTTTACGGTGTTTAGGGTCTAGGGTTTAGGGTTTAGTGTTTAGGGTCTAGGGTTTAGGGTTTAATTAGTGTTTAGGGTGTTTATAGGGTTTAGGGTTTAGGGTTTAGGGTTTTAGGGTTTAGGGTTTAGGGTTTAGGGTTTATGGTTTAGGGTTTACGGTGTTTAGGGTCTAGGGTTTAGGGTTTAGTACGTGTTTAGGGTGTTTAGGGTCTAGGGTTTAGTGTGTTTAGGGTGTTTAGGGTTTAGGGGATTAGGGATTAGGGTTTTAGGGTTGTTTAAGGTTTAGGGATCATCGATCGAGTGCGCACACACATTATTAGAGGCACCCGCGCCTTTGCGCATCAAGTGCATGCGTATATATGTGTGTTCATTGGCCACCAACGATATACATATATATAGATGATCGAGAGAGAGATTGAAATCCCCAAGAATATGTTCAAATATATTAAAATATATGCACATCGAATGCATGGTAGGCCATGCATGCACACTAATTATATATATATTATGAGGAAACTTAATCAAATGTGTTTTCATTCGAGAGAACTTGTCAAAATTCAAGTTAATTAATTTATCATCGATAATTATATAATTAATTAATGAATCTCAGGGAGATGTTATACAACATATGATCGATATATAGGCCATGTATATATTAATTGGTTTTAATCTACCGTTTTTGCTAGCTAGCTGCATGCTATATATAGAGCATGTTTTTATTAGATCGGGTTATAGCTAGTATAGTTTAGGGTTATGTGTTTTAATTAACTAGGGTTTGATTAGCTAGGGGTTAGTTATATATATATGGTTTAGGGTTAATGCATGTCACATTTAATTTAACTAGAGGACCGCGAGGCACCCCTGGCCTGCTTGATGAACAATTAAGTGTCGTTGGCCTATATATATAGGGTTTAATTAGGGTTTAGGGTTAGCTAGCTGGGTTTAGGGTTTAGTGTTTTGGGTGTTTAGCTAGGGTCTAGGGTTTAGGGTTTAGTGTTTACTGTGTTTAGAGGGTCTAGGGTTTAGTGTTTAGGGTGTTTAGGGTCTAGGGTTTAGGGTCTAGTGTTTAGGGTCTATGGTTTAGGGTTTAATTAGTGTTTAGGGTGTTTAGGGTTTAGGGTTTAGTGTTTACGGTGTTTAGGGTCTAGGGTTTAGGGTTTAGTGTTTAGGGTCTAGGGTTTAGGTTTTAATTAGTGTTTAGGGTGTTTATAGGGTTTAGGGTTTAGTGTTTAGGGTTTAGGGTTTTAGGGTTTAGGGTTTAGGGTTTAGGGTTTAGGGTTTATGGTTTAGGGTTTACGGTGTTTAGGGTCTAGGGTTTAGGGTTTAGTGTTTAGGGTGTTTAGGGTCTAGGGTTTAGTGTGTTTAGGGTGTTTAGGGTTTAGGGATTAGGGATTAGGGTTTTAGGGTTGTTTAAGGTTTAGGGATCATCGATCGAGTGCGCACACACATTATTAGAGGCACCCGCGCCTTTACGCATCAAGTGCATGCGTATATATGTGTGTTTTTTGGGCCACCAACGATATATAGATGATCGAGAGAGAGAGAGATCGATTGAAATCCCCAAGAATATGTTCAAATATACATTAAAATATATGCACGAATGCATTGTAGGCCATGCATGCACACTAATTATATATATATTATGAGGCAACTTAATCAAATGTGTTTTCATTCGAGAGAACTTGTCAAAGTTCAAGTTAATTAATTTATCACGATAATTATATAATTAATTAATGATTCTCAGGGATATGTTATACAACATGATCGATATAGGCCATGTATATTTTAATTGGTGTTAATCTACGGTTTGCTAGCTAGCTGCTTATATATAGAGCATGTTTTTATTAGATCGGGTTATAGCTAGCTAGTATAGTTTAGGGTTATGTGTGTTAATTAAGTAGGGTTGATTAGCTAGGGTTAGTTACATATATATGGTTTAGGGTTAATGCATGGCACATTTAATTTTATTAGAGGATCACGAGGCACCCATGACCCACTCGATCGATGCACAATTAAGTGTCGTTGGCCTATACATAGGGTTTAATTGGGGTTTAGGATTAGCTAGGGTTTAGGGTTAGGGTTAGGGTACGTTTAGGGTCTAGGGTTTAGGGTTTAGTGTTTAGGGTTTAGGGATTAGGGATTTAAGGTTTTAGGGTTGTTTAAGGTTTAGGGATCATCGATCGAGTGCGCACACACATTATTAGAGGCACCCGCGCCGTTACGCATAAATTGCATGCATATATATGTGTGTTTTTTGGGCCACCAACGATATATAGATGATCGAGAGAGAGAGAGATTGAAATCCCCAAGAATATGTTCAAATATACATTAAAATATATGCACGAATGCATTGTAGGCCATGCACATGCACACTAATTATATATATATTATGAGGCAACTTAATCAAATGTGTTTTCATTCGAGAGAACTTGTCAAAGTTCAAGTTAATTAATTTATGACGATAATTATATAATTAATTAATGAATCTCAGGGATATGTTATGCAACATGATCGATATAGGCCATGTATATTTTAATTGGTGTTAATCTACGGTTTGCTAGCTAGCTGCTATATATAGAGCATGTTTTTATTAGATCGGGTTATAGCAGCTAGCTAGTATAGTTTAGGGTTATGTGTTTTAATTAAGTAGGGTTGATTAGCTAGGGTTAGTTACATATATATGGTTTAGGGTTAATGCACGGCACATTTAATTTTATTAGAGGATCACGAGGCACCCATGACCCGCTCGATCGATGCACAATTAAGTGTCGTTGGCCTATACAGTAGGGTTTAATTGGGGTTTAGGATTAGCTAGGGTTTAGGGTTAGGGTTAGGGTTAGGGTTAGGGTATGTTTAGGGTCTAGGGTTTAGGGTTTAGTGTTTAGGGTGTTTAGGGTTTAGGGATTAGGGATTTTAAGGTTTTAGGGTTGTTTAAGGTTTAGGGATCATCGATCGAGTGCGCACACACATTATATTATTAGAGGCACCCGCGCCTTTACGCATAAATTGCATGCATATATATGTGTGTTTTTTGGGCCACCAACGATATATAGATGATCGAGAGAGAGAGAGATTGAAATCCCCAAGAATATGTTCAAATATACATTAAAATATATGCACGAATGCATTGTAGGCCATGCATGCACACTAATTATATATATATATTATGAGGCAACTTAATCAAATGTGTTTTCATTCGAGAGAACTTGTCAAAGTTCAAGTTAATTAATTTATCACGATAATTATATAATTAATTAATGAATCTCAGGGATATGTTATACAACATGATCGATATAGGCCATGTATATTTTAATTGGTGTTAATCTACGGTTTGCTAGCTAGCTGCTATATATAGAGCATGTTTTTATTAGATCGGGTTATATCTAGTATAGTTTAGGGTTATGTGTTTTAATTAAGTAGGGTTGATTAGCTAGGGTTAGTTACATATATATGGTTTATGGTTAATGCATGGCACATTTAATTTTATTAGAGGATCGCGAGGCACCCATGACCCGCTCGATCGATGCACAATTAAGTGTCGTTGGCATATACATAGGGTTTAATTGGGGTTTAGGATTAGCTAGGGTTTAGGGTTAGGGTTAGGGTTAGGGTTAGGGTTAGGGTACGTTTAGGGTCTAGGGTTTAGGGTTTAGTGTTTAGGGTGTTTAGGGTTTAGGGATTAGGGATTTAGGGTTTTAGGGTTGTTTAAGGTTTAGGGATCATCGATCGAGTGCGCACACACATTATTAGAGGCACCCGCGCCTTTACGCATAAATTGCATGCATATATATATGTGTGTTTTTTGGCCACCAACGATATATAGATGATCGAGAGAGAGATTGAAATCCCCAAGAATATGTTCAAATATACATTAAAATATATGCACGAATGCATGGTAGGCCATGCATGCACACTAATATATATATATATTATGAGGCAACTTAATCAAATGTGTTTTCATTCGAGAGAACTTGTCAAAATTAAAGTTAATTAATTTATCACGATAATTATATAATTAATTAATGAATCTCAGGGATATGTTATACAACATGATCGATATAGGCCATGTATATATTAATTGGTGTTAATCTACGGTTTGCTAGCTAGCTGCTATATATAGAGCATGTTTTTATTAGATCGGGTTATAGCTAGTATAGTTTAGGGTTATGTGTTTTCATTAAGTAGGGTTGATTAGCTATGGTTAGTTACATATATATGGTTTAGGGTTAATGCATGGCACATTTAATTTAATTAGAGGACCGCGAGGCACCCCTGGCCTGCTTGATGCACAATTAAGTGTCGTTGGCCTATATATAGGGTTTAATTAGGGTTTAGGGTTAGGGTTAGGGTTTAGGGTCTAGGGTTTAGTGTTTAGGGTGTTTAGGGTTTAGGGATTAGGGATTAGGGTTTCAGGGTTGTATAAGGTTTAGGGATCATCGATCGAGTGCGCACACACATTATTAGAGGCACCCGCGCCTTTGCGCATAAAGTGCATGCGTATAGTTTAGGGTTATTTGTTTTAATTAAGTAGGGTTTGATCAGCTAGGGTTAGTTACATATATATGGTTTAGGGTTAATGCATGGCACATTACATATAGTTTAAATCTCAAGAATGTTTATACATGATAGGCCATATGTGCAAAGGAATTTTTTTCCTCGTGAACTTGTCAAAATTCAAGTTTATCAGTGCCAATGGAAACTAGTCCAAAAAATTACATAGAGGACCAAAAGTACTAGACAATAACTAATAGAACCTGCAACTTTACAAAAAGGACCCCAAAACATATAGAAGAAAATCAATCGAGTCCTTCTGGACCGCACATCAGATCTCTGCTCCGCATCCTTTCCAGCAACTCCGTCGCCGGGGACGCACCACTTGGGACGGTGTCGCCGGTAGTCGCCAGGACGAAGGAGAAGAAGGGCCTCAGCAACGGCATATTGGCTCTGAGAAGGGTCGCTGAAAGTCCAAGATGTGCACGGGCAAGACGGATGACGCCGTCGTATGCCCCGAGCTTGTGAACTTTAGCAGCTTGACTTCCCCATTGGCCAGATCTGAAGCACTGACCAAAGCAAGCCTCACCGTTAGCGCCATCACATTGATGGCACCAGATCGGGGTTTGGCCGGCAAGATCCGCCAGATTCACCATAGGCCAGATCTGAAGCCGATGACGAGATCCCCGACTCCATTGCGCCATTCTGCTCATGGGAAACACTGGATCTAAGCTTACAACAACACTAACTCCCTCGGATCCAAATTAGCTGACTCAACTTTGCTTATCTAAATATGGATGTATCCACACATGTTTTTACTCTAGATACATACACGTCTAAGGAAAGTTGAATCAATTAATTTAGTTCGGAGGGTGTACAATATACAGAGAGAAGTCGGCCTCGTCTCCGGCCGGCGAGGCCGCCGGAGAGAAGGGGGAGAGGAGCCGGGGGAGTGGGAGAGACTCGAGAGAGAAAGAGAAGAGGAAGAAATGAGAGCTCCCTGGGGAAGAACATTATTTTTGTCGTTCTGCTCGTACTGTAGCTTGAAACTGAAAATTTCGGCCACGCGCCAAATCATCCCGCCGCATCCATTCGAAAATCCCGTGACCAGTTTTACCCTTTTAACCCTGGTCCGGAAGCTACAACCCACCGACCATGGAGGGCTCATTCGGTAACAATGAAATATCTTGCCTAGATCCCGAACCCTCCCCACAGGCCCACACCCACCCACCAACCATTCGCCCCATTAGCTCAAAAATACTCTCACACGCCAAAGCTCTGACTCTCTACAGTACTAGATCTGCTTCGCCGCCGGCATACTCCTCCACAGCGTAGCCTTGATCGTGTTGGCTGTCCACCCACCTGATCCGCTCCCCCGCCGCCCTCGTCACCGACGGATCTGCTTCACCGCCGACCTCGCCACCGACGGATCTGCTTCACCGCCGACCTCGCCACCGACGGATCTGCTTCACCGCCGACCTCGCCACCGACTACCTCGCCGCAGCGGCTGTATCAACTTCACCGAATACCTTGCCAGCCAACCAGATCTGCTTCACTAACGCCCGCTTCTACTGAAACATGGTCGATTCATCGTCTCCCGCGTTCGCCGCCGCTGGAATGCAAGTTGCCGCCCCCGTCCACCCCGCCGCAGCTTGGTTAGTACGCTGGCCCGTTAGATCGCGGTGTTTCTTTAGCCATGTTTTGTGTAGTTATTTGCAGATCTCATATGCCGTTAACTTTCTTGATGTGTTGCTTCGCATGAAGTTTGTTTAAATGTTGTACAGTACAAAAGCATTATCCGGTCGCTACCATCCTGTTCATTCTACTGACACCTGTGTGCATCCACATATTTATAGCCTTGTACCCATTCATTTGCTGCCAACTGTTTTTGTACTGCATGCTATTGTCGCACTGCTTTTATAGTCGTGCTATGGGCATTTCCAATCTGCTTGTTCTTATACCACGTCATTAGCTCACCGCTAGCTGTTTTCTCGTGTCTGCTATTCTCACACTGCTTTTATAATCATGCTATGTGCATTTCCAATCTGCTTGCTCTTATACCTCGTCTTTAGCTTATATAGTTATTGTTGCGTGCATGTCTGGTCTTTGTATTATCGTAGACTGACTTGTCAATGTTATTTTTCCTTGGGATTGATCATGCGAACCACTTATTAGAACATCCAACATTAACAGCGGGGACGCTAGGTAAGGTTGGAATCTGAGTTCGTGGTTGGTAATTTTGGCAGTTTACTTCCGTTATTATCTATAACCTATATGCATTGTTCCTTATGCAAGAGATTAACACTTGGAACCCTGCCATAGCAATGCCATTCATGCTTTACTATGTTTCTGCCTATTTGATATGCTTGTCTTGGAGAAACTTCGAGGGTGATTTGAACCTGACATTTGGTCATTCTTAATGCCAGTTTACTTTATGTGTAAAACCTTGGCATTACCCTACTCTAAATCTGAATGTCTGAAATTCGTATCTCATGCAAAGCAACATCTAGTTGGTTTTAATTTGATATCTGGTAACTATTGGCTTATTCATTTGGCAGCTCAAGTTTTTTGTTATTTGAAACCAGCTGACTTGGTCTTAAATGTGATATCTAAACACAGATTAAGGACAATGGAGCAGGAGGATTAGCATTTCACTTGATGGCTGAACCTAAAATGATAGGCATGTTGACCACGACTAGTGCACGCAAGAGAAGGACCTGCAGTGAGCCAGTATGTGCTTAGTACATGCATCTTATCTTATCTTGTGCTTATTTCTGCTACATGCTGTTATCTGATCTCTACATTGCGTAATACATGTTTGAATAGTTAATTGTTGTAACTATGTTTACAATGTTACCAGAATGCTGTTTTAATGAAGCAGTCATCATTAGAAGATAGTCGCCAAAAAAGGATCTGTAGCGACCCTGTGCAACATTATGATGTAAGTTTGTGCTTAGTACAAGTTCCATACATGTCTTATTTATGCAACTTGTTATTATCTTATATCTACATTGCATAATAAATGTTTGCATAGTTCATCGTTTAACTCTTTTTGCATTATTATCAGAATGCAGTTGTGATGAAGCAATCTTCATTACCAGTGAGGCCCACAAAAAGTTCTGATCTTTCTTCTGATGCATCTTCTCATAGCCGTCAACCTAGACCATTTCTTTCATCAGACAGTAAATATCTCAAGGCTGTACTTTATAAAAGACATGGTATTGCTGCTTTAAGATCTGTAGCTGATATGTTGACAAAGAGTACACAAGATTCAATCAAGGCGATTGCCAAATGTCAACGTGTTATTGATGATGCTAATAGAAGTCCTCAATGATTCTATGTAATTTTTTTATTTGGGCACATTAATTGCCTTGTAATTTTCCTATTTGTTTTATTTGTGTATGTAATTGTGTGTATCATTGAAATCAGATTTTAGGCTCATGAAATTTAATGCAAGTTGACTAGTCAAACAAGTAGGGCCCTACAACAGATTGGGCCGGCCCACTTACAGTAGTGTGGGACCCACTTTCATTTTGGGCCGGCCCACTTCTTTAGTAGGCCGGCCCGGTTACACGATAATGGGCTCCACATGCTTATTGGGCCGGCCCACTTGCTCTATGGTGGTCCCACATGGTAAATGGGCCGGCCCTTTAATAGGAAGGTGGGACCCACCTGTGTTTTGACCCGGCCCACTATCTTGTTGGGCCGGCCCACTTTCTAGATGGTGGACCCCACATACCAAATGGGCCGGCCCACTTTCTATATGGTGGACCCCACACACCAAATGGGCCGGCCCTTTAATAGGATGGTGGGACCCACCTGTTTTTGGCCCGCCCACTATCTCGTGGGCCGGCCCACTTTCTACATGGTGGACCTCACATACCAAATGGGCCGCCCATTAACAGGAATGTGGACCCACATGTGTTTTTGGCCCGGCCCACTATCTTGGTGGGCCAGCCCACTTGCTATATTGTGGACCCCACATACTAAATGGGCCGGCCCTTTAACAGGAAGATGGGTCCCACCTGTGTTTTTGGCCCGGCCCACTATCTTGTTGGGCCGGCCCACTTGATATATGGTGGACCCCACACACTAAATGGGCCGCCCTTTAACAGGAAAGGGACCCACCTGTTTTTGGCCCGGCCCACTAGCTTGTTGGGCCGGCCCACTTGCTATACGGTGGACCCCACACACTAAATGGGCCGGCCTTTTAACAGGAAAGTGGGACCCACCTGTGTTTTTGGCCCGGCCCACTTGCTTCTTGGGCCGGCCCAGTTGCTGTAAGGTGGACCCCACATGTTAAATGGGCCGGCCCATTTAACTTTTGACCAGTCAACATTAGAGGTTAGGCCCGGCCCACGTAACTAATGGACCAGCCCAGCTATATAGTTGACCGGTCAAACTATGTCATCTGGCCCGGCCCGCTTAAGACGTGGCAGGCCTCGTGTGGGCCTACCATCTACCACGGGGTTTCAGCCGGTTAACGCCGTTAACTGGCAGTTAACGGCGTCTGCCACGTGTCAGTTTGCATGACGTCAGCAGTCAACGGGCTCCCGAAAACACTTCCGCAACGGTCCGATTTTCCGTGGCGGAAGGGCGCCCAAGCGCGACGGACCGAAAAAATCGTCGTTGGACTTTGCCTGACGCAGTTTCCACAACGGAACCCATATCGTCGGGTTAGGCCCATAGGCGACGAAAAATACCCCTTAGCGGACGATTTTGAGACGTTGTCTATCAGAACTTTTCTTGTAGTGAAGATAGATCAATATAACCAAATAGATCACATCAATACCATCATAGTAATAGTTAACTTCACAATCCACAAGAGATCATGATCATAGCCTACGACAAGAACCACATGGTGCACACACTAGTCACCTTTACACAATGCAGGAGGAATAAAACTACTTTAATAACATTGCTAGAGTAGCACATAGATAAATTGTGATACGAACACATTGCAATCATAAAGAGATATAAATAAGCACCTCACTATGCCATTCAACAGTGAATAAGTATTCTGTGAAATATAGCCTAAGAGACCCACACGGTGCACACACTGTCACCTTTACACACGTGGGACAAGGAGTCTCCGGAGATCACATAAGTAAAACTCACTTGACTAGCATAATGACATCTAGATTACAAGCATCATCATATGAATCTCAATCATGTAAGGCAGCTCATGAGATTATTGTATTGAAGTACATAGGAGAGAGATGAACCACATAGCTACCGGTACAGCCCCGAGCCTCGATGGAGAACTACTCCCTCCTCATGGGAGCAGCAGCGGTGATGAAGATGGCGGTGGAGATGGCAGCGGTGTCGATGGAGAAGCCTTCCGGGGGCACTTCCCCGTCCGGCGGCGTGCCGGAACAGAGACTCCTGTCCCCCAGATCTTGGCTTCGCGATGACGGCGGCTCTGGAAGGTTTCGTGGGTTTCGTCGAACGCCTAGGGTTTTCGCGAGGGGCTTTATATAGGCGAAGAGGCGGCGCAGGAGGGTCGAAGGGGTGCCCACACCATAGGGTGGCGCGGGCCCCCCCTGGCCGCGCCGCCATGTGGTTTGGTGGGCCTGTGCCCCCTCCCTGGTGGCTCTCGGGTGTTCTGGATGCTTCCGGGCAAAATAGGAACCTGGGTCTTGATTTCGTCCAATTCCGAGAATATTTCCTTACTAGGATTTCTGAAACCAAAAACAGCAACTGGCTCTTCGGCATCTTGTTAATAGGTTAGTTCCAGAAAATGCATAAATATGACATATAATGTGTATAAAACATGTAGGTATCATCAATAAAGTAGCATGGAACATAAGAAATTATCGATACGTTGGAGACGTATCAGCATCCCCAAGCTTAGTTCTGCTCGTCCCGAGCAGGTAAAACGATAACAAAGATAAACTTGATCATATTGTAAACATATGTAATGAATGCAGCGATCAAAACAATGGTAATGACATGAGTAAACAACTGAATCATAAAGCAAAGACTTTTCATGAATAGTACTTAAAGACAAGCATCAATAAGTCTTACATAAGAGTTAACTCATAAAGCAATAATTGAAAGTAGAGGTATTGAAGCAACACATAGGAAGATTAAGTTTCAGCGGTTGCTTTCAACTTATAACATGCATATCTCATGGATAATTGTCAACATAGAGTAATATAACAAGTGCAATATGCAAGTATGTAAGAATCAATGCACAGTTCACACAAGTGTTTGCTTCTTGAGGTGGAGAGAAATAGGTGAACTGACTCAACATAAAAGTAAAAGAAAGATCCTTCAAAGAGGAAAGCATCGATTACTATTTTTGTGCTAGAGCTTTTCATTTTGAAAACATAAAGAGATCATAAAAATAAAGTTTTGAGAGGTGTATGTTGTTGTCAACGAATGGTAGCGGGTACTCTAACCCCCTTGCCAGACAAACCTTCAAAGAGCGGCTCCCATTTTATTTTATTTTTGAGTGGCACTCCTTCCAACCTTTCTTTCACAAACCATGGCTAACCGAATCCTCGGGTGCCTGCCAACAATCTCATACCATGAAGGAGTGCCTTTTTATTTTAGTTTTATTATGATGACACTCCCCCCAACCTTTGCTTACACAAGCCATGGCTAACCGAATCCTTCGGGTGCCGTCCAACAATCACAAACCATGGAGGAGTGTCTATTTAAGTTAATTAATTTGGGACTGGGAATCCCATTGCCAGCTCTTTTTGCAAAATTATTGGATAAGCGGATGAAGCCACTAGTCCATTGGTGAAAGTTGCCCAACAAGATTGAAAGATAAACACCACATACTTCCTCATGAGCTATAAAACATTGACACAAATCAGAGGTGATAAATTTTGAATTGTTTAAAGGTAGCACTCAAGCAATTTACTTTGGAATGGCGGAGAAATACCATGTAGTAGGTAGGTATGGTGGACACAAATGGCATAGTGGTTGGCTCAAGGATTTTGGATGCATGAGAAGTATTCCCTCTCGATACAAGGTTTAGGCTAGCAAGGCTATTTGAAACAAACACAAGGATGAACCGGTGCAGCAAAACTCACATAAAAGACATATTGAAAACATTATAAGACTCTACACCGTCTTCCTTGTTGTTCAAACTCAATACTAGAAATTATCTAGACCTTAGAGAGACCAATTATGCAAACCAAATTTTAGCAAGCTCTATGTATTTCTTCATTAATAGGTGCAAAGTATATGATGCAAGAGCTTAAACATGAGCACAACAATTGCCAAGTATCACATTATCCAAGATATTATAGCAATTACTACATGTATCATTTTCCAATTCCAACCATATAACAATTTAACGAAGAGGAAACTTCGCCATGAATATTAAAAGCTAAGAACACATGTGTTCATACGAACCAGCGGAGCGTGTCTCTCTCCCACACAAGCATGATGTAATCCAATTTATTCAAACACAAACAAAAACAAAAGCACACAGACGCTCCAAGTAAAGTACATAAGATGTGACCGAATAAAAATATAGTTTCAGGGGAGGAACCTGATAATGTTGTCGATGAAGAAGGGGATGCCTTGGGCATCCCCAAGCTTAGATGCTTGAGTCTTCTTGAAATATGCAGGGATGAACCACCGGGGCATCCCCAAGCTTAGACTCTTCTTGATCATAGTATATCATCCTCCTCTCTTGACCCTTGAAAACTTCTTCCACACCAAACTTTAAGCAAACTCATTAGAGGGTTAGTGCATAATCAAAAATTCACATGTTCAGAGGTGACACAATCATTCTTAACACTTCTGGACATTGCACAAAGCTTCTGAAAGTTAATGGAACAAAGAAACTCATTCAACATAGCAAAAGCGGCAATGCGAAATAAAAGGCAGAATCTGTCAAAAACAGAACAATCCGTAAAGACGAATTTTAAAATGGCACCAGACTTGCTCAAATGGAAAAACTCAAAACTAATGAAAGTTGCGTACATATCTGAGGATCACTCACGTAAATTGGCATAATTTTCTGAGTTACCTACAGAGAATTAGACCCAGATTCGTGACAGACAGCAATGCTGTTTCTGCGCAGCAATCCAAATCTAGCATCAACTTTACCATAGAGACTTTACTTGGCACAAAAACATGATAAGGAGAGGTTGCTACAGTAGTAAACAACTTCCAAGACACAAATATAAAACAAAGTACTGTAGCAAAATAACACATGGGTTATCTCCCAAGAAGTTCTTTCTTTTTAGCCATTAAGATGGGCTCAGCAGTTTTAATGATGCTCACATGAAAAATAGAGTATGAAGCAAAAGAGAGCATCAAGAAGCAAATTCAAAACAAATTTAAGTCTAACATGCTTCCTATGCATAGGAATCTTGTAAATAAACAAGTTCATGAAGAGCAAAGTAACAAGCATAGGAAGATAAAACAAGTGTAGCTTCAAAAATTTCAGCACATAGAGAGGCATTTTAGTAACATGAAAATTTCTACAACCATATTTTCCTCTCTCATAATAACTTTCAGAGTAGCATCATGAGCAAACTCAACAATATAACTATCACATAAAGCATTCTTATCATGAGTCTCATGCATAAAATTATTACTCTCCACATAAGCATAATCAATTTTATTAGTTATAGTGGGAGCAAATTCAACAAAGTAGCTATCATTATTATTCTCATCAAGTGTAGGAGGCATAGTATAATCACAACAAAATTTACTCTCCATAGTAGGTGGCACCAAAAGACCACTATCATTATAATCATCATAAATAGGAGGCAAAGTATCATCAAAGAAAATTTTCTCCTCAATGCTTGGGGGACTAAAAATATCATGCTCATCAAAGCCAGCTTCCCCAAGCTTAGAATTTTCCATAGCATTAGCAACAATAGTGTTCAAAGCATTCATATTAATAACATTCCCATTAGCATGCATATAAAGTTCCATGGGTTTTTTAATTCTCTCTTCAAACACATCATGTCCTAATTCAAGATAAAGTTCATAAAGATCTCTCATTTTGTTGTTGTCTTCCATTAAGCCTTACTAGTGTAACAAGAAACAAAAAGATGCAATTGCAGATCTAAAGGAAATAGCTTCGAGTACTTACAATGGCGGAAAATAGCTTGGTAGCCGAGATCCGGAGTGTGAGTACCTTTTACCTTTCCTCCCAGAACGGTGCCGAAAAGTGCTTGATGTCTACGTTCCCCCTCCTTTCCTGTAGACAGTGTTGGGCCTCCAAGAGCAGAGGTTTTTAGAACAGCAGCAAGTTTTCCCTTAAGTGGATCACCCAAGGTTTATCGAACTCAGGGAGGAAGAGGTCAAAGATATCCCTCTCATGCAACCCTGCAACCACAAAGCAAGAAGTCTCTTGTGTCCCCAACACACCTAATAGGTGCACTAGTTCGGCGAAGAGATAGTGAAATACAGGTGGTATAAATAAGTATGAGCAGTAGTAACGGTGCCAGAAAATAGCTTGCTGGCGTGTAGTTGATGGTGGTAGTATTGCAGCAGTAGTAACACAGTAAAACAGTAAACAAGCAGTAGTAACGCAGCAGTATTTAGGAACAAGGCCTAGGGATTAGACTTTCACTAGTGGACACTCTCAACATTGATCACATAACAGAATAGATAAATGCATACTCTACACTTTTGTTGGATGATGAACACATTGCGTAGGATTACACGAACCCTCAATGCCGGAGTTAACAAGCTCCACAATAATGCTCATGTTTAAGTAACCTTATAGTGTAAGATAGATCAACATAACCAAATAGATCACATCAATACCATCATAGTAATAGTTAACTTCACAATCCACAAGAGATCATGATCATAGCCTACGACAAGAACCACATGGTGCACACACTAGTCACCTTTACACCAATGCAGGAGGAATAAAACTACTTTAATAACATTGCTAGAGTAGCACATAGATAAATTGTGATACAAACACATTGCAATCATAAAGAGATATAAATAAGCACCTCACTATGCCATTCAACAGTGAATAAGTATTCTGTGAAATATAGCCTAAGAGACCCACACGGTGCACACACTGTCACCTTTACACACGTGGGACAAGGAGTCTCCGGAGATCACATAAGTAAAACTCACTTGACTAGCATAATGACATCTAGATTACAAGCATCATCATATGAATCTCAATCATGTAAGGCAGCTCATGAGATTATTGTATTGAAGTACATAGGAGAGAGATGAACCACATAGCTACCGGTACAGCCCCGAGCCTCGATGGAGAACTACTCCCTCCTCATGGGAGCAGCAGCGGTGATGAAGATGGCGGTGGAGATGGCAGCGGTGTCGATGGAGAAGCCTTCCGGGGCACTTCCCCGTCCGGCAGCGTGTCGAAGAGACTCCTGTCCCCAGATCTTGGCTTCGCGATGACGGCGGCTCTGGAAGGTTTCGTGGGTTTCGTCGCTCTCGTCCTAGGGTTTTCGATCCGTATATAGGCGAAGAGGCGGCCAGGAGGGTCGAAGGGGTGCCCACACCATAGGGTGGCGCGGCCCAGCCCTGGCCGCGCCGCCATGTGGTTTGGGGGGCCCACGCCCCCTCTGGCTCTCGGTGTTCTTGCTTCCGCAAAATAGGAACCTGGTCTTGATTTCCAACCCGATATTTCCTTACTAGAGTTTCTGAAACCAAAAACAGCAGAAAAAGAAGGCACTTCGGCATCTTGTTAATAGGTTAGTTCCAGAAAATGCATAAATATGACATATAATGTGTATAAAACATGTAGGTATCATCAATAAAGTAGCATGGAACATAAGAAATTATCGATACGTTGGAGACGTATCAGTTCTCATACTTAATTCTTGTGTTATTGCCATGATGATTGTTGGTATGCTTATCAAATTTTTCTTAAACCCTAAACCTTGCTCCTTTTCATCATCCAAGATTAAAACAAAGAAAAAGAAATTAAAATAATAAAAGAAAGGCCTAGGTAAGCCTATGGCTATTCTTGCAAATAATAAACTATGCCATGATCTATCTTGTTTAGATAGTTTGAAAAACATCAACCAACCCAACCTATCACTTACCAACTCAATCCAATGTGAAACAAAAAGAATTAAAATTATACATAGATATGTGGCAATAGCCATGATGCTTGACCTATGCCCTCCCTCAAACCCAAAACCTTACCAAACTCACTTATCACTCAATAAACACTAAACCATGCCTACCAAGAAGAAAATAAGAAAAATGCATTTCAACACATGCATATGCTTATGGACATTTTGCAAAACTTTGATCTAGGCCAATTTGGCTTGAACCATTAGTTGTAGAATGTTACTAAACACTTAATAACACTTTTTGAATCAAAGAAACTCAAATCAAATCAAATATGAATTCAAAATGAGCTCACATGAGATAATGGTCAAATCTGCCATTTATCTCATGATGCCCACTTTGAGCCTTGTATTAAGAGTTCTAAACCAAACCCTTCCAACTCTTTTCACCTCATCCAAGACCACATCAAAGTTAACAACTTTGCTCAAAACCACCCCTGCAAATTTGTTATAGATTTCAAAATATGATCAAGCAAAGTGGTGACATTGAAACAGATTCTAGATTCTACCCTTTGGATTTTCACAAACCAGCACCATTTTGCTCACCACCACCACCATTGTGTGCCAAATATTATTCAAATCCACTCCACCAAAATTCACTGAAGAATTCCAAATTTGTGTTCATGCGGCCATTTGGTCGAACACATTGTGTGCATAAACCTGCCAACTCTATACATTGCAAAATCCAGTGACCAATGCCTCCACCATCGACCATAGGTCACCATTTGTACTCCCCTACACCCTCCGCACCTTGCCAAGCACCAGAGACAAAGAATTGTACACCGAATCGTCACCATTTTGACAAAACCTGGCCATGCCGTGGCATGTCAACCTCTCACCATGCCATTCTCCCCTCTGATCAACTCCAACGTGCACGATCATGTCCTTGCCTTTCTCTCACTCTCCCTGCTAGACATGCTCATCGACGAAGGAGCAATACACGCGACGACACGAACGCACCAGACACGCACGCGCACGCCAGCGCACGTACACGCGTCGAGCACACTCGGCCGTGACGTCGCCCACTCACCGCGTCACCCCGTGCCCTCTCCTTGCGCCACCAGCTCCACCACGTCACCCTACGCCCTAGACATGCTCGCTGGCTCGCAGGAACCCTGTACGTGACGCCACTGTCGACGCCATCCGCCGGTACCCGCGACAGAGACAACACGCGCCCGTCCTCTTCTCCGCCTCGTTTTCACCGTGATCAAGCCCTGCGTCATCGCCGTGACATCGCCAAGCCACCTGCGTCAGCTCCAGTGCCCCTGCTCCCCTGTAGCGTCGTCGCCGTGGTTGACATCACCGGCCCGCCTCGGCCTCGCTCCGTTGCTATAAAAGGAGGGCTCCTCGTCCATTCACCACACCGCCTTTCCCTATCATCACCACCTCTCTCGTCCACTCGCAGCTGCACATTGCCCACCGCCGCCCAATTTCACCGCCGGAGTCCGTGAGCTGCCGCAGAAGCCGCCGTTGATAGAAGCCATCCCCGGAGACGCCGCTGGTGACAAGGTATTAACTTGTCAATGCCTACAAGTAGTAGACTAGGGTTTCATTGGATGTAGAGGGCAAGTAGATCTCGAAGGTTTCAGCCGAAAAGTACTCGACGATTGAGAAACTAGGGTTTTCGTGAAACAATGAATCGATCCTTTCTTTGTCCCTCGACTCCCCCTTATATAGGAGGCGGAGCCGAGGGATTCGTGGTACACAAGTTTACAGAGTCCGGGAGGGTTTCCAACTCGTCCCGCAAGATTACAAATAATGACTTCCTATTACAACTCTAGCTTTCCTTAATAGTATCTTGGGCTTCCGAATCTTCTTATCCTTCGGGTCGTGGGCCTTCAGTAAACCCCGGGTACCATCTTCGGCAGGCCCATTGGGTATGCCTATGTCAGTAGCCCCCGAGATTTTGCTTGAATCGCAGAGTCAGGGAAAATCTCCACCTTTATATTTTCTCAATAGCTCTAAGCTTTACCATATATCTTTACATACATTTCTATATTGTGCAGGGATAATGGTAATTGGGGCTAGTTCATCTGACGGATCAGGTACTAGTTAACTGCTCTAGTGGTGATACGTCTCCGACGTATCGATAATTTCTTATGTTCCATGCCACATTATTGATGATATCTACATGTTTTATACACATTATATGTCGTATTTATGCATTTTCCGGCACTAACCTATTAACGAGATGCCGAAGAGCCAGCTGTCTGTGTTGTTGGTTTCAAATCCTAGTAAGGAAATATTCTTAATTGACGAAATCAACGCCCAGGGTCCTATTTTTGCACGAAGCTTCCAGAAGACCGAGGATAGACGAAGTGGGGCCACGAGGTGGCCAGACGCAGGGCGGCGCGCCTGTGCCCTGGCCGCGCCTACCGGGTGTGGGCCTCGTGACGCCCTTTACCCGCCCTTCCGCCTACTTAAAGCCTCCGTCGCGAAACCCCCAGTATCGAGAGCCACGATACGGAAACCTTACCGAGACGCCGCCGCCGCCAATCCCATCTCGGGGGATTCAGGAGATCGCCTCCGGCACCCTGCCGGAGAGGGGAATCATCTCCCGGAGGACTCTTCACCGCCATGGTCGCCTCCGGAGTGATGAGTGAGTAGTTCACCCCTGGACTATGGGTCCATAGTAGTAGCTAGATGGTCGTCTCTCCTTATGTGCTTCATTGTTGGATCTTGTGAGCTGCCTAACATGATCAAGATCATCTATCTGTAATGCTATATGTTGTGTTTGTCGGGATCCGATGGATAGAGAATACTATGTTATGTTGATTATCAATCTATTACCTATGTGTTGTTTATGATCTTGCATGCTCTCCGTTATTAGTAGAGGCTCTGGCCAAGTTTATACTTCTAACTCCAAGAGGGAGTATTTATGCTCGATAGTGGGTTCATGCCTCCATTAAATCTGGGACAGTGACAAAAAGTTCTAAGGTTGTGGATGTGCTGTTGCCACTAGGGATAAAACATTGATGCTATGTCTAAGGATGTAGTTATTGATTACATTACGCACCATACTTAATGCAATTGTCTGTTGTTTGCAACTTAATACTGGAAGGGGTTCGGATGATAACCTGAAGGTGGACTTTTTAGGCATAGATGCATGCTGGATAGCGGTCTATGTACTTTGTCGTAATGCCCAATTAAATCTCACAATACTCATCATATCATGTATGTGCATGGTCATGCCCTCTCTATTTGTCAATTGCCCGACTGTAATTTGTTCACCCAACATGCTATTTATCTTATGGGAGAGACACCTTAGTGAACTGTGGACCCGGTCCTATTCTTTTACATCGAATACATCTACTGCAATACTTGTTTTATCTTGCAAACAATCATCATCCACACTATACATCTAATCCTTTGTTACAAGAAGTCGGAGATTGACAACCTCACTGCTTCGTTGGGGCAAAGTACGGTTGTGTTGTGCAGGTTCCACGTTGGCGCCGATCTCGGTGTTGCGCGCTACATCTCGCCGCCATCAACCTTCAACGTGCTTCTTGGCTCCTCCTGGTTCGATAAACCTTGGTTTCTTTCTGAGGGAAAACTTGCTACTGTGTGCAACATACCTTCCTCTTGGGGTTCCCAACGAACGTGTGTGTTACACGCCATCAAGCTCTTTTTCTGCGCCGTTGCCGGGAGATCAAGACACGCTGCAAGGGGAGTCTCCACAATCCAATCTCTTTACTTTGTTTTTGTCTTGTTTTATTTTATTTACTACTTTGTTTGTTGCATTATATCAAAACACAAAAAAAATTAGTTGCTAGCTTTACTTTATTTACTGCCTTGCACTCATATCAAAACACACAAAAAATTAGTTACTTGCATTTACTTTATTTTTTGTTTATTTCATCATGTTTCCTCCTAAGTACACTCTAAAAGACATACCGGTAGGACGCGGGTCTATAATTGGGAGAAATAATATAGAAGATTTTTTCACTCATGTTAGTACCACTGAAGATTTTGAAGATAGACACTTGGTAGAACTTGCTCCTACTTATGAAATTGCTGTTGCTTCTTTAGTTCACATGTTGGAAACTAAATTTGTTAATCTTAATCCTATAATCCAACACATGTTTCTCACACTTGGTGATATGGAAGAAGGGGAAAAGAAAGATTTTGTATTAGAAACCCTTCTTAAAGAATTTGGGGGAGTAGCAAGAGAAGCTAGAAAAGTCTTCACTAAATATAATATGCTAGGCTCTTATACCAACTTTGCTAGTACCCTTGAGAAGATGGAAAAGGATAGACAAAAGTACACTAATAAAGTTAATTATGAGGGGGATATTAAAACATCAATACCTTGCAAGCTCTTAGGAATGTGCGAGGCACTAGAAAATAATTATGCTTGGCTTGTTCCTGAAAATTTGTTTGATGAGAATAGCAAGCCTAAGACTAATGAAAAGGGAGCCTCTGAAACTTACATAGATAAGATACAATGCATAGTTGAGAAAACTCCCAACACCCCGGTTATGATGTTGATGTTTCATCTTTTGATAATACTTGATACACACTTTCTGCGCCTAGCTGAAAGGCGTTAAAGAAAAGCGCTTATGGGAGACAACCCATGTTTTTACTACAGTACTTTGTTTTATATTTGAGTCTTGGAAGTTGTTTACTACTGTAGCAACCTCTCCTTATCTTAGTTTTGTGCATTGTTGTGCCAAGTAAAGTCTTTGATAGTAAGGTTCATACTAGATTTGGATTACTGCACAGAAACGATTTCTTTGCTGTCACGAATTTCGACCTGCCTCTCTGTAGGTAGCTCAGAAAAATATGCCAATTTACGTGATCCTCAGATATGTACGCAACTTTAATTCAATTTGAGCATTTTCATTTGAGCAAGTCTGGTGCCACTTTAAAATTCGTCTTTACGAATCGTTCTGTTTTGACAGATTCTGCCTTTTATTTCGCATTGCCTCTTTTGCTATGTTGGATGAATTTTTTTGATCCATTAATGTCCAGTAGCTTTATGCAATGTCCAGAAGTGTTAAGAATGATTATGTCACCTCTGAACATATAAATTTTTATTGTGCACTAACCCTCTAATGAGTTGTTTCGAGTTTGGTGTGGAGGAAGTTTTCAAGGATCAAGAGAGGGAAATGATGCAATATGATCAAGGAGAGTGAAAGCTCTAAGCTTGGGGATGCCCCGGTGGTTCACCCCTGCATATATAAGACTCAAGCGTCTAAGCTTGGGGATGCCCAAGGCATCCCCTTCTTCATCGACAACATTATCAGGTTCCTCCCCTGAAACTATATTTTTATTCCATCACATCTTATGTGCTTTGCTTGGAGCGTTGGTTTGTTTTTGTTTTTGTTTTTTGTTTGAATAAAGTGGATCCTAGCGTTCATTGTGGGAGAGAGACACGCTCCGCTGTTGCATATGGACAAATATGTCCTTAGGCTTTACTCATAGTATTCATGGCGAAGGTTGAATCTTCTTCGTTAAATTGTTATATGGTTGGAATCGGGAAATGCTACATGTAGTAATTCTAAAATGTCTTGAATAATTTGATACTTGGCAATTGTTGTGCTCATGTTTAAGCTCTTGCATCATATACTTTGCACCCATTAATGAAGAAATACATAGAGCTTGCTAAAATTTGGTTTGCATATTTGGTCTCTCTAAGGTCTAGATAATTTCTAGTATTGAGTTTTGAACAACAAGGAAGACGGTGTAGAGTCTTATAATGTTTACAATATGTCTTTTATGTGAGTTTTGCTGCACCGGTTCATCCTTGTGTTTGTTTCAAATAACCTTGCTAGCCTAAACCTTGTATCGAGAGGGAATACTTCTCATGCATCCAAAATCCTTGAGCCAACCACTATGCCATTTGTGTCCACCATACCTACCTACTACATGGTATTTCTCCGCCATTCCAAAGTAAATTGCTTGAGTGCTATCTTTAAAATTTCCATCATTCGCCTTTGCAATATATAGCTCATGGGACAAAATAGCCTTAAAAACTATTGTGGTATTGAATATGTACTTATGCACTTTATCTCTTATTAAGTTGCTTGTTGTGCGATAACCATGTTTCTGGGGACGCCATCAACTACTCTTTGTTGAATATCATGTGAGTTGCTATGCATGTCCGTCTTGTCCGAAGTAAGGGAGATTTACCACTCATTTAAATGGTTAGAGCATGCATATTGTTAGAGAAGAACATTGGGCCGCTAACTAAAGCCATGAATCATGGTGGAAGTTTCAGTTTTGGACATATATCCTCAATCTCATATGAGAACATTAATTGTTGCTACATGCTTATGCATAAAAGAGGAGTCAATTATCTGTTGTCTATGTTGTCCCGGTATGGATGTCTAAGTTGAGAATAATCAAAAGCGAGAAATCCAATGCGAACTTTCTCCTTAGACCTTTGTACAGGCGGCATAGAGGTACCCCTTTGTGACACTTGGTTAAAACATGTGTATTGCGATGATAATCCCGGTAATCCGAGCTAATTAGGACAAGGTGCGGGCACTATTAGTATACTATGCATGAGGCTTGCAACTTGTAAGATATAATTTACATGATACATATGCTTTATTACTACCGTTGACAAAATTGTTTCATGTTTTCAAAACCAAAGCTCTAGCACAAATATAGCAATCGATGCTTTCCTCTTTGAAGGACCCTTCTTTTACTTTTATGTTGAGTCAGTTCACCTATTTCTCTCCACCTCAAGAAGCAAACACTTGTGTGAACTGTGCATTGATTCCTACATACTTGCATATTGCACTTGTTATATTACTTTACATTGACACTATCCATGAGATATACATGTTATAAGTTGAAAGCAACCGCTGAAACTTAATCTTCTTTTGTGTTGCTTCAATACCTTTACTTTGATTTATTGCTTTATGAGTTAACTCTTATGCAAGACTTATTGATGCTTGTCTTGAAGTACTATTCATGAAAAGTCTTTGCTTTATGATTCATTTGTTTACTCATGTCATTACCATTGTTTTGATCGCTGCATTCATTACATATGCTTACAATAGTATGATCAAGTTATGATGGCATGTCACTCCAGAAATTATCTTTGTTATCGTTTACCTGCTCGGGACGAGCAGAACTAAGCTTGGGGATGCTGATACGTCTCCGACGTATCGATAATTTCTTATGTTCCATGCCACATTATTGATGATATCTACATGTTTTATACACATTATATGTCGTATTTATGCATTTTCCGGCACTAACCTATTAACGAGATGCCGAAGAGCCAGTTGCTGTTTTCTGCTTTTGGTTTCAGAAACCTAGTAAGGAAATATTCTCGGAATTGGACGAAATCAACGCCTGTGGTCCTATTTTTGCACGAAGCTCCGAAGACCGAGGGATAGATTTAAGTGGGGCCACGAGGGTGGCGACGTCAGTGGCGGCGCCGCTGTGCCCGGCCGCGCGGCCGGTGTGGCCCGATACGTCTCCGACGTATCGATAATTTCTTATGTTCCATGCCACATTATTGATGATATCTACATGTTTTATGCACACTTTATGTCATATTCGTGCATTTTCCGGAACTAACCTATTAACAAGATGCCGAAGTGCCTCTTTTCCGCTGTTTTTGGTTTCATAAATCCTAGTAACGAAATATTCTTAATTGGACGAAATCAACGCCCAGGTTCCTATTTTCACCGGAAGCATCCAGAACACCCGAGAGTCGCCAGAGGGGGCCACTGGGCCCCCAGACGATAGCCCGGCGCGGCCTGTGCCCGCCGCGCCCCTATGGTGTCGTCGCCCTTCGACCTTCCACGCCGCCTCGCTATAAAGGTCCCACCTAAAACCTCGAGACGAAAAAGCCATGGTACGAGAAACCTTCCGAGCCGCCGCCATCGCGAAGCCAAGATCTGGGGACAGAGTCTCTGTTCGCACGCGCCGGACGGGGAAGTGCCCCCGGAAGGCTTCTCCATCAACACCACCGCCATCTTCATCAATGCTGTTGTCTCCCATGAGGAGGGAGTAGTTCTCCATCGAGGCTCGGGGCTGTACCGGTAGCTATGTGGTTCATCTCTCTCCTATGTACTTCAATACAATAATCTCATGAGCTGCCTTACATGATTGAGATTCATATGATGATGCTTGTAATCTAGATGTCGTTATGCTAGTCAAGTGAATTTTACTTATGTGATCTCCGGAGACTCCTTGTCCCACGTGTGTAAAGGTGACAGTGTGTGCACCGTGTGGGTCTCTTAGGCTATATTTCACAGAATACTTATTCACTGTTATGAATGGCATAGTGAAGTGCTTATTTATATCTCTTTATGATTGCAATGTGTTTTGTATCACAATTTATCTATGTGCTACTCTAGTGATGTTATTAAAGTAGTTTATTCCTCCTGCACGGTGTAATGGTGACAGTGTGTGCATCCGTGTTAGTACTTGGCGTAGGCTATGATCATGATCTCTTGTAGATTATGAAGTTAACTATTGCTATGATGGTATTGATGTGATCTATTCCTCCTACATAGTGTGAAGGTGACAGTGTGCATGCTATGTTAGTACTTGGTTTAGTTGTGTTGATCTGTCATGCACTCTAAGGTTATTTAAATATGAACATTGAATATTGTGGAGCTTGTTAACTCCGGCATTGAGGGTTCGTGTAATCCTACGCAATTAGTGGTGTTCATCATCCAACAAAAGAGTGTAGAGTATGCATTTATCTATTCTGTTATGTGATCAAAGTTGAGAGTGTCCACTAGTGAAAGTCTAATCCCTAGGCCTTGTTCCTAAATATCGCTATCGCTGCTTGTTTATCGTTTTACCGCGTTACTACCGCTACTACCTTGCTTCATCGTTCCGGCAAAGCACTTTTCTGGTGCCGTTGCTACTACTATATTTATACCACTTGTATTTCACTATCTCTTCGCCGAACTAGTGCACCTATTAGGTGTGTTGGGGACACAAGAGACTTCTTGCTTTGTGGTTGCAGGGTTGCATGAGAGGGATATCTTTGACCTCTTCCTCCCCGAGTTCGATAAACCTTGGGTGATCCACTTAAGGGAAATCTACAAACCTCTGCTCTTGGAGGCCCAACACTGTCTACAAGAATAGAAGCACCCGTAGACATCAAGCTATTTTCTGGCGCCGTTGCCGGGGAGGAAAGGTAAAAGGTACTCACACTCCGGATCTCGGCTACTAAGCTATTTTCGCTGTTGTAAGTACTCGAAGCTATTTCCTTTAGATCCTGCAATTGCATCTTTTTGTTTCTTGTTTACACTAGTTTGGCATAATGGACAAGAATGAGCTTCTTATTCTATTTCCTGATTTAAAACATGGATTGTTTGATGCGAAAATTAAAAAACCTATGGAATCTTATTTGCATGCTGGTAGTAATATTAGTATGAACGCTTTGAACACCATTGTTGATAATAATATAGAAAGTTCTAAGCTTGGGGAAGCTGGTTTTCATGATCTTTTTAGTCCCCCAAGCATTGAGGAGAAAATTTACTTTGATGATACTTTGCCTCCTATTTATGATGATTATAATGATATTGGTCTTTTAGTACCGCCTGTTATGGAGGATAAATTTGATTATGATTACAATATGCCTCCTATATTTGATGATGAGAATAATAATGATAGCTACTTTGTTGAATTTGCTCCCACTACAACTAATAAAATTGATTATGCTTATGTGGAGAGTAATAATTTTATGCATGAGACTCATGATAAGAATGCTTTATGTGATAGTTATATTGTTGAGTTTGCTCATGTTGCTACTGAAAGTTATTATGAGAGAGGAAAATATGGTTGTAGAAATTTTCATGTTACTAAAATGCCTCTCTATATGCTGAAATTTTTGAAGCTGCACTTGTTTTATCTTTCTATGCTTGTTGCATTATGCTTCATGAATTTGTTTATTTACAAGATTCCTTTTCATAGGAAGCATGTTAGACTTAAATGTGTTTTGAATTTGCTTCTTGATGCTCTCTTTTGCTTCAACTCTTATTTCTTGCGAGTGCATCATTAAAACTGCTGAGCCCATCTTAATGGCTATAAAGAAAAGCACTTCTTGGGAGATAACCCATGTGTTTATTTTGCTACAGTAATTTTATTTTGTATTTGAGTCTTGGAAGTTGTTTACTACTGTAGCAACCTCTCCTTATCTTAGTTTTGTGTTTTGTTGTGCCAAGTAAAGTCGTTGATAGCAAGGTTGATACTAGATTTGGATTACTGCGCAGAAACAGATTTCTTTGCTGTCACGAATCTGGGTCTAATTCTCTTTAGGTAACTCAGAAAAATCTGCCAATTTACGTGCTTGATCCTCAGATATGTACGCAACTTTCATTCAATTTGGGCATTTTCATCTGAGCAAGTCTGGTGCCATTTTAAAATTCGTCTTTACGGACTGTTCTGTTTTGACAGATTCTGCCTTTTATTTCGCATTGCTTCTTTCGCTGTGTTGGGTGGATTTCTTTGTTCCATTACCTTCCAGTAGCAATGTCCAGAAGTGTTAAGAATGATTGTGTCACCTCTGAACATGTGAGTTTTTGATTATGCACTAACCCTCTAATGAGTTTGTTTCGAGTTTGGTGTGGAGAAAGTTTTCAAGGGTCAAGAGAGGAGGATGATATACTATGATCAAGAAGAGTGAAGAGTCTAAGCTTGGGGATGCCCGGTGGTTCATCCTGCATATTTCAAGAGACTCAAAAGTCTAAGCTTGGGGATGCCCAAGGCATCCCTTCTTCATCGACAACATTATCAGGTTCCTCCCCTGAAACTATATTTTTATTCCGTCACATCTTATGCACTTTGCTTGGAGCGTCTGTTTGCTTTTGTTTTTGTTTTTGTTTGAATAAATGATTGTGTGGGAGAGAGACACGCTCCGCTGGTTCGTATGAACACATGTGTTCTTAGCTCATAATATTTATGGCGAAGTTTCTTCTTTGTTAAATTGTTATATGGTTGGAATTGGAAAATGCTACATGTAGTAATTGCTATAATGTCTTGGGTAATTTGATACTTGGCAATTGTTGTGCTCATGTTTAAGCTCTTGCATCATATACTTTGCACCCATTAATGAAGAAATACATAGAGCTTGCTAAAATTTGGTTTGCATATTTGGTCTCTCTAAAGTCTAGATAATTTCTAGTATTGAGTTTTGAACAACAAGGAAGACGGTGTAGAGTCTTATAATGTTTACAATATGTCTTTTATGTGAGTTTTGCTGCACCGGTTCATCCTTGTGTTTGTTTCAAATAACCTTGCTAGCCTAAACCTTGTATCGAGAGGGAATACTTCTCATGCATCCAAAATCCTTGAGCCAACCACTATGCCATTTGTGTCCACCATACCTACCTACTACATGGTATTTCTCCGCCATTCCAAAGTAAATTGCTTGAGTGCTACCTTTAAAATTCCATCATTCACCTTTGCAATATATAGCTCATGGGACAAATAGCTTAAAAACTATTGTGATATTGAATATGTACTTATGCACTTTATCTCTTATTAAGTTGCTTGTTGTGCGATAACCATGTTTCTGGGGACGCCATCAACTATTCTTTGTTGAATATCATGTGAGTTGCTATGCATGTCCGTCTTGTCTGAAGTAAGAGAGATCTACCACCTTAATGGTTGGAGCATGCATATTGTTAGAGAAGAACATTGGGCCGCTAACTAAAGCCATGATTCATGGTGGAAGTTTCAGTTTTGGACATATATCCTCAATCTCATATGAGAATAATAATTGTTGCTACATGCTTATGCATTAAAGAGGAGTCCATTATCTGTTGTCCATGTTGTCCCGGTATGGATGTCTAAGTTGAGAATAATCAAAAGCGAGAAATCCAAAATGCGAGCTTTCTCCTTAGACCTTTGTACAGGCGGCATGGAGGTACCCCATTGTGACACTTGGTTAAAACATGTGTATTGCGATGATCCGGTAGTCCAAGCTAATTAGGACAAGGTGCGGGCACTATTAGTATACTATGCATGAGGCTTGCAACTTGTAAGATATAATTTACATAACTCATATGCTTTATTACTACCGTTGACAAAATTGTTTCATGTTTTCAAAATAAAAGCTCTAGCACAAATATAGCAATCGATGCTTTCCTCTTTGAAGGACCATTCTTTTACTTTTATGTTGAGTCAGTTCACCTATCTCTCTCCACCTCAAGAAGCAAACACTTGTGTGAACTGTGCATTGATTCCTACATACTTGCATATTGCACTTGTTATATTACTTTACATTGACACTATCCATGAGATATACATGTTATAAGTTGAAAGCAACCGCTGAAACTTAATCTTCTTTTGTGTTGCTTCAATACCTTTACTTTGATTTATTGCTTTATGAGTTAACTCTTATGCAAGACTTATTGATGCTTGTCTTGAAGTACTATTCATGAAAAGTCTTTGCTTTATGATTCATTTGTTTACTCATGTCATTACCATTGTTTTGATCGCTGCATTCATTACATATGCTTACAATAGTATGATCAAGGTTATGATGGCATGTCACTCCAGAAATTATCTTTGTTATCGTTTACCTGCTCGGGACGAGCAGAACTAAGCTTGGGGATGCTGATACGTCTCCGACGTATCGATAATTTCTTATGTTCCATGCCACATTATTGATGATATCTACATGTTTTATACACATTATATGTCGTATTCGTGCATTTTCCGGCACTAACCTATTAACAAGATGCCAAAGTGCCAGTTCCTGTTTTCTGCTGTTTTTGGTTTCAGAAATCCTAGTAACGAAATATTCTCGGAATTGGACGAAATCAACGCTCGGTTCCTATTTTCACCGAAAGCATCCAACACCCGAGAGCCGCCTGAGGGGGCCATGTGGCCCCTGCACCATAGGCCGGCGCCGGCCCCCGCCGCGCCCCTATGGTGTCGCGCCCCTTCGACCTTCCGACGCCACCTCTTCGCCTATATAAAGGTCCCCGAACTAAAACCTCGAGACGAAAAGCCACGGACGAGAAACCTTCCAGCCGCCATCGCGAAGCCAAGATCTGGGGACAGGAGTCTCTGTTCCGGCACGCCGCCGGGACGGGGAAGTGCCCCGGAAGGCTTCTCCATCAACACCACCGCCATCTTCATCAACGCTGTTGTCTCCCATGAGGAGGGAGTAGTTCTCCATCGAGGCTCGGGGCTGTACCGGTAGCTATGTGGTTCATCTCTCCTATGTACTTCAATACAATAATCTCATGAGCTGCCTTACATGATTGAGATTCATATGATGATGCTTGTAATCTAGATGTCGTTATGCTAGTCAAGTGAATTTTACTTATGTGATCTCCGGAGACTCCTTGTCCCACGTGTGTAAAGGTGACAGTGTGTGCACCGTGTGGGTCTCTTAGGCTATATTTCACAGAATACTTATTCACTGTTATGAATGGCATAGTGAAGTGCTTATTTATATCTCTTTATGATTGCAATGTGTTTTGTATCACAATTTATCTATGTGCTACTCTAGTGATGTTATTAAAGTAGTTTATTCCTCCTGCACGGTGTAATGGTGACAGTGTGTGCATCCGTGTTAGTACTTGGCGTAGGCTATGATCATGATCTCTTGTAGATTATGAAGTTAACTATTGCTATGATGGTATTGATGTGATCTATTCCTCCTACATAGTGTGAAGGTGACAGTGTGCATGCTATGTTAGTACTTGGTTTAGTTGTGTTGATCTGTCATGCACTCTAAGGTTATTTAAATATGAACATTGAATATTGTGGAGCTTGTTAACTCCGACATTGAGGGTTCGTGTAATCCTACGCAATTAGTGGTGTTCATCATCCAACAAAAGAGTGTAGAGTATGCATTTATCTATTCTGTTATGTGATCAAAGTTGAGAGTGTCCACTAGTGAAAGTCTAATCCCTAGGCCTTGTTCCTAAATACTGCTATCGCTGCTTGTTTACTGTTTTACTGCGTTACTACTGCTGCGTTACTACTGCTTGTTTACTGTCCTGGGCAAAGCACTTTTCTGGTGCCGTTGCTACTACTTATTTATACCACCTGTATTTCACTATCTCTTCGCCGAACTAGTGCACCTATTAGGTGTGTTGGGGACACAAGAGACTTCTTGCTTTGTGGTTGCAGGGTTGCATGAGAGGGATATCTTTGACCTCTTCCTCCCTGAGTTCGATAAACCTTGGGTGATCCACTTAAGGGAAAACTTGCTGCTGTTCTACAAACCTCTGCTCTTGGAGGCCCAACACTGTCTACAAGAATAGAAGCACCCGTAGACATCAAGCCCTCGTGTGGCCCCTTACGTTGCCCTTCCGCCTACTTAAAGCCTTCGTCGCGAAAACCCCAGTACCGAGAGCCACGATACGGAAAACCTTCCAGACGCCGCCGCCGCCAATCCCATCTCGGGGGATTCAGGAGATCGCCTCCGGCACCCTGCCGGAGAGGGGAATCATCTCCCGGAGGACTCTTCACCGCCATGGTCACCTCCGGAGTGATGAGTGAGTAGTTCACCCCTGGACTATGGGTCCATAGCAGTAGCTAGATGGTCGTCTTCTCCTTATGTGCTTCATTGTTGGATCTTGTGAGCTGCCTAACATGATCAAGATCATCTATCTGTAATGCTATATGTTGTGTTTGTCGGGATCCGATGGATAGAGAATACTATGTTATGTTGATTATCAATCTATTACCTATGTGTTGTTTATGATCTTGCATGCTCTCCGTTATTAGTAGAGGCTCTGGCCAAGTTTTTGCTCTTAACTCCAAGAGGGAGTATTTATGCTCGATAGTGGGTTCATGCCTCCATTAAATCTGGGACAGTGACAGAAAGTTCTAAGGTTGTGGATGTGCTGTTGCCACTAGGGATAAAACATTGATGCTATGTCTAAGGATGTATTTATTGATTACATTACGCACCATACTTAATGCAATTGTCTGTTGTTTACAACTTAATACTGGAAGGGGTTCGGATGATAATCTAAAGGTGGACTTTTTAGGCATAGATGCATGCTGGATAGCGGTCTATGTACTTTGTCATAATGCCCAATTAAATCTCACAATACTCATCATATCATGTATGTGCATGGTCATGCCCTCTCTATTTGTCAATTGCCCGACTGTAATTTGTTCACCCAACATGCTATTTATCTTATGGGAGAGACACCTCTAGTGAACTGTGGACCCCGGTCCTATTCTTTACATCGAATACAATCTACTGCAATACTTGTTCTACTGTTTTCTGCAAACAATCATCATCCACACTATACATCTAATCCTTTGTTACAGCAAGCCGGTGAGATTGACAACCTCACTGTTTCGTTGGGGCAAAGTACTTTGGTGTGTTGTGCAGGTTCCACGTTGGCGCCGGAATCCCTGGTGTTGCGCCGCACTACATCTCGCCGTCATCAACCTTCAACGTGCTTCTTGGCTCCTCCTGGTTCGATAAACCTTGGTTTCTTTCTGAGGGAAAACTTGCTACTGTGTGCAACATACCTTCCTCTTGGGGTTCCCAACGAACGTGTGTGTTACACGCCATCAAGTGGCAATCCGCAAAAACCTACTTCAAGATCACGTCCCTGGACATGATCTCGGGATACTGGTGTAAACTTCGACAGGTGCCGCTTAAGGTCTTACCATTCTGTCGAGTCCCAGTCATATTTTATCGGGTACCTAACGCGTCCGTTAGGATTTTTCTTCGTATCTGTTGATACGGAAAAAAGTAGCAAACCGACGTCAGAGACGGCGCCACGCCGCACAGAACGGATCTGGGGTCTTACCTTCGCAAATTTTGCGGCATTCAGAGATTTATTCGCAACTTTGGCGCTCTGAGAATATATTGTCGAGTGCTTATTCGGCTGTTGGAATAGCACATTTTATTGAGTCAACGGATGACTTATATTGCTCTCCCGATGGGAGTATATGTAGAGTTATTTGTATAACTCGAAATATACTCACTTCTCTTTCTTTTTTTTTTCTCTCTCTCGTTTTTATAATTTCATCGGGCACGCGAACAACGTTCCCGATGGAGTAGCCCCCAGGCTACAACCAAGAACTTGTGCTTGAGTGTAGGCTCCACGCCTTATGTCGCTATATTTTTGTCCTGTCGCATAATTTTTCAAATATATCGGGTGCGCGAACAGCGCTCCCGATGGAAGTAGCCCCCGAGGCTATGAACAAATACTTGTATTTGATCATAGGCTCTCGCCATTTCTATTTTGACTTGCTCAATTTTCTATTTTTCCAAAGTAGCCCCCGAGCATTTGGGCAAAAACTTGTATTTGATCAAAGGCTCTCGAAATAATCTTGCGTTGTCGATTTTTGCAAAGCTTCATAGCCGAGATTTTCTTTTACCAAGGTGACATCACCGCCGATGACAGCCACGACCATGTATGGGAAAACCGAGCTTCATCTGCCTTGTGGGTCCAAATTCCTCATTTGACACGTCGTGCAAGTGGGGGACACACGTCCTCCGCTTTTCCTGGCGCACGTTCTGTAACCTCGTTCATCTATTGAAATTACGTTTACCCTTGTCCACGTATACACCATCTCCCGCACTTTCTCGATCCAACGGCGACGGTTCACCGCACCTCTATTTAAGGTCATCGTCTTCCTCCTCTAATCCTTTCGCTCACACCGCATCTCTGCTCTCCACTGCAAAATCCTCCATTGCTCTCCCCGCTTCAAGCGCTCAAACACATTCACACCCTTCGCCGCAAGCCCGTTGATGCCGCCTCGCATCCCTTTGACTAGACACAGCACGCCAGAGTCGAAGATGGCGGCAACGGATCTGGGAAGCTCCGAGTGGGCGAGATCCAAGATCTCTGCCCAAGACATCAATATGCTGAAGAAGATGGGATTCAGCAAGAAGGAGAACTCGCTCCAGTTCCCCAAGGAGGAGAGCTACCCAAGGCCTCCAATCGATTATCGGGTCAGTTTCGTTGACCACCTCATCCGAGGCCTTTCTCCCCCAATCCACGAGTTTCTCCGCGGTCTTCTTTTTGTCTATGGGCTTCAGTTGCATCAGCCGACGCCCAATTCCATCCTCCACGTGTCGATTTTTATCACACCGTGTGAGTGCTTCCTCGGGGTTCAACCTAATTGGGCTCTGTGGAAGCGTATCTTCTGCCTCCGCCGTAAAGGCTGATACGTCTCCGACGTATCGATAATTTCTTATGTTCCATGCCACTTTATTGATGATATCTACATGTTTTATACACATTGTATGTCATATTTATGCATTTTCGGAACTAACCTATTAACAAGATGCCGAAGTGCCAGTTCCCCTGCTGTTTTGGTTTCTAAATCCTAGTAACGAAATATTCTCGAATCGGACGAAATCAACGCCCAGGTTCCTATTTTCCCGGAACCATCCAGAACACTCGAGAGCTGCCAGAGATGGGCCCTGTGGGCCCCAGATGACATGGTGGCGCGGCCTGGGCCCTGGCCGCGCCACCCTATGGTGTGGTCGCCCTTTGACCCTCCTGCGCCGCCTCGCCTATATAAAGCCCCCGCATCGAAACCCTTACGAGGAAGCCACGATACGAGAAAAGTTCCAGCCGCCGTCATCGCGAAGCCAAGATCCGGGGACAGAGTCTCGTTCCGGCACCCTGCCGGAGCGGGGAAGTGCCCCCGGAAGGCTTCTCCATCGACACCGCTGCCATCTCCACCGCCATCTTCATCACCGCTGCTGCTCCCATGAGGAGGGAGTAGTTCTCCATCGAGGCTCGGGGCTGTACCGGTAGCTATGTGGTTCATCTCTCTCCTATGTAGTTCAATACAATAATCTCATGAGCTGCCTTACATGATTGAGATTCATATGATGATGCTTGTAATCTAGATGTCATTATGCTAGTCAAGTGGGTTTTACTTATGTGATCTCCGGAGACTCCTTGTCCCACGTGTGTAAAGGTGACAATGTGTGCACCGTGTGGGTCTCTTAGGCTATATTTCACGAAGTACTTATTCACTGTTGAAGAGCGTAGTGAAGTGCTTATTTATATCTCTTGATGATTGCAATGTGTTTGTATCACAATTTATCTATGTGCTACTCTAGTGATGTGTTATTAAAGTAGTTTTATTCCTCCTGCATGTGTGCAAAGGTGACAGTGCGTGCACCGTGTTAGTACTTGGTTTATGCTATGATCATGATCTCTTGTAGATTGCGAAGTTAACTATTGCTATGATAATATTGATGTGATCTATTCCTCCTACATATGCATGAAGGTGACAGTGTGCATGCTATGCTAGTACTTGGTTTAGTCGTTTTGATCTATCTTACACTAAAGGTTACTAAAATATGAGCATTATTGTGGAGCTTGTTAACTCCGGCATTGAGGGTTCGTGTAATCCTACGCAATGTGTTCATCATCCAACAAAAGTGTAGAGTATGCATTTATCTATTCTGTTATGTGATCAATGTTGAGAGTGTCCACTAGTGAAAGTGTAATCCCTAGGCCTTGTCCCTAAATACTGCTGAGTTACTACTGCTTGTTTACTGTTTTACTGTGTTACTACTGCTGCAATACTACCACCATCAACTACACGCCAGCAAGCTATTTTTTGGCACCATTGCTACTGTTCATATATATTCATACCACCTGTATTTCACTATCTCTTCGCCGAACTAGTGCACCTATTAGGTGTGTTGGGGACACAAGAGACTTCTTGCTTTGTGGTTGCAGGGTTGCATGAGAGGGATATCTTTGACCTCTTCCTCCCCGAGTTCGATAAACCTTGGGTGATCCACTTAAGGGAAACTTGCTGCTGTTCTACAAACCTCTGCACTTGGAGGCCCAACACTGTCTACAGGAAAGGAGGGGGAACGTAGACATCAAGCACTTTTCTTGGCGCCGTTGCCGGGGAGGGAAGGTAAACGGCACTCACACATTGGCAAGCCCGGCAACTAAGCACTTTTCCTCCCTCGTCAACTACGCGCCAAGCACTTTTCTGGCGCCGTTGCCGGGGAGGAAAGGTAAAAGGTACTCACACTCCGGATCTCGGCTACCAAGCTATTTTCCGGCGCCGTTGTAAGTACTCGAAGCTATTTCCTTTAGACTCTGCAATTGCGACATTTGGTTTCTTGTTTACACTAGTTAGGCATAATGGAAAACAACAAAAATATGAGAGATCTTTATGAACTTTATCTTGAATTAGGACATGATGTGTTTGAAGAGAGAATTAAAAAACCCATGGAACTTTATATGCATGATAATGGGAATGTTATTAGTATGAATGCTTTGAACACCATTGTTGCTAATGCTATGGAAAATTCTAAGCTTGGGGAAGCCGGCTTTGATGAGCATGATATTTTTAGTCCCCCAAGCATTGAGGAGAAAATTTACTTTGATGATACTTTGCCTCCTATTTATGATGATTATAATGATAGTAGTCTTTTGTTACCACCTGTTATGGAGGATAAATTTGATTATGATTACAATATACCTCCTATATTTGATAGCTACTTTGTTGAATTTGCTCCCACTACAACTAATAAAATTGATTATGCTTATGTTGGGAGTAGTAATTATTTTATGCATGAGACTCATGATAAGAATGCTTTATGTGATAGTTATATTGTTGAGTTTGCTCATGATGCTACTGAAAGTTATTATGAGAGAGGAAAATATGGTTGTAGAAATTTTCATGTTACTAAAACACCTCTCTATGTGCTGAAATTTTTGAAGCTACACTTGTTTTATCTTCCTATGCTTGTTACTTTGCTCTTCATGAACTTGTTTATTTACAAGATTCCTTTGCATAGGAAGCATGTTAGGCTCAAATGTGTTTTGAATTGCCTCTTGAAGCTCTCTTTTGCTTCAAATACTATTTCTTGCGAGTGCATCATTAAAACTGCTGAGCCCATCTTAATGGCTATAAAGAAAGAACTTCTTGGGAGATAACCCATGTGTTTATTTTACTACAGCAATTTTTGTTTTGTTGAGTCTTGGAAGTTGTTTACTACTGTAGCAACCTCTCCTTATCTTAGTTTTGTGTTTTGTTGTGCCAAGTAAAGTTTCTATGTTAAAGTTGATGTTATATTTGGGATCGCTGCGCAGAAACAGCATTGCTGTCTGTCACGAATCTGGGCACAATTCTCTGTAGAAAATTCGAAAAATCTGCCAATTTACGAGCGTGATCCTCAGATATGTACGCAACTTTCATTAGTTTTGAGTTTTTCCATTTGAGCAAGTCTGGTGCCATCTCTAAATTCGTCTTTACGGACTGTTCTGTTTTTGACAGATTCTGCCTTTTATTTCGCATTGCCTCTTTTGCTATGTTGGATTTATTTCTTTGATCCACTAATGTCCAGTAGCATTATGCAATGTCCAGAAGTGTTAAGAATGATTGTGTCACCTCTGAACATGTGAATTTTGATTATGCACTAACCCTCTAATGAGTTTGCTTGAAGTTTGGTGTGGCAGAAGTTTTCAAGGGTCAATAGAAGAGGGTGATATAATGTGATCGAGAAGAGTGAAAGGTCTAAGCTTGGGGATGCCCCGGTGGTTCATCCCTGCATATTTTAAGAAGACTCAAGCATCTAAGCTTGGGGATGCCCAAGGCATCCCCTTCTTCATCGACAACTTATCAGGTTTCTTCTAGTGAAACTATATTTTTATTCATCACATCCTATGTATTTTACTTGGAGCGTCTGTGTGCTTTTATTTTTGTTTTTGTTTTGTTATCTTAGTTCTCTGAATAAGTTCATCCTTGTGTGGGAGAGAGACACGCTCCGCTGGTTCGTATGAACACATGTGTTCTTAGCTTTTAATTTTCATGGCGAAGTTTCTTCTTCGTTAAATTGTTACATGGTTGGAATTGGAAAATGATACATGTAGTAATTGGTAAAATGTCTTGGATAATGTGATACTTGGCAATTGTTGTGCTCATGTTTAAGCTCTTGCATCATATGCTTTGCACCTATTAATGAAGAAATACATAGAGCTTGCTAAAATTTGGTTTGCATAATTGGTCTCTCTAAGGTCTAGATAATTTCTAGTATTGAGTTTGAACAACAAGGAAGACGGTGTAAAGTCTTATAATGTTTACAATATGTCTTTTATGTGAGTTTTGCTGCACCGGTTCATCCTTGAGTTTGCTTCAAATAACCTTGCTAGCCTAAGCCTTGTATCGAGAGGGAATACTTCTCATGCATCCAAATCCTTGAGCCAACCACTATGCCATTTGTGTCCACCATACCTACCTACTACATGGTATTTCTCCGCCATTCCAAAGTAAATTGCTTGAGTGCTACCTTTAAACCATTCAAAATTTATCACCTCTGATTTGTGTCAATGTTTTATAGCTCATGAGGAAGTATGTGGTGTTTATCTTTCAATCTTGTTGGGCAACTTTCACCAATGGACTAGTGGCTTCATCCGCTTATCCAATAATTTTGCAGAAAGAGTTGGCAATGGGATTCCCAGTCCCAAATTAATTAACAAAAATAGACACTCCTCCATGGTATGTGATTGTTGGACGGCACCCGAAGGATTCGGTTAGCCATGGCTTGAGAAAGCAAAGGTGGGGAGGAGTGTCATCATAATAAAACTAAAAAAAAAGGGCACTCCTTCATGGTATGAGATTGTTGGCAGGCACCCGAGGATTCGGTTAGCCATGGTTTGTGAAAGAAAGGTTGGAAGGAGTGTCACCCAAAAATAAAATAAAATGGGAGCCGCTCTTTGAAGGTTTGTCTGGCAAGGGGGTTAGAGTACCCGCTACCATTCGTTGACAACAACAAACACCTCTCAAAACTTTACTTTTATGCTCTCTTTATGTTTTCAAAATAAAAGCTCTAGCACAAATATAGCAATCGATGCTTTCCTCTTTGAAGGACCATTCTTCTACCTTTATGTTGAGTCAGTTCACCTATTTCTCTCCATCCCAAGAAGCAAACACTTGTGTGAACTGTGCATTGATTCTTACATACTTGCTTATTGCATTTGTTATATTACTCTATGTTGACAATTATCCATGAGATATACATGTTACAAGTTGAAAGCAACCGCTGAAACTTAATCTTCCATTGTGTTGCTTCAATGTCTATACTTTAAATTATTGCTTTACGAGTTAACTCTTATGCAAGACTTATTGATGCTTGTCTTGAAGTACTATTCATGAAAAGTCTTTGCTTTATGATTCAGTTGTTTACTCATGTCATTACCATTGTTTTGATCGCTGCATTCATTACATATGCTTACAATAGTATGATCAAGTTTATGATGGCATGTCACTTAAGAAATTATCTTTGTTATCGTTTACCTGCTCGGGACGAGCAGAACTAAGCTTGGGGATGCTGATACGTCTCCGACGTATCGATAATTTCTTATGTTCCATGCCACTTTATTGATGATATCTACATGTTTTATACACATTGTATGTCATATTTATGCATTTTCCGGAACTAACCTATTAACAAGATGCCGAAGTGCCAGTTCCTGTTTTCTGCTGTTTTTGGTTTCAGAAATCCTAGTAACGAAATATTCTCGGAATCGGACGAAATCAACGCCCAGGTTCCTATTTTCCCCGGAACCATCCAGAACACTCGAGAGCTGCCAGAGATGGGCCCTGTGGGCCCCAGATGACATGGTGGCGCGGCCCAGGCCCTGGCCGCGCCACCCTATGGTGTGGTCGCCCCTTTGACCCTCCTGCGCCGCCTCTTCGCCTATATAAAGCCCCTGCATCGAAAACCCTTACAGAGGAAGCCACGATACGAGAAAAGTTCCAGAGCCGCCGTCATCGCGAAGCCAAGATCTGGGGGACAGGAGTCTCTGTTCCGGCACCCGCCGGAGCGGGGAAGTGCCCCCGGAAGGCTTCTCCATCGACACCGCTGCCATCTCCACCGCCATCTTCATCACCGCTGCTGCTCCCATGAGGAGGGAGTAGTTCTCCATCGAGGCTCGGGGCTGTACCGGTAGCTATGTGGTTCATCTCTCCTATGTAGTTCAATACAATAATCTCATGAGCTGCCTTACATGATTGAGATTCATATGATGATGCTTGTAATCTAGATGTCATTATGCTAGTCAAGTGGGTTTTACTTATGTGATCTCCGGAGACTCCTTGTCCCACGTGTGTAAAGGTGACAATGTGTGCACCGTGTGGGTCTCTTAGGCTATATTTCACGAAGTACTTATTCACTGTTGAAGAGCGTAGTGAAGTGCTTATTTATATCTCTTGATGATTGCAATGTGTTTGTATCACAATTTATCTATGTGCTACTCTAGTGATGTGTTATTAAAGTAGTTTTATTCCTCCTGCATGTGTGCAAAGGTGACAGTGCGTGCACCGTGTTAGTACTTGGTTTATGCTATGATCATGATCTCTTGTAGATTGCGAAGTTAACTATTGCTATGATAATATTGATGTGATCTATTCCTCCTACATATGCATGAAGGTGACAGTGTGCATGCTATGCTAGTACTTGGTTTAGTCGTTTTGATCTATCTTACACTAAAGGTTACTAAAATATGAGCATTATTGTGGAGCTTGTTAACTCCGGCATTGAGGGTTCGTGTAATCCTACGCAATGTGTTCATCATCCAACAAAAGTGTAGAGTATGCATTTATCTATTCTGTTATGTGATCAATGTTGAGAGTGTCCACTAGTGAAAGTGTAATCCCTAGGCCTTGTCCCTAAATACTGCTGAGTTACTACTGCTTGTTTACTGTTTTACTGTGTTACTACTGCTGCAATACTACCACCATCAACTACACGCCAGCAAGCTATTTTCTGGCACCATTGCTACTGTTCATATATATTCATACCACCTGTATTTCACTATCTCTTCGCCGAACTAGTGCACCTATTAGGTGTGTTGGGGACACAAGAGACTTCTTGCTTTGTGGTTGCAGGGTTGCATGAGAGGGATATCTTTGACCTCTTCCTCCCCGAGTTCGATAAACCTTGGGTGATCCACTTAAGGGAAACTTGCTGCTGTTCTACAAACCTCTGCACTTGGAGGCCCAACACTGTCTACAGGAAAGGAGGGGGAACGTAGACATCAAGCTCCCACAACATCGCCTACAATATTGGCGGCGTTGTTATTTGTTTCGACGTCGAATATTTCGACGTCACCCCCGACTCGTCCAAGGTTGGCGGAAGAAGTGGTTATATATCCATGAAGGAAAGCTCCAATCCTGTGGAGGAAAATATCGCCCTTTGACGGAGAGGCCAAAATCCTTCGCCGTTCCTGGGATGTCAAGCTACCGAAGATGAGAAGTTGGCGACAAAAGCGCCATGACTCGCATCCACGAGCTTCAAACACTCAAGGAACTTTCGTGCATAATCAAAAATTCACATGTTCAGAGGTGACACAATCATTCTTAACACTTCTGGACATTGCACAAAGCTACTGGAAGTTAATGGAACAAAGAAATCCATCCAACACAGCAAAAGAGGCAATGCGAAATAAAAGGCAGAATCTGTCAAAACAGAACAGTCCGTAAAGACGAATTTTAAAATGGCACCAGACTTGCTCAGATGAAAATGCCCAAATTGAATGAAAGTTGCGTACATTCTGAGGATCACTCACGTAAATTGGCATAATTTTCTGAGTTACCTACAGAGAATTAGGCCCAGATTCGTGACAGCAAGAAATCTGTTTCTGCACAGTAATCCAAATCTAGTATGAACCTTACTATCAAAGACTTTACTTGGCACAACAATGCAATAAAAATAAGATAAGGAGAGGTTGCTACAGTAGTAACAACTTCCAAGACACAAATACAAAATAAAAGTACTGTAACAAAATAAACACATGGGTTATCTCCCAAGAAGTGCTTTCTTTATAGCCATTAAGATGGGCTCAACAGTTTTAATGATGCACTCGCAAGAAATAGTAGTTGAAGCAAAAGAGAGCATCAAGAGGCAAATTCAAAACAAATTTAAGTCTAACATGCTTCCTATGCATAGGAGTTTTGTAAATAAACAAGTTCATGAAGAAAAAAGTAACAAGCATAGGAAGATAGAACAAGTGTAGCTTCAAAAATTTCAGCACATAGAGAGGTGTTTTAGTAACATGAAAATTTCTACAACCATATTTTCCTCTCTCATAATAACTTTCAGAGGCATCATGAACAAACTCAACAATATAAGTATCACATAAAGCATTCTTATTCACATGCATAAAAGTATCATTACTCTCCACATAGGCATAATCAATTTTATTAGTTGTAGTGGGAGCAAATTCAACAAAGTAGCTATCATTATTATTCTCATCATCAAATATAGGAGGCATATTGTAATCATAATCAAATTTATCCTCCATAACAGGCGGTACTAAAAGACCAATATCATTATAATCATCATAAATAGGAGGCAAAGTATCATCAAAGTAAATTTTCTCCTCAATGCTTGGGGACTAAAAATATCATGCTCATCAAAGCCAGCTTCCCCAAGCTTAGAATTTTCCATATCATTAGCAACAATGGTGTTCAAAGCGTTCATACTAATATGTTCCATAGGTTTTTTAATTTTCGCATCAAACCATCCATGTCTTAAATCAGGAAATAGAATAAGAAGCTCATTGTTGTCCATTATGCCTAACTAGTGTAAACAAGAAACAAAAAGATGCAATTGCAGGATCTAAAGGAAATAGCTTCGACACACACACAATGCAACAGAAAAGTACTTTACCTGGGACCGGAGTATGAGTGCCTTTTACCTTTCCTCCCCGGCAATGGCGCAGAAAATAGCTTGATGTCTACGCGCACTTCCTCGTAGACAGTGTTGGGCCTAAGAGCAGAGGTTTGTAGAACAGCAATGTTTTTCCTTAAGTGGATCACCCAGGTTTATCGAACTCAGGGAGGAAGAGGTCAAAGATATCCCTCTCATGCAACCCTGCAACCACAAAGCAAGAAGTCTCTTGTGTCCCTAACACACCTAATAGGTGCACTAGTTCGGCGAAGAGATAGTGAAATACAAGTGGTATGAATGAATATGAGCAGTAGTAACGGCGCCAGAAAAGTGCTTGCTGGCGTGCAGATGATGGTGGTAATATTGCAGGCAGTATAAATGCAGAAAAAAACAAGCAGCGATAGCAGTATTTAGGAACAAGGCCTAGGGATCATACTTTCACTAGTGGACACTCTCAACATTGATCACATAACAGAATAAATAAATAGATGCTAGACTCTACACCCTCTTGTTGGATGATGAACACCACTAATTGTGTAGGATTACACGAACCCTCAATGTCGGAGTTAACAAGCTCCACAATATTCAATGTTCATATTTAAATAACCTTAGAGTGCATAACAGATCAATATAACCAAACCAAGTACTAACATAGCATGCACACTGTCACCTGATACGTCTCCAACGTATCTATAATTTCTGATGTTCCATGCTTGTTTTATGACAATACCTACATGTTTTTTTCACACTTTATATCGTTTTTATGCGTTTTCCGGAACTAACCTATTAACAAGATGCCACAGCTAGCTAGTTCCCGTTTTCTCGTGTTTTTGTTCCAAAGGCTGTTCGGGCAATATTCTCGGAATTCGACGAAACAAAGACCAAACATCCTATTTTTCCCGAAGGCCCAGAACACCGAAGGAGAGCTCGGAGGCGAGCCAGGGGGCCCCACACGACAGGCCGCGGGGCTCCACCGGCCGCGCTGCCTATGGGGAGGAGGCCCCGTGGCCCCTCCGACTCTTCGCTCTATTTAAGCCCTTTCGACCTAAAAACGCAGTACCTCTTGACGAAACTCCAGAAAGACTCAGGGCGCCGCCACATCGCGAAACTCCAATTCGGGGACAGAAGTCTGTCGCACCCGCCGGACGGGGAATTGCCCCGGAGTCATCTCCACCGCCATCTTCACCGCCATCGCTGTCTCCATGATGAGGAGGGAGTAATTCACCCCCGGGGCTGAGGGCTCCGCTGTAGCTATGTGGTTCATCTCTCTCTTTATGTGATCTAGTTGAATATCATCTATGTGCTACTCTAGTGATGTTATTAAAGTAGTCTATTCCTCCTGCACGGTGTAATGGTGATAGTGTGTGCATCGTGTAGTACTTGGCGTAGGTTATGATTGTAATCTCTTGTAGATTATGAAGTTAACTATTGCTATGATAAGTATTGATGTGATTTATGCCTCCTTCATAGTGTGATGGTGACAGTGTGCATGCTATGTTAGTTCTTGGTGTGATTGTGTTGATCTATCTTACACTCTAAGGTTATTTAAATATGAACATTGAATATTGTGGAGCTTGTTAACTCCGGCATTGAGGGTTCGTGTAATCCTACACAGTGGTGTTCATCATCCAACAAGAGGGTGTAGAGTAGTCCTATTATGTGATCATTGTTGAGAGTGTCCACTAGTGAAAGCAGGATCCCTAGGCCTTGCTTCCAAGCATCGAATCTCCGTTTGTTTACTGTTTTGTTGCATGTTTACTCGCTGCCATATTTTATTCAGATTGCTATTACCACTCATACTCATCCATATTACTTGCATCTCACTATCTCTTCGCCGAACTAGTGCACCTATTAGGTGTGTTGGGGACACAAGAGACTTCTTGCATTGTGATCGCAGGGTTGCTTGAGAGGGATATCTTTGACCTCTTCCTCCCCGAGTTCGATAAACCTTGGGTGATCCACTTAAGGGAAACTTGTGCTGATCTACAAACCTCTTCTTGGAGGCCCAACACTCTACAAGAATAGAAGCTCCCGAGACATCAAGCTATTTTCTGGCGCCGTTGCCGGGGAGGAAAGGTAAAAGGTACTCACACTCCGGATCTCGGCTACTAAGCTATTTTCGCCGTTGTAAGTACTCGAAGCTATTTCCTTTAGATCCTGCAATTGCATCTTTTTGTTTCTTGTTTTACACTAGTAAGGCATAATGGAATACAACTATGAGCTTTTTAATTTATTTCCTAAGTTAAGACATGAATTGTGTGATGCGAAAATTAAAGAACCTATGGAGCCTCAATTGCATGCTAGTAGCAATGTTATTAGTATGAACGCAATCACTGCTAATGCTATGGATAAGTCTAAGCTTGGGGAAGCTAGTTTTTGTGATCTTTTTAGTTTCCCATCTTTAGGGGAGAAAATTTGTTCTGATAATGCTTTATCTCCCATATGCGATAACTCTAATGATGCTTGTGATATTTTAAATCCACCTACTGCAAGTACTGCTTTCAAGATACCCATGAAAATTATTGAACGTGTTATTGATAACCGCTATGAAGGGGATGGAACTGTCCATCCTGGAGATCATTTACTGTTTTTGCATGAATTATGCGGGTTATTCAAGTGTGCAGGTATCTCTATGGATGAAGTGAGGAAGAAGCTATTCTCTTTTTCGCTGTCTGGTAAAGCGGCGCATTGGTATAAATTGTTGAAGAATAGTCATTCTCTTGGTTGGGAGGAAATTGTACCTCTCTTTTATTCTAAATTTTATCCTCCTCATGAAGTGCATATTGATAGGAATTATATTTATAACTTTTATCCTCGTGATGGAGAGAGTATTTCTCAAGCATGGGGGAGATTGAAGTCACTAATGCTCAAATGTCCCATTCATGAGCTCCCCCGTAATGTTATTGTTAACAATTTTTATGCGAGGCTTTCAGGACAACACAAGGACTATCTGGATGCCTGTTCGGAGGGATCTTTCACAAGCAAGGAGGTTGAAGCTAGGTGGGATCTTCTTGATCGGATTGAGGAGAATGCTGAAGGATGGGAGAACAACAAAGGTGAAGAGTCAGGTATAAATTATGATTATGAATGCATTGAAGCTTTTATGGATACTGATAAATTTCGAGATATGAGTGCTACTTATGGTCTTGACTCTCAAGTTGCTGCAAATCTTTATAAAGCCTTTGCTTCTCATTTTGAATTGCCTAAAAAGAATTTTGATAAGTATCATGAACCTTTTAAAGAGGCTTGCATGAAGGATGAAATTGTTGTTAATGATTGCAATAAGCATGCTCAAACTCCTAAGAATGCTATTTCCTATAAGCATGTTAATTTTTGTGGAATGCATAGACCTTGTGGAATTAATCAAATCAAAGATGAATATTGTATCCATCATATTAATGAAAAAACTAGAAAGTGGGCTAGGGCTCTAGATGATCTTGGTAAAAAAGTTTGTGCCCTCTATCCTTTTATTTGTGAAGTTTGCCATGAAGTGGGTCATTTTAATTTTCAATGCTCCACCAATGATAATTTGAACCCAATGAGTGCTGCAAATTTGTATTGTGATGATGAAATTACTCCTAATCAGCATGATGAACTCACTTTATTTTTGTGGTGTGAAGAGTTATCAAGGAAAATTTCTTTGTTAGATATTAATGATCTTGATATTGATGATGTCCTGCATGGGTGTTTTTCTTATTGCATTGATAATAGCCATACAAATACTTACATACAAAATATTTTAGAAGATGACACCTTGCCAAAATATGATAGGACCGCTGTGTGTTTTGAACTAATTAATGAAAAGGAGGAATCCTCCCAAGTTTCTTCTATTGTTTCTGAAAGTAAATCAGGTTATGCGGACAAGCCACCCTTCAAGCCTCTTCCTCCTAAAGAAGGGAACGAGGAGAAGGAGGAGAAGAAGAAGAAGAAGGGAAAGAAGAAGAAGAAGAAGAAGAAGAAGAAGAAGGAGAATAAAGAGAAAGAGGTAACGGCATATCCCCGCGTGAATGAGATAACGCTAGGTAACCGTAAGTATGTTGCTCCTAATGATTATTATGATAATGAATCTGAATACAATGATCTTCCTATGCCCTTTACATACATTAGTGATCATGATTTGAATGAGCACACTACTTTTGATATTGCAAATCTCTGGGAAACTAATTCTGAAAATGATGATGATAATAATTGCCATAGTATCAGTGCTATCCATGCTTCCTCCCATAATGATATAGAAAGCTCTAAGCTTGGGGAAGAGGTGTTTGAAAATCCTTTTGCTACTGATCATTATGTGTTTGATACATCTCCTTCTAATAACAATGATGGTATGGTCATAGATAAACCGACTGTGAAAGATAACTATTCTATTTCTTATGATGACACTGTGCCTCCGACTTTGATGATTATTATAAAGAATGCTATGATATAGGTTATAATTATCCTTATGAAACTTGTCATAGTCATGATTGGATTGCCAAAAACAATTCCCTTAATATGCAACTTGTTTACCATGTTCAAATTCTTGATAATAATCTTGCTCCAATTACTATTAATGAGAAGAACTCTTCTTATGCCAAAATTAATGATACTTCTATGCATATGAACCATGATAAGAATGTTTTAAGTGATGGGTATATTGTGGATTTCATCAATGATGCTACTGAAAGTTATTATGAGAGAGGGAAACATGGTTATATGCATCTTAATAATATTAAGTTTCCCCTCTTTATGTTGAGAATCTTGAAGTTACTCGTGTTTTATCCTCTTATGCTTGTCACTTTGTTCTTCATGAATTCATTTGTGTACAAGATTCCTTTGCATAGGAAGTGGGTTAGACTTAAATGTGTTTTGAATTTGCTTCTTGATGCTCTCTTTTGCTTCAAATACTATTTCTTGCGAGTGCATCATTAAAACTGCGAGCCCATCTTAATGGCTATAAAGAAAGAACTTCTTGGGAGATAACCCATGTGTTTATTTTGCTACAGTACTTTTGTTTTATATTTGAGTCTTGGAAGTTGTTACTACTGTAGCAACCTCTCCTTATCTTTATTTTATTGCATTGTTGTGCCAAGTAAAGTCTTTGATAGTAAAGTTCATACTAGATTTGGATTACTGCGCAGAAACAGATTTCTTTGCTGTCACGAATCTGGGCCTAATTCTCTGTAGGTAACTCAGAAAATTATGCCAATTTACGTGAGTGATCCTCAGATATGTACGCAACTTTCATTCAATTTGGGAATTTTCATCTGAGCAAGTCTGGTGCCACTTTAAAATTCGTCTTTACGGACTGTTCTGTTTTGACAGATTCTGCCTTTTATTTCGCATTGCTTCTTTCGCTGTGTTGGGTGGATTTCTTTGTTCCATTACCTTCCAGTAGCTTTGGGCAATGTCCAGAAGTGTTAAGAATGATTGTGTCACCTCTGAACATGTGAAATTTTTGATTATGCACTAACCCTCTAATGAGTTGTTTCGAGTTTGGTGTGGAGGAAGTTTTCAAGGGTCAAGAGAGGAGGATGATATACTATGATCAAGAAGAGTGAAAAGTCTAAGCTTGGGGATGCCCCGTGGTTCATCCCTGCATATTTCAAGAAGACTCAAGCATCTAAGCTTGGGGATGCCCAAGGCATCCCCTTCTTCATCGATAAATTATCAGGTTCCTTCTCTTGAAACTATATTTTTATTCGGCCACATCTTATGTACTTTACTTGGAGCGTCTGTGTGTTTTTATTTTTGTTTTTGTTTGAATAAATGCTTGTGTGGGAGAGAGACACGCTCCGCTGGTTCATATGAACACATGTGTTCTTAGCTTTTAATTTTCATGGCGAAGGTTGAAACTGCTTCGTTAATTGTTATATGGTTGGAAACGGAAAATGCTACATGTGGTAATTGGTATAATGTCTTGAATAATTTGATACTTGGCAATTGTTGTGCTCATATAGATCATGTTTAAGCTCTTGCATCATGTACCTTGTACCCATTAATGAATAACTACATAGAGCTTGTTAAAATTTGGTTTGCATGATTGTTCTCTAGAGTCTAGATATTTTCTGGTTGAGGTGTTTGAACAACAAGGAGACAATGTAAAGTCTTATAATAGTTACAATATGTTCATATGTGAGCTTTGCTGCACCTTTTATACTTGAGTTTGCTTCAAACAACCTTGCTAGCCTAGCCTTGTATTGAGAGGAATTCTTCTCGTGCATCCAAATCCTTGAGCCAATAACTATGCCATTTGTGTCCACCATACCTACCTACCACATGGTATTTCTCCGCCATTCCAAAGTAAATTACTTGAGTGCTACCTTTAAAATTTCTATTCTTTACCTTTGCAATATATAGCTCATGGGACAAATAGCTTAAAAACTATCGTGGTGAAGAATATGTACTTATGTGTCTTATTTCTTAGTAAGTTGCTTGTTGAGCGGTAACCATGTTTCTGGGGACGCCATCAACTCTTTACCTTTGTTGAATATCATGTGAGTTGCTATGCATGTTCGTCTTGTCTGAAGTAAGGGCGGTTTTCACAATCAAATGGTTTGAGTATGCATACTGTTAGAGAAGAACATTGGGCCGCTAACTAAAGCCATGATTCATGGTGGAAGTTTCAGTTTGGACACTAATCCTCAATCTCTTATGAGAATATTAACTGTTGTTGAATGCTTATGCATTAAAGAGGAGTCCATTATCTGTTGTCTATGTTGTCCCGGTATGGATGTCTAAGTTGAGAATAATCAAAAGCGAGAAATCCAATGCGAGCTTTCTCCTTAGACCTTTGTACAAGCGGCATAGAGGTACCCCTTTGTGACACTTGGTTGAAACATATGCTATGCAATGATAATCCGTGTTAACCCAAGCTAATTAGGACAAGGTGCGAGCACTATTAGTATACTATGCATGAGGCTTGCAACTTATAAGATGTCTTATACATAACTCATATGCTTTATTACTACCGTTGACAAAATTGTTTCTTGTTTTCAAAATGAAAAGCTCTAGCACAAATATAGTAATCAATGCTTCCCTCTGCGAAGGGCCTATCTTCTACTTTATTGTTGAGTCAGCTTTGTCCTATTCTTTCTATCTTAGAAGCAAACACTTGTATCAACCGTGTGCATTGATTCTTACATGTTTACTTATTGCACTTGTTATATTGCTTTATGTTGACAATTATCCATGAGATATACATGTTAAAGTTGAAAGCAACCGCTGAAACTTTATCTCCTTTGTGTTGCTTCAATGCTTTTACTTTAATTTATTGCTTTATGAGTAACTTATGCAAGTCTTATTGATGCTTGTCTTATTCATGAAAAGTCTTTGCTATATGGTTCAATTGTTTACTCATTGCATTAACATTGCTTTGAATCGCTGCATTCATCTCATATGCTTTACAATAGTATGATTAAGATTATGTTGGTAGCATGTCACTTCAGAAATTATCTTTTATCGTTTACCTACTCGAGGACGAGTAGGAACTAAGCTTGGGGATGTTGATACGTCTCCAACGTATCTATAATTTCTGATGTTCCATGCTTGTTTTATGACAATACCTACATGTTTTGTTCACACTTTATATCGTTTTTATGTTCCGGAACTAACCTATTAACAAGATGCCACAAGGCCAGCCTTTTCTGCTTTTTTGGTTCCAGAAAGGCTGTTCGGCAATATTCTCGGAATTCGACGAAACAAAGACCAAACATCCTATTTTTCCCTAAGGCCCCTAACCGAAGGAGAGTCAGAGCGAGCCAGGGGCCCCACATGACAGGCCGCGCGGCTCACCCCCGGCCGCGCGGCCTATGGGGAGGAGGCCCGTGCCCCTCCGATCCGTCTCTTCGCCTATTTAAGCCCTTTCGACCTAAAAACGCGAGACCTTGACGAAACTCCAGAAAGACTCCAGGGCGCCGCCACATCGCGAAACTCCAATCTGGGACAGACTCTCTCCGCACTCGCCGGACGGGAATTGCCTCTGAGTCATCTCCACCGCCGTCTCCACCGCCATCTTCACCGCCATCGCTGCCCATGATGAGGAGGGAGTAATTCACCCCCGGGGCTGAGGGCTCCGCTGTAGCTATGTGGTTCATCTCTCTCTTTATGTGATCTAGTTGAATATCATCTATGTGCTACTCTAGTGATGTTATTAAAGTAGTCTATTCCTCCTCACACGGTAATGGTGATAGTGTGTGCATCGTGTAGTACTTGGCGTAGGTTATGATTGTAATCTCTTGTAGATTATGAAGTTAACTATTGCTATGATAAGTATTGATGTGATCTATGCCTCCTTCATAGTGTGATGGTGACAGTGTGCATGCTATGTTAGTTCTTGGTGTGATTGTGTTGATCTATCTTACACTCTAAGGTTATTTAAATATGAACATTGAATATTGTGGAGCTTGTTAACTCCGGCATTGAGGGTTCGTGTAATCCTACACAGTTAGTGGTGTTCATCATCCAACAAGAGGGTGTAGAGTAGTCCTATTATGTGATCATTGTTGAGAGTGTCCACTAGTGAAAGCAGGATCCCTGGGCCTTGCTTCCAAGCATCGAATCTCCGTTTGTTTACTGTTTTGTTGCATGTTTACTCGCTGCCATATTTTATTCAGATTTCTATTACCACTCATACTCATCCATATTACTTGCATCTCACTATCTCTTCGCCGAACTAGTGCACCTATTAGGTGTGTTGGGGACACAAGAGACTTCTTGCATTGTGATCGCAGGGTTGCTCGAGAGGGATATCTTTGACCTCTTCCTCCCCGAGTTCGATAAACCTTGGGTGATCCACTTAAGGGAAACTTGTCTGTTCTACAAACCTCTGCTCTTGGAGGCCCAACACCTACACAAGAATAGCATAGCACACATCATCACCTTCACACTACGAAAGGAGGAATAGATCACATCAATACTATCATAGCAATAGTTAACTTCATAATCTACAAGAGATCACAATCATAGCCTACGCCAAGTACTACACGATGCACACACTGTCACCATTACACCGTGTAGGAGGAATAAACTACTTTAATAACATCACTAGAGTAGCACGCAGATAAATTGTGATACAAAACACATTGCAATCATAAAGAGATATAAATAAGCACTTCACTATGCCATTCATAACAGTGAATAAGTATTCTGTGAAATATAGCCTAAGAGACCCACACGGTGCACACACTGTCACCTTTACACACGTGGGACAAGGAGTCTCCTGAGATCACATAAGTAAAATCCACTTGACTAGCATAATGACATCTAGATTACAAGCATCATCATATGAATCTCAATCATGTAAGGCAGCTCATGAGATTATTGTATTGAAGTACATAGGAGAGAGATGAACCACATAGCTACCGGTACAGCCCCGAGCCTCGATGGAGAACTACTCCCTCCTCATGGGAGACAACAGCGTTGATGAAGATGGCGGTGGTGTCGATGGAGGAGCCTTCGGGCACTTCCCCGTCCCCGGCGTGCCGGAACAGACTCCCGTCCCGCATCTTGGCTTCTGCCATGGTGGCGTCCGGAAGGTTTTCCGATTTCGTCGAACGTGGCAGGGTCGCGACGAGACTTTAAGTAGGCGGGGCAAGGTCGGTGGAGTCCTGGTGGGGCACACTAGGCCGGCGCGGCCAGGGCTTGGGCGCGCCGCCCTACCGTGTCCCCACCTCGTGGCCCCACTTCGTTTCTCTTCGGACTTCTGGAAGCTTCGTGGAAAAATAGGACCCCGGGCGTTGATTTCGTCCAATTCCGAGAATATTTCCTTACTAGGATTTCTGGAACCAAAAACAGCAGAAAACAGAACTGCACTTCGGCATCTCGTCAATAGGTTAGTTCCGAAAACGCATAATAATGACATAAAGTATGCATAAAACATATAGATATCATCAATAATGTGGCATGGAACATAAGAAATTATCGATACGTCTGGAGACGTATCGCATCCTGCTTAGCTCGTCCCGAGCAGGTAAACGATAACAAAGATAATTTCTGGAGTGACATGCCATCATAACTTTGATCATACTATTGTAAACACATGTAATGAATGCAGCGATCAAAACAATGGTAAATGACATGAGTAAACAAATGAATCATAAAGCAAAGACTTTTCATGAATAGTACTTTCAAGACAAGCATCAATAAGTCTTGCATAAGAGTTAACTCATAAAGCAATAAATCAAAGTAAAGGTATTGAAGCAACACAAAGGAAGATTGAGTTTCAGCGGTTGCTTTCAACTTATAACATGTATATCTCATGGATAGTTGTCAATGTAAAGTAATATAACAAGTGCAATATGCAAATATGTAGGAATCAATGCACAGTTCACACAAGTGTTTGTTTCTTGAGGTGGAGAGAAATAGGTGAACTGACTCAACATAAAAGGTAAAAGAATGGCCCTTCGCAGAGGGAAGCATTGATGTATACGCTTCTGCTTGAGACTTGGGCCTCCAAGAGCAGAGGTTTGTAGAACAGCAGCAAGTTTCCCTTAAGTGGATCACCCAAGGTTTATCGAACTCAGGGAGGAAGAGGTCAAAGATATCCCTCTCATGCAACCCTGCAACCACAAAGGAAGAAGTCTCTTGTGTCCCCAACACACCTAATAGGTGCACTAGTCACTACTACAAAAAGCCTTACCGCTGGCGCATGGATTTGGGTTATCGCCGGCGCCTTCGCGTTCGCCGGCGATCACCTCGCCGGTGGTAAGGGGTTATCCCCGGCACATTCGTATTCGTCGGCGGTAATATAAATATACCCCTGGTACATAGCCGTTTCGCCGGCGGTATCTCTAAGATACCCCTGGCACATAAGACCAATTCGCCGGGGGTATGTCATTTTGGATTTTAAAAAAAAGAACAATTGACGTAACCCATCCATCCAGTCTATATATTGTTTATTAGCTCTGCAATTATACATCCGGACACATGTGAATACATCCAGCAAAATTCATAAAACAAATCCACAAAATAAAGTGCTCTAACTTCTCATCACTCATTTGTTCCATCCAAACTCGGTAAAGTTTCTCCAGGGTATTTGGCTTCCTTGATTAGGAACAGCTTATGCCTCTATGGATAGCATCTTCAACTTTCTGTTGCAAGCAAGAGAAAATAGTCAGTTATGCCTCTAATTGACCAGACTTCACTGCAAGCTAAGAAAGCGGTAAGCACTTGATATACTACAAAATCCCAACCCTATCCCACAAATAAAGTTGGATAATGCTAAACAGTAGAACGATGTACAACAAGAGAACTAAAACTCAAGCGTTTAATCTACCATTGACTTAAGATGAAGGCATTTAATAAAGTAACTTCATGACGATTAATTGTAAGACATTACAGTGCATGTTCCCAACTGTGATGAATAAGGGTACAGTACCAAGAACCAAATATCGACCTTTCACTTAGGTGACACTATATGTCTAGATGACCTTACTCTGATTTTCCTTTGCTTCTTTTGGGTAGCTGAATGTGATTTGGTGCGAGTATGCTAACAGTTTTACTTCGGAGAAGTACATGAAAACTAGCTTTTCTTAAAGAAAATGATATCGGAGATTAAAACACCCCAATGACAGATACCCGTATCATTCTTATTTTATTTTACTTGCAATAAAGTTTGCACAACAATTCCAACAGTAAGTATATTAGGTATTCGTATTCAGCTCCGAAACATGAATCTCAGTAGTTGCAAAATAAATCATATGACTGAGCATGCTAGTTTTAGAACTTGAGACATAACACAAAACAGTAAAGAAGGTGGCTTTGTGACTTGTTACCTTAAATGTTAAATGCATCCCAGCCTCCAAATCCAAATCTCACCAGCCGCCATAAATGTATAGACCAAAGAGTGCAGAATTGCTTGCAGACCACCAACTGAAGATTGACTGACTGCAGATGCCATCTCACCCCCGGCCAGCCAAGCAAACAGGCCAAAAATTACATCTAGTGAACATAATTTAGATCCTTCCATTCATCTAGAGGTGAAAAACTACATCATGGTGAAGTTTTAGCATTAAACTGCAGCTTTTGGAAGGAAAACGAGCGATTTCTCATAACAGACTGAAATACTCGGAACATTCTCGACGGATTGGGTAAGACCACTTGAGGTAATATCATACAATGGATATTGAGCACCACAATCAAAACGAGCGATTTCTCCAAAATGAACATCACCACTGATGAATAGCACGCCATTTCTGAGGTGGGGAAGTAAGACGGATCTCGAGGGAGAAAATTAGGCCTCATTCCCGTTGATCCCTCGTGCTAGATTGGAACTAGTAATAGGCAACATCCGATGCATTATGCTCGAAAATCGTTTGCTACCCTCCTAATAACTTGTCTCAGATCTGCTCGATGGATACGAAATGGGAGGGATGGGAAGGAGGTATTACCGTCTAGGGAATGGGGCATTGTTGCCCTCCTCGCCGTCGTTGCCGGCGGCGGCGTTGTTGGCGCTGACTCCGCCGCCAGCCATCTCTTCCTCCTCCTTGATGTTGGGTGGGTGCTGCTGCTGCACGTCGTCGGGCTCCTGCTGGGCTTGGGCGGGGGCGGCTCCGCGCGACGGGGGTGACGCGACGGCCGCGACCCATCGGACCATGGTCTATCTACCAATTCCTCTCCGCAGCCGAGGTGAGGGGCGCGCCGAATCGAGGGGCAACACGTAGGCGGGGAACGGGCTGGCTAGGTAGATCTGGGGGGGAAGGGCGGTGGTTGGTGCAGTGCGGTGTAGTGCGGTGCTGGTGGCGGTGGGCGGCGGCGGCGGTGGTGGGTTTCTGGACTTGGGTTGGGACCGGGGACCTTGGGGGAAAACTAGCGTCACGGGTGTCGTCTCCAGCTTGGGCGTCGAGCCGTCGACCGCTGGCGAATTTGCATAGGCGCCGGGGGTATATTAGGCCTAGATGGTCCATACGAGCGCATATTACCCCCGGCGTCTTCGAAGTGGGTTCGCCAGCGTTAAGGCCCGCTACCCCTGGCATTATTGGGCTGAATTCGCCGGCGGTAAGGCCAGCCGGACGGAGGCCCCGCGGTCCATTATATCACCGGCATCTTCAAATCGAACTCGCCGGCGGTAACGTATGTACCCCCGGCATCTTCCTTTCAACTCGCCGGCGGTAGGGTTAGGCCACCCTGGAAGACCTTACCGCTGGCATCTTCAAATCGAACTCGCCGGCGGTAAGGAGTGCGGCTATAAGCCTTTTCCTAGTAGTGAGTTCGGCGAAGAGATAGTGAAATACAAGTGGTATGAATGAATATGAGCAGTAGTAACGGCGCCAGAAAAGTGCTTGCTGGCGTGCAGTTGATGGTAGTAATATTGCAGGAAGTAAAGATGCAGTAAAACAGTAAACAAACGATAGCAGTATTTAGGAACAAGGCCTAGGGATCATACTTTCACTAGTGGACACTCTCAACATTGATCACATAACAGAATAAATAGATAGATGCTAGACTCTACACCCTCTTGTTGGATGATGAACACCACTAACTGTGTAGGATTACACGAACCCTCAATGCCAGAGTTAACAAGCTCCACAATATTCAATGTTCATATTTAAATAACCTTAGAGTGCATAACAGATCAACATAACCAAACCAAGTACTAACATAGCATGCACACTGTCACCTTCACACTACGAAAGGAGGAATAGATCACATCAATACTATCATAGCAATAGTTAACTTCATAATCTACAAGAGATCACAATCATAGCCTACGCCAAGTACTACACGATGCACACACTGTCACCATTACACCGTGCAGGAGGAATAAACTACTTTAATAACATCACTAGAGTAGCACACAGATAAATTGTGATACAAAACACATTGCAATCATAAAGAGATATAAATAAGCACTTCACTATGCCATTCATAACAGTGAATAAGTATTCTGTGAAATATAGCCTAAGAGACCCACACGGTGCACACACTGTCACCTTTACACACGTGGGACAAGGAGTCTCCGGAGATCACATAAGTAAAACCCACTTGACTAGCATAATGACATCTAGATTACAAGCATCATCATATGAATCTCAATCATGTAAGGTAGCTCATGAGATTATTGTATTGAAGTACATAGAAGAGAGATTAACCACATAGCTACCGGTACAGCCCCGAGCCTCGATGGAGAACTACTCCCTCCTCATGGGAGATAGCAGCATTGATGAAGATGGCGGTGGTGTCGATGGAGAAGCCTTCTGGGGGCACTTCCCCGTCCCGCGGCGTGCCGAACAGAGACTCCCGTCCCGATCTTGGCTTCGTGATGGCGGCGGCCTGGAAGGTTTCTCGTACCGTGGCTTCTTTGTATCGTGTTTTAGGTCAGGGACCTTTATAGGCGAAGAGGCGGCGCGAAGGTCAACGAGGCGACGACACAACAGGGGGCGCGACCCCCTCCCCGCGCCGCCCTCATCCGGGCCCACAGGCCCTCCTCCGGCCCTCGGGTGTTCTGGAAGCTTCTGGAAAAATAGATTCAAGGCGTTGATTTCGTCCGATTCCGAGAATATTTCCTTACTAGGATTTCTGGAACCAAAACAGCAGAAACAGAACTGGCCCTTCGCATCTCGTCAATAGGTTAGTTCCGGAAAACGCATAATAATGACATATAATGTGTATAAAACATGTAGATATCATCAATAATGGCATGGAACATAAGAAATTATCGATACATCGGAGACGTATCAGCATCCCTGCTTAGTTTCTGCTCGTCCCGAGCAGGTAAACGATAACAAAGATAATTTCTGGAGTGACATGCCATCATAACCTTGATCATACTATTGTAAGCATATGTAATGAATGCAGCGATCAAAACAATGGTAATGACATGAGTAAACAAATGAATCATAAAGCAAAGACTTTTCATGAATAGTACTTTCAAGACAAGCATCAATAAGTCTTGCATAAGAGTTAACTCATAAAGCAATAAATTCATAGTAAAGGTATTGAAGCAACACAAAGGAAGATTAAGTTTCAGCGGTTGCTTTCAACTTATAACATGTATATCTCATGGATAGTTGTCAATGCAAAGTAATATAACAAGTGCAATATGCAAGTATGTAGGAATCAATGCACAGTTCACACAAGTGTTTGCTTCTTGAGATGGAGAGAGATAGGTGAACTGACTCAACATAAAATTAAAAGAAAGGTCCTTCAAAGAGGAAAGCATCGATTGCTATATTTGTGCTAGAGCTTTTATTTTGAAAACATGAAACAATTTTGTCAACGGTAGTAATAAAGCATATGTATCATGTAAATTATATCTTACAAGTTGCAAGCCTCATGCATAGTGTACTAATAGTGCCCGCACCTTGTCCTAATTAGCTCGGATTACCAGGATTATCATCGCAATACACATGTTTTAACCAAGTGTCACAAAGGGGTACCTCTATGCCGCCTGTACAAAGGTCTAAGGAGAAAGCTCGCATTGGATTTCTCGCTTTTGATTATTCTCAACTTAGACATCCATACCGGGACAACATAGACAACAGATAATGGACTCCTCTTTAATGCATAAGCAATTAGCAACAATTAATGTTCTCATATGAGATTGAGGATATATGTCCAAAACTGAAACTTCCACCATGATTCATGGCTTTAGTTAGCGGCCCAATGTTCTTCTCTAATAGTATGCATGCTCTAACCATTAAATGAGTGGTAAATCTCCCTTACTTCAGACAAGACGAACATGCATAGCAACTCACATGATATTCAACAAAGAGTTGATGGCGTCCCCAGGAGCATGGTTATCGCACAACAAGCAACTTAATAAGAGATAAAGTGCATAAGTACATATTCAATACCACAATAGTTTTTAAGGCTATTTTGTCCCATGAGCTATATATTGCAAAGGCGAATGATGGAAATTTAAAGGTAGCACTCAAGCAATTTACTTTGGAATGGCGGAGAAATACCATGTAGTAGGTAGGTATGGTGGACACAAATGGCATAGTGGTTGGCTCAAGGATTTTGGATGCATGAGAAGTATTCCTCTCGATACAAGGTTTAGGCTAGCAAGGTTATTTGAAACAAACACAAGGATGAACCGGTGCAGCAAAACTCACATAAAAGACATATTGTAAACATTATAAGACTCTACACCGTCTTCCTTGTTGTTCAAAACTCAATACTAGAAATTATCTAGACTTTAGAGAGACCAATTATGCAAACCAAATTTTAGCAAGCTCTATGTATTTCTTCATTAATAGGTGCAAAGTATATGATGCAAGAGCTTAAACATGAGCACAACAATTGCCAAGTATCAAATTATCCAAGACATTTTACCAATTACTACATGTAGCATTTTCCGTTTCCAACCATATAACAATTAACGAAGCAGTTTCAACCTTCGCCATGAACATTAAAAGCTAAGAACACATGTGTTCATATGAACCAGCGGAGCGTGTCTCTCTCCCACACAAGCATTTATTCAAACAAAAACAAAAACAAAAACAAACAGACGCTCCAAGTAAAGTACATAAGATGTGACCGAATAAAAATATAGTTTCAAGAGAAGGAACCTGATAATTTGTCGATGAAGAAGGGGATGCCTTGGGCATCCCCAAGCTTAGATGCTTGAGTCTTCTTGAAATATGCAGGGATGAACCACCGGGGCATCCCCAAGCTTAGAGCTTTCACTCTTCTTGATCACATTGTATCATCCTCCTCTCTTGACCCTTGAAAACTTCCTCCACACCAAACTCGAAACAACTCATTAGAGGGTTAGTGCACAATTAAAATTTACATGTTCAGAGGTGACACAATCATTCTTAACACTTCTGGACATTGCCCAAAGCTACTGGAAGGTAATGGAACAAAGAAATCCATCCCACATAGCAAAAGAGGCAATGCGAAATAAAAGGCAGAATCTGTCAAAACAGAACAGTTCGTAAAGACGAATTTTAAAGTGGCACCAGACTTGCTCAGATGAAAATGCCCAAATTGAATGAAAGTTGCGTACATATCTGAGGATCAAGCACGTAAATTGGCAGATTTTTCTGAGTTACCTACAGAGAGGCAGGTCGAAATTCGTGACAGCAAGAAATCTGTTTCTGCGCAGTAATCCAAATCTAGTATTGACTTTACTATCAAAGACTTTACTTGGCACAACAATGCAATAAAATAAAGATAAGGAGAGGTTGCTACAGTAGTAACAACTTCCAAGACACAAATACAAAATAAAAGTACTGTAACAAAATAAACACATGGGTTATCTCCCAAGAAGTTCTTTCTTTATAGCCATTAAGATGGGCTCAGTTTTAATGATGCACTCGCAAGAAATAGTAGTTGAAGCAAAAGAGAGCATCAAGAGGCAAATTCAAAACAAATTTAAGTCTAACATGCTTCCTATGCATAGGAGTTTTGTAAATAAACAAGTTCATGAAGAAAAAAGTAACAAGCATAGGAAGATAGAACAAGTGTAGCTTCAAAAATTTCAGCACATAGAGAGGTATTTTAGTAACATGAAAATTTCTACAACCATATTTTCCTCTCTCATAATAATATCCAGTGGCATCATGAGCAAACTCAACAATATAACTATCACATAAAGCATTCTTATCATGAGTCTCATGCATAAAATTATTACTCTCCACATAAGCATAATCAATTTTATTAGTTGTAGTGGGAGCAAATTCAACAAAGTAGCTATCATTATTATTCTCATCATCAAATATAGGAGGCATATTGTAATCATAATCAAATTTATCCTCCATAACAGGCGGTACTAAAAGACCAATATCATTATAATCATCATAAATAGGAGGCAAAGTATCATCAAAGTAAATTTTCTCCTCAATGCTTGGGGGACTAAAAATATCATGCTCATCAAAGCCAGCTTCCCCAAGCTTAGAATTTTCCATATCATTAGCAACAATGGTGTTCAAAGCGTTCATACTAATATGTTCCATAGGTTTTTTAATTTTCGCATCAAACCATCCATGTCTTAAATCAGGAAATAGAATAAGAAGCTCATTGTTGTCCATTATGCCTAACTAGTGTAAACAAGAAACAAAAAGATGCAATTGCAGGATCTAAAGGAAATAGCTTCGAGCACACACACAATGGCGCCAGAAAAGTACTTTACCTGGGACCGGAGTATGAGTGCCTTTTACCTTCCTCCCTGCAACGGCGCAAAATAGCTTGATGTCTACGCACGCTTTATTCTTGTAGATGTTGTTGGGCCTCCAAGAGCAGAGGTTTGTAGAACAGCAGCAAGTTTCCCTTAAGTGGATCACCCAAGGTTTATCGAACTCAGGGAGGAAGAGGTCAAAGATATCCCTCTCATGCAACCCTACAACCACAAAGCAAGAAGTCTCTTGTGTCCCCAACACCTAATAGGTGCACTAGTTCGGCGAAGAGATAGTGAAATACAAGTGGTATGAATGAATATGAGCAGAGTAATAACGCCAGAAAAGTGCTTGCTGGCGTGCGGATGATGGTAGTAATATTAGAAGTAAAGATGCAGTAAAACAGTAAACAAGCAGCGATAGCAGTATTTAGGAACAAGGCCTAGGGATCATACTTTCACTAGTGGACACTCTCAACATTGATCACATAACAGAATAAATAGATAGATGCTAGACTCTACACCCTCTTGTTGGATGATGAACACCACTAACTGTGTAGGATTACACGAACCCTCAATGCCGGAGTTAACAAGCTCCACAATATTCAATGTTCATATTTAAATAACCTTAGAGTGCATAACAGATCAACATAACCAAACCAAGTACTAACATAGCATGCACACTGTCACCTTCACACTACGAAAGGAGGAATAGATCACATCAATACTATCATAGCAATAGTTAACTTCATAATCTACAAGAGATCACAATCATAGCCTACGCCAAGTACTACACGATGCACACACTGTCACCATTACACCGTGCAGGAGGAATAAACTACTTTAATAACATCACTAGAGTAGCACACAGATAAATTGTGATACAAAACACATTGCAATCATAAAGAGATATAAATAAGCACTTCACTATGCCATTCATAACAGTGAATAAGTATTATGTGAAATATAGCCTAAGAGACCCACACGGTGCACACACTGTCACCTTTACACACGTGGGACAAGGAGTCTCCGGAGATCACATAAGTAAAATCCACTTGACTAGCATAATGACATCTAGATTACAAGCATCATCATATGAATCTCAATAATGTAAGGCAGCTCATGAGATTATTGTATTGAAGTACATAGGAGAGAGATTAACCACATAGCTACCGGTACAGCCCCGAGCCTCGATGGAGAACTACTCCCTCCTCATGGGAGACAGCGTTGATGAAGATGGCGGTGGTGTCGATGGAGAAGCCTTCCGGGGCACTTCCCCGTCCCGGCGGCGTGCCGGAACAGAGACTCCCTGTCCCCCAGATCTTGGCTTCGCGATGGCGGCGGCTCTGGAAGGTTTCTCGTACCGTGGCTTTTCCGTATCGTGTTTTAGGTCAGGGACCTTTATATAGGCGAAGAGGCGGCATCAGAAGGTCAACGAGGCGACGACACAACAGGGGGGCGCCCCCCCTCTGGCCGCGCCGGCCTGTCATCTGGGGCCCACAGGGCCCCCTGGCGCTCTCGTTCTGAAGCTTCGTGGAAAAATAGGATATGGGCGTTGATTTCGTCCGATTCCGAGAATATTTCCTTACTAGGATTTCTGGAACCAAAAACAGCAGAAAACAAAGAATCGGCCCTTCAAAGATCTCATAGGTTAGTTCCGGAAAACGCATAATAATGACATATAATGTGTATAAAACATGTAGATATCATCAATAATGTGGCATGGAACATAAGAAATTATCGATACGTCTGAGAGTAGGGAAGCATTGATTGCTATATTTGTGCTAGAGCTTTGGTTTTGAAAACATAAAGAGAGCATAAAAGTAAAGTTTTGAGAGGTGTTTGTTGTTGTCAACGAATGGTAGTGGGCACTCTAACCCCCTTGCCAGACAAACCTTCAAAGAGCGGCTCCCATGAAGGACGTTATCTCTACCAGCAAGGTAGATCATCCCTCTTCTCTTTTGTTTACACATGTATTTTAGTTTATTTATGGATGACACTCCTCCCAACCTTTTGCTTACACAAGCCATGGCTAACCGAATCCTCGGGTGCCTTCCAACATTCACATACCATGAAGGAGTGTCTATTTGCAAAATTAAGTTGCTTACTGATGAATCAGAGCAAAACATGTGAAGAGAATTATTAATGAAGGTTGATTAATTGGGGGCTGGGAACCCCGCGCCAGCTCTTTTTGCAAAATTATTGGATAAGCGGATGAAGCCACTAGTCCATTGGTGAAAGTTGCCCAACAAGAATGAAAGATAAACACCACATACTTCCTCATGAGCTATAAAACATTGACACAAATCAGAGGTGATAAATTTTGAATTATTTAAAGGTAGCACTCAAGCAATTTACTTTGGAATGGCGGAGAAATACCATGTAATAGGTAGGTATGGTGGACACAAATGGCATAGTGGTTGGCTCAAGGATTTTGGATGCATGAGAAGTATTCCCTCTCGATACAAGGTTTAGGCTAGCAAGGTTATTTGAAACAAACACAAGGATGAACCGGTGCAGCAAAACTCACATAAAAGACATATTGTAAACATTATAAGACTCTACACCGCCTTCCTTGTTGTTCAAACTCAATACTAGAAATTATCTAGACTTTAGAGAGACCAATTATGCAAACCAAATTTAGCAAGCTCTATGTATTTCTTCATTAATAGGTGCAAAGTATATGATGCAAGAGCTTAAAAATGAGTACAACAATTGCCAAGTATCACATTATTCAAGACATTTTACCAATTACTACATGTAGCATTTCCCGTTTCCAACCATATAACAATTAACGAAGCAGTTTCAACCTTCGCCATGAACATTATGAGCTAAGAACACATGTGTTCATATGAACCAGCGGAGCGTGTCTCTCTCCCACACAAGCATGATGGATTATATTTTATTCAAACAAAAATAAAAACAAACAGACTCTCCAAGTAAAGTACATAAGATGTGACCGAATAAAAATATAGTTTCAAGAGAAGGAACCTGATAATTTGTCGATGAAGAAGGGGATGCCTTGGGCATACCCAAGCTTAGATGCTTGAGTCTTCTTGAAATATGCAGGGATGAACCACGGGGCATCCCCAAGCTTAGACTCTTCACTCTTCTTGATCATAGTATATCATCCTCCTCTCTTGACCCTTGAAAACTTCCTCCACACCAAACTTAAAACAAACTCATTAGAGGGTTAGTGCATAATCAAAAATTCACATGTTCAGAGGTGACACAATCATTCTTAACACTTCTGGACATTGCACAAAGCTACTGGAAGTTAATGGAACAAAGAAATCCATCCAACACAGCAAAAGAGGCAATGCGAAATAAAAGGCAGAATCTGTCAAAACAGAACAGTCCGTAAAGACGAATTTTAAAATGGCACCAGACTTGCTCAGATGAAAATGCCCAAATTGAATGAAAGTTGCGTACATATCTGAGGATCACTCACGTAAATTGGCATAATTTTCTGAGTTACCTACAGAGAATTAGGCCCAGATTCGTGACAGCAAGAAATCTGTTTCTGCGCAGTAATCCAAATCTAGTATGAACCTTACTATCAAAGACTTTACTTGGCACAACAATGCAATAAAAATAAGATAAGGAGAGGTTGCTACAGTAGTAACAACTTCCAAGACACAAATACAAAATAAAAGTACTGTAGCAAAATAAACACATGGGTTATCTCCCAAGAAGTGCTTTCTTTATAGCCATTAAGATGGGCTCAGCAGTTTTAATGATGCACTCGCAAGAAATAGTAGTTGAAGCAAAAGAGAGCATCAAGAGGCAAATTCAAAACAAATTTAAGTCTAACATGCTTCCTATGCATAGGAGTTTTGTAAATAAACAAGTTCATGAAGAAAAAAGTAACAAGCATAGGAAGATAGAACAAGTGTAGCTTCAAAAATTTCAGCACATAGAGAGGTGTTTTAGTAACATGAAAATTTCTACAACCATATTTTCCTCTCTCATAATAACTTTCAGAGGCATCATGAACAAACTCAACAATATAAGTATCACATAAAGCATTCTTATTCACATGCATAAAAGTATCATTACTCTCCACATAGGCATAATCAATTTTATTAGTTGTAGTGGGAGCAAATTCAACAAAGTAGCTATCATTATTATTCTCATCATCAAATATAGGAGGCATATTGTAATCATAATCAAATTTATCCTCCATAACAGGCGGTACTAAAAGACCAATATCATTATAATCATCATAAATAGGAGGCAAAGTATCATCAAAGTAAATTTTCTCCTCAATGCTTGGGGGACTAAAAATATCATGCTCATCAAAGCCAGCTTCCCCAAGCTTAGAATTTTCCATATCATTAGCAACAATGGTGTTCAAAGCGTTCATACTAATATGTTCCATAGGTTTTTTAATTTTCGCATCAAACCATCCATGTCTTAAATCAGGAAATAGAATAAGAAGCTCATTGTTGTCCATTATGCCTAACTAGTGTAAACAAGAAACAAAAAGATGCAATTGCAGGATCTAAAGGAAATAGCTTTGAGCACACACACAACGGCGCCAGAAAAGTACTTTACCTGGGACCGGAGTATGAGTGTCTTTTACCTTTCCTCCCCGGCAACGGCGCCAGAAAATAGCTTGATGTCTACGCGCGCTTCTATTCTTGTAGACGTGTTGGGCCTCCAAGAGCAGAGGTTTGTAGAGCAGCAAGTTTTCCCTTAAGTGGATCACCCAAGGTTTATCGAACTCGGGGAGGAAGAGGTCAAAGATATCCCTCTCATGCAACCCTGCAACCACAAAGCAAGAAGTCTCTTGTGTCCCCAACACACCTAATAGGTGCACTAGTTCGGCGAAGAGATAGTGAAATACAAGTGGTATGAATGAATATGAGCAGTAGTAACGGCGCAGAAAAGTGCTTGCTGGCGTGCAGTTGATGGTGGTAATATTGCAAGAGTATAAATGCAGAAACAGAAACAAGCAGCGATAGCAAGTATTTAGGAACAAGGCCTAGGGATCATACTTTCACTAGTGGACACTCTCAACATTGATCACATAACAGAATAAATAAATAGATGCTAGACTCTACACCCTCTTGTTGGATGATGAACACCACTAACTGTAGGATTACACGAACCCTCAATGCCGGAGTTAACAAGCTCCACAATATTCAATGTTCATATTTAAATAACCTTAGAGTGCATAACAGATCAACATAACCAAACCAAGTACTAACATAGCATGCACACTGTCACCTTCACACTACGAAAGGAGGAATAGATCACATCAATACTATCATAGCAATAGTTAACTTCATAATCTACAAGAGATCACAATCATAGCCTACGCCAAGTACTACACGATGCACACACTATCACCATTACACCGTGCAGGAGGAATAAACTACTTTAATAACATCACTAGAGTAGCACGCAGATAAATTGTGATACAAAACACATTGCAATCATAAAGAGATATAAATAAGCACTTCACTATGCCATTCATAACAGTGAATAAGTATTCTATGAAATATAGCCTAAGAGACCCACACGGTGCACACACTGTCACCTTTACACACGTGGGACAAGGAGTCTCCGGAGATCACATAAGTAAAATCCACTTGACTAGCATAATGACATCTAGATTACAAGCATCATCATATGAATCTCAATCATGTAAGGCAGCTCATGAGATTATTGTATTGAAGTACATAGGAGAGAGATGAACCACATAGCTACCGGTACAGCCCCGAGCCTCGATGGAGAACTACTCCCTCCTCATGGGAGACAGCAGCGTTGATGAAGATGGCGGTGGTGTCGATGGAGGAGCCTTCCGGGGGCACTTCCCCGTCCCGGCGGCGTGCCGAACGAGACTCTGTCCCCCAGATCTTGGCTTCGCGATGGCGGCGGCTCTGGAAGGTTTTTCTGATTTCGTCGAACGTGGTAGGGTTTTCGCGACGGAGACTTTAAGTAGGTGGAAGGGCAAGGTCGGTGGAGTCCTGGTGGGGCCACACACTAGGCCGGCGCGGCCAGGGCTTGGGTCGCGCCGCCCTACTGTGTCCCCACCTCGTGGCCCCACTTCGTTTCCTCTTCGGACTTCTGGAAGCTTCGTGGAAAAATAGGACCCTGGGCGTTGATTTCGTCCAATTCCGAGAATATTGCCTTACTAGGATTTCTGGAACCAAAAACAGCAGAAACAGGAACTGGCACTTCGGCATCTCGTCAATAGGTTAGTTTTGAAAACGCATAATAATGACATAAAGTATGCATAAAACATGTAGATATCATCAATAATGTGGCATGGAACATAAGAAATTATCGATACGTCGGAGACGTATCAACACCCTTTCTTTATCTCAGAACCACCCCGTCCTTGCTTCTCTTCCTCCTCTTACTGAAGGTGGAGAAGTTGAAGACCGTACTGTCGTCGATGATGACAACCAAGGCACCTCGTGCCCTGCCTGAAGTTGCGGGTTCTCACAATCGCGGCTTCGCTGAATCTGAAGCCACGCCTAACACACTCCCCTCCTCCTACTTCCCCAAAGAACAAGAGGAAAAGGAGTGAAGTCAAAGATTCTGGCACCTCCAATGCCGAAGAAGTTGATACTTCAGATAGGAAGGCAGCTTTCAATCCATACACCGATGCCCTCGTAAGTTACTCCGTACTTCTTACTTCTTTGCTCTTTAATGTTTTGCTTCTTATACTGTCGCCATTTTTATTGAAGTGATGACGAGGAAGAACAACCTATTGACGCTGGCTGTTCGAACGAGTACGTCGCGTACTTTATTGTGTCCAAACTCAACGTGATGAGGATGAAACTTCGCCCCTCAGCAAAACGTTGAGCATTCGCCTCCACCTGCAAGCCCCCATGCCCCTTCGCCGAAAAGGGCAAGGGTCGAGCCATCCAAGGAACTCATCCTGTTCCCTGGCCACTCTTCGACACCTTCATTAGAAGACATAAGTGTTCCAGTCTTTTATTTTTTGTTCATGTTCCGAGCTTTTCATCTCCTTTGTTTCTTGCAATATGTCATCGAATCGAGACTAGCTATATTGAATTCTTCTTCTTCTTGTCCTTTCTTCAGCCTTTAATGAAGGAATTTATCCGTCTCGGTACCCAATTCGTCGGGTATCGTGATCATAGCAAGAAGCTGGAAGGTACCATCTTCATCCACCTCCTTTGTTGCATGCATTCCACTATTTCGTCATAATATTTGATTGTCGCTTATTTTGCCAGGAGAACTTGCGGAAGCCCATAAGCATGCTAACGCTCTTGCTGCCAAGTTGGAGCAGAGCGAAAAGGCCCGTAAGAAAGCTGAAGCCGATGTTGCCGCTGTCGAAGATCTTCAAAAAAGACTTCATGACGCGGAAACCTCTCTGAGCGAGAATATTCAACAGCAATCTGCTCGAGAGACAGAGATCCTCAGTCGCCTGGAATCGCAGTGTCGACGTTTTGTTAGTAAGTACTTTGATCCCTGCTGTTTTTCTCGAGTTACTTCACATTTTCCAAGCATGTTATTTACGAGCTATTCTTTGTTTTGTCTTCAGGGAGAACTCATCAAGACTATGAGGTGGATGGTCCTGTAGGCGACGAGCTGCTCGACGCGCTGACTCTTCTTGAAATTCATGGGGATGAAGCACGCGAAGGCCTTGACGCAGGTCTGTCAAGCTTTTCCCCTATTTCTTCCCGAAGAAAGAGGAGCCCAACACCTTCGTCGCTCTTGCCAAGGCGTTCAATGTGCCAGAAGATCTTGGGCTTAAACTTCGCCAAGAGGGCCTGAAGATTGGCGTTGAGGGCACCATTGCGCTGATTGCGTCGACTGGACCAAAGTTGGCGACATAAGGGAGATGGAAACGAAAGAGTGGCAATCTCTGATTAAAGCTGCCAAGCCTCCTCCAAACCAATTCTATCTTTCCTTGGTGTTAAACCAACTCCTGCTCCAAGCACGTCCAAGCCGGAGGTCAAGTAGACCACCCCGTCCTCTTTTTTAGTTTTTTCTATCTTTGACGCCGTCGCCCTAGTTAGTTTTAGCGACAACTGCTTCAATAGTCCATTAGGGACCCTTATTTTGTAATAGCAATGTACATACTTTGAAAATCAATGGAAATCTATCTTTGCTTGATGATTGATGTCGAGCCTTTTCTTTCAGTTGATTTTTGACAACTATTCTGCAACTCCTCATCCTTCTGATGTGTTACCTGCGTCGTCCCGCTCAAAGAAAATTCCTGTTGCTGTCGGACGTGTTGAAAATTCTTCGAGTAGAAATTCAGCAGAGGATTTGGAAGAACTTCGCCAACAACTCCAGTCTTTGAAGAAACAATCACTTATGATGATGGAGCAATCTCGAAATCATCCGAAAGGGAGAAAATTGCACTTCAACAGCTCGAGATGCCATAGCTGCCAAAGAAGCCGCTGTTTCGAAGCTGAAAAAGCGACCACTCGAGAAAATTTTATGCTTGATTTGATGAATGAAGCCAGTGCGGATATGTCAGGTATGCTTTTGCAAACCAAGACTCCTTCTGTTTGCCCGTTATTTCTTTTCCGAGATTCTTATGCTGTCGCCAAATAGGCTCCTTTCTCAATGCTGCTGCTGAAGACGAAAGGGTAAACACGAGGACAAATCTCCTTGTTAACCTTTCTCTTGACCATGGTTCTCTTTTCTGGGCCACTCCAGAACGTACCAGACAAATTGTCGATTTCAAGACCGCGCCTGTCAGGTTCGCGATTTCTTGATTTCTGCGCCTAACATTGACCCTGGTTTACAAGACGCTATTTCTCGGAACGAGGCACCCGATACTCTTCTTGGTTTGTTGGAGAAATTTCAAGATGCTCCTCGTATCCATCACTTCGTGCGAGCTCAACTTTCTGCCGGTGCCAGGTTTGCTATGATGATGATCAAAATCTGCTATCCCAAATTTGACATGAGCCAGATTGTTACCAAGTGCTTAGCCAAGATGGCGAAAAGAAAAAGGGATGTTAGCAAGCTTGAGGATCATGTGACCCCTGTTGCCGAAGATATGATGGATGAACTTCTTCGGATGGATGCTGAGTTTTTCGTAAGGGGTAGCTATGCTGAACATAGTACTCGTACTTCCAATACTGGACGGATGACCATAGATAATATACTGAGCCGTCATTGACATTCCTTCTAGTCCTGTCGAGTTTTCTCAGGAATTGCGTCTTGTATGTTGTACACATATTCTATATTGTAAAGTTAGTAGATATTTCTATTTTTCCTTCTCAAGCCCCCGAGTGTTTCGGTGATAAATCTCTTTATTGTTTATGCGAGGTATTAGACCAAAGCAACCAAGTTTTTATACTATATTTGCGCGTACTAGCCCCCGAGTGTTTTGTCTTTGATTGCTATTTTGTAACTTCGTTTTATCTGGCGAGGTATTCAGTACCAAGGCGAGATAATTTTATCAGTTAAATTCATCTATATTGTAACTTCAAGGCGTAAGCCCCTGATCGTGTCAAAGAAAAGATATATATTTCCAGTATCTTTATTATATTGCAGCACCACGAGCCCGCCTCATTGAAAACCTTTCCCGGCCCCACTCGGTGCCCCGAAAAAGGAAAAGAGTGCGTCTGAAAACTCGCGGGCGTTTCAGTACATTGTATTTTTACAAGGAGGACTATATTTCAACACTAAGCGTAAAAATGCCTTAGCTGTGCCACGTTCCAGGGGTTCTTCTCCGGATTCCCTATCTTCTTGTCCTTGATCTTGTACGCTCCTCCTTCGATGACTTCTGTGACAACGTAAGGGCCAAGCCATGGAGACTCGAGTTTTTCAGTACGCTCTGATTGAGTCGCAAAACTAGGTCTCCAACCTGAAAGGATCTTGGTCGCAAACGCCGACCGTGGTAGTTTTTCAGGTCCTGCTGATATTTAGTTACTCTTGACAATACTCTGCCCGAGCTTCGCCGAGTGCGCCGACGTCGTCTTCCAATGCTCTCCGGAAACTTCTTCATTATACTCCGTGACTCGGGAGAGTCGTGTTTCATTTCTATCGGCGCATCGCCTCGCTCCATGGACCAGAAGAACGGAGTCTCCTGTGTGGCTGTATTTGGTGTTGTTCTGATGCTCCATAACACACTCGGCACCTTCGGCCAAGTATGTCGAGCTTTTTCCAATGGCCCTAACAAGCGTTTGATACCATTGCAGATGATACCGTTTGCTTTCTCGACTTGGCCATTGGTTTGAGGATGCGCAACTGACGCGAAGTGCATGCCTACCTCTGCACAGTACGCCTTGAATTCCTTGGATGTGAAGTTACTGCCATTGTCCGTGACGATGCTATGAGGTACTCCAAACCGAAAAACAATGCTCTTCACGAATTTTATTGCCGACGCTGCATCCGGTGAATTTATCGGCTTCGCTTCTATCCACTTGGTAAATTTGTCGACAGCAACGAGCATATACTCGTATCCTCCTGGCGAAGCTTTGTGTAACTTTCCCACCATATCGAGACCCCACTGAGCAAAGGGCCAAGATAAGGGTATGGGCATCAATTCCGCTGCGGAGAGTGAGGTTTGGCGGCAAATCTCTGCACGCGTCGCAAGCGCATCATCTCTTTTCTGGCCCTCAATTGCTGTCAACCAAAGAAATCCAGCTCAAAAACCTTGGCTGCAATAGCTCGACTGCTGCGTGGATGACCACATACTCCTTGCACGTCCTTCAGAATTATCCTTCCTTCTTCGGGTGTGACGCACCTTTGTAACACACCCGAAATACTTGCTGTACAACTCCCCTTAACCACCGTGAAAGCTTTGGATCGCCCGATAATCGCCTTCTTCGATCGGGATCGTCGGGTATTGTTTTCTTAGGATATATGATATGTACGCCTGCATCCATGGGATTTGCACCATCATTACTAGATCCTGTTCCTCTTCTTCTTCTAATGTTTCTTTCGCAGCCCCCGAGGGTTTCTCGTTCTTCTCCTTCTTTGTTGATTTCTTCGGCTTTGTCGATCTCTCTGTTATCTCCTCCCAGAACATGCCTGGAGGGATTGCAAGGCACTGCGATCCGATGTTTGCAAGAACGTCGGCTTCATCATTGCTCAACCTACTGATGTGATTTACCTCGCATCCATCAAACAGCTTCTCCAGCTCGTTATACATTTCTTTGTACGCCACCATGCTATCATTGACTGCATCACATTGGTTCATGACTTGCTGAGCCACCAATTGTGAGTCGCCAAATATTTTTAATCGAGTTGCGCCGCAGCTTTTGCCATCTTCATCCCATGTATAAGAGCTTCATATTCTGCCTCATTGTTAGATGCGTTTGGGAACGTCATCCGTAAGACATATTTCAATTTGTCGCCTTCAGGTGATATGAGTATCACACCTGCTCCAGCTCCTTCTAACCTTTTGGACCCGTCAAAGTTCATAGTCCAGGTTCTCGATAAATCCGGAGGTCCTGTGTTTTGCAACTCCATCCACTCTGCGATGAAGTCTGGTAGAATTTGCGACTTTATTGCCTTTCTTTTTTCATACGTGATGTCCCGAGGAGAAAGTTCTATTCCCCAAAGGGAGACACGACCCGTAGCTTCTGGATTGTTGAGTATATTGGATAAAGGCGCCTCATTGACCACTATTATCGGATGCGCCGAAAAATAGTGCCGCAATTTTCTTGCGGTTGTGAATACTCCATATGCTAGTTTTGATACTGGGTACTCTGTTTTGAAGGCAATAATACTTCACTAATGAAATATACTGGCCTCTGCACTCCATGGAGTTTTCCTTCTTCTTCTCTTTCGACAACTAGCGCCGTGCTGACCACCTGAGGTGTAGCCGCAATGTATAGCAGGAGGGGTTCCTTCTCGGCGCCACCAAGATTGGGGTGTCGAGATTGCGCGTTTAAGATCCTCGAAAGCTCTATCTGCCTCTTCGTTCCATTGGAACTTATCTCCTTGCTTGATTAGGGCGTAGAACGGTAACGCCTTTTGATACGTCTCCGACGTATCGATAATTTCTTATGTTCCATGCCACATTATTGATGATATCTACATGTTTTATACACATTATATGTCGTATTTATGCATTTTCCGGCACTAACCTATTAACGAGATGCCGAAGAGCCATTGCTGTTTTCTGTTTGGTTTCAGAAATCCTAGTAAGGAAATATTCTCGGAATTGGACGAAATCAACGCCCAGGGGCCTATTTTTGCACGAAGCTTCCAGAAGACCGAGGGGGAAAGGAAGTGGGGCCACGAGGCGCCGACACAACAGGGCGGCGCGGCCTGGCCCTTGGCCGCGGCCCTGGTGTGTGGGCCCTCGTGTGGCCCCCCGCGTTGCCCTTCCGCCTACTTAAAGCCTTCGTCGCGAAACCCCCAGTACCGAGAGCCACGATACGGAAAACCTTATGAGACGCCGCCGCCAATCCCATCTCGGGGATTCAGGAGATCGCCCCGCACCCTGCCGGAGAGGGGAATCATCTCCCGGAGGACTCTTCACCGCCATGGTCGCCTCCGAGTGATGAGTGAGTAGTTCACCCCCGGACTATGGGTCCATAGCAGTAGCTAGATGGTCGTCTTCTCCTTATGTGCTTCATTGTTGGATCTTGTGAGCTGCCTAACATGATCAAGATCATCTATCTGTAATGCTATATGTTGTGTTTGTCGGGATCCGATGGATAGAGAATACTATGTTATGTTGATTATCAATCTATTACCTATGTGTTGTTTATGATCTTGCATGCTCTCCGTTATTAGTAGAGGCTCTGGCCAAGTTTTTACTCTTAACTCCAAGAGGGAGTATTTATGCTCGATAGTGGGTTCATGCCTCCATTAAATCTGGGACAGTGACAGAAAGTTCTAAGGTTGTGGATGTGCTGTTGCCACTAGGGATAAAACATTGATGCTATGTCTAAGGATGTAGTTATTGATTACATTACGCACCATACTTAATGCAATTGTCTGTTGTTTGCAACTTAATACCGGAAGGGGTTCGGATGATAACCTGAAGGTGGACTTTTTAGGCATAGATGCATGCTGGATAGCGGTCTATGTACTTTGTCGTAATGCCCAATTAAATCTCACTATACTCATCATATCATGTATGTGCATGGTCATGCCCTCTCTATTTGTCAATTGCCCGACTGTAATTTGTTCACCCAACATGCTATTTATCTTATGGGAGAGACACCTCTAGTGAACTGTGGACCCCGGTCCATTCTTTTACATCGAATACAATCTACTGCAATACTTGTTTTACTGTTTTATGCAAACAATCATCATCCACACTATACATCTAATCCTTTGTTACAGCAAGCCGGTGAGATTGACAACCTCACTGTTTCGTTGGGGCAAAGTACTTTGGTTTTGTTGTGCAGGTTCCACGTTGGCGCGGAATCCCTGGTGTTGCGCCGACTACATCCCGCCGCCATCAACCTTCAACGTGCTTCTTGGCTCCTCCTGGTTCGATAAACCTTGGTTTCTTTCTGAGGGAAAACTTGCTACTGTGCGCATCATACCTTCCTCTTGGGGTTCCCAACGGACGTGTGCTGTACACGCCATCAAGCATTTTTTCTGGCGCCGTTGCCGGGGAGATCAAGACACGCAAGGGGAGTCTCCACAATCCAATCTCTTTACTTTGTTTTTGTCTTGCTTTATTTTATTTACTTTCTTGTTTGCTGCATTATATCAAAACACAAAAAAATTAGTTGCTAGCTTTACTTTATTTACTGTCTTGCACTCTATATCAAAACACAAAAAAATTAGTTACTTGCATTTACTTTATCTAGTTTGCTTTATTTACTACTGCTAAAATGGCTACTCCTCAAAATACTAAGTTGTGTGACTTCACAACCACAAATAATAATGATTTCTTATGCACACCTATTTCTCCACCTGCTACTACAGCAGAATTCTTTGAAATTAAACCTGCTTTACTGAATCTTGTTATGCGAGAGCAATTTTCTGGTGTTAGTTCTGATGATGCTGCTGCCCATCTTAATAATTTTGTTGAATTATGTGAAATGCAAAAGTATAAGGATGTAGATGGTGACATTATAAAATTAAAATTGTTTCCTTTCTCATTAAGAGGAAGAGCTAAAGATTGGTTGCTATCTCTGCCTAGAAATAGTATTGATTCATGGACTAAATGCAAGGATGCTTTTATTGGTAGATATTATCCCCCTGCTAAAATTATATCTTTGAGAAGTAGCATAATGAATTTTAAACAATTGGATAATGAGCATGTTGCACAAGCTTGGGAAAGAATAAAATCTTTGGTTAAAAATTGTCCAACCCATGGACTGACTACTTGGATGATCATCCAAACCTTTTATGCAGGACTGAATTTTTCTTCGCGGAACCTATTGGATTCAGCTGCTGGAGGTACCTTTATGTCCATCACTCTTGGTGAAGCAACAAAGCTTCTTGATAATATGATGATTAGTTACTCTGAATGGCACACGGAAAGAGCTCCACAAGGTAAGAAGGTAAATTCTGTTGAGAAACCTCTTCCTTGAGTGATAAGATTGATGCTATTATGTCTATGCTTGTGAATGATAGGACTAATGTTGATCCTAATAATGTTCCATTAGCTTCATTGGTTGCCCAAGAAGAACATGTTGATGTGAACTTCATTAAAAATAATAATTTCAACAACAATGCTTATCGGAACAATTCTAGTAATAACTATAGGCCATATCCTTATAATAATGGTAATAGTTATGGTAATTATTATGGGAATTCTTACAACAATAATAGGAGTGTACCCCTGGTCTTGAAGCTATGCTTAAAGAATTTATTAGTACACAAACTACTTTTAACAAATCTGTTGAGGAAAAGCTCAATAAAATTGATATTCTCGATTCTAAGGTTGATAGTCTTGCCTCTGATGTTGATCTTTTGAAATCGAAAGTTATGCCTAATAAGGATATTGAAAATAAAATTGTTACTACAGCAAATGCCATCCAAGTTAGAATTAATGAGAATATAAGATTAATGGCTGAATTGCATGCTAGGTGGGAAAGAGAGGAAAATGAAAAACTAGCTAAAGAGAATAATGTAGCTAAAGTTTGGACTATTACCACCACTAGTAATGTTAATGATTCACATGTTGCTGCACCTCCTACTATCAATGGTAAAATAATTGGTGTTGGCAATGCTACTACTCCTAGTGCAAAGCCTGCAAAACTGCCGGAAACTGCTAAAACTGCTGAAACTGCCTGTGATAAAACTGCTGAAATTTTTTCCAACATTGGGGATGATGATCCCATTGCTTTAGATCATAATGGTTTAGATTTTGATGATTGCCATATCTCTGAAGTTATAAAGTTCTTGCAAAAACTTGCTAAGAGTCCTAATGCTAGTGCTATAAACTTGGCTTTCACAAAACATATTACAAATGCTCTCATAAAAGCTAGAGAAGAGAAACTAGAACGTGAAGCTTCTATTCCTAGGAAGCTAGAAGATGGTTGGGAGCCCATCATTAAGATGAAGGTCAATGACTTTAATTGTAATGCTTTATGTGATCTTGGTGCAAGTATTTCCGTTATGCCTAAGAAAATTTATGATATGCTTGACTTGCCACCATTAAAAAACTGTTATTTGGATGTTAATCTTGTTGATAATGCTATAAAGAAACCTTTGGGGAGAGTTGATAATGTTCGCATTACCGTTAACAATAACCTTGTCCCCGTTGATTTTGTTGTCTTGGATATTGAATGCAATGCATCTTGTCCCATTATATTGGGAAGACCTTTTCTTCGAACCGTTGGTGCTATCATTGATATGAAGGAAGGTAATATTAAATATCAATTTCCTCTCAAGAAAGGTATGGAACACTTCCCTAGAAAGAGAATGAAGTTACCTTTTGATTCTATTATTAGAACAAGTTATGATGTTGATGTTTCATCTCTTGATAACACTTGATACACACTTTCTACGCCTAGCTGAAAGGCGTTAAAGAAAAGCGCTTATGGGAGACAACCCATGTTTTTAATACAGTACTTTTATTTTATATTTGAGTCTTGGAAGTTGTTTACTACTGTAGCAACCTCTCCTGATCTTAGTTTTGTGCATTGTTGTGCCAAGTAAAGTCTTTGATAGTAAGGTTCATACTAGATTTGGATTACTGCGCAGAAACAGATTTCTTTGCTGTCACGAATTTCGACCTGCCTCTCTGTAGGTAGCTCAGAAAAATATGCCAATTTACGTGCGTGATCCTCAGATATGTACGCAACTTTCATTCAATTTGGGCATTTTCATTTGAGCAAGTCTGGTGCCATTTTAAAATTCGTCTTTACGAACTGTTCTGTTTTGACAGATTCTGCCTTTTATTTCGCATTGCCTCTTTTGCTATGTTGGATGAATTTCTTTGATCCATTAATGTCCAGTAGCTTTATGCAATGTCCAGAAGTGTTAAGAATGATTATGTCACCTCTGAACATATAAATTTTTATTGTGCACTAACCCTCTAATGAGTTGTTTCGAGTTTGGTGTGGAGGAACTTTTCAAGGATCAAGAGAGGGAAATGATGCAATATGATCAAGGAGAGTGAAAGCTCTAAGCTTGGGGATGCCCCGGTGGTTCACCCCTGCATATTTTAAGAAGCGTCTAAGCTTGGGATGCCCAAGGCATCCCCTTCTTCATCGACAACATTATCAGGTTCCCCCTGAAACTATATTTTTATTCCATCACATCTTATGTGCTTTGCTTGGAGCGTCGGTTTGTTTTTTGTTTTTGTTTGAATAAAATGGATCCTAGCATTCATTGTGTGGGAGAGAGACACGCTCCGCTGTTGCATATGGACAAATATGTCCTTAGGCTTTACTCATAGTATTCATGGCGAAGGTTGAATCTTCTTCGTTAAATTGTTATATGGTTGGAATCGGGAAATGCTACATGTAGTAATTCTAAAATGTCTTGAATAATTTGATACTTGGCAATTGTTGTGCTCATGTTTAAGCTCTTGCATCATATACTTTGCACCCATTAATGAAGAAATACTTAGAGCTTGCTAAAATTTGGTTTGCATATTTGGTCTCTCTAAGTCTAGATAATTTCTAGTATTGAGTTTTGAACAACAAGGAAGACGGTGTAGAGTCTTATAATGTTTACAATATGTCTTTTATGTGAGTTTTGCTGCACCGTTCATCCTTGTGTTTGTTTCAAATAACCTTGCTAGCCTAAACCTTGTATCGAGAGGGAATACTTCTCATGCATCCAAAATCCTTGAGCCAACCACTATGCCATTTGTGTCCACCATACCTACCTACTACATGGTATTTCTCCGCCCAAAGTAAATTGCTTGAGTGCTACCTTTAAATTTCCATCATTCGCCTTTGCAATATATAGCTCATGGGACAAAATAGCCTTAAAAACTATTGTGGTATTGAATATGTACTTATGCACTTTATCTCTTATTAAGTTGCTTGTTGTGCGATAACCATGCCCCTGGGGACGCCATCAACTCTTTGTTGAATATCATGTGAGTTGCTATGCATGTCCGTCTTGTCTGAAGTAAGGGAGATTTACCCAGTTTAATGGTTAGAGCATGCATATTGTTAGAGAAGAACATTGGACCGCTAACTAAAGCCATGAATCATGGTGGAAGTTTCAGTTTTGGACATATATCCTCAATCTCATATGAGAACATTAATTGTTGCTACATGCTTATGCATAAAAGAGGAGTCCATTATCTGTTGTCTATGTTGTCCCGGTATGGATGTCTAAGTTGAGAATAATCAAAAGCGAGAAATCCAAATGCGAGCTTTCTCCTTAGACCTTTGTACAGGCGGCATAGAGGTACCCCTTTGTGACACTTGGTTGAAACATGTGTATTGCGATGATAATCCCGGTAATCCGAGCTAATTAGGACAAGGTGCGGGCACTATTAGTATACTATGCATGAGGCTTGCAACTTGTAAGATATAATTTACATGATACATGTGCTTTATTACTACCGTTGACAAAATTGTTTCATGTTTTCAAAACCAAAGCTCTAGCACAAATATAGCAATCGATGCTTTCCTCTTTGAAGGACCTTTCTTTACTTTTATGTTGAGTCAGTCACCTATTTCTCTCCACCTCAAGAAGCAAACACTTGTGTGAACTGTGCATTGATTCCTACATACTTGCATATTGCATTTGTTATATTACTCTATGTTGACAATTATCCATGAGATATACATGTTATAAGTTGAAAGCAACCGCTGAAACTTAATCTTCTTTGTGTTGCTTCAATACCTTTATTTTGATTTATTGCTTTATGAGTTAACTCTTATGCAAGACTTATTGATGCTTGTCTTGAAGTACTATTCATGAAAAGTCTTTGCTTTATGATTCATTTGTTTACTCATGTCATTACCATTGTTTTGATCGCTGCATTCATTACATATGCTTACAATAGTATGATCAAGGTTATGATGGCATGTCACTTCAGAAATTATCTTTGTTATCGTTTACCTGGGACGAGCAGAACTAAGCTTGGGGATGCTGATACGCTCCGACGTATCGATAATTTCTTATGTTCCATGCCACATTATTGATGATATCTAGATGTTTTATACACATTATATGTCGTATTTATGCATTTTCCGGCACTAACCTATTAACGAGATGCCGAAGAGCCAGTTGCTGTTTTCTGCTGTTTTTGGTTTCAGAAATCCTAGTAAGGAAATATTCTCGGAATTGGACGAAATCAACGCCCAGGGGCCTATTTTTGCACGAAGCTTCCAGAAGACCGAGGGGGAAAGGAAGTGGGGCCACGAGGCGCCGACACAACAGGGCGGCGCGGCCCAGGCCCTGGCCGCGCGGCCCTGGTGTGTGGGGCCCTCGTGTGGCCCCCTGCGTTGCCCTTCCGCCTACTTAAAGCCTTCGTCGCGAAACCCCAAGACCGAGCCACGATACGGAAAACCTCACCGAGACGCCGCCGCCAATCCCATCTCGGGGATTCAGGAGATCGCCTCCGCACCCTGCCGGAGGGGAATCATCTCCCGGAGGACTCTTCACCGCCATGGTCGCTCCGGGAGTGATGAGTGAGTAGTTCACCCCGGACTATGGGTCCATAGCAGTAGCTAGATGGTCGTCTTCTCCTTATGTGCTTCATTGTTGGATCTTGTGAGCTGCCTAACATGATCAAGATCATCTATCTGTAATGCTATATGTTGTGTTTGTCGGGATCCGATGTATAGAGAATACTATGTTATGTTGATTATCAATCTATTACCTATGTGTTGTTTATGATCTTGCATGCTCTCCGTTATTAGTAGAGGCTCTGGCCAAGTTTTTACTCTTAACTCCAAGAGGGAGTATTTATGCTCGATAGTGGGTTCATGCCTCCATTAAATCTGGGACAGTGACAGAAAGTTCTAAGGTTGTGGATGTGTTGCCACTAGGGATAAAACATTGATGCTATGTCTAAGGATGTAGTTATTGATTACATTACGCACCATACTTAATGCAATTGTCTGTTGTTTGCAACTTAATACCGGAAGGGGTTCGGATGATAACCCGAAGGTGGACTTTTTAGGCATAGATGCATGCTGGATAGCGGTCTATGTACTTTGTCGTAATGCCCAATTAAATCTCACTATACTCATCATATCATGTATGTGCATGGTCATGCCCTCTATTTGTCAATTGCCCGACTGTAATTTGTTCACCCAACATGCTATTTATCTTATGGGAGAGACAACTCTAGTGAACTGTGGACCCCGGTCCATTCTTTACATCGAATACAATCTACTGAAATACTTGTTCTACTGTTTTATGCAAACAATCATCATCCACACTATACATCTAATCCTTTGTTACAGCAAGCCTGAGATTGACAACCTCACCGTTTCTTTGGGGCAAAGTACTTTGGTTGTGTTTGTGCACGTTCCACCGGAATCCCTGGTGTTGCGCCGCACTACATCCCGCCGCCATCAACCTTCAACGTGCTTCTTGGCTCCTCCCGGTTCGATAAACCTTGGTTTCTTTCTGAGGGAAAACTTGCTACTGTGCGCATCATACCTTCCTCTTGGGGTTCCCAACGGGCGTGTGCTGTACACGCCATCACCTTTTCTCCCAGCCTGGCGACGAATCTGCTTAAAGCTGCGACTCGCCCAGTTAGTTGTTGTATTTCTTTCAACTTTGTTGGCTTCCTCATTGTTACGATAGCTTGGATTTTTTTCGGGATTAGCTTCGATCCCTCTTGCTGAGACTAGGAACCCGAGGAGTTCTCCGCAGGGACGCCGAAAGAACACTTCGTCGGATTCAACTTGAGACAAAATTTGTCGAGGTTGTCGAAAGTTTCCTTCAAGTCCTCGATTGTTGCCCCCTTTTTGATGTTATGACGACATCATCAATGTACACTTGTACGTTTTTACCAATCTGTGTTGCTAAGCATTTTTGCATCATCCGCTGATATGTTGCTCCCGCGTTTTTCAGACCGAAAGGCATTGTTCTATAGCAAAACACGCCATATGGTGTGATGAACGCTGTTTTGACCTCGTCCTCTTCTTTTAATCTGATCTGGTTATAACCAGAGTAAGCATCCAGGAAGAAAGAGTTCATATCCCGCCGTGGAGTCGATAATTTGATCGATCCTTGGGAGGGGAAAGTGATCCTTTGGACAATGTTTGTTGAGACACGTAAAGTCGACACACATGCGAAGGACTTTAGTGTTTTTCTTCGGGACCAACACTGGGTTTGCGACCCATGTGGCCTCTGTATGCAGCTCCTTGATGAAACTAGCTTCTCTCAGTCAATCTCAGCATAGCTTTGCGGTTTGGTTCCGAAAAACGCCGCAAAGGTTGTTTGATTGGTCTCGCTATTGGATCCAAGTTTAGGTGGTGCTCGGCAAGTTCCCTGGGTACTCGCATGTCAGCCGGACACCATGCGAAGATTTTCCATGCTCACGGAGGAACTCGACGAGCGCACTTTCCTATGCGAGGTCCATGTTTGTTGCGATGGACGTCGTTTCGGATCCGTTCTGGTGGATCCGCACTTCCTTAGAATCTTTTGCAGTGTTGAAGGTTGATTCTTTGTTGGGCCTCCCTATATCCGGCAGCACATCATAATCATTATGAGCCTGACGCATACCGCTCGCATCCCGAAAGTTTCGATAGTCGATGAAAATCTTTGTCACATTTATCGGCCCGCAAAGCCTTTGACTGTGATTGGTCCCTTGGGCCCAGGCAACCTCCAAAGCAGGTATGTGTAATATGGTACCGCCATAAACCTGGCATATGCTGGTCGTCCCAACAAAGCGTGATACTGCGACGGGAAATCTACAACTTCGAATTCCAACCTTTCTATCCTGTAATTTTCTCGGGTCCCAAACTGAACGTCGAGATTGATCCTCCCTGGGTAACTTGGCTTCTCCGGTGTGATGCCATGGAAACGCGTGTCCTGGTTTCAAATTTGCTAGGGAGATGTTCATCTTCCTTAGCGTATCTGCGTACATAAGGTTTAAACTTCTGCCGCCATCTATAAACACTCGAGATACGTCGAATCCTGCAATTACTGCTGGTAAGATAAGTGCTGATTGCCCTGGTCGAGGAACTTGCTACGGGTGATCCGCTATTGTGAAGCCAATGTCTTGCCCTGACCAATTTAGGTACTCAACTGTTGGTGGAGGCATCTTCTCTGCCATAAACACTTGCCGCGAGATTACCTTCTGAGCCCTATTAGATGGCCTAGCTTTTTGAATCATCGAGACCGCACCATTATTGTTTGGATCGACATATGGAGGTGGTTGGGGTGCTGCCGCTATTCTGAGCTGATGTCGATTTTCGTCTGTGATCGCGGGAGGAGGTGGTAAGTGGATCTCACTCCTGGGCCCCTGGGGGTTTCTATTTGCTGCTTGAGCATTGGCCATTCATGCGACTCGCAACATTGCCTGAAAATTGCGATAATCCTTCTGCAGATGTCCTGACTGCCTTTTCCCGTTGCTATCGAGATAAAAATGCATCTGGCACGGCCCGTTCATCATATCTTCGGGAGTTACGAAAGATCTCTGAAATCTTGACCCGCTATTTTGCCTGTTATCTCTATTGTCGCCTTGCTGTGCATTACTTCTTTGGTAATCATCTCTATTGTTTCCTCCATTGTTTCCCCGAAAACCAGCCGATATTTGGCCAGGTGCATCGTAACTCGAGAATTGTCGAGGAAATCGGCGTCTATTTTGAAAATTTCGACTGCGGTCCTCCTCTAGGGACCTATGTCGTTTGTTATGTACCGCATCTTCACCATCTGCCCATCTGTTTGCTATTTCCATTAATGCTGATACTGTCCTTGGGATTGTCCTTCCTAAGTCCTCCACGAAATCTCCTCGCCGAACTCCTGCTACAAACGCATCTATCGCTCTCTCGTCGATATATTTTGCCGAGTTTTTGATGATGTTCCACCTTTGGATGTACTTCCTCATTGACTCATCATGCTTTTGTCGACATGACCTCAACTCCTCTAGTGTCGCAGGTTTCTTGCAGGTTGATCGAAATTTTTGATAAACACATCCTCAAAACTCTCCCAGCTGTCGATGGACCCCGGGGAAGCTTTATCCACGATCCGGCGGCTCCGCTCGTATGTATTTGAATGCTCGCATGGCTGTTGCTCGGTTCCGCCTATCAATTTTATCGTCTCGAGGTAATCGCTAGCCAATCCTCGGATCTTGCAGGCCATCGAATTTCTTGAAACTATCGGGTAGCTTGAATCCTGATGGAACTCGAGTTTTTCGGACCGTCGTGTGAAACACGGGAGTCCACACATATCTTCTTCAGCAAGTTCTGGTGAATGCCGACGTTCCCTTCTTTCTTGTCGCGCTCTATCCACTCTGGCCTGAGTCGTTGTGTCTCTGGCTCCACTCGCTCTCGGTGGATCTTGCACTGCTGCTGTAGGTCTCAGACTATTTTGCCTTGCAGTTCCTTCGGGAGGTGTAGCTGCAAACGCTGCTCCCATGGCTCCACATCCTGCCATGGCCATGTTATACAACGCTTCTCTTGGATCTCCGGGAGGTGGCCTGGACGCTAGGATGAAAGCTTGTGTCGCCATGTACCCTGCTTCCGGTGTTTTTGGGATAATATTCCCCCTCGTGTCGATTGACATGAAGGACATGTCGAGGTTTTGGATTAGAGTCTCTCTCTCAGCTTCCGGTATATTTTGCAACCGAGATCTTGCTCTCCTCCGAGCTTCTCTATGACTATCTCCCGAAGTTCCCGATTGTCGACTTAACTCCGCTCTTCGCCTGCTTGACGCGGAAGCTGCCTCCTTTCTTCTATTCAGAGCAGCTGTCTCTTTTTCCAATTCTCTTCCAGCTCGAGCAAGCCTGTATTGGTAGGCCTGCAATTCTTCGACCGTAGTAGTTGTTTCCATTGGTTCAGAACCATCCATAGCTCTTGCTGCTCTATCCCATGCTGCTTGTGGAAGTTGGATTCTAACACGTGGTGTAGGCCCACGTATTTAGTGCCCAAACCCGCCTTAGGTCGAGGGATCGACATATGGATTTCCCAATTCATCGAAAGCCTCATGTCTCCTCCTGATTGCGACTTGTTTCTCCGATGGCGTAGATCTGATGATATTTTGAGTTCTGAACTTGGTTTGGTGACACCATCATAGAGATTGGTGAAGACCTTTCCGATAGAGATGGATTTGTCGATGAAGTCACTTGTCTCGAATCATCGCTTATATAGGAGTCCGCGGATGACTCGAAGGACATGTCGCTGAAGATCTTGGCGAGTTTTTCGCTTGCCTTGGTGCCGATGAAGCGTGGCGATGAAATCTCCTCGTCGCCTAACTCAATGGATGATGCTGAGCTTGAGAAGTCAGGATCAACCGCCGATAATCCCGACGAGATCGGAACTTCGAGACGATACGCTCCTTCTTTCTCGACGCGGAAGTGGAACTTTTCAAACGTCATCTCCATGGGCTCCTCCAGATACGCATATGCATCCAAATGGGAGGGCGGGTGAGGTACAAAATCAACTAGACCAGTTTCGATCTGTTTACCTCTGTCCACGATGTTGCTTGCCACCGATGAAGTCGACGATCTTGAACGTGCCATCGAGATCAGCTCCTTGTCGCCTCTAGATCCCACGACGGCGCCAATTGACAAGGTATTAACTTTTCAATGCCTAAGTAGTAGACTAGGTTTCGTTGGATGTAGAGGGCAAGTAGATCTCGAAGGTTTCAGCAAAAGTACTCGCGTAAAAACTAGGGTTGCGTGAAACAATGAATCGATCCTTTGTTGTCCACTCCCCCCTATATAGGAGGCGAGCCGAGGACTCGTGATACACAAGTTTACGTAGTCCGGGAGGGTTTCTGACCCGTCCCGCAAGATTACAAATGATGACTCCTATTACAACTCTAGCCTTCCTTAATAGTATCCTGGGCTTCCGAATCTTCTTATCCTTCGGGTCGTGGGCCTTAGTCCCGGTACCATCTTCGGCAAGCCCATTGGGTATGCTCTGTCGCTGGTGCCGACGACGCCGTGCCGATGACAACATACTGCGCACTCCCCCCGCCGGAGCGCTGGTGAGCTCGCCGACCTCGCACGTGCCGCCAAAGAACCCTCCTTCGCGGTCGTTCACGATGAACGCGATCCGTTGGATCGAGTTCTAATCGTGCGGCTCGGAAGGAAACATACCGTTTCGCTCGTTAAGTTAGGCTGACAGTGGGACCCAGTGTCAAGCGGCCCACTCGCGCGAGACGCAGAGCTGGGCCGGCCCGTTTACTTTTCTCTGTGCAGCCCAGTTACGTTTTCCGCCTAGGCCCAGTGATTCAAAATTGAATATTTCGAATTTGTTAAATTGCTTACTGCATCCATTTTCAAATTTAAATAGAATCAAATCTACTGGGCCAAATTTCATAAATTTTATATATTTGGAAAGCTTAGAAAATTATCTAAATAACTACACTGGTCACAACCCTAGATTAATTATAGAAATAATGTGACAAAAATAACAAGGCAGGGACTTTTCAAATTCAAACGTTTATTAAAAATAAACCAAAAATGCTTTTGAGTTGATTCCATCTCTCAAAAATCACATTTCATATTGTCTATCTGAATATGTAAAAATATGACATAGTTGTTTGTATGATCATGGTCTAGAGTAAATAATGGCTCTATGGCTATTTCTAGTCCATTTAAATTATCCAAAACTATTTATTAAATCATATGAGAGATATTCTCTCATTTAAATCTTGTCTCAAGTAACTCAACATGAGGTAGTGACCATGGTCTATATCATCTCATATTGAATTATTTGGTGATATTAAATTATAACTATGTTAGTATTAAATTGCATGAGGTGTAGCACCTCATTTAAATCATTTTCCCAAATGATGAATATGAAGTGTTGACCTTGGTCAACATGGGTTCATATATTATTGTTTGAGGAGATTAAATCTTAACAAGATTCAATGAGAGGAAATTATTTCTCCAAAGAATTAAATAGAAACCCTAATCAATAATTGTAATGAGAGGAAATTATTTTTCTTAAGAAGAAAACAAAGTCAACCTCCATGATAATAATGTGGTGATGCTAGAATAGCTTGTGTGAACCAATTGTGTCCTTAGCCTAGCTTTTTAGTTTTGATTGGTGATTGTATACCTCGTATTCGTTTAGAGACGCTAGTACCGAGGAATACCAGGAGGAGGAGGTCTACTTCCAGGAAGAAGAAGACCACTTTGATCAATACACCACTGAAGGCAAGCTAATATTCTTGCAAGCTACCTTAAGGCAAAGCTCTACAAGAGCAAGTCCCCATCACAATTTACTTTATGCTTAATGATCCTATCCCAAGTTTTTACCTTACAAGTTTTTGACTTTGGTTTATCAAAGATTATTTTTGATTCATGATTCACTTGGTCTAGCTATGGAGTAGTACAAGAGCATCACACCTAGCCTAGAAAGCTATAAGCTAGTTAGCTCCCCTCATGACTAGTTGCTAGTGCTAAAACTAAAAGTGACTACTCTAGATGGGAACATGTGAAAACCAATGACTTTGAAAACCTTGGAATGATGAGTCATTCTATTGAAAGATTTTGAAGGTGAATGTGACTATGAATGACATGGTGAACTTTACAAAAACTGATGGTTGGGTTTGGATGCGATACCATTCCAATTTACAAGTACCCCCACAATACCTGATTATAGGTAGGGCTTAACCGGAAGTTTATGTATCTTAGTATGGGTTCCCTCTAAACAAGCAGCATAGGGGTTATGCCGAGGCTGCCTCCGTTGAATGTGAAATGATGTGAAATGACGTGAAATGAGGTGAATGTCCGGCCCAAGCCCTGTGCAGTTCCCAGGTTGACGGTTTGTCTTCACCGGGAGGCCAAGCTCATGGGGAGAGGTGCCTATACTAGGGTATGTAAGTGAAAGGTTATGGTTGGTTGTCCGCACACGGAGTGTGATAAATCGGGCCTTAACCCTGACGGATTAATGTTGTGGCACAAGTGTACGACCTCTGCAGAGTGTACAACTATTCGAATAGCCGCGTCCACGATTAAGGACGGTTGGAAAGGCCATACTGTTCCGTCATCAGATCATTTTCAAAAATGTGACATGTGACTTGTGACTTGAACTTGAACGGTGAATTTGACATGAATCACAACAGAGTTGTGGGAATGACACTAATGTTCCCACTTGAGTTAGTTAAGCAAATGAATAGGCTTTTACTACTAAATGCTTATGAAATAAAATTGGCTTTATGCAAATAAACCTCGAGCTTAGAACCTATTATTATAGTTGATAGTGCTTACACTTGTATTAGTTTGCGAGTACTTTAAAGTACTCATGGCTTTGTCCCTGGCTATTCAAATGGCCAGACTATGAAGAGGAGTACCAGAACCATGAAGATGGACAGCAGGACGTCTACGATAACTAGGACCACTCCTGACGTCAACCGTTGCCTATGGCACAGATGGACCACGAACGCTACTTCGCTTCCGCAATGTGTTTTGTATTTAGATCTCTAGATCCACTATGTTGTAAGACTGGATCAGGTGATCCTCTATTTGTAAGACAATTATGGTATGTAATGAATGATGTGTTGTGATATCAATCTATTATGTCTCGCAAAAACAATATTCCTGGGATTGCGATGAAGGGCATAATAGGCATCTGGACTTAAAAATTCGGGTGTTGACAGCTTCGCCCAAGCGCTGTGGGAGGTGTATGAGGAGGAAGGTGTGCTAGGGTTTGAGAGAGAGAGGGGGGCTAGGGCGCCGGCCAGGGGAGCCCTAGGTGGTGCGGCCAAGTCATGGGCTACCCCTCCCTCTCCTCCTCATTATATAGGTGTAACCCCAAGGGTTAGCCCAAAGTCTTCGAATAAGACCCAATTCAAAACTGCCTTATGGACGAAACCTAGAGGGACAGGGACTCTCCCCTTCCCCCTTTCTTTGGCCGGCCAAGGAGGTGGAGTCCTCCATGGACTCCACCCTCCCACTTGGTTGGCTGGTTGGGTTTGGTGGAGTCCAACCGGGACTCCACCTTCCATGGTGATTTCATCCGGAAGGTTCTAGAACATTCTAGCGCCTTCCATAAATGCACCGGATTATTTCCAAACTTGGAAAGTGACTTCCTATATATGAATCTTATTCTCCGGACCATTCCAGACCTCCTCGTGATGTCTTGGATCCTATCCGAGACTCCGAACAGAACTTCGAACTCCATTCCATATTCCATATCTACTTAAAACGACATCAAACCTTAAGTGTGTCACCCTACGGTTCGTGAACTATGCAGACATGGTCGAGACTCTTCTCCGACCAATAACCAATAGAGGGATCTGGAGATCTATAATGGCTACCAAATATTCAATGATAACTTAGTGATCGATGGAACCATTTACATATGATACCGATTCCCTTTGTCTCGCGATATTTTACTTGTCCGAGGTTTGATCATCGGTATCTCTATACCTCGTTCAACCTCGTCTCCGACAAGTACTCTTTACTCGTACCATGGTATATCATCTCTTCTGAACTATTCACATGCTTGCAAGCTAATCAGACGACATTCCACCGAGAGGGCCCAGAGTATATCTATCCGTCATCGGGATGGACAAATCCCACTCTTGATCCATATGCCTCAACTCATACTTTTCGAATACTTAATCCCACCTTTATAACCACCCATTTACGCAGTGGCGTTTGATGTAATCAAAGTACCCTTCCGGTATAAGTGATTTACATGATCTCATGGTCGAAGGACTAAGTAACTATGCATCAAAAGCTTATAGCAAACTGAACTTAATGATGTGATCTTATGCTACGCTTATTTGGGTGTATGTCCATATATCATTCACCTAATGATATAACCTTGTTATAAATAACATCCAATGTTCAGATCACGAAACCATAATCATCAATTAATCAACAAGCTAGTTTATACAAGAGGCTTACTAGAGACTCCTTGTTGTTTACATAACACACATGTATCAATGTTTCGGTTAATACAATTATAGCATGGTATGCAAACATTTATCATAAACACAAAGATATATTATAATAACCATTTTATTATTGCCTCTTGGGCATATCTCCAACAGGTTCTTGGCTGTAGCTAGATGGTACTCTCTCCCATGTGCTTCAATACAATGATCTCATGGGCTGCCTTACATGATTGAGATCCATATGATGTAATCGGTGTTGTGTTTGTTGGGATCCGATGGATTGATCATTATGTTCAGTATATCTTATAAGTTTGTGAAGTATTTGTTGCTGCAATATTGTTATGTTTAATGCTTGTCACTAGTGCACGAGTGGCATGATCTTAGATCTAGGCTCTATAATTGTTGTTTAGATTGTATCTACAAATTGTATGCCATGTCTTTGTCCGGAACCCGAGGCCCCAAAGTGATCTCGAATTGGGATAACCGGGGTGGGGGTGGCTTTGATATGAGGATCACATGTTTTCACCAAGTGTTAGTGCTTTGCTCTGGTGCTCTATTAAAAGGAGTACCTTAATTACCAGTAGTTTCTCTTGAGGCCCCGCTGCAAACGGGCTGGTAGGACAAAAGATGTTATGCAAGTTTCTCATTGCGAGCACGTATAACTATATATGGAAAACATGCCAACGATATTAATAGACTGGATATTTTGTCTTAATGCTAAATTTAATTCTATCAATTGCCCGGTTGTAATTTTTTCACCCAACACTTGTTATCTGGAGAGTTACCACTAGTGTAGATCGTCGGAAACCCCGGTCTTTTATTTCATCATCATTGCTTTTCAATCAATTGCGCGCTGGGATATTTTCCAGTGCCATCTCCTCTGTGTTACTACTGATGTGTTACTATTGCTCTCATATTACTGCCGCATCACATTTCTGTCAACATGCCATCAAAGTAGTAGCAACTATTTTCTGCGCCGCATCATATTACCACGCCACATCACCCTCGTTGCTAGTGCTTTTCCAGTGTACTGAATTGATAACTCCACGTCAAGGCTTATAAGTATTCTTTGGCTCCCCTTGTGTCGAATCAACAAATTTGGGTTTTACTTCCTCAAGACTGTTGCGATCCCCTATACTTGTGGGTCATCAAGACAATTTTCTGGCGCCGTTGCCGGGAGCATAGCTCTACTTATAAGTTCACCTGGGGAGTACACTCCACCTCTCTCTGTTTTTATTTCATTTTCTTTTGTCTAGTTTATTTTTTTCTTGTTTTATTTTTCCTATATATCTAAAAATCCATAAAAATTTGAAAAATCGAAAAACTAAAAACTGTTGTTATGGAAGGACTGATACGTCTCAAACGTATCTATAATTTCTTATGTTCCATGCTAGTTTTATGACAATACTCACATGTTTTATATACACTTTACATCATTTTGATGCATTTTCTGGTACTAACCTATTAACAAGATGTCACACCTGTTCCCTATTTTTGGTTTTCAAATATTCTCGGAATTGGACGAAACAAAAGCCCACGGTCTTATTTTCCACGGAGCTTCCAGAACACCGAAGAGAAGACGAAGTGGGGCCACGAGGCGGCCACACCATAGGGGGCACCCCACCCTGGCCGCGCCGCCATATGGGGTGGGCCCCAAGGCCCCCGACTCTACCCCTTCGCCTATATAATCCTTCCATCGCGAAAACCCTAGTACCGAGAGCCACGATATGAGAAAAGTTCCAGAGACGCCGCCGCCGTCAACCCTACCTCGGGGGGTTCTGAAGATCGCACTTGCCGAAAGGGGAATCATCATGAGGGCTCTACATCACCATGCCCGCCTTCGGACTGATGCGTGAGTAGTTCATCCTTGGACTATGGGTCCATAGCAGTAGCTAGATGGTTGTCTTCTCCTCTTGTACTATCATGTTTAGATCTTGTGAGCTTCCTATCATGATCAAGATCATCTATTTGTAATGCTACATGTTGTGTTTGTTGGGATCTGATGAATATGGAATACTATGTCAAGTTGATTATTGATCTATCATATATGTGTTGTTTATGATCTTGCATGCTCTCCGTTGGTAGTAGAGGCTTTGGCCAAGTTGATACTTGTGACTCCAAGAGGGAGTATTTATGCTCGATAGTGGGTTCATGCCTCCATTGAATCTGGGACAGTGACAGAAAGTTCTAAGGTTGTGGATGTGCTGTTGCCACTAGGGATAAAACATCAATGCTTTGTCTAAGGATATTTGTATTGTTTACATTACGCACAGTACTTAATGCAATTGTCTGTTGTTTGCAACTTAATACCGGAAGGGGTGCGGATGCTAACCCGAAGGTGGACTTTTTAGGCATAGATGTATGCTGGATAGCGGTCTATGTTCTTTGTCGTAATGCCCTAAGTAAATCTCATAGTAGTCATCATGATATGTATGTGCATTGTTATGCCCTCTCTATTTGTCAATTGCCCAACTGTAATTTGTTCACCCAACATGTTATTTATCTTATTGGAGAGACACCACTAGTGAACTGTGGACTGATGTCTACGGGTGCTTCTATTCTTGTAGACAGTGTTGGGCCTCCAAGAGCAGAGGTTTGTAGAACAGCAGCAAGTTTCCCTTAAGTGGATCACCCAAGGTTTATCGAACTCAGGGAGGAAGAGGTCAAAGATATCCCTCTCAAGCAACCCTGCAACCACAAAGCAAGAAGTCTCTTGTCCCCAACACACCTAATAGGTGCACTAGTTTAAGAGATAGTGAAATACAGGTGGTATGAATGAATATGAGCAAGAGTAACGCGAAAATAGCTTGGTGGCGTGTGGTTGATGGTAATATGGTAGCGTAGTAACGCAAGAAACAAGAAACAAGCAGCGATAGCGTATTTAGGAACAAGGCCTAGGAATAGACTTTCACTAGTGGACACTCTCAACTTTGATCACATAAAGAATAGATAGATGCATACTCTACACTCTTTTGTTGGATGATGAACACCACTAATTGCGTAGGATTACACGAACCCTCAATGCCGGAGTTAACAAGCTCCACAATATTCAATGTTCATATTTAAATAACCTTAGAGTGCATGACAGATCAACAACACTAAACCAAGTACTAACATAGCATGCACACTGTCACCTTCACACTATGTAGGAGGAATAGATCACATCAATACCATCATAGCAATAGTTAACTTCATAATCTACAAGAGATCATGATCATAGCCTACGCCAAGTACTAACACGGATGCACACACTGTCACCATTACACCGTGCAGGAGGAATAAACTACTTTAATAACATCACTAGAGTAGCACATAGATAAATTGTGATACAAAACACATTGCAATCATAAAGAGATACAAATAAGCACTTCACTATGCCATTCATAACAGCGAATAAGTATTCTGTGAAATATAGCCTAAAGACCCACACGGTGCACACACTGTCACCTTTACACACGTGGGACAAGGAGTCTCCGGAGATCACATAAGTAAAACCCACTTGACTAGCATAATGACATCTAGATTACAAGCATCATCATATGAATCTCAATCATGTAAGGCAGCTCATGAGATTATTGTATTGAAGTACATAGGAGATAGATGAACCACATAGCTACCGGTACAGCCCCGAGCCTCGATGGAGAACTACTCCCTCCTCATGGGAGACAAGCAGCGTTGATGGAGATGGCGGTGGTGTCGATGGAGGAGCCTTCCGGGGCACTTCCCGTCCGGCGGCGTGCCGGAACAGAGACTCTGTCCCCGATCTTGGCTTCGCGATGGCGGCGGCTCTGGAAGGTTTCTCGTACCGTGGTTTTTCCGTATCGAGGTTTTAGGTCGAGGGGCTTATATAGGCGAAGAGGCGGTGTCGAGGGTCGAAGAGGCGGCGACACCATAGGGTGGCGCGGCCACACCTGTGCCGCGCCGCCTATGGTCTGGTGGGCCTGTGGCCCCCCTCTGGTCCTTCCCGGTGTTCTGGAAGCTTCGTGGAAAAATAGGAACCGGGTCTTGATTTCGTCCAATTCCGAGAATATTTCGTTACTAGGATTTCGAAACCAAAAACAGCAGAAAACAGGAACTGGCACTTCGGCATCTTGTTAATAGGTTAGTTCCAGAAAATGCACGAATATGACATAAAGTGTGCATAAAACATGTAGATATCATCAATAATGTGGCATTGAACATAAGAAATTATCGATACGTCGGAGACGTATCATGGACCCCGGTGCATTCTTTTACATCTGAAATACAATCTACTGCAATCATTGTTCTCTGTTGTTCTTTGCAAGCAAACATTATTCTCCACACCATACGTTTAATCCTTTGTTTACAGCAAGCCGGTGAGATTGACAACCTCACAGTTAAGTTGGGGCAAAGTATTTTGATTGTGTTGTGCAGGTTCCACGTTGGCGCCGGAATCCCTGGTGTTGCGCCGCACTACACTCCTTCACCAACAACCTTCACGTGGCCTTCATCTCCTACTGGTTTGATAACCTTAGTTTCTTACTGAGGGAAAACTTGCTGCTGTACGCATCACACCTTCCTCTTGGGGTTCCCAACGGACGTGTGCATCATGCGTCATCAAGCATATTTTCTGGCGCCGTTGCCGGGGAGATCAAGACACGCTGCAAGGGGAGTCTCTCGCATCCAATCTCTTTACTTTGTTTATTGTCTTGCTTTATTTTATTTTCTGTTTTATTTGCTTTCTTTATATCAAAAACACACAAAAATTAGTTACTTGCATTTACTTTATTTATTAGTTTACCTTTGTTTATTTCATCATGCTTCTCCCTAAGTTTACTTTGAAAGATATATCGGTAGGGCATGGGTCTATCATTGGAAGAGATAATATAGAAGAATTTTTCACTCATGTTAGTACGGTTAAAGATTTTGAAGATAGATCCTTGGTGGAACTTGCTCCTAATTATGAAATTGCTACTGCCTCTTTAGTGCACATGTTGGAAGCTAGATTTGTTAATCTTAATCCTATAATGCAACATATGTTTCTTACACTCTGTGATATGGAAGAAGGAGAAAAGAAAGATTTTGTTTTAGAAACCCTTCTTAAAGAATTTGGTGATGTAGCTAGAGAAGCTAGGAAAGTCTTTATTCAACATAAGATGCTTGGCTTTTATACCAATTTTGCAAATACCCTTGAAAAGATGGAAAAAGATAGGCTAAAATACACTAATAAAGCCAATTGTGAGGGGGAGATTAAAATACCAATACCTTATAAACTCATAGGAATGCATGAGGCACTAGAAAAGAATTTTGATTGGATTGTTCCTGAAAATTTATTTGAGGAGGATAGTAAGCCTAAAAGTAATGAAAGAGGCTTCTTACATAGATAAGATACAATGCATAGTTGAGAAAACTCCAAACTCCTCTGTTGATGCTTCTTCTCTTGATGTTACTTGATTTGCACTTTCTGCGCCTAGCTGAAAGGCGTTAAAGAAAAGCACTTTTTGGGAGATAACCCATATTTTTATTTTGCTACTGTTTTGTTGTGTCTTGGAAGTTGTTACTACTGTAGCAACCTCTCCTTATCATGTTTATTTCGTTGTGCCAAGTAAAGTCTTTGATAGAAAAGTTGATACTAGATTTGGATTTCTGCAAACATTTTTAGTCACGAATTTGAGTTGATCTCTCTGTAGGAAACTCGTAAAATCCTGAAAAAATTCATGCGTGATCCTCAGATATGTACGCAAATTTTATTCAATTTGAGCTTTTTCATCTGAGCCAGTTAAGTGCCTCGAAAATTTTTGTCTTTACGGACTGTTCTGTTTTGACAGATTCTGCCTTTTATTTCGCATTGCCTCTTTTATTGTGTTGAGTGGATTTCTTTGCTCCATTAAACTTCAGTAGTCTTGGGTAATGTCCAGAAGTGTTGGGAATGATTGTGTCCTCGCTGAACATGTGAATTTTTGATTATGCACTAACCCTCTAATGAGATTGTTTTGAGTCTGGTGTGAAGGAAGTTTTCAAGGATCAAGAGAGGAGGATGATATGATATGATCAAGAAGAGGGAAAAGTCTAAGCTTGGGGATGCCCCCGTGGTTCATCCCTGCATCTTTCAAGAAGACTCAAGCATCTAAGCTTGGGGATGCCCAAGGCATCCCCTTCTTCATCAACAACTTATCAGGTCACCTATAGTGAAACTATATTTTTATTCCGTCACATCTTATGTGCTTTACTTGGAGCGTCTGTGTGTTTTTATTTTTGTTTATGTTTGAAAAAATCGGATCCTAGCAATCCTTGTGTTGGAGAGAGAAATGCTCCGCTTTTTCATTTGAACACTTGTGTTCTTCGTTTTTTTTATATTCATGGCGAAAGTTGAAAGTCGTTTCATTTATTGCTATTTGGTTGGAAACAGAAAATGCTTCATGTGGTAATTGGTATATTGTCTTGAATAATTTGATACTTGGCAATTGTTTTGAGCTCTCAAGTAGATCATGTTTAAGCTCTTGCATCATGTAGTTTAAACCTATTAGTGGAGAACTACCATAGAGCTTGTTGAAATTTGGTTTGCATGATTGGTCTCTCTAAAGTCTAGATATTTTCTGGTAAAAGTGTTTGAGCAACAAGGAAGACAAGTAGAGTCTTATAATGCTTGCAATATGTTCTTATGTAAGTTTTGTTGTACCGGTTCATACTTGTGTTTGCTTCAAACAACCTTGCTAGCCAAAGCCTTGTACCGAGAGGGAATGCTTCTCGTGCATCCAAAACCTTGAGCCAAAACTTATGCCATTTGTGTCCACCATAACTACCTACTATGTGGTATTTTTCTGCCATTCCAAAGTAAATTGCTTGTGTGCTACCTTTAAATAAATTCATTCCTTGTCTTTGCAATACATAGCTCATGGGAAAGTAGCCTAAAAACTATTGTGGTAAAGAATATGTCGCTTATGTATCTTAGTTCTTATAAGTTGCTTGTTGAGCGGTAACCATGTTTTCTGGGGACGCCATCAACCTGTTACACCTTTGTTGAATATCATGTGAGTTGCTATGCATGTTCGTCTTGTCTGAAGTAAGGAAGATTTGCCATGAGTTAATTGGTTTGAGTATGCATATTGTTAGAGAAGAACATTGGGCCGCCAACCAAAGCCATGTATCATGGTGGAAGTTTCAGCTTGGACATTAATCCTCAAATCTCTTATGAGAATATTATCTGTTATTGAATGCTTAAAGCATAAAAGAGGAGTCCATTATCTGTTTTCTATGTTGTCCCGGTATGGATGTCCTCAAGTTGAGATCTATCAAAATTGAGAAATCAAATGCGATCTATCTCCTTATACCTTTGTACAGGTGGCATAGAGGTACCCCTTTGTGACACTTGGTTGAAACATATGTAATGCAATGATAATCCTTGGAAATCCGAGCTAATTAGGACAAGGTGCGGGCACTATTAGTATTCGATGCATGAGGCTTGCAACTTATAGGAGGTTTTATGCATAACACATATGAATTATTACTACCGTTGACAAAATTGTTTCCATGTTTTCAAAATAAAAAGCTCTAGCACATGAGTAATCCCTGCTTCCCTCTGCGAAGGGCCTTTCTTTTACTTTATGTTGAGTCAGTTTACCTACTTCTTTCTATCTTAGAAGAAAACACTTGTGTCAACTGTGTGCATTGATTCTTACATACTTGCTTATTTGCACTCATCATATTACTTTGTGTTGACAATTATCCATGAGATATACATGTTGAAAGTTGAAAGCAACTGCTGAAACTTAAATCTTCTTTTGTGTTGCTTCAAAACCTTCTATTAAGAATCTATTGCTTTATGAGTTAACTCTTATGCAAGACTTATTGATGCTTGTCTTGAAAGTATTATTCATGAAAAGTCTTTGTTGTATGATTCAGTTGTTTAGTCATTATCTATTTGTTAACAAACTATAGACCATTGCTTTGAATCACTTCATTCATCTCATATGCTTTACAATAATATTGATCAAGATTATGATAGTAGCATGTCACTCCAGAAATTATCCTTGTTATCGTTTACCTACTCGAGGGCGAGTAGGAACTAAGCTTGGGGATGCTTGATACGTCTCAAACGTATCTATAATTTCTTATGTTCCATGCTAGTTTTATGACAATACTCACATGCTTTATATACACTTTACATCATTTTGATGCATTTTCCGGTACTAACCTATTAACAAGATGTCGAAGCGCCGCCTGTCTGCTTTTGGTTTCGTAAATCCTACACAGGAAATATTCTCGGAATTGGAAGAAACAAAAGCCCACGGTCTTATTTTTCACGGAGCCTTCCAGAACACCGAAGAGCAGACGAAGAGGGGCCACGAGGCGGCCACACCATAGGGGGGCGCGGCCCCACCCCTGGCCACGCCGCCATATGGGGTGGGCTCTCGCGCGTCCCCCGACTCTGCCCCTTCGCTTATATAATCCTTCCGTCACGAAACCCTAGTACCGAGAGCCACGATACGAGAAAAGTTACAGAGACGCCGCCGCCGTCAACCCTACCTCGGGGGGTTCTGAAGATCGCCTCCGGCACCCTGCCGGAAAGGGGAATCATCACCGGAGGGCTCTACATCACCATGCCCACCTCCGGACTGATGCGTGAGTAGTTCATCCTTGGACTATGGGTCCATAGCAGTAGCTAGATGGTTGTCTTCTCCTCTTGTGCTATCGTGTTTAGATCTTGTGAGCTGCCTATCATGATCAAGACCATCTATTTGTAATGCTACATGTTGTGTTTGTTGGGATCCGATGAATATGGAATACTATGTCAAGTTGATTATTGATCTATCATATATGTGTTGTTTATGATCTTGCATGCTCTCCGTTGCTAGTAGAGGCTTTGGCCAAGTTGATACTTGTGACTCCAAGATGGAGTATTTATGCTCGATAGTGGGTTCATGCCTCCATTGAATCTGGGACAGTGACAGAAAGTTCTAAGGTTGTGGATGTCCTGTTGCCACTAGGGATAAAACATCAATGCTTTGTCTAAGGATATTTGTATTGTTATTACGCACAGTACTTAATGCAATTGTCTGTTGTTTGCAACTTAATACTGGAAGGGGTGCGGATGCTAACCCGAAGGTGGACTTTTAGGCATAGATGCATGCTGGATAGCGGTCTATGTTCTTTGTCGTAATGCCCTAAGTAAATCTCATAGTAGTCATCATGATATGTATGTGCATTGTTATGCCCTCTCTATTTGTCAATTGCCCAACTGTAATTTGTTCACCCAACATGTTATTTATCTTACTGGAGAGACACCACTAGTGAACTGTGGACCCCGGTCCATTCTTTTATATCTGAAATACAATCTACTGCAATCATTGTTCTCTGTTGTTCTTTGCAAGCAAACATTATTCTCCACACCATACGTTTAATCCTTTGTTTACAGCCGGTGAGATTGACAACCTCACCGTTGGGGCAACGTATTTTGATTGTGTTGTGCAGGTTCCACGTTGGCGAATCCCTGGTGTTGCGCCGCACTACACTCCTTCACCAACAACCTTCACGTGGCCTTCATCTCCTACTGGTTCGATAACCTTGGTTTCTTACTGAGGGAAAACTTGCTGCTGTACGCATCACACCTTCCTCTTGGGGTTCCCAACGGACGTGTGCTTCACGCGTCATCAAGGACCTGCTTTATACTCTATGAAACTTGTAGAAATATTTATGAAGTATAGAGAATCATATAAGGGCAAAGTCATGGGGGCACGTTAAAAAAGTTGGATACAATTGCTAAAATTTTGCTTAAACGCCATTGTTGCTCTAAATAGGATACTAAACATCTTAAATTCCAATGTGGCTTTAGTGAAGAAGTTTTAATTTCGAACTATCATTGGAATAACTATATTCATCTTGGATTCGAAGAAGTAGAACAATTTGTCTTATTTATGGGAGCCTCTGAAATAGAATCCTTCATGTCCAAAAATTATGAAACTTGTGTTGCTTGTCATGACCTTAAATATTATGTCTCTTCTATCCTTGATTATTGCATATAAAATTTCAGCAATAATTGTTATATCATTGATTGTAAAGAGAGACTCAATTATGCACAAGAATGTGTCCACAATTTGCAGGAACCCGTGGAAGAAGAAGTTGCTGAACCTGAAAGCTCATTAGATGAAAAAGAGTAGGAGAGTGATGAACAAAAGGAAGAAGAAGGGATTAGCTACCCATGCCAACCTTCTAATGAGAGTAACTCTTTATCATCTCTTACATTAATTATTTGATTGCCCTCCATGCTCACCAAAGGAGGACGAATGTTATGTTCATGAGGATTCTCTTGAAATATTCCCTGTGAGTAGAACTTGTGAGAATAATTATGCTACTGTTAATTATAATAATCCATGCTATTTTGATAAATCTCATGATAATCCTTTATTTGTGACTAATTTCAAAATGCATGGAACTAAAGAATTTTGCTTGGAGAGTATTTATGATAAAGCTCTAGATGATGGTTCTATGTTACTTGATGCTATAAGTTATAATGCTACTGATAATAGGATTGCTACTAGTAGTTCCATACCTCTTGAGAATGATCAATCATCTTGTTATAAAATTGCTAAAAGTGGGTTGGATTGTTTTAATCCTACTATTTTTGAGCTTGATAAAAATTATGTGTTTGAAGATCATGAAAAGCATACTTTATGTGATAGTTATATTGTTAAGTTTATTCATGATGCTACTGAAAATTATTATGAGAAAGGAAACTATGGTTGTAGGAATTTACATGGTACTAAAACACCTCTCTACATGCTGAAATTTTTAAAGTTACTCTTGTTTGACCTTCACATGCTTGTCACTTTGTTCTTTGTGAATTTATTTGTATACAAGATTCCCATGCACAGTAAGTAGGTAAGACTTAAATGTGTTTCATATTTGCTTCTTGATGCTCTCTTTTGCTTCAATTCATATTACATATGTGAGCATCTTCTCAAATTACTGAGCCTATCTTAATGGCTATAAAGAAAGAGCTTTTTGGGAGACAACCCATTATGTTTTTATTTATGTTATTTTACTGTTTTGTTGAGTATTGGAAGTCATTTATACTGTAATGTCCCCTCCTTTTCATTTTTTATTTTCGTTTTTGTGCCAAGAGTAGCCTCTAATGGTAAGAAAGTAGTATTTGTGGAATTTGCAATTCTGTTTCTGTTTCTGGACTATCGCGAGAAAAATTCGCATAAATCACTAGAACGTCACCATGAGCTGAACATTTACGAGCATATTCCACAGGTTATTATCTAACTTTAATTAGTTCAACATTTTTCGATTTGAGCAACAGAACTATTTCTTTAATTTTGATCTTTGCCTGCTTATCTGTTTTGACAGATTTCTGCCATGTTTTGCATTTGCGTCTTATGCTTTGTCTTTTTGAGTTCTTTTGTGAAAAAGAGCTTTGGGAAGAAGTAGCTACAGTATCATATGTTAAAATTAGTGTTTGATATGTGCCATTACTGAAGCCTTGCTGGTTTGATATATTCTTATTTGCACTAATGTTGCTAATCAATTGTGCTGAGTTTTGGGTGAAGGAAGTTTTCAAGTGTAGGAAGAGAGAATGATGCCATAGGATGAAGAATGGACAAAAGCTCAAGCTTGGGGATGTCCCCTGGACACCTCAAGAAATATCCAAGAGATTCAAGCGTCAAAGCTTGGGGATGCCCGGGGCACCCCCTCTTCATCAGTAAAAAGCACCAGCTCATTTTTCAGTGCGCTATATTTTTATTGCTTCATGCATTATGTGTTATTCTTGGAGCGTCTTTTTTTTTGTGTGTGTGTGTGTTTTTTGTTTGCTGTTCAATGAAGTTGGACCCATCATATTTGTTTTGGAGAGATACACGCTCCGCTTTAATTGCATGAACGCTCTAGTTTTCACTCATATGTTCAATGAGCGTTCTATTTTTGCGAGTACTGCGTTTAAGCTCTAGTTTTTCATTCATATTATGTTCAGAGCTTGTTGGTTTTCTATATGCAAGTGAATTTATCTCTCTGATATCTACTGAATATTATCTACGAGAGTGTTTCAAATAAGTTAATTGGTGTTGGATACGAGTAAGAAGTCTCATATTAATAGTGATGCAAATGAAAGATCTCCTTTGATGTTTCAATTGAGTTGACTTGATGATCATTTAGTTTTCGATTTTTAATATCACCATATGCATTGATTAATAAGTTTTGTCGTTATGCATGATTATGGCCATTATTGCTCTCTTAGTCGGTCGCCCCCTTTCTTTTGCTAGCCTTCATTTGTACTGAGTATGAGCTCGTGCATCCAACTCCCAAAAACCAAAATGCCAATCGTGTCCACCATATCTACCTATATGTGGTATTTTATCGCCACTCCAAAGTAAATTGCTTGTGTGCTACCTTTAAAACCTTTCAAAAATTTATTCCTTGTTTTTGCAATATATAGCTCATGGGAAAGTAGCCTAAAAACTATTGTGGTAAGGAATATGTCACTTATGTATCTTAGTTCTTATAAGTTGCTTGTTGAGCGGTAACCATGTTATCTGGGGACCCCATCAACCTGTCACACCTTTTGTTGAATATCATGTGAGTTGCTATGCATGTTCGTCTTGTCTGAAATAAGGGAGATTTGCCATGAGTTGAAATGGTTCGAGTATTCATATTGTTAGAGAAGAACATTGGCTGCCAACCAAATCCATGTATCATGGTGGAAGTTTCAGCTTGGACACTGAAATCCTCAAAATCTCTTATGAGAATATTATTATTGTTGAATGCTTAAAGCATTAAAAAGAGGAGTCCATTATCTATTTTCTATGTTGTCCCGATATGGATGTCCTTAAGTTGAGATCTGCTATCAAAACTGAGAAATCAAATGTGATTTATCTCCTTGGACCTTTGTAGTGGCATAGAGGTACCCCTTTGTGACACTTGGTTGAAACATATGTAATGCGATGATAATCCATGGAAATCCGAGCTAATTAGGACAAGGTGCGGGCACTATTAGTATTCGATGCATGAGGCTTGCAACTTATAGGAAGTTTTATACATAACCCATATGAATTATTACTACCGTTGACACAATTGTTTTCATGCTTTCAAAATAAAAAAACTCTAGCACATGAGTAATCCCTGCTTCCCTCTGCGAAGGGCCTTTGTTTTACTCTTATGTTGAGTCTTCATCTTCTAAGTTCATGCACCATTAAGAGAGCATAGTTGTCATTCTTAGTTTTATGGGCATGGTACCAAAATTATTATTGATTGAATCATGAATGTGTTATTACTTGTTCTTAAATTATTTGTATTTAGTCATCCTTTGAACTTTGAAGGTGCATGTCACTTCAAAATTATTTGTTTGTTATCACTTACCTACTCGAGGACGAGCTGGAGTTAAGCTTGGGGATGTTGATATGTTGCAAACGTATCTATAATTTTTGATGCTCCATGATTGTTTTACATCAATTCCTCTATATTTTATGTGCACTTTGCATCATTTTATGACATTTACTGGACTAACCTATTAACGCAGTGCCGTAGTGCCAGTTCCTGTTCTCTGCTGTTTTTGTGTTTCAAAAAAGTTGTACATGAAAGTTTCTCGGAATTGGACGAAACAAAAGCCCAGTCCGGACCGAAAGGCGGAACCGTTGCGGCCACAGCTGCCACATGGCTACATCCCGCGCGCGCGCCCTGGCCCATGGCGCCCGTCGCCTCGTTTTCTCCGCCCTTCCGCCCATTTATTCCTCGTATCGGGAAAACCCCCGAGTCCCATCCATCCACGAAAATGCCGCCGTCATCGCCGAAACCAAGTTTCGGGGACAGAAATCTCTGCTCCACCCTACCGGGACGGGAAGTGCCCTCGGAGCCATCGCCATCGACTCCACCGCCTCCACTTCGACTCCATGATGGTTTGTGAGTAGTTCCCGCAGGGACTATGGGTTCTTGGCTGTAGCTAGATGGTACTCTCTCCCATGTGCTTCAATACAATGATCTCATGAGCTGCCTTACATGATTGAGATCGATATGATGTAATCGGTGTTGTGTTTGTTGGGATCCGAATGCTTTGCTCCGGTGCTCTATTAAAAGGTGGACCTTAATTACTAGTAGTTTCCCTTGAGGCCCCGCTGCAAATGGACTGGTAGAACAAAAGATGTTATGCAAGTTTCTCATTGCGAACACGTATATATGGGAAACATGCCTACGATATTAATAGACAGGATATTTTGTCTTAATGCTAAATTCAATTCTATCAATTGCCCAGCTGTAATTTGTTTACCCAACACTTGTTATCTGGAGAGTTACCACTAGTGTAGATCATCGGGAACCCCGGTCCTTTATTTCATCATCATTGCTTTTCAATCAACTGCGCGCTGGGATATTTTCCAGTGCTATCTCCTCTGTGTTACTGCTACTGCTGTGTTACTATTGCTCTCATATTACTGCCACATCCGGTGTAGGTGACAAGGTATTAACTTGTCAATGCCTACGGATTGTAGACTAGGGTTTCGTTGGATGTAGAGGGCAAGTAGATCTCGAAAGTTTCAGCCGAAAAGTACTCGACGAATATGAAACTAGGGTTGTGTTGACAGTAAATTCGATTCTTTCTTTGTCCCTCGACTCCCCCTTATATAAGAGGCGGAGCCTAGGGTTTCGTAATACACAAGTTTACAGAGTCCGGGAGGGTTTGACCCGTCCGCAAGATTACAAGTTATACTTCCAAATACAACTCTAGCTTTCCTTATTAACATCTTGGGCTTCCGAATCTTCTTATCCTTCGGGTCGTGGGCCTTCAGTAAACCCCGGGTACCATCTTCGGCAGGCCCATTGGGGATGCCTATGTCAGTAGGTGATTAACATGATCTCATGGTCAAAGGATTAAGTTACTATGCATATTAAAGCTTGAAGCACAAAGAACTAAATGACTTGATCATATGCTACGCTTACTATGGGTGTATGTCCATCACATCATTCACCTAATGATATGACCTTGTTATTAAGAACATCCAATGTTCATGATAAGGAAACCATGATCATCTATTAATCAACAAGCTAGTTTAACAAGAGGCTTACTAGGGACTCCTTTATGTTTACAAAACACACAAGTATTAATGTTTCCGGTTAATATAATTATAGCATGGGATGTAAACATTTATCATGAATACTAAGATATAACAATAAACACTTTTATTATTGCCTCTAGGGCATATCTCCAACAATTTGGTGGCCCGATGGGTCTAGGTACATGGATCGGTCCGTTTGGGTCGCCCCGCTGGAGTGTGCGTGGCCTGTCCGTCTGTCCGAGTGGATGGAATCGGACACAGCCGGAACCAATGGGTCGCCCCGCAGGAGCGTGCGCGGCCTGTCCGCCTATCCACGCGGATAGAATCGAACACACCAAGACCCAATGGGTCGCCCCGCTGGAGATGCCCTAATAAGGCTGATGAGACTTCCAAAGCTTCAGCTCTCGCTGCCCGTGTTGCTCTGCGCCGCCGACCAGCGTCCAAAACCAACATTCGCATTGGCGTTGGTGCCGACATTGAAGAAGGCCTCGGCCCCGACAGTGTTGTCCAACCAGTTCTGTCTCTTCGACTTTGATAAGTTGGCCGCTGCAGGAAAGGCAGAACAGTGTACAAGGTTCGCCATCGCGAGACTTGCATGCTCTACACACTCAAGGTGCAGCACTACGGCGACCCCACCACGGCCGCCGATGCAGACATCCTCAGCCGCACAACATTGCCATTTCTCTTCGAGTGCCACTCCATCCTTCCCGATGCCGCCTCTGGCAACGTGGATATGCTCCTTGAGATGGTGGATGGTGGATAGGGTGTTAAGGTGGGATCCCGGTGGAATTTCACTTATAATTTATTTTTCTTTTCTAGTTTAAATTGTAGTGCCAAAATTTATAGTTGTGCTATGTCGACGACCAGATTTCGGCCGTAGCCGTCTAGCGACTACGCCGACGGCCCCGACTTTGGCCGTCGGCATAGCACCGTCATAGAGCCATTTTCCTGTAGTGAGTAAACTACACTACAAGTGGGACTTAGGTGGAATCTCACTTGCCACCCTAATGATGGATCTCTTGACTCAATCACAAACCACCACGACGCATTCCTAGAAGTGGCCCTATCAGGGGCGGTAATCCTGGACGTACGGACGAACAGGCCAAGGGCATTGGACTCCTATCAGGGCTGGCATACCCCCATGCCCGTCACACCGTGCACCACGGCATCAAGCTGGCAAACCTTCTCACCAACACAACTGGGGAGGTCAAGATCGCCGACTTCAGCATAGACAAGGTCCCCGTGCCGGCGATCAGTGCACGTAGTACGTGGATACCACCGCCTACATGAAACCTGATCGCTTTGACCCGGAGGCGCACTACGGGTACTACGACCCATACGCCGCGGACTTCTAGAGCCTAGGGTCACCATCCTTGAGCTCCTGGCCGGTATCCCCTCCTCCATTCCGGGCAGCAACCGAGCTGGACGGCACTCATGTGCTCCGTCAGCTTCGGTGAGGCACCTGCCTTGTCCTATGGCACGACGTCGCTGGAGCTTCAGGTGTTTGTCGCCGCGTGCTTGCAGAAATACTACCGGAAGCGAGCGGCCGTGGCGGAGCTATTTGTCACCCGTTCGTCGTTGGGAGGGACATGGTACTATCGAGATACATGATCCAGAAGGGACGCGGATTTTGCCAGGACGATATGGCGCCCAGCCCTTATCCTCCACCATCTATTCCATCTGAGTGCATCAAGCTTGGTGACTTGTTTTTTGCAAAAAACGTCCCTATGCAGTGTTCAATTTCCAGCATAGAGTCCTTTCTAGTTATGAAGTTCTTCACACCTCTCTATGTGGATCCGTTGTTTTGATAAAGTTATTCACAACTTTTTATATGGATCCACTGTTGTCATTCTCAAGTTCTTCAGAAATTGAAGATGAATATCTAACACAGTCAAAAAGGTTCTTAAAAAAATGTGGTGTGTATCCATTGTTGCCATCATAAGTATCATTTACCAGACCTCAGTAAAGTTCTTGATAGATCTTCATAGATCTACCATAGTCAAGAAAGTATCTATTTCAAAAATCTACAAGATCTGATCTACAGAAGATTCATGAATAAAACTACAGAAGACCCATAACAAAAATCTGCAGATCTGATCCAGGAGTTTCAAAAAGATCTAATAAAATGAAAAAGGGAAAGAAAAATAAAAAATAAAAATGGATCCTCGACGGAGAAAGCCGCGGCTGTGCTGGCTGGCGGGGTTGTGTCTGATTTGCCGGAGCAAGCATCGGCAAGGCGTAGGAGATCTCCAGCCGGCACGAGGCGGCCCGCGCTGGATATCCCTCGCGATGGGTGGCAGCGTGGCGTCGGAGATCCTCCAGCTTGGAGGACGGCCGTCGCTAAGGGAGAGTGGGGCGGCCCGACGATGGAGGAGGGAGAGGAGAGCGGCCCGACGGCAGAAGAGGGAGAGGGGGCGGCGACCAGCTCGTTCTGGGGCCATTAGGGTTTCACGGGGACAGCCCGGAATTCGTACAGAGCACTCAAAGCACCATATCGTGATTTGCAAAAAAATGCAGGGTTCTTTTTGAAAAATGGTCGGGTGCGAATCTCCAGCCCTTGCAGATGGGAGGGATTCAGTCCGGGTGCCATTTCGTCCGCTCGTTTAATTTATCGATCCAGAAGCTGGTCAACAGGCTTCAGCGCTGGCCTCGGCGTTGTGAGGCATATCGATTAGATCACCGCCGCGAACTTACATAGGATCAGTTTTATTGGACATGTGCACGTTATTGTTAGACGTGTACATTGACAACACTCACCTATAAACATGTACTTAGTTCTGACACCAGCTAGCATACTACTCTACTCAAATTCTTGTTGTCTACAAGAATTTGACAAAAGTATTTTCCCCTACTTCTCTTCTCTCTACTGCTATTGAAAAAAATGAGAGGCACTCCCTAATTGCAGTATTTTCAAGTGCATGGAATTTCTAACTTGGGAATTAGCTACATGTTTTTAATTAACAACAGCTCCGTGGGAAGGTCGCCTCCTCCACCTTAGGGGTACAATTGTACAGAATCAAAGTATACAATTTTGCATGGATAAAATCTCAGAATATGAAGATCAATTGCCATTCATTGTTCAAATGCAATCGAGTTTTTATGCCATTTATTGTTATGGCAACACAATTGGTACTAATTATATTATTAGTACAAAGAATGATTAACATTATCACTTCAATAACAAGAGAATAATTAAGCACCTTGCCTAAATTCTTGTTGAACTTCAACAGAAAGTGCATTTGCATTCTCCGTCACTACAACTAATCTCTGGCTTGCCACGTCCTCGAGACATGGAGTTGCATGTGTCTATGCATCTCTTGATTTCATCACAAGCCATAGGGGTTTTAACTATGCACTCCATTCCAGTTAGTGATCCACCCTTTATTGTTGATGCAGTCGTCGTACCTCCAATATTATCAATAAAGAAAAAATAAATCAAAAAGCACTGCATCAGATATATAGGTATCGAACTATGTGTACATAAATACTTTGTGTTCATGTTCATTGGTATTGAAAACATAAATACATAAACGATACCTGAGCCTAGCACTAGAAGGACAAGACCAACAATCATCATGTGGCGCCTAACACCCATCCTTGTTTGGGAACTGTTAGCAGTAGTTGGTGTATTATAAATTGTATGCTCTTGCCTTTTGTTTTTGGAGCGGTAGTTGTGTTGCTGCTTCTGGTTCCTTCTAATGTAATCTCCCGTGGTCTAAAGGATTGACTGGTATTTATAGAAGTTGGTTATGTATCATTTTTGGTATCAATTAATAACACGATATGCACATTTATTCTATATTTACGAGCTTCTTATCTACGGATACGTATTTATTAATGTTATCGTGTATACATATCTACAAGATTGTAAAACTATTAATTCTACGTGTCATCTTATGAACAAAAATCATTTTCAAAGATCACAACAGATTCAGTTTATTACTAGATACCAATAGATATGTGCTTTACAAGTGTGACGTTGGTTTCTATGCTCTGTAAGATAGAGAGAAATTTTGGAATGGGAGCATGATTAATCTCAACTCTTTTTTTGGCGAAACATAGTACAATCGAAGACGCTCACACATACACGCGCACACACGCATACCCTATCCTATGAGCACCTCCTAGAGACTGTGTCGAAGAACTGATCCGGCGGATCTTGAGAAGGATGAAATCACCATAGACGTCTCGCTGTCGATGGGAACGTCGCCCCCCACTGAAGAATATTCCGCCTTTAATTATGAGACACCAAAGTGTCAAATCTGGGATTTAAACTCTGATGCGCTGGAGGAGCCACTGCCATCCTAACCATCCAACGACAGGTTGGTTCTCCATGATTGATCTCAACTCGGGGGCCAATGGGAAGAGAAGAGGGAGAGCACACAAGGACAAGCACAACTTATTTTTGGGCGCAAAAATGTATTTACAAGTATCAAAATTTAAAGAAAAATCATGCATGTAGATCGATTGAGAGCTCAAAAATTGTCCCTATTGCAACAAACTTTCGACCATTTATCAATATATATGTTTTCTGCACCGTACCTAAAATTTGTACACATAGATGTATCGAGCTATCAGGCAGAGGAGCCAATAAGTTACAAAAAGTGCAAATGTAAATGGTCACTTTCGAAAGGAAATAAAAGATATAGAAAATAATAAACAATCTACACTACTTAAAAGAACGAATGTGTTCCCTACTCTCCATACATGCCACTACCTCAAACCTTGATTGTAACATATGTTTTCTGTGGTATGTTTCGCATGCTTCGTCATCCTGCGCGGGCCCAACTGGGCCAAAGCCCAACTACCCCGAGTGGAACGAAACCCTAGGCACCCAAAACCCTCGCTCCTCACCATGCACGACCCGAGCACAGCTCCTGCCGCCGACCACCCTCCGCCTCCCCCCGCTCCCGCGGAGCTAGGAGGACCTCCAGTCTGCCGGCCACCTACCCCAGATCCAGACAATCGTCGGCCGATTGTCGGCCGCCTGGCTGAGCAGAGAAGGGAGATCCAATCTTCTCCCTTCTCCACGCCTTTGCGCCGCCCCCACGAACTACCCCCGTCACAGCAGCCGGCGGACGCTCCTCGTCGCGGTGGCTGCAAAACTCTTCCCCGCTTCCATTGCCGTCACCGCTCACCCCCTAACACCAAGTCATCGCGATGGTGGTGCTAGGTGACGATCGTGTCCGGCGGGATGGGCGCGACCGGAAAGAGGTCATCGCGCCGCAGGATCCATAGTAGGTTGATAAAATTGTAAGCCTTCAGATTTTAAATTGTTTCTCTGTCTTCCTCTTCAGCTTCCAACTCGTCATCTTCCTCACGATATACAAAAATCCCCAAATCGTAAGCCTTCTCTCCGGAATCCTCCTGAACTATTGTGCCATTTGATCCAGCGCCAAGCTGCCGGTCTTCTGCCGCATGGAGGGGGCCGATCACCTGTACCCTTCGATCGAGCCATACGACCTCGAGCCCCCACAACTCGGCCACGCTGCCGCCGCCGGGGCTAGGGTTTCCGACCAGCCAGTCAGATGGGACGATGGGCCCAATGAGGTAACCGAGCTCCCGCTTCTTCGAAGCATCATGTGTCCAGGTCCCTTTCTCAGTTGATTGGAATAGATGAGTTGCCTGACTGGAGAATTTCGATTAACAGTACCATTGGCGTATTAAGTCTTGTATGGATTGCCGTATTGGGTGCTTAGGACCAAGGATCAGAAAGAAAGGTATGTCAAATTATTAGACTTGTAGCAGTTCTGGACTGTTTTGTATGGATATCCATATGCCACCTTACAAGGAAATAGGAGATAAATCAACTATCTTCTATGTTTGCGAGCATGAGATGCATATTTGGAAATGAATGGCTAACCATGATCAATGAATGGAAATTCTGTACAGCAATAGTACTTAGTTGACTAGGCCTCATTTTATTTTCTAATTTATGCCCAAAAATGCATCGCATTATTGTTGACTTTTCCAAATTAATTTTTGGTGTGGTATCTTTTGTAAACGAAGGAACCCACATGTGTCAGCAAAGGACAAAACTTAATCCTGACAGAAACATGGATGAAAACCTTGTTGTTGCCAATGTTTTATGAGTGCGATGGTGAAATGGCGGCATCAAAGGAATTGGGAGAAAACACATATTATGATTGCCCACATCGTGAACAAACTGACATATATGTATCTCCTTCTGTTCCACCAATGACAAAACATGATCATGAGGAGTGGCAAAAGGGCTTTAGCTCAAATAGTGGATACTTTGTGGATGAAGAATGGGATATAGATGAGCATGTTAGGGAGGTGACAATGTGTGATGTGTTATCTGAGATGGCTGTTGCATGAAAAGATAAAGTACTATATGTTGCATCGTATGATTTTTGGAGGCATAGCATGTCTCTAATTTTACACTTTCTTCTTCAAGCGGCTTTGGAGGATAAGGCTCAAACACTTGCAGAGGTCAGTGCTGGTTCCCACTCATTACCCTGTACGACCCGAGCGTAGCTCCTGCCGCCGACTACCCTCCGCCTGACCTCCAGGCCGCCGGCCACCTACCTTAGACCATAGCAGGGCATTTTAATTGTCGCAGTTTGTTGTCATGATTCTCTTTATCTTTTCGAAAAATGGTCGGATGCGAATCTCCAGCGACTGCAGACGGGTGGGATTCAGTCCGGGTCCAATACGTCCGCTCGTTTAATTTATAGATCCAGAAGTTCGTGAGCAGGCTTCAGCGCTGGCCTCGGCGGTGTGAGGCATATCGATTAGATCACCGCCACGAACTTACATAGGATCAGTTTTATTGGACATGTGCACGTTATTGTTAGAAGTGTACATTAACAACACTCACCTATAAACATGTACTTAGTTCTGACACCAGCTAGCATACTACTCTACTCAAATTCTTGTTGTCTACAAGAATTTGACAAAAGTATTTTCCCCTACTTCTCTTTCTCTCTACAGCTATTGAAAAAAATGAGAGGCACTCCCTAATTGCAGTATTTTCGAGTGCATGGAATTTCTAACTCGGGAATTAGCTACATGTTTTTAATTAACAACAGCTCCGTTGGAAGGTCGCCTCCTCCACCTTAGGGGTACAATTGTACAGAATCAAAGTATACAATTTTGCATGGATAAAATCTCAGAATATGAACATCAATTGCCCTTCATTGTTCAAATGCAATCGAGTTTTTATGCCATTTATTGTTATGGCAACACAATTGGTACTAATTAATATTATTAGTACTACAAAGAATGATTAACATTATTACTTCAATAACAAGAGAATAATTAAGCACCTTGCATAAATTCATGTTGAACTTCAACAGAAAGTGCATTTGCATTCTCCGTCACTACAACTAATCTCTGGCTTGCCACGTCCTCGAGACATGGAGTTGCATGTGTCTATGCATCTCTTGATTTCATCACAAGCCATAGGGGTTTTAACTATGCACTCCATTCCAGTTAGTGATCCATCCTTTATTGTTGATGCAATCGTCATACCTCCAATATTATCAATAAAGAAAAAATAAATCAAAAAGCACTGCATCAGATATATAGGTATCGAACTATGTGTACATAGATACTTTGTGTTCATGTTCATTGGTATTGAAAACATAATAAATATATAAACGATACCTGAGCCTAGCACTAGAAGGACAAGACCAACAATCATCATGTGGCTAACACCCATCCTTGTTTGGGAACTGTTAGCAGTAGTTGGTGTATTATAAATTGTATTCTCTTGCCTTTTGTTTTTGAAGCGGTAGTTGTGTTCCTGCTTCCGGTTCCTTCTAATGTAATCTCCCCTGGTCTAAAGGATTGACTGGTATTTATAGAAGTTGGTTATGTATCATTTTTGGTATCAATTAATAACACGATATGCACATTTATTCTATATTAACCGGCTTCTTATCTACGGATACGTATTTATTAATGTTACCGTGTATACATATCTACAAGATTGTAAAACTATTAATTCTACGTGTCATCTTATGAACAAAAATCATTTTCAAGATCACAATAGATTCAGTTTATTACTAGATATCAATAGATATGTGCTTTACAAGTGTGACGTTGGTTTCTATGCTCTGTAAGATAGAGAGAAATTTTGGAATGGGAGCATGATTGATCTCAACTCTTTTTTTGGCGAAACATAGTACAATCGAAGACGCTCACACATACGCGCACACAGTCACCCCCTGTGAACGCGCGCGCACACACACCCTACCCCTAATGATCACCTACGAGAGACTGCATCGAAAAACTGATCCAGCGGGTCTTGAGATTGACGAAGTCACCATAGACGTCTCGCTTCGACGGGAATATCGCCTCCCACTGAAGAATATTCCGTCTTTATGAGACACCAAAGTGTCAAATCTGGGATTTGAATTCTGGTGGGCTGGGGGAGCCACTGCCCTACTAACCATCCAACGACAGGTTGGTTCTCCATGATTGATCTCAACTCGGGAGCCAATGGGAAGAGAAGAGGGAGAGCGCACAAGAACAAGCACACCTTATTTTTAGGCGCAAAAATGTATTTACAAGTATCAAAATTTAAAGAAAAAGTCATGCATGTAGATCGATTGAGAGCTCAAAAGCTGTCCCTAATGCAACAAACTTTCGGCCATTTATCAATATATATGTTTTCTGCACCGTACCTAAAATTTGTACACATAGATCTATCGAGCTCTCAGGCAGAGGGGCTCCTCCGCATGATAAGTACAAAAAGTGCAAATGTAAATGGTCACTTTTGAAAGGAAATAAAAGATATAGAAAATAATAAAAATCTACAGTAACGTGTTCCCTACTCTCCCCGCATGCCACTACGTCAAACCTTCATTGTCAACATACGCTTTCTCTGGGAACCAACCTGTGGTTGGATGGTTAGGAGGGCAGTGGCACCCCCAGTCCACTAGAGTTCAAATCCAAGATTTGACACTTTGGTGTCTCATAAAAGTGAATATCATTCAGTGGGAGGCGACGTTCCCGTCGACAGCGAGGTGCATGTGGTGACTTCGTCAATCTCAAGATCTGCCGGATCAATTCTTCAACGCTGTATTTTGGAGGTGCTCATAGAGGTAGGGTGTGCGTGTGTGCGTTCATAGGGGTGAGTGTGTGCGCGTATGTATGAGCGTCTTTGATTGTTCTGTGTTTCGCAAAAAAACATACGTTTTCTCTGTGGTACGTTTCGCCTGCTTCGTCACCCCGCGCGGGCCCAACTGGGCCAAAGCCCAACCCTAGGCACCCAAAACCTTCGCTCACCATGCACGACCCGAGCGCAGCTCGTGCCGCCGACCACCCTCCGCCTCCTCCCGCTCCCGCGGAGCTAGGAGGACCTCCAGTCTGCCGGCCACCAGAAATCAGCAAAACCGGCTGGAGAGATTGCAGTCAGTCAAACCCGCAAAAAAAGAGGAGGCCCCAACTCAACACACGTCAAGCATGCAGCAGCAGGCTAGACCGACACGGGAGCCCACACACCGACGTTGGCCCACCCAGTGTGCGCGCACCGTCCAATCGCTGAGTGGCCAGGGAATGCAACAGCCTCAATCTCTTTAGTTAATAGTTCCTTTTTTATTTCTTTCTGGAAGTTATTCCAGATGTGAGAAATTTTTGGAAGTTTTTTGTGAACTCGAGAGTATCTAGGAAATTAACCTAGAAAAGTTTGTTGAAACAAACGGTCGATTAAAGAAAAGAGAAAAAAGGGAAAAGCATATGGCGAACTACCTATGTATCCATCCGTGATCCAGCTAAACGTGTTTGTTGGAAGTGTGCAAGCCTTGAGGAACTCAAAAGTCAAAACAGTTACTTGCATGTCATGCACATTTGAAAAAGAAAAACTCTTCAATACAACCGGCTGATTGAGACAGTGTGCGCACGCCCTGCTCATATCTTCTTTGTCCCTACTTTTTTCTCCCTTCCCGTGCGGCCGCTGCTTCACGGCTTTGCCGGCCCGCTCCTCCCGTGGCTTGCCGAAGCTACTACAATCCGGCGCAGGTCCTCTTCCACTTGCTTGCTTACACACCTCCGCTCGTCGGCCTTCTCCTTGCCGGCTAGTCGCTTTGATATGCACCCGCAGTTTCCTCCGCATGCCGACGGTCGCCGCCGCTCATCTCAAGGTTGAGCACCACCACACCCCCGCCCCAAGCACCAGCCGCCGGCGCTGCACCTAGCCACCTCGAGGTCACTGCCCATCACCATGGACGTCATGGTAGAGCTGGCCATGGACCGTGAGCACCCCACAAACCACCGGAATTAAAGATGATGGCGGCTCACTAGTGGAATGGTTGGGGCTTCACCTCATCTCGCTCCGCTAGACTTGTGGCATGGCGGATTCGTCAACGCCGAGTTTGAATTGGCTAGGGCGTTGACTCCATGGTTGTTGGGAATGTCCAACTTTGGGGAATTTTGTCGATGTTGCATACGACCTTATGTTTTGTTATATGCGTGCATCATTTTTTGTGTGTAAGTACATAGCAAAGTGATACAATGATTTGTATCAATGTTACATACGTGTTCCTGTAGCATTAGATACGGTAGGAGAAAATGTTGAATATACTATACAAAAATGTTGCAAAAACGATGCAATATTTTCGAAAATGTTACATATGCAAAGAAAGTGTTACACTCAATAATTATTTTGTACCATTAACGGACTTTTTTGCACCATAATTTCGTAACTTGACAGGCTACAGGAAAAAATATTGGGGACAAATGTTACATACTCTGAAAAAATTGACACATATTTGTAACACTATTGAGAAAAAATTAACACATATTGACACATATTGAGGAAAAAACTGTTTTTGTAACACGGTCGGACGCGCGAAAATCGCCCATTTAAGTGGATCGGAGGATCGGACGGCTCAGGAGATGGCTAATGATTCCTATTTCTTACAGCCGGCTGTAGCCTAGTTCTGGCCTTGGAATATATTTATGATCGGCTATGTCAAGGAATTTTTCTCGAAATATTCTTGGCCTAAGGTTCGAGGAAAATTCTCAACGGGATCTCTGGTTCCTATTACTTCTGGAAAGAAAATGGATTTCACACGACTTTTGGATATGACTCCAGGCGTACATACGCTTCAGTTGATTCTCAGGTGATGTACAACCTTTGTCTCTCCGGTGGTACCAGTATGTAGGGTGGCACGTTGAGCTTTGTCACCTCAACGCCATGTCTCCACTTTGTCACCTCAACGCCATGTCTCCACTTTGTCACCTCAACGCCATGGTTACTGGCGTTGAACTTTCTGACTAACACTCTCACGCTTAGCTGCCTGTACGACTAGATTTGTGATTTGCGTTCTGCTGGCAAGCTTAACGCCTCGATATAGGACATTGAGAAAAAGGTCAGATACAAAAATTACTTTTCAGAATAGGTTATTTCGTGCTGAAATTTTAGATTTGTGATCACTACTAATACACCTTACATGTATCACTTAACTTCCATGTCACATGCGGCTTTCTTGTGTTAGAGATGAAGGGTAATGGCAAGAGGCACACAATGTAATATGGTTAGGGGGCAACTCTCAGAAGTGATAGAATCTGTAGTGCTAAATCTGATGGCTTTGGTAGCCGCCAAAGACAAGAAGCGACGAGTGGATGATGAAGAATCTATAAGAAAACAGTCAAGACAAACAAAAGAAGGCGCCGCTCTTTCGAATTATCGACCTGAACCCTCCTCGTCCATTTTTTTTAATACAGTGACTATGATTTGAATGTCAAAGAGTTTATGGTGCAGTTCTACCCTACCGAGCGCACTATTATGACACCACTAAAATATTTCCCACTTTTCAAATCATGTAAATGTTTATGTTTAAAAATTTGTAATGGATTTCCATTTTTCTAAAGTTCGCAACTTGATAGTTTTGTAACTTGATGGCGAGTTATTCGACCTAATGTACTCCGGTTAGTTTATCCATAAATTAGACAGCAACTTATGGAGACCAAATACAGTACCGAATTCGTTTCGTAACCAGACCTCCAAAGTCTGTTCCTCTATCTGTTGTATGTGCAATTGTGTACTACAGTTAGACAACGCAACATCCTAGTTTTACACGTGCATGCTTCACCGACACCGCTGCTCGATCACTTGGCAGAGCACATGTCTTGATGCTGTGACGTCTCTTCCCCTGACGGTGCGAGGAGGTCCACCACGGAAGCCTGCTTGCAGTGGTCCTTATGCATGCAGGCGGCCATGAAATTCCGGAGCTCCAGCGACCTCGCGCCGTCGAAAATTGCCGACAGCTCCCCGAAACAGAAGGTACATATCAGTGCCTCCCACGTTGGCTTCTTCCCCGCTGGGAGCAGCGGGTAGTGGCACATAAGGAGCTCTAGGACGATCAAGCCCAGGCCCCAAACGTTAGTGGCTTATGGGTCGACGCGGACCTCCTCCTCGCTGGTGAACACTATACACCGACCAGGTCGGTGGGGACACCGTGCCGCACACCGCACTTTTGCCTTATGGGTCGGCCCATAGTCCATGGAATTTTTTTCCCCAGCTTTTTGGCATTTTTCTGATTGACTTTTCAGGTTTTTTGAGTTTCGGTTTTGTGTTTGGTTTTTGTCGATTTTCAAAAAAACTTTACTACCAAAAATTTTCTTTTTTGAAAAATGGTCAATTTAAAAATTGTTTAGATTTTGTTTCTTAGAATTGCTTAGAATTTAAAAATTGGTTCAAATTTTAGAATTGTTCAACTCTAAAAATTGTTCAAATTTTAAAACTGCTCAAAATTTGAAACTGTTCGGATTTTGAAAATATTTTCATTTTTCAAAAATGTTCAAAATTATAAACTGTTCAATTTTTAAAAGTGTTCAAATTTTGACATTGTTCAAATTTTGAAATTTTTCAAATTTTGAAATTGTTCAAATTTAAAAAATGTTCAAATTTCAAAAACGTTCTTGTTTTTTGAAAAACTCAAAAAATGTTCTTAGATTTGAACAATTTCATAAAGTGTTAGATTTTGAAAAATAAAATATTAACAAAAAAGAAACAGAAAAAGAAGAAAATGATAAAGTAATCATACCTGAGCTAATGGGCTGCCGCCTAGCTAGACCTAGTCGCTGGGGTGTGCGACGCCCCCTCCCCCTCCTCTCTGTCGTGCACATGCAGCATCAAGTGGTCACAAATTCTGAATTTGCAAAAGATAGATGACAGGTTCTATGGGAGCCCTGCTTGAATTAATAAAGCAATCCCATCGGCAGGGTAAAAAAATGTTGGGGGCCATTTTTCAAACATGTTACAATCAATGACATTAAGTTATGCAAAAGACTAGGGAAGAGAAACTTGGTATTGTGTTGGTGCACGTGCCATGTGTACATGGTATTAACTTGATACGAATGTATTATCCTCTATCGAATATTGAAATCATTGCGGTGAGGCAACCCTATGATGATTTATCATCGATCCCCGGTGCACATATGGTATGTGTTGTGTATGCTAACTCATTTATTAATACTCTCTTCTCCTTGCTTTGAGGATATAGCTTAATGGCAAATGAAAAAAACATACAAATACGAAACAACAGTCATACAAATCAGTACATATTTATTGTAATCATTCCAATCAATCAATCAAAGCTGTCACTTAAGCTCTCACATCAAATGATGCATCACCTAGGACATTTATCTGTTAAATCTATGGTTATGACGTGCGTATGTGTACTTTTTTTTGTAACTTACCCTATGCATCGGATACTACTCTAGTTGTTTACCAGATCACATTAGAGGTCTATACACAAGCACATGATTGATGAACGTATTTTGAAGGATCTGAACTGAATATTTCTTGAGAAACGTTCGCAGACTTCCCTGGAAATTCTAGCACTACAGGAGGCCGGAAGAAACAATCAAAATTGCTGTTATAATCACCAAAGCTAACCTTGCATCGCGTTGTAATTGCTGGGATCAAGACGGAACATAATCCGGTATATCATCCAAAAGAGACGCCAAGAACAATGCTACTGTTTGACGGCTACTCCGTGAATAACTCAGAGACGTTTACTGTCACCGTCAACACGTAATTACGTGCGTGCGTGCGTGAGATTGACCCGACGTCCAATCTCTCGGGGAGTTGCATCGATCGTCGGCTTTCTCGCTTGCAGCAGTCAGTACATTGTCTTCCGATCGACAGCGACATTGTTGATAAAACCTAGCCGCCAGTTCAGTTAATTAACTGATACTTGCAGTTGCACACTATCACCACCTACGCGTAATAATGTAATATGGGTTTTGCCTCACCGGCTAATTAGTCATTGGGGGCATTGAGAAAGGCCTGGTAGGTAGATCTAGGGCGGGCATTCAGAATAGTATTTAGTACATTGATTCAGTAAAGATAACTGACTTTTGGCTCGGACACAGATGAGCCCAAACAGGTAGAGATCCAATTTCGGTCGAATATATCTTAAAGTTTCAGTTGAGTTCAGTTGAATCCAAACACCGTACGTAGATGGGACGAGTGACTTCTGATATACGTATTTGATGCATACGTGGTTCGGTCTTCACAGGACGAAAACCTGAATTCTAAAATCGTTAATCACCCATGGATATCAATGGAGCAAAAATGGCGTTAGCTTTGCTCGCTCCGATATGGTGCTTATTAGTTTACCCTCAAGAAAGATGTCAGCCTGTACCTGAAGGTAGCTTTCTCTGCAAGTACAACAGCATCATGACCATATATATGAACTCTGCAAGATACCTTACACTCACGCGGTCACACAAGTTTTATCTCCACATAGTACTACTGTTGCGTGTCAAAACCTATGCTAGTTTATCTGAAGAAATCGACATGAAGTACCTTGAGTACGGTCGTACGTATTTTAAACTTGGTAACTAGTTTTGCGCAACCTACCTATCAACTGCAAAATGATGCACACAATGTAGGGATGTTGAGAGACTTCCGTGTGATTCGTCTGATGTACAGGGGTGGACAGTGGTATCCTAGGTTCCTAGGTCACGATCGGCTATGCTAAGGAATTTTTCTCGGAACATTCTCGGGCTAAGTTTCGAGGAAGATTCTCAACAGGAACTCGGATTCTATTTCTTCCACAAAGAAAATGGATTTCAGAGGACCTTTGCATATGATTCCACGCGTAAATACGCTTCGGTTGATTCTCCGGTGGTGGACAACGTTATCTCTCCAGTGGTACTGGTATGTAGGGTGGCATGCCGAGTTCCACATTTCATCTCCAGTAACCTTAGAGAAAATAGTATCCCGCGCCCGCTTGCAGCCCTACTGGTATGTGAAAAAACACAAATCTAACATGTGTCACTCAACTTCCATGTTACATGCGGCTTTCTTAATCCGTGTGATTAAGTGTATGATCGTTGCTCATTGAAACGACATCCGCCACTAATTTTCTCTGGGTGCTAATTGGCTAAATCGCAAATAGTAGCGACGATCATGTTAGCCTATCGTCTTCCTATAGATGGGGCTAAACAAGAGATATACTGATAAGTAAGAGAGGATAAAAGTATCTAGTTAATCTAATAAGTGCTAGTTGGTCCCGACAGCTATAGAATATTCAATTAAGTATATAGGAATAGGAACCTAAATTAGTATTGTGGTGTACTGGTGTGTGTGCACCACTTTGCCAACCAAGTGAATTCCCTTCCGTGTACACCTTTTGAAGTCACGTAGTTGATTAGCGACATGCATAGTTAGTTCATAAATGCACAACACGCAGATATATATGTAGGCCTCATGGCCAGGAAGATGGAGAACCAGAGAAGGATCCAGGTTATACCTCTTAGACGGTCTAGGGGTGTTTGAGGGGATTAATTGCTTCTATCCGGGTGTGGAGAGATGACCCAGAAGAGGGCGGTTTCAGGGATATTTTGGGTTGATGATGTTGGTTGTTGATTTTAGTGATGAAGGATAATGGCAAGAGGCACAACATGTAATATGGTTATGAGGCGATGCTCAGAATTGATAGAATCTGTACTGCCAAATCTGATGGCTTTGGTAGCTGCCAAAGACAAGAAGCGACGACAGGAAGATGAAAAATCTATAAGAAAACACGCAAGACAAACAAAACAAGGGAACGCTTGTCAAAGAATTATCAACCCGAACCCTCATCCATTTTTCTAGTACAGTGACTATGATTTAAATGTTAAAGAGTTTATCGTGCATTTCTACCCTACTAAGAGCAAGTACAATAGAGTCTAGTCACCTGGCTATAAGACATTAAATAATATATCTTAGATGAGTTGGAGGAGAGAGAAGGGGAGAGAGAAGAGAGGTGGGCTACTATGCAATAGCCAGCAGGCACTTTGTGAGAGTGAAAGGTGGGCCATGTGTTAGTAAAGTAGTCCATTCTTATAGCCAACTATTATACATGTTAGCTATATGGTGACTACAAATGACATGGCATCTTGTTATAGCCAACAGTTGGCTATACTATTGGAATTGCTCTAAGCGCGCCATTATGACACCATTAAAGTTACTTCTTGAAATGTAAGTCCACCATGTAAGGTTTCTAACCTTATCCAACGGTAAAATATTTTCCACTTTTCAAATCATGTAAATTTTTATGTTTAAAAATGTGCAATGGAGCATTCCATTTTTATAAAGTTAGTGACTTGATAGTTTTGTAACCTGATGGCGAGTTATTCCACCTGATGTACTCCGGTTAGTTTATCCTTAAATTAGACAGCCACTTGAGACCAAATACAGTGCCGAATTCTTTTTATAACTAGACCTCCAAAATATGTTCTTCTATCTGTATGTGCAATTGTGTGCTTTTTTTTCCGATAAGGAGTATATATTAATATCAAGAAGATACCAATTACAACCTAGCCTTTGCAACAACGCAATACTCTAATAGCATTACGGATGCACACAACCAAAAAAAGAAAAGTCCCGCTACGTTATTCCAGCCCTACAGTAAACCCACCACCAAGAAAACACCTGAACTCCAGACTCTCCAAAAGCGACGCCTCCAAGAAGGTAACAGTGCACAAACACCGTCGTCGTCCAATCAAAAGATTTTAGGTTTTTACCCTGAAGATAGTCCCCGCTTACAAAACAATGCCTCCAACAAGGTCATTGCTAGGTACAACCAATTAAGACCGGACCTTGGATTTTCATCCTGAAAGGTAAGACTCTGAACTTCACATGTATTGCCGCCCCCACTTGCATACTGTTGCCGCGAAACCCAGAATACCAAGCAAGTCCCTCAACAACGCTAAAAAACTTGAACCTCCATTGCAAGTCCTCCAATCCGGCCCTCGTGGTATTCTCCACCTCTAACTTCGTCATGGAGCATGTTTCCATATGGAAAGAAAGAACAGAGATTCGCGGTGGTCCCTCCAATACCAAACGGCCAGAATAAAACCATGGGTGCACCCGACCGAATACCACCGATCCAGCAAACTCCAGGCAAAAAAATGCGTTGTTACATTCACCGGCGGAGCCTTTCGGAACACACCACTCTGGCCAGATCAAGAGGGACTGGCTTCAGGAAGGTCTCCATCTTCGCACAAGAAAGAACCTAGGACCGTCACCTTTATTCATGCTAGGCCAGCAACCCCCACGCCACTAGCCGGCTGTTGAGAAGACGAACGAGCACGAAATCCGGCACGGTTGCGGGGCAACTCGAACGGCGGGTAGCTACTAGAACTACAAAGGAACACACGACAGCAGCGCCACACGTGCATCATCCTTCTCCGGTTGCAGACACCGTCCTTGCCAGGCGCAGCAGCTGCGGCCCTCCTGGCCCAGATCGGGCCCAGCCGACCCGTGCGCCACCAGCTGCCAACGCCGCCCCTCGCAGCCCGGCTCCACGCCGCCTCCCGCTGCACTGCCGCCCACCGTGCTAATCCGCCGGCCGTCCGCCTTCACCGCCGCGGCCCTTCGCACTCCCGCGGTCCTCCACACCGCCAACTCTCCGCGCAAAGAGGAGGCAAGAGAAGCCCGCCCACCTACCCTCCACCTTTGGCGGCCGGGCGCCGCCACCCCCACCAGCAGCGGCGACAGCAGTGACAAGCAGAGCTCGAATATCTAGGGTTTTTTGGCCTTTGGGGGCACCCTCCGGAACCGCCCGTGCGAGCGGCCCAGGAGGGATTTCAACACTCGTGTGCTTTATCGACACCGCTGCTCGATCACTTGGTAGAGGGCATGTCTCGACGCTGTGGCGTCCCTTCCCCTGAGGAACGGGTGTGCTGGGAGGTCTGCAATGGAAGCCCGCTTCCGGTGGTGCATGCGGCCACGAAATCTCGGAGCTCCGGCTACGCCGCGCTGTCGGGAATTGCGGGCAGCTTCCCGAAACAGATGGTACAAATGAGTGCCTCCCACGTTGGCTCCCGCCCGTCTGGGAGCAGCGCGTAGTGGCCCATAAGGATCTCCAGGAAGATCAAGCCCAGGACCCAAACATCGGCGGCGTATGGATCGACGCGGACCTCCTCCTCGCCGTCGTGCACATGCAGCGTCAAGTGATCGCAAATTCTGAATCTGCAAAAGATAGATGACATGCTCTAGGGGAACCCTGCTTTAAATTAATAAAGCCAACATAGGTAGAGTACAAAAAGAAATGTTGAGGACCAGTTTTCAAACATATTACAATATAGGACATTAAGTTATGCAAAAGAGTAGATAAGAGAAACTTGATATTTTGTGCCAAGTGTACATGATATCAACTTGATAAGAATGTATTATCCTTCATTAAAAATTGTAACCATTGTGGTAAGACAACCCTCTGATAATTTATCGTCGATCCCCGGTGCACATCGGGTATGTGTATGTGTTGTCGTTGTTGTGTATGCTAACTCTTGTAATACTCTATTCTGCTTGCTTTCAGGATATACGCAACTTAATGGCACATGAAAAAACATAAAAGTACAAAACAACAGTCATACAAATCAATACGTATTTATTCTAATCATTCCAATCTATGAGATTTGCAATGAACAGAATAATTCTGTAGCTGCAGCTGCAAACCTGGAGTGGAGATTGTCTTTCAGGAGATGGCTCTCTGCTGACCTCCACAAACAATGGTGTGGACTTGTCAGTATATTGAATCAGGGGATGTTGAATGATTCAGTGGACATGCCAAGATGAAAATGGAAAAAAGGTCAATTCACTATTAGAAGTTTGTACAAACATGTGTGCAGGAATGGACCTGATAGATCTTTCAGGCACTTATGGAAGAGTAAAATTCCTCTGAAAATCAAAATTGGATGTGGTTAATTTGGCAATATGCTATAGCTACAAAAGACAATTTGCTGAAAAGAAACTAGACTGGAGATCCTCTCTGCCAATTTTGCTCCACCCATAAAACCATTATGCATCTTTTCTTCTCTTGCCCTGCAGCTAAATATGTCTGGAGCATGGTGGGAACTGTTGTTGGTGCAAAGACTCGGCCTGGGTCTTTTGCACAATTCTTTTGGTGGATGTCTCAGTTCTCTCAGGCTAGCCGCATTGTCCAGATCGCTGGCATGGCTGCCATCTGCTGGGCTATATGGAAAACGTGTAACAAAGCTTGTTTCGAGAAAAAATTCTTAAATTTTTTGTTGATCTCATTTGTCAATTTGTGGCTTTTATGAAATACTAGGCAGGTTTACACTCTACAGCTGATGTTATGCAACTCCAACAAGGTTGTAACATCCCCAAATTTTAAAACAAAGAAGAAACACAAATTCCATTTTTCCAAAATTTGGAACAAACAAAAACTTTATTTAAGTTCTAGGATATGCATAGTACTCATACCTAAATATTGTGACTTTTTGCCATGATAGTTTGTTTGAGGTTTTGAACATGTTTTTAAACCCTAAACCCTACACTTTTCAACATCAAAGAGGAACAAATAAAAAGAAAACAAAAGAAAAGGAAAAGCATATGAGAGCAAATAGCCATATTTGCAAATAATGAACTATGCCATTTTTTACTCTACCTCAATGGTTTGAAACCCTTAACAAACTTAACCTAACACTAAATGAATCTAAAACAATGATCATTTGGATCAAAGAGAAATAAAGAAAAAGAAAAGAAAAAAAGCAAAATAACATCACATATGTGCTTTTGGCCATTTTTGCAAAACTTTAACCTAGGCCTTTTTAATTTGTTGAAATGGTTTGGAAACCTTACTAAACTAATAAGAATCACTTTTGAATCAAGAAAAACCAAATCAAATCAAAAGAAAAATCAAAACCAAGTTACATGTGATAATGGTCACATGTGACAATTTTAACATCTTACTCACTTTGAGCCCCTGTATTAAGAGATTTCTAAACCAAACTTGCTCAACTCTTTGCACCTCATCCAAGACCTCATCAAGGGGAACAATTTTGGTGTTGACCACCTTGACTAATTCCTTTTCAATTTCTTAATCTACGCATGCAAAGTGGCAACATCAAAACATATTCTAGATCATACACATTTTGGATTTCCACAAAACCACTCAAATTTGCACACCACCACCACCCATAAGTGCCAAACCTTATTTGACTCACACCCATGAAAGGATTTGGCAAAATTCAAAAATAAATTTCTTTCGGCCATTTCCTCAAACACCTGGTGGGCACAATTCTGGATTTTTCCTACACTCTAATATCCATCATGTATTAGACTAAACCATCACACTTTTTGTCATCATTGACCCCCTCTTACACCCAGTACACAATGCCAGGCCTTGGAGATAATGATCAAAGCAAGGAATGATCAAAATCATGCCATGCCGTGGCATCATGGCATCACCATGCCACTCATCACCTCCATCCCTCTCTGGTCCCTCTCACCATGTCTTCTAGCTTCCCCTCACACCCACAAACCTGCTGGTACAGGGCCTGAGTCGAGGAGACGTGTGCACAACCCAGAACGCGACGCGCCCAGACACGCCCAGACCATGCCAGAGCGTGCACGGGCACGCCACTAGACGCGCCAGTACGCCGCCTCGCCCCGTCGCGTCAGCGCTACCCTCGCTCTCTCCTCTCGCACGCGCACTCACCACGCCACCAGGAAGACGTCAGACACGCTCAATTCGACGGGGAAGCCCTGTCGCCGTCGCCCTCATCGACGATCTCCGTCGTGCCCGTGGCAGACACCGAAGCAACCCAAGCCGTCTAGTCCCCTTTTCTCTGCGCCAGCACGCCCTCGAGCATCGCCATGATGCATGCAACCTCACGCCAACCTCGCCCACTCACTACAAGAAAAGTTGCCATGGCCGACGAAGTTGAAGTCGCGCCGTGGTTGCTGGTGTACCATGGCCGACGATTTTTGGTCCCTCCGTGGTGCATGTCAAAACTTTTTTTTTCTCGTTTTTGAGGCCACCTAGCCCGACGAAAGCGGCCAAAACGTCGCGTATGGTGGCCCGGACGTGGTGCATCTCGAAATCTCGGGTTCGCCGGCCGAGTCAACGCAAATCCGCACCGCCGAGGGATGTAGGGCCCAGATGGCAGCCTCTCTGGCATTGTTTTTTTCTAGATCGCGCCATCTCGTTCAACGTTCTCCGATCGAGCCGTTTACGATGCAGGATCATGGGTCCCGCATGTCATCCTCTATGAACCAAAATTCTTTCTATTCTTGGATTTTTTTGACCCCCTGATTTCTGGCTACTTCCTTTTCTTTTGATCCCTTGCCGCTTTGAAACGTTGAGACCGCTGCCGCTAAATGGGACCCGCATGTCATCCTCTATGTGCAATCAACTTTCTTTTCTTGGAGTTTTTTTGGCACCTCAAATTTGGTCACTTGCCTTTTTCTTTCGATCCCTGCCGCCTCTCAAACGGTGATACCGCTGCTGCTAATCGGGACCCGCATGTCATCCTCTATGTACTATAAAACTTTCTTTTCTTGAATTATTTTTGGCACCTCATATTTGGTCACTTACCTTTTTCTTTCGATCCTCGCCGCCTCTCAAACGGTGATACCGCTGCTGCTAAATGGGACCCGCATGTCATCCTCTATGTACTATAAAACTTTCTTTTCTTGGATTTTTTGGCACCTCATATTTGGTCACTTGACTTTTTTTTCGATCACCGCTGCCTCTCAAATGTTGATACCGCCATCGCTAAATGGGACCCGATGTCATCCTCTATGTACTATAAAACTTTCTTTTTTGGATTTTTTGGCACCTCATATTTGGTCACTTGACTTTTTCTTTCGATCCCCTGCTGCCTCTCAAATGTGATACCGCTGTGCTAAATGGGACCCGCATGTCATCCACTATGTACTATAAAACTTTCTTTTCTTGGATTTTTTGGCACCTCATATTTGGTAACTTGACTTTTTCTTTCGATCCCCTGCTGCCTCTCAAACAGTGATACCGCTGCTAAATGGGACCCGCATGTCATCCTCTATGTACTATAAAACTTTCATTTTTTGGATTATTTTTGGCACCTCATATTTGGTCACTTGACTTTTTCTTTCGATCCCCTACCGCCTCTCAAACGGTGAGACCGCTGCAGCTAAATGGGACCCGCATGTCATCCTCTATGAGCAATCAACTTTCTTTTCTTGGAGTTTTTTTGGCACCTCATATTTGGTCACTTGCCTTTTTCTTTCGATCTCATGCCACGTTTGAAACGTTGAGGTACCTGCTGGCTCATGGGACCCGCATGTCATCCTCTCGTGTGCTATAAAAGTTTCCTTTGTTGGTTTTTTTCACCCTCTGATTTTTGGCTTGCCTTTTTCTTTTGATCCCCTGCCCCCTTTGAAACATTGAGTAAGCTGTTGGTTCAAGGGACCCGCATGTCATCCTCTATGTCCATCAACTTTCTTTTCTTGGATTTTTTTTCACCCCCTAATTACTAGCTACTTTCTTTTTTCTTTTGATCTCAAGCCGCATTACAAACATTGAGACCGCTGCCGCAAAATGGGACCCACATGTCATCCTCTATGTACAATAAATCTTGGATTATTTTTGGCTCCTGATATTTGGTCACTTGCCTTTTTCTTTCGATCTCATGCCGCCTTTGAAACGTTGAGTAAGCTTGGCTCATGGGTCCCGCATGTCATCCTCTACGAACAATAAAAGTTTCCTTTATTGGAGTTATTTTTACCCTAATTTCTGGCTATTTTCCTTTTTCTTTGATCCCCCGCCCCGTTGAAACGATGAGGACGCTGTTGGCGTCGTCCCACATGTCATCCTCTATGAACAATAAAAGTTTCCTTTGGTGGATTTATTTTTGACCCCTAATTAATTTCTGGCTATTTCCTTTATTTTTTTTTGATCCCCCGCTTGGAATTGTTGAGAATGCTGCTCGCCTCATTTTTCTTTTGGTCCTGTGCCGCCTTGGAAACGTTGAGACTGCTACAAAATGGGACCCGCATGTCATCCTCTATGTACAATAAAGTTTCTTTTCTTGGATTATTTTTGGCTCCCGATATTATGTCACTTGCCTTTTTCTTTCGATCTCATGCCGACTTTGAAACGTTGAGGATGCTGCCCTCATGGGTCCCGCATGTCATCCTCTCGAACGATAAATGTTTTCTTTTCTTGTATTTTTTTACCAACCGATTTTTGGCTTTTTTATTTTCGATCCCCTCGCCTTTGAAACGTTGACTCCACTGCTGGCTCATGGGTCCCCGATGTCAGCCTCCCCGTACAAGAAACATGTGATATTTTGTTTTGCACAATAAACGTTGTATTTCGCTCTGAGCTATTGCAAACGGATAAATTAAATCTTTATATCTACATAAACAAACTTATATGTTGAATCTCCTTGTTTTTTGTTTTTGCGAAGCATAGGACTTTCCTGTTTTTTTTTTTTGAGAAAATCTGACCTTTCCTGTTTTGGAGTGGGCTGAAATTGTACGAGTCAAAAGGCCCAGCAGATAGTTCGAAGGCCCAGATGTCCAGATACAGCCCAATTGAAATCTTTCTTTTCTTGGATTTTTTCACACCCTGATTTCTGGCTACTTCATTTTTCTTTCGGTCCTGTGCCGCCTTGGAAGCGTTGAGACCGCTGCTACAAAATGGGACCCGCATGTCATCCTCTATGTACAATAAAGTTTCTTTTCTTGGATTATTTTTGGCTCCCGATATTATGTCACTTGACTTTTTCTTTCAATCTCATGCCGACTTTGAAACGTTGAGGAAGTGGCTCATGGGTCCCGCATGTCATCCTCTATGAACAATAAAAGTTTTCTTTGTTGGATTTATTTTTTTCCCCTAATTTCGGCTATTTGTCTTTTTCTTTTGATCCCTGCTCCCTTTGAAACGATGACGACGCAGCTGGCAAGTCGGTCCCACATGTCATCCTCTATGAACAATAAAAGTTTCCTTTGATGGATTTATTTTTACCCTAATTAATTTCTGGCAATTTCCTTTTTTATATTGATCCCTTGCCGCCTTGAAATAGTTGAGGATGCTGCTGCCTCATGGGTCCCGCATGTCATCCTCTCGGAAAGGTAAATGTTTCTTTTCTTGAATTTGTTTACCAACTGATTTTTGGCTTATTTTTTCTTTCGATCTCCCGCCACCTTTAAAACGTTGACGACGCTGTGGCTCATGGGTCCCCAATGTCAGCCTCCCCATACCAAATCCTCTTTCTGCAAAGGTTGTATTTCTAGATAGATAAGGTGGATTCGAATCTGCCATGGTTCGCAGCTCAGGTAAGCCTTCTTGCACTAATTAATGGAAGTAGTATCGCAAGGTCAAGACATGTGGCTCGGTGTAATGAATCTATATGAATCATGTTGTGGGTTCAATCTGATAGTTCTCTAACAGGTCAGCCAAAATAGAAATTAAGTTTTTTTCTAAAAGGGAAATGCAAATTAAGATGAACACAAACATTAGTTATCATAATAGCTGATCATACATACATACTTGCTAAGAGCAAAAGCTTGCCAGAGTTTTACCACCTATACAATTAATTAGCAGTTCAGATAAGATAACCTTATATAAGTATAACTAAAATGCATTTGCTAAGGGCTCATGGGACAACAGAACTAGACAACCGCGAACTTTATGACCAGCATGTCACAGCGACATCGAAAGATCTTGACCTTCAACTTTGATCCAATGCGAAGTTTGGCACCGTCAATGAACTTTTTCCACCTGGAAGTAACAGCCAAGCGGCCATCTGTGGGACTGACAGAGTACCGTCCCTCCACGGTGAGACCTTCACTCTCCATGACGAGGGATATCTTGCCCCTTCGGCCAGCATTGAGATCCTTGGAGATACTTTTAGGCAATTTCTGATTCAAAGCAAGAGATACCACCAAAAATTAGTCAATGGCACCAATGCACCGAACCATGTGAGACTTTGAGCAGAGAAGACATCAAGATAAGAGCAGTTATGCTGTCATATACTCACGAACATAGCCTTCAGATGCGTCCTGGTCACCACACGGGTGGCCAGCAATGAGCCGAGACTCGTGATCTGGCGGGGCAGGTGCATGAGCCCGGGCTGGTACACGAGCTGGTGCTGATGCAGGAGACCGCCAGGTAAAGAACGGTGCCTCTAGAGGAACCGGTGCCGCAGGAGACTGTTGGGCAGGTGCGTAAACGGTGCAGCTAGAGGAACCATGCGATGGTGAGCCTGGCATGTAGTATATGGGGCCTCTAGAACCAATGCTGATGTAGGGGACTGCTGGGTAGATGCGAACGGAGCCGGTACAGAACCGTGCCGAGGCAGGAGAGTGAAGCCTGGGCTTGCCGGTGTGGTTGCCCTTTGTGACATCCGCTCCGTTCCATCAGATGCAGCTTTGATCATGTTAAACCCAGCAAGCTAGAACAGAGGGAATGGTTTAGAACAACTGCTCAGAATGCAGTTATCAAAAGATATGAGTAGAAAAAAGTTACATATTATATATTTGGAAGTGTCTCCAACTCTGTAAGCAGTTACGTATATCTGCCCGTTTGAGTTTCTGATCCTCAGCTCGTCGCCCTTCTTCACACCGTAGTCAAAAGCAAACTTTCTCCAATCATGTCCATACAAATATGTGATGGCTGCGTCTTGTAGACATACACCTCATAGACCGTGTAGGTGTTCATCAATTTGTCATTTCCATGCATAGTGAAAGATCCTTCATGCGGACACATCTGGTTAATCATTGGACGAAGTTCACAAGGTACATCGCATGTGAAAATTGATACAAATGTAAGAAGCAGGAAGACTAAAAACAAGACTTTACTATATGCCAATTCATGCTAAACCACTGAGAATACATACCTGTAACTCGTGAAGGAGCTACTAGAAAGGTAGATAGAGCCATAGGAGGTGTTATATGCGGGGTATGTACATGGGCCCGCCATATTCCCGCAAGCTCGGCATCGGGATGGTGAAGGAAACATGGGAGGTACTACTGGTGCGTAGCGCTGAACGTAAGTGGAAGAATTAGGTTGTGTAAAGTGCATAGTTCAGAGCAATGCAAATGTTGACAAGTAAGTGCATAACACTATGTTACAAACTGAACAGTGAAAAATTAGTGTATGATGAATATAAGCATGCTAATTTGGTGTTTCCGAATTCCAAAAAGCATTAGACAGAGGTGATAATATCGACATAAATCATGGCATGTATATGTGGCTTAAGAAAATATACCCGAACCCTTGGATGGTTACGGCCCGGCTGATCCTTGGACTTGAGCTTATATAAGCATCCAAGGTGGGGCTGACAGTAACTTGGTGGCACTTGCAGATGCCTCATCAAGAGCAGCTGCAATCCTTTTGACCAATGAAGGCTTAGCAGTTTTCCGCATATAAAAATTGAAGAGCAACAGACATCAGTGATATATAAAATGAATCTATGAGACACTGATGCATATAGTGCTGGATGTAAGTGGAAGAATAGGTGTGTGTGTTTCTGAACTATTGGTAAGCATTAGACAAAGCCGGCAATAAACAGACAAAAATCAAATCATGTATGAGGATTAAGAAAATATACCTGCTTACTGAAAAGGGTACCACCCAGCTGGCCCGTGGCCTTGTGCTTGAGGAGGTTTTCAGAAGATGGTGGCAGCACCATCGTCTTCACAGCAGCCTCATCAGGATCATTTTTTATCCATTTGAGTAGAGGAACAGAAGTTTCATCCTGCATATGAATAGCAACAGAACTCATCATTGATATTTAATAAATCTATGAGATAGACTGATGCAAATAGTGCGGTGTAAGTGGAAGAATAGGGTTGTGCATAGAGAACAGTTGACAACAATGCAAATGATTACAAAAGAAGCCAATGGAAATCAACATTATGGATGAGACAGACTTAAAAGTGAAAAATTAGTGTATGATGATTGTAAGCAAACGCAGTGTTTCTGAACTTTTGGTAAGCATTAGACAAAGCCAACAGTAATTAAACAGATTTTAATGAAATCATGTATGTGGATTAAGAAAATATACCAGATTCCTTAAAAGGTCACCACCCAGCTGGCCCATGGCCTCGTGCTTGTAGAGGTTTTCGTGGTGGACCATCGTCCTCACAGCCTCATTTGCATCCACTTGAGTAAAGCGCAGTAGTTTCACCGCATAAGAATGGGAACAGATCTCAAGTGATATTGAATGACTCGAGACAGTGATGCATATAGTGCTAGATGTAAGTGGAAGGGTATGGCCGTGTATGGACAACAGTTCACAACAATGCAAGGGTGTGTTCGGTTCTGAAACAGCGTGGAATGGAATGGAATGGTTCCATTTCGAGGAATGGAATGGTTACATTTTTGTTCGGTTGGGAAAATGGAGAGCAGAGATCGAGGTTAAACTAACCAATTGTCTCAAAATTGTAATTAACAATTGCAAATGACATTTTAATCTCAAAGTCGTAATTAACAGCGCCTAATGGTGCTCTTTTAATCTAAAAATCGAAATTAACATCATTTTATGTTGGGTTAGGGGAACTGGAGTAGATGAACATTACCGTATGATGATTGTAAGCAAACGAATTTGGTGTTTCTAAACTTTTGGCTTCGAGATCTTATGGGTTTCAACTCTAGCCTACCCCAACTTGTTTGGGACCGAAAGGCTTGGTTGTTGTTGTTGTTGTTGTAAACTTTTGGCAAGCATAGAAAAAACCGACAATAAACAGAGAAAAATCAAGGCATGTTTTGTGGATTAAGAAAATATACCATATTCATTAAAAGATCACCACCAGCTGGTGCGTGGCCTTGTTCTTGTAGAGGCATTTAGAAGATGGGGCGGCATCAACATACTGGCCCTGATCAGCCGCAGTTTTGATCTTCCCTTTGAGTAAAGGCCCTAAAGTTTCAATCTGCATATGAATAGCAAAACAAAAGGCAGACCTCAGCAGTGATATTGAATTACTGTATGAGATAGACTGATGCATATAGTGGATGCTCTTAGCCTTTTGCAGCGTGAACACTAGCTATGGACAGACAAAAAAACTAGTTAACTCAGCTTTGTCTAGATATGAATGTACTACCACCATCCAAAAGCTTAAGCCTTATTTATTTTTGAGAAATCAAAACAAGCAAAGTTTGACCAAAATTTTAGAACATTCTATCAACAAATATAATACTGTGTAGATACCGTAGGAAAATATATTTTATTATCTATTTAATGATATTAATTTTGTATTTTGCATGTTACTGATTTTTGGTAAAAGCTTAGTCAAACATGGTATAGTTTGACTTTCTAAAAATAATATAAGCCCAAAGCTTTGGGATGGAGGCAGTAGTATCTAGAGCTAAAACACATCTAGATACATCCGTATCTACGGATAGTTGAGTCAATTAATTTGGATCTGAGGGAGTATCAGATTCAGACTACATCATGGTAAGTTGGTTAAAAAATTACCACTAGGCGGTCCCTGCCCAGCTCGGCGGCATTTCGCTTCTTGTGCTGCAGATCGGGCCATGCTCCAGCAGGTGGGGCGCTATTCTCGTTCCCCATAGCCTCAGCACGGAACCTGGAGGTACCAACCTGATACAGAGAATATAGAGCATCGTGTCACAGAGGCTTTACGCACAAACAACTGAAGACATGTGCTACTTTAAGCATATTCCATAACAGGAACAGATTGAGGATGCAGAGACCAGAGAGACACTTAAAAAGTAAAGAGTGGATAAGCAAACGGAGTACCTCACGGGGCTGGGGACGCAGCTCAGGCTCAGCCAACTGCCCACATGCGTGGTGGCCTTACGCTCCATTGCCCCCACCGCCGAGGTCTTACCTTTCCGTACAAGCCGACAAAAGATACAGTGAGGATCAGCAAACTACAAAGGTTGCAAATGTCGACAAATAAAGGAAGAACACCCCAATCCAAGCAAAGGTAGCCCCCGCCCCCACCCCCATCAATCACTCCCAGCTCGAGGGGGACCAGAAAGACACCCCTTCGCCCGAATAGGAAAGAGATGCGCAAGATATCGAGGAGAGGAAAAAGAACCGATCTCAAGAAAGGAGAGAACATTACTAGTCCTACCTAATCCGCTTGCTAGATGCAGCTTGCCCCCGCAAGCTGGATGCCTGGACGGTGGAGGCGAAAGGAGGGGATCGAGCTAGCGGCTTGCATCCGTCGGCAATCGGCACTCGATCGGGAGAGAAGGGGTGCTACATAAAGGAGGGGTAACATATTTTATTACACAGTGAACTTACTGATGTGACTAGTCATTACATGTCTCATGAAACTAGGGCCCATAGTGTGGCACCCCAAATTTACTTGAAGCTGCCCGGCGGGACGCATTGGCGCGTCAAGAAACCCCGAATTGTAGCGGGGAAATGAAACATTTCACGAAAATTCGAAATTCAAGCACACCGCCACGCGCCAAGCACGCGGCTGTTCTTCCTCTTCCTCGGTTCCTCCTCCCCTATCCGAAACCCCAAATCCCAAGCTCAAACCAAAAAAACAAAAAACAAATCCCTGGCCGCCATGCATGTTAACCCGCTGGAGATCGTTCCCGGACGATGCGGACCACCCGCCCGAGATCCAGAATTCCGTCCACCTCGAGGCACTGCGTGCTGTCTCGCAGCAGCGGCTTGAGGGCGCTGAAGAGGAAGTTCCGCCGGAAAGTGCTCATGGCAACCGTGCAAGCTCACCGGCGTGCTGTATCCCGAGAGGAACTGGTCAAAGCTTTGCTATTCGCCACACACAAAAAATTGCGGGCCAAGATCTGGTCAAAGCTTCGTCGATGGCTTGCCGCGAGAGGCTTGGAGTCCGAGTCAATAAACTAGCTGCTCGAGGACTTGGGCGGTTTACACGGATTCATATTAACTGACTCAAGTTTGTTAGTCTAGTTAACAAATGCATCTAGATACATCCATATCTAGACAGAATTGAGTCAATTAATATGAATCAGAGGGGAGTACCTGAAAGTGTTTCATGCTACCAACTAATGCGCTGGCAGGAATCGCTGTAGAAGTAATTGTGCTACTACTCATACGATGAACTGATTGTGTGGGTGTCGAATTTTGCAACGCGATCATCCACTGAATGCTTAATCTAGCGCCAAAGGCGTACAAATCATAACATACTACAGCACCAGAACATAAGAGTACGAATCATAAAGTAGCTCAACATTTTGCATCAGGGCTGGGTGGTCCTGAGACTACCGGGACCCCCGATGATCTCCGGGTGTGCATCCTCTTCAACGCAAAGTTGTGTACTCGGTCCACGGCCTCCTTCGTAGGCTGGATAATCTCAGGTGCAGGACCTTCGTCTATGAGAGGCTCGTCATCGCACCATCCACAGGTGCATCAGGGCTGGGTGGTCTTGAGACTACCGGACGCCCGTGATGATCTCCGGGCATGCATCCACTTCAACGCAAAGCTGTGTACTCGGTCCACGGCCTCCTTCGTAGACTGGATAATCTCAGGTGGACCTTGTCTATGAAAGGCTCGTCATCGGTACCATCCACAGGTGCATCAAACTGAGATTCATCTTCAAATCTCCCATCAAACTGAGAGACCTCTTTAACTCTATGCTTCTGCAATTAGTACATCAACCGATTAGACAAACATCTAAGGGATGCAACCTTAACAAATGCCGTTTTACATATTTACCTTCTCATCTGGCACAGCACATGTCCCAGAGCTGAAACCCGTTTCCTGAAGCAAGCGTTTTTTCTCTCCTTCCCGTCCATCCATCTGCAACAAGTTAAATTTGAGTACAGAATCTTGCACAACAATGCAAACTATTGATTGAAACAGCGGCAGCATCAATATAAATAATTAACTACATATGCCAGCACACATACAGTGTGAGCAAGATCTGCTTCTCCTGCTAAAGGATCATTATATGGTTCACCATGCTAAACCCGCCTAACATATGTGCGGTCCATCCCAAAAATGTGTAAATGATCTGCCACTACAGGGTGAGGCCTCTTCTCACCATTCATACATGTGCAGCGCGGGCAATACACGTCCAGGTTGTGACCATCATGAGCTCTAATAAACCCCATAAAGGGTTGAACACCATTTATATATGAAGGGGAACATAAGTGTCCATGCAGTATCCAAGTTTTGTCCATCTGTTTAATTATGAGATACAGTGGTTGGTGATTAATTTAAGGCGAAGTAGGAAATGTATATCCATCGAGTACAAAACTATACTACATGATTATGCATTTCAGCAATCATGTCGAGTACAAAACAAAAAATGCCCATCAACATTTTAGCAAACAGATCGTGTACAAAACTCTGCCATGGCATTTCAGCAAATTAACGGATCGAGTGCAGAACTCTATATGCCCACGCAAATGAACAAATTGATCGATGACAAATCGAGCGGAAAACTATAAAGTGCCAATTAGTTCGAGCATACTGACGATTTTTTTAGCAGCATCAAGAAAATATAAATCGTTAGGCGTCTTGCCCGATACATGATTGAGCTAGAGATAGCAGCCCTACCGTGGATCAACTTGACCGCCGGTGCGTCTCGAGAAGAACGACGGGGAGGAAGCTTCTTCTTCGCACGGACGGGACGGGAGGGGAAGCTCTTCGCACGGACGAGGATAAGTTGTGTACGGGTGGGCCGGGGCGCCGGGGTGATAATTAAGGTCGGTAGGTGGCGTTTAATGGAGTTGCTTGTGTAATTTGCCGTGCACAAGGTTGAGGAATAGGCGGTTCCCTTTGCCGCGCGCACAAAACTATCCCGCCCATGTAGTTTAAATTCGCCATATTTTCGTTAAATCGACATAAAGTCATGTGAGTGGGGGAAAATTAGCAAAGTTGCTTGAAAAATAGTAAAACTCTGGAATTATCCTTTATAAAATAAATATGCTCTACTTCGTGTGAAAATCGGGGTGTGGAAGCATGTTGAGCTGTTTTATTTGTACTTTCTTCATTAAAACTCCCATTTTATGCACTTTGGATGGAAAGAAATCATTTGTACATAAATTTTGACAACGCCATTTGCAAACACTAATTGTTTACATGCCAAGATGCACCCATCCACCAAATATATATGTGGCAAAAGTTTATCACAATCTAGCAGATATGCATAATTAGTGAGGGACCCCTTTTGATTTTGTGCAATTTCCACTAATTAGGTAGAGATCGAGAAGGGTTAATTAATTAGGCCATGTTAGGGGTTATGTGTTTTAGATTAGGTTGTGTGGATTCAAATACAACTTCTTTATTTGTGTGCTATGATTAATCAAAACTAGATCGATCGACTGCGCACACATTATTAGAGGCGCATGCCTTTGCGCACAAAGTGCATGTGTGTGTTGTTGGCCACCAACGAGAGAGAGAGAGAGAGAGAGAGAGAGAGAGACAGAGAGAGAGAGACAGAGAAAGAGAGAGAGGTAGAGAGAGCTACATACGAGAGAGCGATTGAAATCCCCAAATTAAACACATATATATGCATGGCACATTTAATTTAATTAGAGGACCGCGAGGCACCCCTGGCCTGCTTGATGCACAATTAAGTGTCATTGGCCTATATATAAGGTTTAATTAGGGTTTAGGGTTTAGGGTTAGGAGGTTAGGGTTTAGGGTCTAGGGTTTAGGGTTTAATGTTTATGGTGTTTAGGGTTTAGGGATTAGGGATTAGGGTTTATTTAGGGTTTAAGGTTTAGGGATCATCGATCGAGTGCGCACACACACATTATTAGAGGCACACACGCCTTTGCGCATAAAGTGCATGCGTATATGTGTGTGTTTTTTGGCCACTAACGACATATAGATGATCGAGAGAGAGAGATTGAAATCCCCAAGAATATGTTCAAATATATATTAAAATATATGCACGAATGCATGCATGGTAGGCCATGCATGCACACTAATTATATATATATTATGAGGAAACTTAATCAAATGTGTTTTCATTCGAGAGAACTTGTCAAAATTCAAGTTAATTAATTTATCATCGATAATTATATAATTAATTAATGAATCTCGGGAGATGTTATACAACATATGATCGATATAGGCCATGTATATTTTAATTGGTTTTAATCTACCGTTTTGCTTGCTAGCTAGCTGCATGCTATATATAGAGCATGTTTTTATTAGATCGGGTTATAGCTAGTATAGTTTAGGGTTATGTGTTTTAATTAACTAGGGTTTGATTAGCTAGGGGTTAGTTATATATATATGGTTTAGGGTTAATGCATGGCACATTTAATTTAACTAGAGGACCGCGAGGCACCCTGGCCTGCTTGATGCACAATTAAGTGTCGTTGGCCTATATATATAGGGTTTAATTAGGGTTTAGGGTTAGCTAGCTGGGTTTAGGGTTTAGTGTTTTGGGTGTTTAGCTAGGGTCTAGGGTTTAGGGTTTAGTGTTTACGGTGTTTAGAGGGTCTAGGGTTTAGTGTTTAGGGTGTTTAGGGTCTAGGGTTTAGGGTCTAGTGTTTAGGGTCTATGGTTTAGGGTTTAATTAGTGTTTAGGGTGTTTAGGGTTTAGGGTTTAGTGTTTACGGTGTTTAGGGTCTAGGGTTTATGGTTTAATTAGTGTTTAGGGTGTTTAGGGTTTAGGGTTTAATGTTTACGGTGTTTAGGGTCTAGGGTTTAGGGTTTAGTGCTTAGGGTGTTTAGGGTCTAGGGTTTAGTGTGTTTAGGGTGTTTAGGGTTTAGGGGATTAGGGATTAGGTTTTAGGGTTGTTTAAGGTTTAGGGATCATCGATCGAGAGCACACACATTATTAGAGAGAGGCACCCCGCGCCTTGCGCATAAAGTGCATGCGTATATATATGTGTATTTTTTTGCCACCAACAACGATATATAGATGATCGAGAGAGAGATTGAAATCCCCAAGAATATGCATGTTCAAATATATATATATCAAAATATATGCACGAATGCATGGTAGGCCATGCATGCACACTAATTATATATATGTTATGAGCTAGGCAACTTGATCAAATGTGTTTTCATACGAGAGAACTTGTCAAAATTCAAGTTAATTAATTTATCATCGATAATTATATATATAATTAATTAATGAATCACATGGAGATCGATAATTAATTTAGGTTTTTAGGGTTGTACGTTTAAGGTTTAGGGATCATCGATCGAGTGCGCACACACATTATTAGAGGCACCCGCGTCTTTACGCATAAAGTGCATGCGTATATATGTGTGTGTTTTTTTGCCACCAACGTTATATATAGATGATCGCGAGAGAGAGAGAGATTGAAATCCCCAAGAATATGTTCAAATATACATTAAAATATATGCACGAATGCATGGTAGGCCATGCATGCACACTAAAATTATATATATATTATGAGGCAACTTAATCAAATGTGTTTTCATTCGAGAGAACTTGTCAAAATTAAAGTTAATTAATTTATAAAGATAATTATATAATTAATTAATGAATCTGAGGGATATGTTATACAACATGATCGATATAATAGGCCATGTATATTTTAATTGGTGTTAATCTACGGTTTGCTAGCTAGCTGTTATATATATAGAGCATGCTTTTATTAGATCGGGTTATATCTAGTATAGTTTAGGGTTATGTGTTTTAATTAAGTAGGGTTGATTAGCTAGGGTTAGTTACATATATATGGTTTAGGGTTAATGCATGTCACATTTAATTTAATTAGAGGACCGCGAGGCACCCCTGGCCTGCTCGATGCACACAATTAAGTGTCGTTGGCCTATACATAGGGTTTAATTAGGGTTTAGGGTTAGCTAGGGTTTTGGGTTAGGGTTAGGGTTAGGGTTAGGTCTAGGGTCTAGGGTTTAGTGTTTAGGGTGTTTAGGGTTTAGGGTTTAGGGATTAGGGATTAAGGTTTTAGGGGTTGTTTAAGGTTTAGGGATCATCGATCGAGTGCGCACACACATTATTAGAGGCACCCGCCTTTACGCATAAATTGCATGCGTATATATATATGTGTGTGTTTTTGGCCACCAACGATATATTGATGATCGAGAGAGAGATTGAAATCCCTAAGAATATGTTCAAATATACATTAAAATATATGCACGAATGCATGGTAGGCCATGCATGTACACTAATTAATTATATATATATTATGAGGCAACTTAATCAAATGTGTTTTCATTCAAGAGAACTTGTCAAAATTCAAGTTAATTAATTTATCACGATAATTATATAATTAATTAATGAATCTAGGGATATGTTATACAACATGATCGATATATATAGGCCATGTATATTTTAATTGGTGTTAATCTACGGTTTGCTAGCTAGCTGCTATATATAGAGCATGTTTTTATTAGATCGGGTTATATCTAGTATAGTTTAGGGTTATGTGTTTTAATTAAGTAGGGTTAATTAGCTAGGGTTAGTTACATATATATGGTTTAGGGTTAATGCATGGCACAATTAATTTAATTAGAGGACCGCGAGGCACCCCTGGGCTGCTCACAATTAAGTGACGTTGGCCTATACATAGGGTTTAATTAGGGTTTAGGGTTAGCTAGGGTAGAGGGTTAGGGTTAGGGTTTAGGGTTTAGGGTTTAGTGTTTAGGGTGTTTAGGGTTTAGGGGGGATTTAGGGTTTTAGGGTTGTTTAAGGTTTAGGGATCATCGATCGAGTGCGCACACACATTATTAGAGGCACCGCGCCTTTACGCATCAAGTGCATGCGTATATATGTGTGTTTTTGGGCCACCAACGATATATAGATGATCGAGAGAGAGAGAGATTGAAATCCCCAAGAATATGTTCAAATATACATTAAAATATATGCACGAATGCATTGTAGGCATGCATGCACACTAATTATATATATATTATGAGGCAACTTAATCAAATGTGTTTTCATTCGAGAGAACTTGTCAAAGTTCAAGTTAATTAATTTATCACGATAATTATATAATTAATTAATGAATCTCGGGGATATGTTATACAACATGATCGATATAGGCCATGTATATTTTAATTGGTGTTAATCTACTTTGCTAGCTAGCTGCTATATATAGAGCATGTTTTTATTAGATCGGGTTATAGCTAGCTAGTATAGTTTAGGGTTATGTGTTTTAATTAAGTAGGGTTGATTAGCTAGGGTTAGTTACATATATATGGTTTAGGGTTAATGCATGGCACATTTAATTTTATTAGAGGATCACGAGGCACCCATGACCCGCTCGATCGATGCACAATTAAGTGTCGTTGGCCTATACATAGGGTTTAATTGGGGTTTAGGATTAGCTAGGTTTAGGGTTAGGGTTAGGGTTAGGTTTTAGGGTCTAGGGTTTAGAGTTTAGTGTTTAGGGTGTTTAGGGTTTAGGATTAGGGATTTAAGGTTTTAGGGTTGTTTAAGGTTTAGGGATCATCGATCGAGTGCACACACATTATTAGAGGCACCTAAGAATATGTTCAAATATACATTAAAATATATGCACGAATGCATGGTAGGCCATGCATGTACACTAATTAATTATATATATATTATGAGGCAACTTAATCAAATGTGTTTTCATTCGAGAGAACTTGTCAAAATTCAAGTTAATTAATTTATCACGATAATTATATAATTAATTAATGAATCTGAGGGATATGTTATACAACATGATCGATATATATAGGCCATGTATATTTTAATTGGTGTTAATCTACGGTTTGCTAGCTAGCTGCTATATATAGAGCATGTTTTTATTAGATCGTTATATCTAGTATAGTTTAGGGTTATGTGTTTTAATTAAGTAGGGTTAATTAGCTAGGGTTAGTTACATATATATGGTTTAGGGTTAATGCATGGCACAATTAATTTAACTAGAGGACCGCGAGGCACCCCTGGGCTACTCGATGCACAATTAAGTGACGTTGGCCTATACATAGGGTTTAATTAGGTTTAGGGTTAGCTAGGGTAGAGGGTTAGGGTTAGGGTTTAGGGTTTAGTGTTTAGGGTGTTTAGGGTTTAGGGATTAGGGATTTAGGGGTTTTAGGGTTGTTTAAGGTTTAGGGATCATCGATCGAGTGCGCACACACATTATTAGAGGCACCCGCGCCTTACGCATCAAGTGCATGCGTATATATGTGTGTTTTTGGGCCACCAACGATATATAGATGATCGAGAGAGAGAGAGATTGAAATCCCCAAGAATATGTTCAAATATACATTAAAATATATGCACGAATGCATTGTAGGCCATGCATGCACACTAATTATATATATATTATGAGGCAACTTAATCAAATGTGTTTTCATTCGAGAGAACTTGTCAAAATTCAAGTTAATTAATTTATCACGATAATTATATAATTAATTAATGAATCTGAGGGATATGTTATACAACATGATCGATATATATAGGCCATGTATATTTTAATTGGTGTTAATCTACGGTTTGCTAGCTAGCTGCTATATATAGAGCTTGTTTTTATTAGATCGGGTTATATCTAGTATAGTTTAGGGTTATGTGTTTTAATTAAGTAGGGTTAATTAGCTAGGGTTAGTTACATATATATGGTTTAGGGTTAATGCATGGCACAATTAATTTAATTAGAGGACCGCGAGGCACCCCTGGGCTGCTCGATGCACAATTAAGTGACGTTGGCCTATACATAGGGTTTAATTAGGGTTTAGGGTTAGGGTTAGGGTTAGGGTTAGGGTTTAGGGTTTAGGGTTTAGTGTTTAGGGTGTTTAGGGTTTAGGGATTAGGGATTTAGGGTTTTAGGGTTGTTTAAGGTTTAGGGATCATCGATGTAGCACACACATTATTAGAGGCACCCGCGCCTTTACGCATCAAGTGCATGCGTATATATGTGTGTTTTTTGGGCCACCAACGATATATAGATGATCGAGAGAGAGAGATTGAAATCCCCAAGAATATGTTCAAATATACATTAAAATATATGCACGAATGCATTGTAGGCCATGCATGCACACTAATTATATATATATTATGAGGCAACTTAATCAAATGTGTTTTCATTCGAGAGAACTTGTCAAAGTTCAAGTTAATTAATTTATCACGATAATTATATAATTAATTAATGAATCTCAGGGATATGTTATACAACATGATCGATATAGGCCATGTATATTTTAATTGGTGTTAATCTACGGTTTGCTAGCTAGCTGCTATATATAGAGCATGTTTTTATTAGATCGGGTTATAGCTAGCTAGTATAGTTTAGGGTTATGTGTTTTAATTAAGTAGGGTTGATTAGCTAGGGTTAGTTACATATATATGGTTTAGGGTTAATGCATGTCACATTTAATTTTATTAGAGGATCACGAGGCACCCATGACCCGCTCGATGCACAATTAAGTGTCGTTGGCCTATACATAGGGTTTAATTGGGGTTTAGGATTAGCTAGGGTTTAGGGTTAGGGTTAGGGTTAGGTTAGGGTTTAGGGTCTAGGGTTTAGGGTTTAGTGTTTAGGGTGTTTAGGGTTTAGGGTTAGGGATTTAAGGTTTTAGGGTTGTTTAAGGTTTAGGGATCATCGATCGAGTGCGCACACACATTATTAGAGGCACCGCGCCTTTACGCATAAATTGCATGCATATATATATATGTGTGTTTTTTGGCCACCAACGATATATAGATGATCGAGAGAGAGAGATTGAAATCCCCAAGAATATGTTTAAATATACATTAAAATATATGCACGAATGCAAGGTAGGCCATGCATGCACACTAATAATATATATATATTATGAGGCAACTTAATCAAATGTGTTTTCATTCGAGAGAACTTGTCAAAATTAAAGTTAATTAATTTATCACGATAATTATATAATTAATTAATGAATCTCAGGGATATGTTATACAACATGATCGATATAGGCCATGTATATATTAATTGGTGTTAATCTACGGTTTGCTAGCTAGCTGCTATATATAGAGCATGTTTTTATTAGATCGGGTTATAGCTAGTATAGTTTAGGGTTATGTGTTTTCATTAAGTAGGGTTGATTAGCTATGGTTAGTTACATATATATGGTCTAGGGTTAATGCATGGCACATTTAATTTAATTAGAGGACCGCGAGGCACCCCTGGCCTGCTTGATGCACAATTAAGTGTCGTTGGCCTATATATAGGGTTTAATTAGGGTTTAGGGTTAGGGTTAGGGTTTAGGGTCTAGGGTTTAGTGTTTAGGGTGTTTAGGGTTTAGGGATTAGGGATTAGGGTTTCAGGGTTGTATAAGGTTTAGGGATCATCGATCGAGTGCGCACACACATTATTAGAGGCACCCGCGCCTTTGCGCATAAAGTGCATGCGTATAGTTTAGGGTTATTTGTTTTAATTAAGTAGGGTTTGATCAGCTAGGGTTAGTTACATATATATGGTTTAGGGTTAATGCATGGCACATTACATATAGTTTAAATCTCAAGAATGTTTATACATGATAGGCCATATGTGCAAAGGAATTTTTTCCCCGTGAACTTGTCAAAATTCAAGTTTATCAGTGCCAATGGAAACTAGTCCAAAAAATTACATAGAGGACCAAAAGTACTAGACAATAACTAATAGAACCTGCAACTTTACAAAAAGGACCCCAAAACATATAGAAGAAAATCAATCGAGTCTTTCTCGACCGCACATCAGATCTCTGCTCCGCATCCTTTCCAGCAACTCCGTCGTCGGGGACGCACCACTTGGGACGGTGTCGCCGGTAGTCGCCAGACGAAGGAGAAGAAGGGCCTCAGCAACGGCATATTGGCTCTGAGAAGGGCCGCTGAAAGTCCAAGATGTGCACGGGCAAGACGGATGACGCCGTCGTATGCCCCGAGCTTGTGAACTTTAGCAGCTTGACTTCCCCATTGGCCAGATCTGAAGCACTGACCAAAGCAAGCCTCACCGTTAGCGCCATCACATTGATGGCACCAGATCGGGGTTTGGCCGGCAAGATCCGCCGATTCACCATAGGCCAGATCTGAAGCCGATAACGAGATCCCCGACTCCATTGCGCCATTCTGCTCATGGGAAACACTGGATCTAAGCTTACAACAACACTAACTCCCTCGGATCCAAATTAGCTGACTCAACTTTGCTTATCTAAATATGGATGTATCCACACATGTTTTTACTCTAGATACATACACGTCTAAGGAAAGTTGAATCAATTAATTTAGTCGGAGGGTGTACAATATACAGAGAGAAGTCGGCCTCGTCTCCGGCCGGCGAGGCCGCCGGAGAGAAGGGGGAGAGGAGCCGGGGGAGTGGGAGAGACTCGAGAGAGAAAGAGAAGAGGAAGAAATGAGAGCTCCCTGGGGAAGAACATTATTTTTGTCGTTCTGCTCGTAGCTTGAAACTGAAAATTTCGGCCACGCGCCAAATCATCCCGCCGCATCCATTCGAAAATCCCGTGACCAGTTTTACCCTTTTAACCCTGGTCCGGAAGCTACAACCCACCGACCATGGAGGGCTCATTCGGTAACAATGAAATATCTTGCCTAGATCCCGAACCCTCCCCACATGCCCACACCCACCCACCAACCATTCGCCTCATTAGCTCAAAAATACTCTCACACGCCAAAGCTCGACTCTCTACAGTACTAGATCTGCTTCGCCGCCGGCATACTCCTCCACAGCGTAGCCTTGATCGTGTTGGCTGTCCACCCACCTGATCCGCTCCCCGCCGCCCTCGTCACCGACGGATCTGCTTCACCGCCGACCTCGCCACCGACGGATCTGCTTCACCGCCGACCTCGCCACCGACGGATCTACTTCACCGCCGACCTCGCCACCGACTACCTCGCCGCAGCGGCTGTATCAACTTCACCGAATACCTTGCCAGCCAACCAGATCTGCTTCACTAACGCCCGCTTCTACTAAAACGGTCGATTCATCGTCTCCCGCGTTCGCCGCCGGAATGCAAGTTGCCGCCCCGTCCACCCCGCCCGCAGCTTGGTTAGTACGCTGGCCCGTTAGATCGCGGTGTTTCTTTAGCCATGTTTTGTGTAGTTATTTGCAGATCTCATATGCCGTTAACTTTCTTGATGTTGCTTCGCATGAAGTTTGTTTAAATATTGTACAGTACAAAAGCATTATCCGGTCGCTACCATCCTGTTCATTCTACTGACACATGTGTGCATCCACATATTTATAGCCTTGTACCCATTCATTTGCTGCCAACTGTTTTTGTACTGCATGCTATTGTCGCACTGCTTTTATAGTCGTGCTATGGGCATTTCCAATCGCTTGTTCTTATACCACGTCATTAGCTCACCGCTAGCTTTTTCGTGTCTGCTATTCTCACACTGCTTTTATAATCATGCTATGTGCATTTCCAATCTGCTTGCTCTTATACCTCGTCTTTAGCTTATATAGTTATTGCTGCGTGCATGTCTGGTCTTTGTATTATCGTAGACCGACTTGTCAATGTTATTTTTCCTAGGGATTGATCATGCGAACCACTTATTAGAACATCCAACATTAACAGCGGGGACGCTAGGTAAGGTTGGAATCTGAGTTCGTGGTTGGTAATTTTGGCAGTTTACTTCCGTTATTATCTATAACCTATATGCATTGTTCCTTATGCAAGAGATTAACACTTGGAACCCTGCCATAGCAATGCCATTCATGCTTTACTATGTTTCGCCTATTTGATATGCTTGTCTTGGAGAAACTTCGAGGGTGATTTGAACCCGACATTTGGTCATTCTTAATGCCGGTTTACTTTATGTGTAAAACCTTGGCATTACCCTACTCTAAATCTGAATGTCTGAAATTCGTATCTCATGCAAAGCAACATCTAGTTGGTTTTAATCTGATATCTGGTAAATATTGGCTTATTCATTTGGCAGCTCAAGTTTTTTGTTATTTGAAACCAGCTGACTTGGTCTTAAATGTGATATCTAAACACAGATTAAGGACAATGGAGCAGGAGGATTAGCATTTCACTTGATGGCTGAACCTAAAATGATAGGCATGTTGACCACGACTAGTGCACGCAAGAGAAGGACCTGCAGTACATGCATCTTATCTTATCTTGTGCTTATTTCTGCTACATGCTGTTATCTGATCTCTACATTGCGTAATACATGTTTGAATAGTTAATTGTTGTAACTATGTTTACAATGTTACCAGAATGCAGTTTTAATGAAGCAGTCATCATTAGAAGATAGTCGCCAAAAAAGGATCTGTAGCGACCCTGTGCAACATTATGATGTAAGTTTGTGCTTAGTACAAGTTCCATACATGTCTTATTTATGCAACTTGTTATTATCTTATATCTACATTGCATAATAAATGTTTGCATAGTTCATCGTTTAACTCTTTTTGCATTATTATCGAATGCAGTGATGAAGCAATCTTCATTACCAGTGAGGCCCACAAAAAGTTCTGATCTTTCTTCGATGCATCTTCTCATAGCCGTCAACCTAGACCATTTCTTTCATCGGACAGTAAATATCTCAAGGCTGTACTTTATAAAAGACATGGTATTGTCGTTTAAGATCTGTAGCTGATATGTTGACAAAGAGTACACAAGATTCAATCAAGGCGATTGCCAAATGTCAACGTGTTATTGATGATGCTAATAGAAGTCCTCAATGATTCTATGTAATTTTTTTATTTGGGCACATTAATTGCCTTGTAATTTTCCTATTTGTTTTATTTGTGTATGTACTTGTGTGTATCATTGAAATCAGATTTTAGGCTCATGAAATTTAATGCAAGTTGACTAGTCAAACAAGTAGGGCCCTACAACAGATTGGCCGGCCCACTTATAGTAGTGTGGGACCCACTTTCATTTTGGGGGCCGCCACTTCTTTAGTAGGCCGGCCCGTTACACGATAATGGGCTCCACATGCTTATTGGGCCGCCCACTTGCTCTATGGTGGTCCCACATGGTAAATGGGCCGGCCCTTTAAGGAAGGTGGGACCCACTGTGTTTTTGGCCCACTATCTTGTTGGGCCGCCCACTTTCTATATGGTGGACCCCACACACCAAATGGGCCGCCCTTTAATAGGAAGGTGGGTGTTTTTGGCCCGGCCCACTATCTTGTTGGGCCGCCCACTTTCTATATGGTGGACCCCACATACCAAATGGGCCCCATTAACAGAATGTGGGACCCACGTGTTTTGGCCCTACCACTATCTTGCGGGCCCCATGCTATATGGTGGCCCCACATACTAAATGGGCTGCCCCTTTAACAGAAAGTGGGACCCACTGTTTGGCCCGCCCACTATTTTGTTGGGCCGGCCCACTTGCTATATGGTGGACCCCACAAACTAAATGGGTGACCCTTTAATGTGGGACCCACTGTGTTTTTGGCCCGCCCACTAGCTTGTTGGGCGCCCACTTGCTATACGGTGGACCCCACACACTAAATGGGCCGGCCTTTTAACAGAAAGTGGGACCCACCGTGTTTTTGGCCCGCCCACTTGCTTCTGGGGCCCAGTTGCTGTAAGGTGGACCCCACATGTTAAATAGGCCGGCCCATTTAAGTTTTGACCAGTCAACCTTAGAGGTTAGGCCCGGCCCACGTAACTAATGGACCAGCCCAGCTATATAGTTGACCGGTCAAACTATGTCATCTGGCCCGGCCCGCTTAAGACGTGGCAGGCCTCGTGTGGGCCTACCATCTACCACGGTTTCAGCCTTAACGCCGTTAACGGCAGCTAACGCGTCGCCACGTGTCGCTTTGCATGACGTCGCAGTCAACGGCTCCCGAAACTTCCGCAACGGTCCGATTTTCCGTGCGGAAGGCGCAAGCGTTGAAAACTCGCACGACTGCGCAGTTTCGACAACGGAACCCATATCGTCGGGTTAGGCCCATAGGCGACGAAAAATGCCCCTTAGTTGACGATTTTGGGACGTTGTCTATCAGAACTTTTCTTGTAGTGACTCCTCTCCGCCCCTGTACCGTCGCCTCCATCGACGACCTCACCGTGCACCCGCAGCACCCTCTCGTCGCTATAAAAGGAGAGCACCCCAGCCTCCATTCCTCACACCACTCGCCTCCCCTCTCCTCTCTGAGCCTCCTCGACCACCTCCCTCTCCACATTCCCGCCGGAGTCGCCCCAATTTCTCGCCGGAGCCCCGCCAGTACTGCAGCAAGGGCGCCGTCGATTGGAGCCACCTCAGGCGACGCCACCAGTACCAGACGCTCCGCCGCCGTCGACAACGTCGCCGCATCCCATCGCCGATGACTGCCGGCCACCGGTGAGCTCTCCGACCCCCTAGGCTCACCGCCAGTGAGCCTGTGTCTCGCCGGAGACGACGACGCTCGTGCGCCGTCCGATCAGGATCTAATCCTACGGCCCCCTCTCTCCCTTACCGCTTCGGCGTTTAAGACACGATGACGAGTGGAGCCCCTTGTCAGGCGGCCCACGTGTGCGAGACGCACTGCTGGGCCGGCCTTTCTCCCTTTTTCTCTCCCTGGACCGTTAAGCGTTTCCCGCGTAGCCCAATAATTCAAATTTGATTTAATCCATTTAAACTAATTCAATACTGGTGCTTGATTCCGAATTAAATAGAACAAATTCTACTGATCCAAATTTGATGAATTTTATGTTTCTGGAAAGCTTGTGAAATTCTCTATCCAACCCCACTGGTCTCCAACCCTAGTTCATTGTAGAGAAATTGCAAAAAAATAACAAGGCAGTAACTTTACAGAATTTAAACATTTTTATAAAATCAACCATGAATTATTTTGAGTTGATTCCAACTCTCAAAAATCACATTTCATAATATGACATGGTTGTTTCATATGATCATGGGCTAGAATCAAATAATGGCTATGTAGTCATTTCTAGCTCATTTTAATTATTTCAAAAATAGTATTTAAATTCCATGAGATATAGCATCTCATTTAAATCCCCTTTCCAAGTAATTCAATGTGAGGTGATGACCTTAGTATTCATGACCCCATATGTTATTACTTAAGAATATTAAATCATTTTCCAAAAGTAGTATTTAAATTGCATGAGGTGTAATACCTCTTTTAAATCATTTTCCCCAAATGATAAATATGAAGTGGTGACTTTGGTCAACCTAAGTTCATACTTTATTATTGGTGGAGATTAAATCTTAACAATATTTAATGAGAGGAAATTATTTCTCAAAGGAAATAAACAGAAAACTCTAATAAATATTTCAATGAGAGTAAATTATTTTTTAAAAGAAAACCAAGCAAACCACCATGTCAATAATATTGTGATGCTAAGTTAGCTTGTGTGAACCATTTGTGTGTTACGTGTAGTGCTTAAGAATTGTTTGGTGATTGTATACCTCGTATCCGTGTATAGACGCTAGTACCGAGGACTACCAGGAGGAGGAGGTCTACTTCGAGGAAGAAGACGAAAACTTTGATCACTGTACCACTCAAGGCAAGCTATATTAATTATTGCAAGCTATACCATTGCAAGCTTAACTAATGCAAAGCTCTACTAGAGCAAGGCACCATTACATTTTACTTTGTGTTTAATGATCCCAACCCAAGTTTTTATCTTACAAGCTTTTGACTTTGGTTTATCAAAGTTTATTTTTGATTCATGATTCACTTGGTCTAGATATGGAGTAGTACAAGAGCATCAAATTTAGCCTAGAGAAATACAAGCTAGTTAGCACCCCTCATAACTAGTTGCTATTGCTAAAACTAAAATTGACTACTCTAGATGGGAACATGTGAATCAAATGACTTTGAAAACCTTGGAATGATGATTCACTCTATTGAAAGATTTTGAGGGTGAATATGACTTGAATGACATGATAAATTTGATAAAAACTGATGATTGGGTTCGGATGTGATACCATTCCAATGTTACAAGTACCCCCACAATACCTGATTATGGGTAGGGCTTAACTGGATGTTTATGTATTTTAGTATGGGTTCCCTCTAAACAAGCGTCATAGGGGTTATGCCGAGGCTGCCTCCGTGAAATGTGAAATGACGTGAATATGAGGTGAATGTCCTACCCAAGCCCCTGCAGTTCCCAGGTTGACAGTTTATCTTCACTGGGAGGCCAAACTCATGGGGGAGGTGCCTATACTAGGGTATGTAAGTGAAATGTTATGGTTGATGATCCGCATACTGAGTATGATTATTCAGAGCTATCTATGACGGATTTAATCAAAAGTTGTGGCACAAGTGTACAACCTCTGCAGAGTGTAAACCTATTCGAATAGCCGTGTCCACGGTTACAGACGATTGGAAAGGCCATACTGTTCCGTCATCAGACCATTTTCAAAATATGACATATGACTGGTGACTTGAACTTGAAAGGTGATTTTGACTTGATCACAACAGAGTTGTGGGAATGACACTAATGTTCCCACTTGAGTTAATTAGGCAAATAAAGAGTCTTTTACTACTAAGTGCTTGTGAAATAAAACTGGCTTTATGCAAATGAACCTAGAGCTTAGAACCCCTTTACTATGGTTGATAGTGCTTACACTAGTATTAGTTTGCGAGTATTTTAAAATTACTCATGGCTTTGTCTCTGGCTATTCAAATGGCCAGACTATGAAGAGGAGTACCAGTACCAAGAAGATGGACAGCAGGACGTCTACGATAACTAGGACTACCTCCTGACATCAAAAGTTGCCCGTGAAACAGATGGACCGCGACCGCTACTTCGCTTCCGCTATGTGTTGTGTAATTGATCATTAGATCAACTATTGTATTAAAACTGGATCATGTGATCCCTGGTTGTAAGACGATTATGGTTTGTAAATGAATGATGTTCTGTGATATCAATCTATTATGTCTCGCAAAAACAATATTCCTGGGATTGCGATGTATGGCATAATAGACATCTGGACTTAAAAATCCGGGTGTTGACAAAGGTGCTGATGCGCTTCAATCTTGCCCTGGGGTGCGTCGGCTGACGGATCGCTCGGAAGGAGATATGAAGATCGATGGTGATAACGAAGATACATATGATCTGGGAGCGTGAGGCTCTTCACCTGGGGACCTGATGCTTGTAACGTGGATTTTTCGTTTTGGCATCGGCAGCTCTGTGGCTCTTCTGTCGTTTTGTTCGTTGTAGCTCATCATGTTGCAGCAGGGGAAACCTTCTTAGTTCATTTTCTCTCCGAACACTAGTTGTAGCTTGCAGTGTCCCAACCATGTGCTTTTTTTTAGATCACCATGCCACCGCCCCCATTCCATTTCCATAGAAAATGAAATGATAGTACAAAACAACAGTTTAACTTATAGCATACTCCCATCTAAAACCAGGACAAATCCCCAGAGACAGAACAAAGCAAAATGGACACCCACATTACAGTTTTTGACACACAGCACGTTTTTCTTCAGCGAGCGCCTGCCAGTGCCCGTGGCTTCAGCGTATCTAGTGTCCTTGGGCCAGCTACTAGTAACATCTTGCGCTTCTTCAGTTGCTTGTAAGAGCTGGGGCTGCCACCATCTTCACTTGCAATTGTTTCACACATCCTTCCAAGAACTCCAATTTTTTTTGCTGGACATAGCATCTGCCATCTCTCCAGTAGTTTCACCACACGCATACAGAGCACCTGCATCCCAGACCAAGAGCAATGCCCAAACAGAACATCATTTCGATGTTTCCAAGTTGGCCACATAAGAGCAACAACAATCATGTTAGTAACGACATTCTTTTGATTGCTAATCCAAAACCTGGCAATACTTTCAAAATTGACCCCAAGGTTCTTTCCAAGCAAAGTTGAAACGTCTATCCACATGATTTTCATAATATCACAAGAAAAGAACATATGGTTAACAGTTTCCTTTTTAGAGCATAAAAGGCAAGTTTTATCAGGAATATTATGCCTTTTCGTAAGGTTATCACGGGTAAACAATTTATTGTGTGATAACAGCCAGAGAAAAACATAGACCCTAGGGGGCACATTAAGCTTCCACACCGCAGGGATAAACATCGGAGTCACCCCACGGTAATTGAGAACCGCATACAACGATTGAGAGCTATAAACGCCAGAGCTATGAAGCTTCCACACTAAACTATCACATCTGAAAGTCGGATAGAAGAAACAATTTGTTCCAGTTGATACCACTGATCCATCATGTTTTCGTTGAAAACTCCCCTAAAGGTTAGTTTCAACATATTTCCATCCCATACTTCTTTAATTCTTACATCTTGTTGGTTACACACGTAGTATTCGTCCCAAAACATGATAGCCAAACTCGAATTACCTAGCCACTGATCTTCCCAAAACCGGATTTTGTTTCCTTTACCGACCGACCACTGATAGCCTAGTTTCGCGGCTCTAGCGGGGCCCAAAGAACACCCTTCCAAAAAGGAGAAACATCTATTTCTCTACAGTTGAAAATATTAGGACTCTCAGTGTCATACTTGAAGTCAATTATTTGCTTCCAAAGCTTGTTGTCATCTAAACTATACCTCCTGATCCACGAGGCCAGAAGACAGAGATTAAGATCTCTAATATTAGGGATACCCAGACCGCCATACTCTTTTTTCATAGTGACCAACTCCCAGTTAGCAAGGTGATACTTATAATGCCCCTCATAGTTATCCCACAAGCAATGTGCCATTTGAGAATTGATTGCTTTAATCGCCCGAGAAGGAAACTTAATAGCCGAAAGTAAATAGACAGGGATACTTGCCAGACAAGATTGTATCAAGGTTATTCTAGCAGCGTATGACAAAAGCCTACCCCTCCACCCAGCCACGTGCTTTCCTTTTGGAATAGTCCTTAGTTAGTTGCTGCTTTTGGTTCCCTGATCGTTGGTGGTTCTAAATATGGCAAAAGACCTCTGACAAACATGTTTTTCATTATCGGTGAATAATGAAAATCGATCCTTTGAGGATCGCTTGGAAAAAAAATCAATCAAAGCTGCCACTTAAGCTCTCGTATCAAATGATGCAGTCACCTAGGATAGTTATCTGTCAAATCTAAGACTATAATGTGTGTCTGAGTAGTCTTTTTTTTTTTTGGTAACTTACCCTATGGATAGGATATCTATGGACTATGGTGATCTACTCTAGAAATCTGCCGGAACACACACATTAGAGACCTATACACTAGCACATGATTGACAAACGTATGTTTGAAGGATCTGAACTGTACCTTTCTTCAGAGAGAAACATTTGCAGACTTTCCTGGAAATTCTAGCATTACAGGAGGCCAGAAGAAACAAGTAAATTTCTGTTATAATCACCAAGGCTAACCTTGCATCGCGTTGTAATTCCTGGGATCAAGACGGAGCATAATCCGGTAGATCATCCAAAACAGACGCCAAGAACAATGCTACTGTTTGACGGCTACTCCCTGAATAACTGAACATACATTCTCTGTCAGAGGCGTTTACTGTCACCGTCAACACGTACTTACGTGCGTGCGTGCGTGAGATCGACCCGACGTCCAATCCCCCAGGCACTTGCATCGATCGTCGGGTTTCTCGCTTGCAGCCGTCACTAAACTGTCTTCCGATCGACAACGACATTGTTGATAGAACCTAGACGTCAGTTAAGTGGTACTTGCAGTTGCACACTGTCACCATCGATCTACGCGTAACAATGTAAACCTGGTTTTGCCTCACTGGCTAATTAGTCATTAGGGACATTGAGAAAGGGATGGTTCGTATATCTAGGGAGAGCTTTCAGAATAGTACATGCATTGATTCGGTAGAGAAAACTGACTGACTTCAGCTCGGGCACAACTGAGCCCAAACAGATTTCCAAATTCGGTCATCAAACAACATAGACGGCACAAGTGACTTTGGCTCAATTTGATGCATGTATGGGGTCCTCGCGAGAGGTAAATCTTAATTTTAAAACCGTTAATCGTGCATGGATATCAATGGAGAAGAAATGGCATTACCCTTGGACTGACATGGTGCTTATTAGTTTATCTCAACAGATAGCAAGATAGCGCACAAGAAAGATTTCAACAGGTACATGAACGTACCTTTCTCTGCAAGTACAAAAACATTAAGATAACATATATGAACTCACAAGATACCTTACACAACACATCAGCTAAAATTTATCTCCTATAATACTGCTGCTGCTTGGCAAAACCTATGCTGGTATATCTGAAGAAATCGACAGGAAGTACCCTAGAGTACGGTCCTACGTAAGCTTGTATTTAGAAGCTATCAAGTATCAACTGCAGAACGATGCACACAATGTAGGGATGTTGAGACTCTGGTGTGATTCGTCGGGTTTAGCAATGGACGGTTGGTATCCTAAGATTCCTAGGAAAGGATTGCAATCTCGGCTCTGCCAGCAGATGGTTCTCGGAATATTCTCGGCCCCATGGTTCGTGCAAAATTCTCAATAGGATCTGGAACTTCCATTTGTTCTGAAAAATTTCTGGATTTTAGAGGAGTTGTGCAATATGATTCTGTCAGGAAAATTTGAACCATTATATTCGCATTGGCAGTTGGCGACAGTGGCGGATCTAGGATTTTACGTTAGGGTGGGGCAGCTATACATATTTTTTGCAGTACCTCAAATATAATATAATGATGTACAAATATTAAATTTACTATAATTTTCATTAGAAGCTGCAGATTCATAAGGTTACAATGGGAGAATCAATTCAATTATCATGATTAAAGTTTGCATAACCTAATACTACTTACCTACAATAGTAATTTGCTCGTTTGTAGCAGCCAATGTACAAAATGCAATCTTTTTTACTACATGTTTCCAAAAAGAGATGCAATGTCTCCTTATTCTACCTGATTCAAATTTTCTACAACATACCATTACAAATCAATTCCGTTTCAAAAAAAAAAATCTAATCAATTCATCAATTCTGTAATTATATTGAATAAAGTTCTGAATTTGTGGATCAGTAATGAATGATTCTGTGATCAAATAGCTATTCAAGATTTAAAAAGAAGAGCCAATGAACCGGCACTGAACCGAAGAGAGGAATTTGTTAACATAGACTGTGTACACAACTAGGGATTACCAATCGTGCTTTTGCATCTTGATGCGCACAATACTCCTGTAGTGTACTCGTCCGCCATGTGCCCCTATTGCAGTCATCGTCTCCCTTTCTACCTGTGATGCCGGCTGCCGCCTTGCACCGTGATGCCGTCACCAACCGCCTTGTTTTTCTTGGTCATGGTGCAGCGATGGCCGGTGATGTGATCAGATCTTTCGCAGGGCTTCGTCTAAGCTGGGTTAGCATCGACAGTTCGCGTTGTTGTTTGTCGATTGGATCTCTGTTTTGTTTGGGAAGCCACCAAGGCGTTCGGGACATGGCAACTGGTCTGGTGAGTAGTCGATTCAGAATTTTTTTCCACCGTAAATATTGTGTACTATGGACTATTGGGTCAAATTCTTAGGGTGGGGCGTGCCCCACCCTTACACCCTGCTAGCTACGCCCCTGGTTGGCGATGTCACCAGCGTCTTTATTAACAGTTCAGTCGATTCTATGGCAGTGTAGAACGTTATGGCTTTGGTAGCCGCCAAAGGAAAAAAAAGAAAAATAATGTGATGAAGAATCTATAAGAAAACACGCTGGATCAATAAAACAAAGAGAAGAGTGGTCAAAATTTATTCTTGGAGATATTGACCCGGAACCTTGCTCCATCCAAAATTTCATACTGGCCCCCTTTGTTTGGGCTTTGGATTCTGAGATTCTGCTGTCAATCTTGATTCCTGAGAATCAGCTGTGATTCTTGATTTTCGAGAATCAGAAGCTGTCTATTTGTTTACGCTGCTGTGGGATCTAAGAATCAGAATTTGTTTGTTTACTTTGTTGTTTAGGCAGCTTTACGAACCATAATTAATGAAAAATGTACGTTATATCTTTATTTGTGCGTGTTCTAGTTATTGGTTATGTTGGGGTTTCATCGAAATGACAAGTATGTATACAAATATTTGAGAAATTGAAACCGTCATCCAAAAGTGTTAATTGGATATATGCAATTGCAATTTTCAGCAATTTGAGAAACACCTACAATTTTCATCTTTTGAAAAACGCCATTACAATTCCATGTACATTTCATAGATGCCATTATGATCAGTTATACACACATACCGGCCAATATACACCCGTATTTCCCATTGTACATACATATAAATGGTGCCCCCACCCAAATCAGCCTATGAAGAAAGCATTTGAAAAACTTGAGACAAATTAAAATTACCTAAAGCATGCGATAAAAAATGGAGAAAATAATAAGTAATCTTAAAGCCACACGATTAAAATATCAATTACAAAGCTTCAGGTTCAACAAACTATCACATGCATATAGGAGCATCTGTCCAGGTCAAATGGCCATCACAAAACGTTCAACCCAGCTCCAGGATCAAATGGCCATCACTGACGTTGAACACAGCTCCAGGATCAAATGGCCAATCACAAATAATTAACATACGTACAGAAATACAGCTCTAGGCTCAGAGTTGTACATACTTTGCTCCCGTGCAGTTCCACCTAATCAGCAGTCAAGAATGGGAGGTCCAGGTAACACAAATAGATGGCAAACTACTATACTGAGACCAAAAAATTGAAGAGCCAGCGAACCAAGAATTGAGGATTGTTACGTACAGGGAGGGAAGATTGGGAGCCGCAGTCATCGTTGCTGTCCAAGAATCATCCATCCGGTCGGATAGGTGAGCCAGGGGATGAGGAAATCAGGTGTTGGCTGCCAGGATGGACAGGCGTTGGAGCGGGCGTGGCCGGATGAGCGGGGCGTCGTGGAGCGGGGCGTGGCCGGATGAGCGGGAGCCGGCGGCCGGACGCACGGGTCGGCGGCCGGGAGGAGCGGATGGGAGGAGAGGAGGTGGCGGCCGGCCAAGCGGGCGCGAGGCGGCGCCCTGATGCGGGGCGACGGGATCCTGAGCGAGGCTACGCGTGGGTCGGGCGGACGAAGAAAACGGTTCGGCCAAAAAAAGCTCGGGAATCACCTCTTTTCTCAATTCTCAGATTGTGGTACTCTCTGTGTATTTTTTAGAATTAATTCTGGATAATTTGTGCACTGTAAAGGACTGTTTGTTTCAGATTCTAATTCTACAATAGCTAGAATCCAAGAATCAAGAATTTAAGCCCAAACAAAGGTGAATGTTCAAGAGTTTATCGTGCAGTTCTACCCTAATGTGAGCAGTATAATGTCAATATTGAAGTTTTTCTTTCAATATAAACCCACCATCCGATGTTTCAAACCTTACCCAATGATAAAATAATTTTCTACTCTGTGAATCATGTAGTAAAAAATGAAGTAAAAAATGTGTAATGGAGCATTTGATTTTCTAAAGTTGGCAACTTGATAGTTTGTGAGTTTATTCGATTCGACGTATACTTTAGCTAGTTTATCAATGAAATTAGATTATTCTACAAAAGCAACACAAAGACAGAGATATTAGACCTGCTCTGCCTCCTCCCGTGAAAGAAGCATAGGCGGCGGCTAGGGTGAAAACCCTAGCAGCCGTCGTCGTCTGCCTCATCTTCTTCGTCTACGACCGGGAATCGACAGGTCCTGCCTCCTCTGCTAGCCGCTCCGGCGAAGGGAAGGAGTGGGGACCTCGGACCTATAGCCGGCGATGTAGAACGGTCCCTAAAGTTAGAGTTTGGTCAATCGGCATCGTTGTTATGGTGGCTATGGCGGCGTTGTTCGAGACAAGAATAAGGTATACCCGTCTCCTCATCCACCTTGCCAGCGGCTATCTCGCCGGTGACGTTGAGGAGGGTGGGTATTCGTCTGGTCGCCACTTCCATGGAGTGGTGGATCTCCTCTAGTCTATTGTGTTATATGTTTGGTGTTAGAAGATTATGATCAATTCAAGGATTCAATAGCGACAACTTTGGGTCAGGTCCTTAGGAGCACGTGCACAAAGACTTTCCGACTGTCATCAACGACATCATGCTGGCTACGGTAAGAGAGTGGCGACAACGACGTGTTGGCGGCTCGCTCTGACAACAATAGCGGTAGGTGGTCCAAATTCGATGTAATTTTTATTAGGTTTTAGGTGGTTTGTACTTCTTATGAATTAATGAAATAAATTCTAATCTTTCGCGCAAGAAAAAGAAGTAGAAAGCAACACAAAGACACCAAATCTGTTTCATAACCAGACCGTCCATTCCAGAGTTCAGAGTATGTGCAACTACCTACAGTTCGACTACACGACCGCCTAATCCTTATCGATACCGCTGCTCGATCACTTTGCAGAGCGCACGCCTCGACGTTGTCATGTCTCTTCCGGTGACGAATGGGTGAGCGAGGAGGTCCGCAACGGTAGCCCGCTTCCGGTGGTCCTTGTGCAGACAGGCGGCCACGAAATCCCGGAGCGACGGCGACGCCGCGCCGTCGGGAATTGCCGGCAGCTTGTCGAAGCAGATGGCCCACATAAGCGCCGGAAAGGTCGGCTTCTTCCCAGCTGGGAGCAGCGGGTACCGGCCCATCAGGAGCTCCAGGACGATCAAGCCAAGGCCCCAAACGTCGGCGGCGTATGGGTCGATGATGACCTCCTCCTCGCCGTCGTGCGAGGGCTCCGTGTCAAAGCGCTCCGGGCTCATGTACGCGGCGGTGCCTTCGTAAGCCGCCCGGTGGGTGCCGGCGCGGGAGACGACCTCGGCGATGCCAAAGTCTGCAATCTTGACCTGCCCGGCCCTGCTGACCAGGAGGTTGGCCGGCTTCATGTCGCGGTGGACGACGCGGCGGCTGCGGAGGTACGCCAGGCCGGAGAGCGCCTGCGCAGCCACCTCCGCCAGCGCCGCCTCCGGGAAGCCACCGCCGACGAGCGAGTCGAGCGAGCCGCCGTCCATCAGCTCGAGCAGCAAGGCGGAGTCGCCGGACGCCGTCGGGAGGACGGAGTGGCACCGGACGATGTGCGGGGAGTCGACGCGGCGGACGACTCTTACCTCGTCGGCGGCGCCGGGGTGGCCGCGGTGGATGATCTTGAGGGCGTAGAGCGCCGACGTGCGGCGGTGCGAGACCTTGTGGACGGTGCCGCCGTTCCCGCTCCCAAGGACAGAGAGCCGTTCGAAGTCGAGCTGGCGGAACTCGCTGTCTGGTCGAGCCGCTGCCGACGTGGACGGCGTCTCCGCGGTGACCGCCGGCGCCGGGGCGGGGCACCTGAAGGCGCACGACGTGGGTACATCAAGCTTGAGGTGCAGCTGGGGAAGCTTTCTTTCTCTCGCAGCTGCCATGATACTGATCGATCGCCGTCCACCTTGCTTGTTTAGATGATGTCTTTGCCAAGTGAGTATTTGCGAGGAGATTGATTAGATGATGTCTTCCGTTGGAGGGGATGATCCTTGCTTTATACTTCCGCTGTGGCTGGCGGCGCAAGTACCTTGATTTTGCTGGCCGTGCTGTGATGTCGATGTGTAACTGAACTCCTGTTCTTTTAAAATCTTTGTTTTGAGAACGACGTAAAATCCTTCTAATTAACTGGTGCAAGAAGTGGATATTAATGGAGTTGTTGAGTATTGAACTTGAGGAAATTCATGATTCAACGTTTGATTGATACATGTAGGATGGAGACCTACATGGTGCAAATTCTTGGAGGAGAAGGTTGTGAGCTACGGTCTAGGTACACCTATTCAATTTTAGACATGATTTTGTGGCATTACAATTGTGATGAAATTCTCAGAAAAATCAGGAGTGCAATGCAACTTTGTATAATATCAGGAAAAAGAATCAGGAATAAAAACAATTAATATGTAAGCACACCATTATATAGTAGCGAATTATTAATAATATCTAGCTTTGGCCAAACTTTATAAAATTTGATTTGGCCAAACTAAGGGCATGTACAATGGTAGAGAAGGCATGCCTTCCCTTACTCCGCCACATCAGCTTGAGAAGGCATTAGATATAAGTCATACAATGCATTATCTCTTACAGCCATCTCTAGCAATTAATACGAATAATTAAATTTTGGTAGGAAATTTGTTGTTAAGGGAAGACATATGTGATACAATGGAGAAAATAGTCTTCCCTTATTTACTAAGCAAAAAATCTAACATGGCATCTCTAAGGGAATGTTGACATCACCGCATTGTACGTGCCCTAAAACACATGTAGCTTCAAATAAAATTAGTAACATAAAGGAAACATATGGAGACAAAATGCATAATCATTGGTAGTATTAAGAGTACGCAATTAACAGGATAGATAGTGAGCGAGCGATTAGGGCATGTACAATGCGGTGACGTCGGTCATCTCTTGGAGCTGCCACATAGGATATTTGCTGAGTTAGAGGAGAAAAAATGGAGAAAAAGAAGGTTCACATCCCTTACCTAAGGGACGGTCCCATTGTACCGCATGCCTTCCCTTAGCAACACAATTTCATTCTAAAAATTAATTGATTATCATTAATTGCAAGAGATTAAAATTAAAGATAATGCATTGTACAAGTTATAGTCATTGTCTTCTCTAGATGTACCATTATACATGCCTTTATACTCCCTTCACAAGACAAATCGATGTAGTACTAGAATTGACATGGTATTCAAGATGCAACTTTGATCATCAATTCATATGTAATATATGTATAAAACATGAAATTTGTAATATTCTAGCTATATTTCTATAGAGAAGCCCATATATATATGATACTAAATTTCTTATTCTAATGATTAAAACTGCATTTGTATTGAAAAAATTTAAAATTTGATCGAAGAATATGAAAAAAACATGTACTAGTGATATGGAGATAGTAGGATGCAGGGTCCTTACTTTTCTTTGCATCCATTTGATTAATTTTTGAACAGCCAAAAATGACGTGATATATTTAGGTCGTAAAGTCGTAGAGTCGCATACTAGAATCATTATCCTGACAAATATGCGATTCACAATCATCACGTGCATGGTTTAGACGTCGCCACACAATTAAATCGATGCATACAACGAGTAATGAATCATCATCTTCTCCCTATCCTTTGCAAGTGCTCCAGCGGCCGACAGTTTCCTAGATGTTTATCCATTCCGCAAAGATTATAGTAGTATCATGGTGGTGCGGCACTGTGAGATTAATTAACCAGCTAAAATCTGATTCGATATCAACCCAATACGCTCCGGGCTTGGAGGCTACCGCCGGCGCTAACGAACACTTGGCATCTTTTTTTGAATGGTGACGTGGATTTGCATTTCTTAATCGGTAAGCTTAGTGGAAAAAATATAGGCCTGATCCAGAAGATATTTTCTCCAAGGAAAGCGGAGAGGATATTTACTAGTACTGGCGTAAGATGCAGACGGGCGGTCGAAGGAATGAAAATAAATAAAACTGAAGATGCATGACAGGTAGGACTAGGACGGAGAGACGCTGACGGATGCCGCCATTGTTGGACCAGCAGATCATATCGAGTTCAGCACAATCCTTCAAGGAAAACGCGGCTGCAACGCAGCAGGCCCATCAGGAACGACCGCTCGCACGCCTAATTTAGCTTAGCACACCAGGTTGGTCCGAGACTGGTTTGGGTCGTGGATCTGATCTGCATTGCGTTAATATAATCTTTTCTGCTCATTACACGTGTTAGTATGATCCAAATACAATGTACAAGCCGTAGCAGAAAGTGTATCACGCGTCAGAATTCCTGTATTGTTCTTCTCCCACTGCCTCCGCAGCTGTCCAAAGAGAGTTAGAGATAAACATCTATAACCTTAGCTTCAGGGGATAAGAAAATAAATAAGCATGCATCGCTTTGATGCATAGTCTGGGATATGCCTCCATTTCGAAGAAAAAAAGCTTGAACGAGATGACCATGGGTGTGCGTTGGTGTGGGTGGGAGCCTAACCTGATAATGAAAAAGTTTCACCCCAGTTGCTATTGCAGCTTTGCAGGAAGAGAGAAGTCCAATTTACCCCCCTAAACTTGTCTCAAAGTTCAGCTTACAACCCTCAACTTTACTTTGGTTTAACTTTCAACCTTAAATTCTAAAAATGGTTCAGAATCACCTCTTGCATTATATTAAGCTGGTTTTTCTTGTACCGTGTATGTTGTATGTTAATGAGTTGGCACAGTATATTTGAAGAAAACCCGCTAACTGACGAGAAAACCCGGTTCAAAACATGTCAAAAAAGGGTAGAAGGTTCAATTTCAAATGGTTTATAGAATTCAGGGTGGAAGATTGAACCAAAGTAAAGTTGAGGGTTGTAATCTAAACTTTAAAACGAGTTTAGGGGGGTAAATTGGGCTTCTCTCTTGCAGGAAATATAGTTTTGGTCCAAGAAAGACCGAACAGTTTGATGAAATATAAAATATACTCCGTAGTTAGGACCTTTTATTGATTTCACGTTTAAGGTCTAAAGGAACCTAGTCGTGAGAGGAATTATTAAAATATATTGTATAGACTTTTTCATCAGTTCAGTCTTTTGTTTGCGGAGCCCTGGTGCATCCATTCAACGTAGTTTCAAAAAAAACGAAACCGTGTCTAGGAGGAACTAGACACCTCTTTGATATAGTAGAAGCGGGACTTGGCGTGACAATTCCGAAATTTGTCCCTGGAATCGAACTCTGGATGTTAGGGTGCGTCACTACGACCTCAACCACTAGGCTAAGTCACAAGTCCACATTTTTTTTTTTTTTTTTTTTTTTGAAGTCAGAACACATATATTAATAAACAAACAGGCCGCCTCATTAAAAACCTTCCAGTCCCCTTCGGTGCCCTGGTAAGGAAAAGAGTGCGAAAGAAACCTGTTGTTTTCGAGATTACAAAGTGTTCAAACGCAACCCACTAACCAAGGAGAAACTCACACTCCTGCCTAATCAACTCCAACACACCAGTAGGAGCTGAAGCACGTAGCATACCACTAGCTCCAGACTTCCCTAACTGCGCAAGGCCATGAGCCACAGCATTGCTCGCCCTATCTACCTTCACAACATTAATATCTTGGTAGATCTTCAGAAGTTCACATGCTTCATCATAGGAAGTCCAGCTCAAGGAACGGTTTTGATCATGGCCCGTTATTCCCTGTACCACGCGGAGGCAGTCTGTCTCCAGCCTTGCTGGCCACTGACGTAAGTCAATGAGATGCCGTAGGCCTTCTAAGCATGCAAGGACTTCTGCTTCTTCTGCACTTGTACATATAGGAACAAATTTCCATTCTGTGAGAATCACCTGGCCCTTCCAATCACGTATGGCTACACCTAAGCCCGCCCTCTTGGAAGATGGATCCCAACCAGCATCAACATTAGCCTTGAGACACCCTTCTGGAGGAGCTTTCCACGTGGAGGAAGGTATCAAGCTTGCCTGTCCAGGGCTTCCTCTCCCCTGGCTATTTTCCTTAGCATGAACTGTCAGGTTTTGGGGCGGTGCAGCGATGAAGGATTCGTAATAATTTGCAATATAACGCGCTGAAGCCACAATTGATGCTTTACCGTCACCATAAACCACATTGTTACGGTGATGCCAGACCCGCCATAGCAAGAAGATCATCCGATCTCTATCCGCACTTGATAAATTCCCAAGAAGGTTCAGAAACCACTCATGATCAGAGAACCTTAAGTTTTCTTCCGCCGGCAATATCCACACTTTCCTAGTCTCGTCTCTCAGGGCTCGGGCCAGCGTACAATGTAACAGAGCGTGATGAGCACTCTCGTCCTCCTGGCCACAGATACTGCAGACCGGGTCTACTGTGGGAATTCTCCGGTGTAAGCCAAGGCGAACGGCAAGTGAATCTGTCGCCACCTTCCAAGCAAAAACCCGAAGCTTCTGGGGAACCTTAGCTTTCCAGACCAGGTTCCAAACACCTCTGTCACCGGAGGGTTCAGAGCTTGACTGGCCCCTACCCAGAGTGTCAATAGATGGCTGAAGGCCCAACTTAAACGAGGTTACTACATATGCACAGGCTAAACCTGATCAAAACCAGGTAAAGAATTGCAGTGAAACAGCCGTAGCAAGCTACAAAACCATTTAAACCTTTCCTGACTTGGAGGAATTAAAAAACACAACAGTATTAGAAGTTGTGTAACATGGGAAAGGATCGAGTTACCCTGCTGTGTAGTACTTCCGGCTCTTGTCATTGGATGGAGAAGAGAATGGCACAAATTTTTTTTGGCGTTGTCACGTTGCAAAAAAGAACCTTGCATTATATCAGAACTAACCCAACCCCGCCTTTCATCAAAGTTTCAAATAGGAAATGTATAGTTTGGAAAATATACGAAACTTGATGAAGCCGAATGAGATGAATTGCGGTTTGATGTCGATAAAATAGAAGGTTGGATTACGGGCCAATTTTTAACAAATAGAGTGTACTTCTTGCAAATATAACAACGGTTGGCATATCAACTAGACATTAACGGTGTGATAGGATTACCGGGACACTTAGATACACTCTCATGGTGATTTATTGAATCCTGCAAGAAATATAAAAAAACATGAATTTGTATCAGATGGTGTTTGATTACGCCGTGGGGAAAACGCGAGGATGTTTCTGAACAATTAGATGTATCCTACACTTTAAACTTAAAAAATTCCAATAAATCATACTCGGTGACTACCTTCAAAATTGCAATGCTATGTATTTACCATGTGAAAGTTTTCTATGGTTTCCAAATCCTACAACCAAACATGTTTTCTACAGTAGGATTTTCTTAATGATAACAACTCTTGGAGATTAATAAACGCCCCTTTGGAAAAGGGGCACGGAGCCTAAAGCCGGAAAACTCCTATTTGTGGACATTCCAATGATGGATCAATGCAAATCTCCCAACTGATAAGTTAAGGGGTGACCGGATGACCAACTGTAGCCCTCGATAAATACAATGGATAGTCATTTCCAATGGTTTCTGTTCACGTGAAGCCTAATAGTGCAAGCTACGTTTTGATCTGAAGCTTTGCATTCTCCTTAAAGCCCAATCCACGTCGACATCGCCTTCTGACCAGCAGGCAGAAGTCAGTGGCATTGGCATTGGCAACATCAACGGAAATACGTAATCAGGCTGTGGATGATGATCGTCTAACCAGCTGGCAGCTGCGCTACAATAGCCGGGAAGAAATCGTCGTGATTTCTCTTGCTTTTCTCGTCGTCAAGCACAAGGGGCCTCCGCGCACCTAGGACTCTAGGAGTGCCAACGTTCAGATTATACTGCAAAAACCATTTACCCAAGTATGTTCCAGAGAAAAATTAATCAGAGGTCATGGCTATATTCTTACTTTGAAGAAAAGCTCTTGATAGTTTCTTCATACTTGCGATGTTACTTCGAATGCAACATCCCATTTAATCATAGTTCTCGCAACACCATACGGTTTCAAGCAATTAGGAGTTCAGAACGTGGGAACTTGCAATATCCAAGCTCCACCATTTCTCACCCAAAAAAAACACTGCATTTGTCTTTCAAGCAAGACCTCATGGGTAACGTTGCAATTGCAACTATATTCTCAAATTACAAGAGGGGTTAATACAAATGGAACTTAAGTTACCACACAGTTAGCACAATACATCTCATAGTAGGAAACTATATATTTAACACGAAAGTTGCATTCTCTATATTGTATCGAAAAACAAGAAAACCTTCCAGTGGTCTAGTATAAGAAAACTGATGGGAACATGAGGGTAGCATTCTAAAATTTACATCACACTATAGGTTACAAACACCCTGTTTTTGCTCCAGTACAGTGGCGTAAAAGGATCTATATATGGAACAAGTAACAATAAACGAATGAAACACGAGATGACGCGACTAACATTCTATTTGCTGGATCACACAGCCTGGAGCTTCTGCTCATCCATTGATTCCACGGGAAGAACTGCAGGCTCCCATGAAGAGTGCTCATCAAGGTGGATCTTCGCATAGTCACTGACGAGCCCATTCCTCTCTTCCCACATGATTGCTTTCCTCTCCTCTTCGGCTCTGTCTACCTTATCTTTGGTCATTGAGCTCATGTCACCTGCTGCCTTGGTAACCATGCCAAATGCGCTGGTTAGCCATGAAGCACCAGCTGAGACATATTGGTTGCCCATGAGAGCAGAGCCTGCAATGCTGGCTTTCTGCTCTGCAGCAGCCAGAGCAGACTTTGTGATTTCTGAGACCTGATAGCGCTCATCCACTTCCTTGACCTTGCTGCCAACAACAGCCCTGCCCAGGTTGATCTTGTCGCTCAGGCCATACTGACGGTCTAGAGATGCGACGGTGGCACTAGCATTGGACAGGATGTTGTGACGCTCGTCAAAAGATCTTGCTACGTTGAGAGCATCTTTGCTGAGGACAAAACCCTTGGCCATCATGCTGCTGACAACATCCTCTGCCTTCCTGACTGCAGATTCAGTAGATGTTGATCTTTGTCCCTGCACCAGCAAGGACATGTACAAAAATTCAGAAGAGTGAAACATCACTTAAAACATTGTCAGGGTAGAGACTAACTAATTCTGTAGGAAAAAATGATCATCAACTGGTTTTAAGCGAACTACAGTACATTGAATTAAGCCACAATGCATGCATCTGTATTTCTCTTCTCATAGACATACTGACCTGAATCTAATTATATGTTAGTTCAGAAACTTTCTTACAATGGTAAGAAGCTGAATCAATGCTAGATAAATATTTATTAAATATTTGGTCATTGAACTGCCAAAACAGACAAATGCCAATCCACCCAAGGAAACCAAGTTCATAGAAAATCGTTGGTTAGTAACAGCAAGACAGATTCTACTTTTATTTTTACTAGTACAAATGCCCATGCGTTGCCACGGGTACAAAGAAGCATTAGCACTACTAAAAGAATGCACAATAATGAGTTTGCTTGCAAAGCTCATTTCTGGCAAATAAGAAGGACATTGGTCCAAATCCACAACTGCTTTCCTTACAGGAATAACTTCACTGGAAACAGTTATAATAATCATCTAGCTCACCCTTCAAAAGAATAATCATCTAGCTCTTCTTCAGTTTAAGAGGCTAAAGGAACACCTGGCCTCAAAGTTTTTCCAATTTTCAATGCAACAACAAATAATGATGTGCAATTCAAGTACGAATAAACATTCTTACCGTTGATTGATTGCAGGCTTCAGGAGGCAACTGATAGTTCTCAACCGGAGTTATACTGACAGAAAGATCAACAATTGTTGCCCCCTGTAGGTCATAATCAGATGATTGTCAGCCATATATCAGACAAAGAATAGTGAAATAAAACTGCAATTAATAAAAAGTAGAGCCTGCCTAAGGTCATAGAAAACCCTAATCGATCAATATGATAAAAAAAAATGAGTTGAACTTGAACATACTGAGAGAAGCACAGCAGTGTCTGCTCCTTGTGAGTCCTTAAAAGTGACGTAAGCAAGTTGTGACCAATCAGATTCGCTGATGAAAACATAAGCAATCATTAAGAAATATTCATCCAATCCTACACATACAGGCAGTGCAATCAGTAATTGTGAATTACCTTTGCATTTCAACATATTCTATATCCCCAGAGAAAGAAAAGAACTCTGTGATCTCTCTTTTCGAGGCATTCAACGAAATATTGGCAACTTTTACTGTTCTCACCTGTAAAAGATAAGCAAATGGGATGAGATCAACAGTGCTACTCTAGCACAACGGTGAAGGTAAGATGCAATATTGTAGTAATTGTACATTAGTTGAAAAAGAGTGAACTCATTTTAGCATGTGTGAAATGCAATCTTTCAAAAGTTTACACGATGATACACAAACATACAAGTAGGAATGGCAGGACACTGTCAAACAGAGTCGGCTACATGTATCAATGCAGCGACGTAGGAAACAACACATCCGTGAAGTCTCAGAAATGTTATCTGACTAAGAAAATTGTCCTTTATATTCTATTTTACTCAACAAGGAACATGTCTATTTGGATTTGCATATGCTGAACAACTTATATGATGGATCAAAATGCACTGTGACGGGAATGCTGTCTGACAAGCAAAATTGTCCCCTTGGTTCTGTTTTAATCAGAATGTAACATGTCTATTTCCATTGCATATGCTGAACGATATCACTCATGAAAATGCAGAGTGCGATGTAGTTTCCAAGTGGGAAAATCAATTACTAGTAATCGGAGACCACATGCTAAACTTTGGCTAAATAAATATGATCCAGGAACCACAATTTTAAATAAATGTGATTAGCGCCTTTTGTATATCTAATTTTAACCTGGTGCTTCCAGTTGACAACATCAGGATTGTGACGGATAGTTGACCCATTTGAATTTAAGCTGTGATACTTTTAACATCGCACAGAAAGTATACAATGAAAATAGCCCAAACATATTTTCAAATAAATGCCCTTTACGCCTTCCGTATATTTAATTTGAACCTGACGCTTCCACTTGACAACATCAGGATTGTATGGGATAGTTAACCCATTCGAATTTAAGCTGTGAAACTACTTTTAAAAACCCGCAGAAATTGTATACAATTAAAATAGCCAAATGTAAATCCAAGGGGAATCACAGAATGAATAAGAGAACGTTGACAGCACAGATTAGATCACAGACAGGTCAAGAGCGATTGTGATGTTGTGTAGGACGGCAAATGTAATGCAGGCCAGCTGTCTTATTGCCAGGAGTGATTAATTTCTACAAATACAATATGAATGCTCTTGTTTCGAGTAGGTAATCAAAAAGAGCATTCATTGACCTCAAACATAATTTCCATAATTGATTCCAGCTAAAAGCCGCTAACGAAGGCCCGAAACAGAGTAGATACAGATACAGGCAGAGAGCATCCTAAGAAAGATGGCATTTTTTTATGTAGTAGAAAGTTTGGTATCTTACCACCATGGCACAAATCATCTATTGCTTGAAGCAAAACATCAGAAAAGCAATTCCAGGCGGAAACTGAACCGCAAAACTTATCAGATCTATCGGACTGTCTTTAACCCAGGACCGTCAGTTAGCACAGTAGTAGTGGATTAGCAGTAATCCAAATCAGGGGCACTATCCTTGATTTAGAATCAAGGATCCCGGAAACCACAAGCAAGTCCACCCTATAGGGAGCTAATCCAAATTCCCCACCAACCGGTTACGTAGCAAGCACCAACAGAATTGGGAAAAGAGCGACGCCTGCCTCGAGCATCTGGGCTGGCCTCTTGTGCATCAATGATTTTCAGCATTTGCGGCGGCGGTCTTACCGAGGAGCAGGCACCTGCCCGCATTGCGGTAAGCCCGCTATCCTTGTTCAGGGGAACGCGCGGAATCTGGCAAAGATGCTCGCTTCCGTCGGCTGCTGCTGTGTCCCTGATCCAAGCCAGGCAAAATTGAGCTATGGACCTCCAACCCGGAGTTTTTGCTACGCGCAAGCGGGTAACTCCGACCCCAGCCTACCACGAGAGCGTCAACGGCGCCGACGGCTAGCCAGAGTAGCGGCTCCACGGAGAGGTGGGAAAAAAGAAAGAAACAGGAGAAAAAGGTCGAGAGTCGGAGCTCACGCACCTCCATTGCGAGATCTCGCGGCGAGCTCGGTCGCTCGCGGGGCGGATGGCGGGGGGAATTCGGCGCTGCGCGTGCGCGGGTGCGTCGGTCGGCGAGCGGATGGAGAGGAGAGGAGGGGTGGACTGGGCCGGGAGATGAGGAGTCCGGTAGTGGTAGGTGCTTGCTTTCAGGTAGCTCTGGTCTCTGGCTGCTGTGCCGAATCAATCGTGCGGGCAACTTTTGTAACGTCGCACGGCAGGCAGATGGCGATGCGCGTCGTCGTCGGCGCGCCCGGGCGCGGTACGGGTACGGCAGTGGTGGTGGACCGGCCGCGCAAGGGAGTCTGGTCGAGTGGCACCACGGTCACCTGCCATTTGCGCGTTTGTGATTTGTCAATGCTCGGCATTTAGGCTTAGTTTATTTACCCTTGCTCTTTATGTTTTTGATGAAAAACAAGTTGAAGAGCATCTCTAACCGAGCCTGTAAACACGTGAACTAAAAAATATGAGTTCTGTTCACGGAACTCATGTTTACGGACTAGAAAATCGTTGTCACAGATTAGAATCCGTAAAAGTGGAACTGGAAAATGTAATTTGAAATATCGCGGGTAAACAAGACCATGATCATGTATATAGATGAATTTGATGCTCCGATTGAGCATCAAAACTTGCATAGTTCGAGAAATTAAACCTATAATAATATTTGTGCACCGGTGGTCGCTACTTAGTTAAGCAAAATGCGGCCTAGAATAGTGGCCTATGCTAGCGGCGGTGCCGGTGGTGGCACAGCGTGTCGGTGGCAGACGGCGTCGATGCTGTCGACGAGGAGCTTCACTCCTCGTCGGCGTCAAGCTCGACTATTCCGAGCTTCACGGGCGGACGGCGTCCGCCTCCTCCCGGCGGAAGCGAGCGCGGGCCTCCGCCTCGCTGATGTCCTTGGTCTGCGCGAGGACGGCCTCCTCCTCGTCGTTGCCGGGACAAGCTCCTCGTCGTCGATGCTGTTCGCGATGGGGAGCCGCGATGCGCGGCTGGACCCGCCGGACGAGGAGCCCTCGCTGGTGTTGCCATACCTGGCGAGCTTCCCTGGGGGCGAGAGCCCCCAGTTTCTCCACCGGCGGGCGCTTGCCTTGCGCGAGCCCTCCAACTTGTTCCATTTGCGCCGCTCCGCCTCGGTGCGGAGCACGGGCGGACGCGGCGGCGAGTCGCCGCCGTCCAATCCGGCGCCACGACCTTTGGAGCCGCCATAGGACGCCATCGCGCCGACGAGGAGGGTGGATCGGTGCCTGGGCTCCGCTGGATTGCTCGCTGGAAAAGGGGCGGCGGCGGAGGGAGTTGAACGGCGGAGGGGAGTAGGGTTTGCGAACCGAACTCACCTCCGCAAACCCATTTAATACGGGGCGACCTCTCGATTTCTCGGGGGCTCGGACTCGTTATACGGGCCAGGCCGCGAGTTCGGGCTCCGTTCTGGCCCAGTTTCGGTCCGAACCCCTATTCTCGCCGGAATTTTAAGATTTCGGCCATGAGTTCGGGCTCTGCTAGAGATGCTCTAGGACAGATCTTAAACTTACACATGCAAAATCTAAATTGAACTGTAACTCCAAATTCCAAAGATTGGCATATCGAATTTGTCTATCCCGGTCCATTTTAAACCTTCGATCTGTTTTTAATTAGAAAAAAATATTACATGAAAAAACAATTCACTTATGCTAATGAGTAAGTTGACCCACATGTCATATATCTCTTCCACTTCCAGTAATTCGTTCTTCGTGTAGAACGGTCGGTCATGCTTGTCGACGAGGCCACACGAAACGAAGCAGGGGACGGACGTCGGGAGCCAGGACGCCTGCGTCGAGGAAGGACGACGACGTCGACGCTCGTCCTCTTCATCCGCCCGCAACAACGTCCTCTCGTTCCTTCATAGCCGCCTCATGCCGATCCTCTCCATGTTTGACATATATGGGCCAACGTCTGCACTTGTGGCGTGGCGACCTTCACGTTCAGTGTCCACGTCCGAGACCGATGAATCGTGTGGGGACTGGGAGAGGAGATGCCGACGATGTGTGGTTGTGGATGAAGAGTAGAGGTTAATGGGGAGTAGATGAGACTAAGATTGGGGAAGACGATTCTTAGATGTGGGGTCGGCTTGTTAGTGAGAGTAAACTATAATCTTGGTTGGGATCATAACTTTACCGGTGTGTCAAATAGGTCCATTGTTCGAAATAGACCGGGATTGATTAGTTTAAAGTTCTAATTTCTGACATTGGAAACTGAGGGTTCGGTTCAATGGCAGAGATGGGTAGGGGGCAGCATGGGCCAAACCCCATAACATGCAGAAATTTTGTTTATACCCCTATTTTGTTTCCCAAAACCCCTCGAGTTTCTGGATTTCAGGGATTATATTCAGACATCCTTAAGAATTTATAAGTGGGAAAAATATTTTGCCTGCTTCCACCTTTTGTTTGATTTCGCTTGTACCTATAAGTTCGAGGTTTGGTTTGAACCTTTTTCTTTCTTTTTGTCCCCACTAGTAGTAACGAAAAAAATAGCGAGCTATTTCGGTGTTACAGCGGCGCTATAGCGTCTTTGGAAAGTAAATGCTACGTTATGCACATTTGGCTCGCTAAAGCGCTAATCACGCTATTAGTGGCGATGTGCGCGCTATTTTTCGTAGCGTTATAGCGGCGCTATTTTTATAGCATTTACAGGGAAATCGAGCATCCGACTAGCTTTTTTGGATCTTTTGGCTCACGAGCTTCCTAAATCCTCATTCTAACCATAGTCATTCAACCCGTTGGAAACCATAGAAGCACACGAAAATTCCCACTCCTCCTCACACGACGCGTACATGTTGAAAACATCACAATGAGTAAAAGGTACTGATGCAATCTACCTAAGAAGAAGATGAAGTTGCTTCTAATTTTATTTTATGATGAGCTGCAATATGCGGTTCTTCTTCTGAATCAGAAGATGACCGAATGCATTATCCATCTAGTTCATCTCATTTTGATTAATTACTACTTCTACTATGTAGTTGTCTTTTTAATTGTTTGCATGTTGGCACGTTAATTAGTTATCTACTTGTCCACTTGTGTACTTGTAGGACTGACAAATCTTTATCTTTCGGTGTGATCAGGACTTCATCAATTTAATTTGTTGATCGTTGTGATGTGGAAATTTTTTGAGCTACTGAAATCTTTAGTATACATACTACATTTATTATTTTTAAGTTTTTGTGAAACGCTATTTTGTAAAATAGCGCGCTATTAGCACGTTATAATCTTGATAGCGTATTTTGAAAGATCACTTATTTTGTTTAGCGTGCTATTTTTTTCCTTGAGTAGTACCCTTAGATTTGACATTGTGCCAAACTTTTTTTTTTTGGGTGGACAGCTCATGCATTCGTCGAGCCTGAGGAGCGAAGGATATGAAGGTCATCACGGGCGTTATTGCATTCTCGAAGAGAGGACATTTCTACGCCATACTCGTCCTCTCGTAGTGCAAATTTTCGTCTCTCCGGCCTCCTCAAACTAGAAGAGTCGTTCATGATCAATGATCAGAAAAAAACTTAAGCACGGTACACCGGTCATAATTCCACGCCTTTTCATAGTGATGTTATTGTTTTGCTACCAAGGTACTAGGTTCTAGTAGTAGTACTGGATTGGAAAAGTGGCGTGCCGCTTCCTTTCCTCTAATACAGTAAGAGTATTTCTAGTCGCGTTCTCTAAAGCGTCCTCCAAATTAAGATATTTGGGGTGCGTTGGATATTTTTTCCTTTTCAGCCGCTCCTTAAAGCCTCCTTCCATCTAGCGCGGCTCAATACGGTGTCGACGTCCAGAGCCCATTCCCGGTCCATAGGAGACGCTCCGGACACATCGGACACAACGAAAAGCGAGGCGAGTAGACGCGGGACCGTCACGTCAGCGACACATTCAAGTTTTAATCTAATCGTCGCCTACCTTCCCGACGGAATTTATTGACGTGCAGCGATGGTGCAGTTTCCGCAGAGCCGCAGCGATGCATCTCGTTGGGCCTAGCTCTCTGTGCCAGCGTTAATGAGCCCCACCGCTCCCTCGCCTCCTTCCGGCCTATAAAATGGGGCGCTCTTGCATCGTCCCTCACACACAAACCCTAGCCCCTCTGTTCCCAAACCTAGCTACCACCATCTCAAGAGTCGAGGACCATTCCATGGCTAGTATAGGTCGAGGCCGAGGTCGCGGCCGTGCTGGAGCAGCAAGGCATGTATGGTCGTCGTCTCCTGCAACGTTGTCGTCTTCCGAGGGTGAGTGGAGTTTGAGTTCATCGTTGTCCTCAATGGCGACCCACTCGGCGTCTACCGGACAAGTTCGCCGAGTTCGTCGCCGGTAACGAGCCGGCCAGCTGCAGCTGCGGGAGGCTGGCTGCGGCTTCTTCCGGTGGCCGGTGGACGTGCTCTTCGACAGGCGCGACAAGATGTACCACCACACCGGTTGGGAGAAGTTCGCTCGCTTTCACGACCTCCAAGCTGGCTGCGTGCTCACATTCTCGTACCAAGGCGACAAGGAGATGAACGTGAAGGTGTTCGACGACACGTCCTGCCGGTGGCACTACCACGGCGACGACGAAGAGGAGGACGATTGAACACACCAAGTGTTCTTTTTTCGCAGCGAAAATGGTCACGAAGGTTTGTGTATGTTTTCCTTACAAAGGATGAAGAGGGCTCTCATTACCGGCTGGATTTTCCAGTTTGGGTGACTAAGAGTGCGTGAGAGTGTTCTTTCTTCGCAGTAGACATACGAAATCTGCGAGGCCAACTATAGTTAGGTTTCCTTATTTTGCAATATTTTAATTTATGGAAACCATGTGCCAAACTATGTGTTAGTTTGTGTAATGTTCCTCCTTTTTATTGAAATGAAAATGCAAAAAAGAGTATTTTAATATAAAAATAAGTTTAGTATGTATTAGTTTATGTAATGTTCTCCTCTTTATTGAAATGAAAATGCAAAAAAGATTATTTTAATATTAAAACAAGTTTGGTATGTAGTTTGTGTAATTTCTTCATTTTTATTGAAATGAAAATGCAAAAAAAATATTTTAATATAAAAGTTTGGAGCTGTGTTTGGGGACGCGGCTAGGGAATGACGTCCCCAAACGCGGCACGAAAAAAAACACGCCCACAAACACTCGATCCGGCGCTGTTTAGGGATCGCTTTGGGAACACGGCTAGAGATGCTCTAAGATCATCAGATCCGGAAAGATGCAGCTAGCTGCAATGGTTACGGCCGGCAGCGAAGAGTTGCTGCCTAGGACCTTGCCGTGAGCGGCGGCTGAGGAATTGTGGCAAATATGATCGAGCTTGTCACAAGTGTATGGCTTCCCAACGTACCCCAACTCCGCACGCGTTCATGGACACTAGGATAGTGATGAAAATAGAGTGGAAATATTTTATCTTTTTTTGGGGGGAAAATGAAACCTGAATAAAAATACGAAACCAGATGCTAAATTTAGCATAACGTATATAAGAATTTTGTTGAGAAAATAGAGTCATTTCAGTGCAACCCATCAATGGAATTTAACATGTGGATGCAAAGCAAGTGAAAATTTCCCCCATGGGTTCCTCTTTATATATCTAGCCTCCTATGAATGACCTACATATTTTACCTACCAAGTATAGCAACATTCACTTGTTTTCAGCCACGTTTTTGCTCATATATAGCTAAGGCTCCCCTTTAACATTTTTTACAATGCAGGTCTTACTGAAATGGTCTTACCTAGTCTCGCAACTCTTGTCATACCTATATAGTTGTATATATAGAGAGAGTGCATCAAATTGACATCTGTAGTTAAAATCATTGTGAAGTTAGCCACTTTTTCATTGAGATCTTACCTGGACCGCATGTTGCGTTGTATACATGGAGATGATTATGAAACATAGGCGCAAATTCGCTTGTTCGGAATGTGGGGCATCGGGAAAACACGTCAAACCACTGTGATAAATCACGGCCGCAAAACGTTTGGGGCCTGTACGCGGATGCCTGTTGCCATAGAAGGCTTTTGGAAGAGGTGTACAACTTGGTAAAGTACTTTTGTTTAGGTTAAATTTGCAAAATAAAAACCAAATCTCACATGAACAATACCCACAATCGAGACATGTCTTTCAGTGGTGGTGGACTTTCCGCACAACAGGATCCAGTCGGGTGGCACCGTGGTCAGCTGCCATTTGTTGGACTGCTGGAAATTTGGATTGAGATTTCAAATGTTTTCAATATTGTTTAGTCCGATTTTCCTCGCTAGTTTAGGATTGACATCATGCCAAACTTCATTTTTGGCGCACAGCACACACGCTTGTCGTGCCTGAGAGAAGATAGTGAGATCATCATGGGCGAAATTGCGTTGGAAGCCACAACATTTATCTGCCATATTCGGTATTCCCCGTAGTCTGGCAGTACAAGTCTTGATACACTGAAAAATTCCGTCTCTCCGACCTGTTATCTTTCCCGTAGTTCTCCTCGATTATCCAAAATAGAAGACCTCTACTACATAATTTTCCTAGATTATCATGCGTCCACGTCATATTTTTTCCTGGCAAGCAGCTTTGCTGCAGCTCCTCAATAAAGTAAATGTAATTCCAATATACAGATTTTATCATTTAGCTATAGTAGTGTAGGTTGAACTACTCCAATCTTCTTCACTAAATAAATATCGATACTTATATGTTGCTTTTAATTTCTAATACCATATATTAGTCGCCCATTAAAAACCTTCCAAGGAAAAGAGTGCGTCTGAAAACTTGCGGCTTTTAAAGACAAAGTCAAGTTATGTTGCTTTTAATTTCTGCCGCACAGCGCGGGGTATTATATAGATTAAGTAGTAATACTGGATTACAAAAGGGGTGTCTAGCTTTCCGACAATGCAGTGACCCCATCAGTTCACACTTCACAGAAAGATGCAGCTATGTGCGGTGCCGTGTGGCAGCAGAGAGTTTAGCTCGCCGTGAGCGGCTGCGTAGTTAATTTACGCGGGCGGCCGTATGCCTGTGGTACATGGTCGAGCTTGTCACAGTTCCTCTATGGCTCCCAACTGCTACTACGCATAGACGTGTACTACTCTGCATGTTCCGTGGGTTACATGGATTATGGATGGAAATAGAGTGAATTTTTCTTTTGAATTTTCCCAGGAAAGAGCAGAAAGGGAAATGGAATTCCGTGTTACGAAAATGTAAACGGTCTTTCACAGCATAACAGAAGAGAAAACGAAATTCCCATTTCTGACTAATATAAGTCAAATGCCCAAAGTAGCTCATCTCTCGAAGCTAGAGGGTGTGGTGAGCACATAATCCCTTCCCCTGTTCAAGGAAGCTTCCATATTTAACCCATGTTCGCCATGATGATCTTAAAAAAAACAATTCGTCATGATTAATAATAATATAACGTATATAAGAATTTGGTTGAGAAAATAGTCATTTAAATACAACCCGTCCGTGCAATTTAACATAGATGCAAAGTCAGTGAAAACACACCCCCTTGTGTTCCTCTTTATATATCTAGCCACTTTAAATAACCTGAATAGTTTACCTACAAAGTACAACAACATTCACTTGTTTTCAACTACCTTTTTGCTCAGATATCACTAAAGGATCCCCTTTAACATTTTCACAATGCAGTTCTCATTGAGATGCTCTTACCTAGTCTCGTAACTCTTGTCATTCCTATATTGTTGTATATATATGGTGCGTGAAATTGACATCTGTAGTTAAAATAGATCTGAAGTTAGCCATTCTTTCATCCAGATCTTGAGTGGGCCGAAACTGGCGCTGTATAGATGGAGATGATTATGATACATAGGAATAGTTGAAAATGAGGGGCATTGGGAAAACACGTCAAACCACTAGTCTAGGTCACGGCACCAATAAGTTTGTGGCCTGTACCTGGGACCTGGTAGCAGTAGGTAGATTCTGGGAAGAGTGTATTACTTGCTAAAGCATTTTTTGTTGTTTAGTTTATACGGGCAATGAAGATCAAATCTCACATGAAAAATACCCCGAATCGAGACATGTCTTCCAGCGCTGGTGGGCTGAATGTCAATAGGATCTGGTCGGGCGGCACCGCGGTCAGCTGCTATATGCTGAATCGCTGGACATTTGGATTGAGAGTTCTAATGTCACTGCTTTTACCATTGTTTAATCCGATATTTTCTCGCTAATTTAAATTTTGGCATTGTGCCAAACTTGTTTTTGACGCTCGTCGTGCCTGAGAGGAAGTTAGTGAGGTCACCATTGGCGTAATTGCGTTCTGGAAGCCACAACATACTCCCCGCTAGTCTGGTAGTATAAGTCGTGGATCCACTGCAAATTTTTCTGACCTGTTCTTCTCGCAGTCCTCCTCGAGTTCGTATTAGTACTAGCTAGAAGAGTATGGTCATGATCAATGACCAGAAAAAATTACGAGCATAGTACGTTGTACGCTGGCCATAATTCCACGCATTTCGTGGTACTGATGTCATTGCTTTGCTACCAAGGTAGTTTTTTCGATAAAGGGAATATATTAATATCAAGAAGATACCAATTACACCCAGCCTCTGCAACAACGCACCACCCTAATGGCACTACGGATGCACACAGCCAAAAAAGGAAAAGAAACTAAGAAAACAAAAGTCCCGCTACGTATCTCGGGCCTAACAACAGCAATACATCCACCACCATAACAACACCTGAATTACAGACTCTCCAAAAACGACGCCTTCCGAACAGCTCAAACACCGTCGTCGCCAGATCAAAGATCTTAGGTTTTCACCTCGAAGATAGTCCCCGCTCTCAAAACAATGCCTCCACCAAGGTCACAGCACAACCGCGGTGGTTTTCACCCTGAAAGGTAGGACTCCGCTTCACCTGTGTTGCCGCCCCCACTTCCAAACCGCTGCTATGAAGCCGGGACACCAAGCAAGCCCCTCAACAGCGCGGAGACTTGAACCTCCCTTAGCTAGTCCTCCCCTCCGGCCTTTAAGAAATTCTCTTCTTCCGACTTTCATCATGGATCCATAGTCACTTGATGTCAACACAGAAAAAGAGCTTCGCGCCGCTCCCTCCGAACCAAACGGTCGGAATAAACGCATGGGTGCGCACGACCGAATACCTCCGATCCAACAAACTCCAGCAAAGCCTGTTACATTCGCCGGCGGAGCCTTCCGAACTCAACCCTCCGGCCGATAACGAGTCCAGCCTCGTAGGTCCTCCTTCACGCCGAGAGGCCCTAGGACCGCCGCCTTTATTCAGGTCGGACCCCACGTCGGCGACCATCCCGGGCTGGCCAACCCAACCCTCCACCGGCGACACCATCGCCGGCTACCAAGCACCTGACGCCCGCCACCTGCCACCAGGTCAACACCGTCATCGCCATCCAGGGCCGCCGCCCTTTGTGCCGTGATCCAGACCTTGCGGAGGAGCAGCACGAGATCCGCCCCCATCACCACCCGCCGCGATGCCGAGGCGAGGAAGGAAGGAGAGGATCGTGCCGCCAGATCCGGCCGCGCCGCCGCCCCAAACCGCGCCGGTGAGTCCGCGGCGAGGAACGGAGAGAGCCGCGCCGCCATGGTTCCATGGCCGCGCCGCCGCCCCCATCATCGCCCGCCGGCGAGGCCGCGGCGAAGACGTGATGAGATGGCCGCGCCGCCATCAACCGCCGGTTCCGGATCATCCCCCGGCGGAGGCGTGCCTCCTACCGCCGCCCCAGGGGACCGTGCGCGGATCCCCACCGCCGCCATCACCGACCGCGCCAGGCTTCGCTGGCGGCAGCCTCAGGGGACGGCGAGGAGGGAGGAGGAGGGGGAGGGAAGGCGGCGGCGGGGGGTTAGGGTTCCGCCCCGAGTCGCCCTGGAGGGGACAACCCGAGCGGTCCGAAAGAGGACTCAAGGCGCGGCCGCGGCCGCAGCTGTGGCTGCTGGGGTGAGCAAAGGACTGGAGGCGCTAGGAGACAGGGCGCCAGCGAGGCCGGTGCCGGCCGGAGGCGGAGGAGGTGGCGGTGGTGGTGAAGCCATCACGGCGAGCGCCGGCGAGAGCAGCGGAAGCAGACGGTTCACAGGCGCGAGGAGATCTCAGCGTCTGGTACCATGTAGACAGGGAGAATGGTTGGGCGATGCACCTTTGGTGCTGATCGATGTGCTGATCCTCTATATATAGGGTCTCGAGTACATGCGTTTACAGGTGCAGGACGTGCACGAGAACATGGGTGAGTGGGCGTCGTGCGCCGGTTAGCTATACAAGACTAAGTCAGAGACACACTCGCTAACAGGTAGCTACAGTAGTACTGGATATTGGAAGAGCTGAGTAGCGTCTAGTAGCTTCCTTTCCGGCAATGCAGTAACCGCATCAGTTCACGAATGCAGCTCCTATATCTGCGGTGGCGTGCGCGCGGCAGCGCAGATTTGGACCTCGCCGTGAGCGGCTGCGTAATCACAGTTAGCCGTGACCTCGAGGTGCATGCCACTGATTGAGCGATGGGTAATAAACTAACAGAAGTACGCGCGACGCCGTATTCCGGTGGAAAACATGGTCGAGCTTATCACAGTTCTCAGTCGTGCGGGCAACTTTTTGTAACGTAACCAGCGGCACGGCAGGGCAGATGGCGATGCGCGTCGTCGTCGGCGCGGGCGCGGTACGGCAGTGGTGGTGGACCGGCCGCGCAACGGGATCTGGCCGGGTGGCACCACGGACCACGGTCACATGCCATTTGCGCATTTGTCATGTCTCGGCATATGGGGCAGTTTTTTTTTTTAATAAAAAAGGTCTAAAACAAATTTAAACTTAGAAGCAAAAGCTAAACTGAACTTAACTCTCAATTCCTGAATTTGGGACATCGGATTTGTCAATTTCCGTCTATTTGAACCTTCAATTTGTTTTTGACAGTTGAAAAGAATTCCAATTAAAAGTAATTCACTTTCATGACTAACTATCTTGACCCACCTGCCATATCTCTCTTCAACCGTAGTTCCTTCCTTGCGTGGAACTGGCCATTTTACTCGGTTCTGCCGTGTTTGGCGACGAGGTCACACGAAACGAAGTAGGGGATGGAAACGTCGTTCAGGATCCAGGACGCATCGAGGAAGGGCGGCGAGGTCTTGGTCATTTGCGTTTGTGCGACACCCGAGATGAGAGGAGATCGAGCAAGGGAGTGGTACGACACCAACTCTCGTTCACGTGTAGGGTTGTTTGCCATACATCAACGAGATCCCGTGCAACACTCATAGATGTCATCGCCGTTCTTCATCCGGCGGCAACATCGCCCCGTGTTCTACATCGTTCGTCTCCGTAGCCACCTCACACCGCTTGTCTCCATTTCCGACATATATGGGTCAACATTCACATATATGGGGCCAATGAATCGGGGGTGGGGGGGGGGGGGTGGGAGAGGAGGCGATGGCAGGGTGTGGTAGAGGAGATTCTTAGATGTGGGGTCCATGTCTTATTGAGAGTAAACTCTAATCCCAGTTGGAATTGTAACTTTACAGGTGCGTCAAATAAGTCCAAGGCTCTGTTCAGTGGCGGAGACGGGGGCCGACATGAGCCTAGGCCCCCTAACATGTCAAAATATTATTTATACCCCTATTTTATTTCCCGAATTCCCCTTGAGTTCTTTATTTCAATAGTTGGCCTATCCCTAACAATTTATAAGAGGGAAAAAGTCTTTGTTTGGTCGGCTCCCCACATTTTGTCTGCTTCCGCACTTTGATTTTGCTTTTACGTATGAGTTTAATTTTTGTTTTCAACTTCTTCTTTTTATTTTTGTCCTTCCTACTAGTAGTATCCTTGGATTGACATCGTGCCAAACTTTTTTGTTTGGCGTTCAGATCATGCATTGGCCGTGCCTGAGGAGAGAAGGTTATTGAGGTCATCACGAGCGCTTATTGCATTATGGAAGAGAGGACATTTCTCCGCAATACTCGTCGTCTCGTAGTGCAAATTTTCGTCTCTCCGACCTGTTTTTGTTCCCGATGTCCTGCTCGAGCGTAGTACTCGTAGCTACAAGAGTATAGTCATAATCAACGACCAGAAAGAAAAATATAAGCATGGTACGTTAACGTTGTACGCCCGCCATAATTCCAAGCCTTTTCGTGCTGATGTCATTGCTTTGCTACCAAGGTATAGAGAGTAGTACTGGATTGGAAATAAAGTGGCGTCTCGCTCCCTTTCCTTTTTAAAAAAAAATGGTCTCGCTCCCTTTCCTGCAAATGCAGTAACAGTATCAGTTCACGGAAAGATGCAGCTAGCTGCAGTGGTTACGTGCGGCAGCCAAGAGTTGCTGCCTAGGACCTCGCCGTGAGCGGCGCTGCAGTTTACGCGCGCGGCCGTGGGCCGTGGAAAATACTATGATCGAGCTTGTCAAACTTCTATGGTTTCCCAACTGGAACTTCGCACGCGCCAAGTAGCTATACTGCTCTGCACGTTTCATGGGCACTACGGATGAAAATAGAACGGAAATATTGTGACTTTTTTTTTGGGGGGGGGGGGCAAACAGAGTAGAAACATGAAAATGGATACTGAATTTAGGCAACGAAAACAGAAACGGACTTTCTCGGTGGAACAAACCGAAAACGGGAATTTCCGACTTAAATAAATTTTTGTTTTCGAGTTGTTAGCTGGCATCAGTAGGCCTAATCCGAAATATGTCAGATGCCCAAAGTAGCCCACCTCATAATCCCTCGCTCCATTCAAGGAGGCTTCCATATTTACCCCATGATTAATAATAATACAACTTATACAATAATTTGGTTAAGAAAATAGAGTTCATTCCAATGCAACCTGTCCATCCATGGATTTAACATGTAGATGCAAAGTAAGTGAAAATTTACCCCCATGTGTTCATCTTTATATATCTAGCCTCCTATAATTGACCTAAATACTTTACCTACTAAGTACAACACCATTCACTTGTTTTCAGCCACCATTTTGCTCATATATGGCTAAAGACTCCCTTTTAACATTTTCACAATGTAGTTCTTATCGAAATGGTCTTATAGTCTCGCAACTCTTGTTGTACCTATATAGTTGTATATATATGGGGAGTGCCTGAAATTGACATCTGTAGTTAAAATCACCCTGAGTTTAGCCACGTTTTCATCGAGATCTTGATAAGTGGACCCATCTTACGATGCACACATAGAGCTGATTAAGAAACATATGTGCAAATTCACTCGTTCGGAATAAGGGGCATTGGGAAACACGTCAAAACACTCTGCTAGGTCACGGCACCAAAAAGTTTGAGGTCTGTACCTTGGCGTCATTTGCCTTAGAGCATCTCCAGTCACGTCCTCCAAAGCAGTTTCTAAAGGGATTTGAGGCGCGCCGAACAAAAAATCGGTCCCAGCCGCGCGTTCCAAAGGTCCTTTCCGTTCGGCGCGACCCAATACGGTATCCGGCGTCTCGAACCCGTTGCCGCTACACAGAGGACGCTTCTGGTATGCCGGACATAACGAGAGGCGAGAAGACGCGGACCTGATGCATCAGCGACTTACGTCCAACCAAATCCAAGTCACGGGCCTTGAAAAGAAAATCCAAGTCATTCAAACCAGACTTGATCTACACACCACCAATAAGATTGAAGTTGGCCTGTGGTGTCAGGTGGAGCTCGACGCTAGCGAATATCCAGGTCGGTGAAGATTCAATCTGACGGAGAATCAAGTTATCATGGCAACGGAAATCCAAGCTATAGAGCAACGACAGAGATATGAATATCAAAGTCATGCATGGGTAGCCTTCAGAGTCGGTTCTCAACTTAATTGTCATGTTTGGTAATTACAATCGACAACTCACTTATTTCAGATGAAATCTTCATACGTACATTATCAATTGATAACTACTTCCTTTCTAATTCTTCTGAAGCCAAAGCACTAACAAAAATGGAGGAAGAGATGCAGCACTGCACAGAAAACATGCAAGACAAAAAGGAAGGATGCTCCAACTTGGAGAAAGAGATACTGCACTGCACATGGAACATGCAAGACAAAAGAAAAATGGTGATACACATAATGTATTAATAACCATTTTTATGTAGTAAATGATAGATTATCAGGTTAAAGAAATCAGATCACCAAAAAAATTAAGGCAGATCGGTAGCGACACAAAAAAAACTCTAATCAATATATCCTATAAATAATCACTCTCTGCCAGATCCACGGCGAATGAACGAGCCTTAGAGCATCTCCAGCCGCGTCTCTCAAAGCCGTCCTCAAAGGGCGTCGGATTTATCGTTTGGGGGACGTGTTTCCTTCGTGCCGCGTTTGGGGGACGTCGCTCCCCAGCCGCGTCCGCCAAACGCGCCCCCAAAACTTTAAAACATTGTATTTTTATTTTAATAGATAGAAGAAAACTATGTATTAATATTCAAATCGGTGCAACATAAACAAATTACATATAAAAACTTCGAAAAAAGATAAACAAATTACATATAAATTTTTTAAACTACTTCTTCTTCTTTGATGCCCCCACCTCATTGTCCTCATGGTGGCGCTTCCTGGTCGTCACCTCTTCCAAAGAGGCGGTGTCGGTCGACGCGTCGGAGGAACTTGTGTCCTCCTCGTCGTCGACGGTGCTCACCGGCTGTGTCTTCGCCTTAGCCTTGGCCTTCGCTTTCGCCTCCGCCTTCGCCCGGGCTGCCGCCGCCGTCGCCTCCTCAGACCCTTCCTCCTCCGCCTCCTCCTCCACGGCCTCCCATTACTCCGCGCTATCCAGCGGTGGCGGGGAATCATCGTCGTTGCTAGGCGTCGCGACTCTGTCCTACCAATGGTGCCATCCTGGAGACCTACTCTCACTCTCGGTGTCTGATGGAAGCTGAGAGAGGTCGCTCATCGTGAGAGGTTTGGATGAATGGCGGCCGGTTGTAGATCCGAAAGCGCCTACGTAGGGGTCTTATTGAGCGCGGATGAATGGCGGCGCAGAAGTCAAAGAGAGCGGCGGTTGCTCTTCCGTGGAGTTCGCGCGTTGATCGACGTGGTTGCCAATACAACGGTTCCCCTTCTCGGCAACTGCACCGTCGCTACATAGGCGGCGGTTGAGCGTCCGAGCCGCTGACGCGTCGGGCCTGCACCTCCTCGCCTGTCATTTCGTTGTATCCGGCGTGCCCGGAGCGTCCCCTGTGCAGCGGGGATGGGCTCGGGGCGCCGGACACCGTATTGAGCCGTGCAGGACAAAAAAAAATGCCTTTAGGAGGCGCGGCTGAGAACGATTTTTTGTCCGACGTGTCCTAAATTCCTTTGGGGAACGTTTTGAAGGACACGACTGGAGATGCTCTTAGTCAGACCTAAAATGAGAGTTGCCAACATTTGTTGATGCACAAGTAATGCACTCGGTTTGGTAGGACAGGTAGCTGGAAGAAAAGAAAGTGGTCGGTCAGCTGATGAAGGAATTTTACCCGGTGGATCAGCTCCATGTAAATGCACGAAGATGTGAATTTTTTTCTTACGAACACTACATATCATAGTTTTCCTTTTAAATATGGTACTGCACGTTATAGGTGAAAACAACAACAAAGAAACGGTAATAACTATTGTTGGATTCAAAGGCGTATTGAAAACGGATTTAGTTTGTTTTTGCAACAAGTTGATTGATTTCCTATGGAATCAATCAGTCGATTTTTTTTTTTTGGTATCCAACTGCATATTTTATAAAGATAAACATATTTTTTTCAAGATACAACTGTATTTATTCAAACATCTAATTATACCCATAAAGATAAACATATTCACTCAGGCGCGGCGTTTGCCTGTTGCGGTGCGAGCAGGCGCGGGCGACGTGCCGACGTGGGCGGCAACGTGAGGGAGCTGGTCAGCTGGCGATGGGATCGAGGCTAGGCGTAGGCGCGCGCGTGAGTGAGGCAGCGCTGCGGCCTGGGTCATACCGGCCCTCTTCTATGGAAAAAGCAACGCATGGGGAGAGAATAAAAAGTGGGCCGGCCGGTTTAACCGGACTGGAGGCCGGTCTGACCGACCAAAACTGTTGTGTTTTTCCATTAATTTTTTTTTGGCAAAAAGCGAAGCAAACTTTGAGCCTCTTATGGGTAAAAACTGAGCGAACTTTGATCATCATTGGGAGTAAAATATTGGAGAGAAAAAGATAGAAGCGACAGGCGGAATATTTTTGTGGCGAACAAGAAATGGTAGAAACGAAATGGAAAACGCCGAGCGAAAACCGAGCCACCTTTGGAGATGCGGAATAGAGGGGATCAAAGACGGCATATGGTGGTGAAGATAAAATGGATGAAAGATAACCAAAGGAATGAGATTAATTTGAGCAAAAAAACAAACAAAATAACTATTCCGATCCCCTCTTAATAGTGTGGGGTTCTATAATCAAGAAAAAACAAAAAGAGGAGACTACCTTGTCGTGCTTCGCCTTCGAGCACTCCTTTGAGCTTCGGCTCGAGCTCGTCCTCTCTCTCTTTTTCACATCATTACCTGACACCATAAGCGGGCGAGAGAATCAACCGCGTCCCGCTTGACCTAGATGACGACGCTCGTGCTTCATTCAAGCCGGAACACTTCATTCGATTGCATGCTCTAGATCTTGGTCACCAATAGCTCAACTCACGAGCCTTGGAGGATTGGGACACCGACTTCGAGCCAAACCCGCTCTCTTGATATGAACTATCTTGAATCCAACAAACGGAGTTCAAGCAAAACCTATGGATTATTTTTTCAAACAAAAACTCAATGAAAATATTAGTCCATAGGAATTATCACCAATTACCAAAAACAAACATAGGGTTATTGCTATTACTTATGATTAGAATGACATATATCTTTGCTATGCTATGTGTGGGGAGAGCTCCGTAATAACATACGCACAGAAAGCCATCGGTCATCGCATCTCTAAATAACCACAACAACTAATCTTCTGTAAGCCATATATTGACTATTGCTATTAAGGGTTTTATCCCATGGTTATCGATATGAGCTTAGTGAATCTCTCCTTATCCCCCTCATCCATGTGTTAAAGCGCTGATACGGTAATGTCACTTCCCGTCGTTCACTCTACCACACTTCAAAGGGTAGTTCCCTCCTTGTCCATAAGGCAAATATTATGTGGTGCACTTCACATGACATCAAGAGGAGAACTAACACACATTCATAGATCAAAGGTATAAGACATCTTTATTTCACATCATAATATTACTAGGGTTTCTCCATATCTCCCCAAGAACAAAGGAACTACTTATACATGAAGGGGATCAACATCATAGCAATATGCATATGAAGGCACAATTGCATACAAGTGTAAATCCTAATAGAGTTCGGATCACAACCAACTAGACAAAGGAGATCGGTGACAGAGACGTTGATGATGATGATGGAGATCGATGTGTTTCCCTTCAAGATCCTAGCCTCCTCCTCCTCTGTGTTGGTGGAGATTGTGATGGAGGCGGCAGCGGCGGAGCAGCAGGGCTCCGCCCATTAGGGCGTGGATGATTGGTGCCCTCCTCCTTGGCTCCTCCCCTCCTTAAATAGCATTCTGGAGGTCGGTTTCGCGAACCGACGAAACCTGGGGCCAAATATGCCCATCGGACCTTCAAAAATGTTGTTCAGTTTAACGAAACGGACCCAAAGGAGCCCGATATGACCGTACGGTACGGGCGGATCTGCCCGTACCAATGGTCGCTAAAGTTATTGGATGCTTTCGTATTTTGGATATCATTTCTTCATACGAACTTCGATTTGAATGTTCTTTGGCTTTTTTAGCTCATATGGACGTGGGCTACAACACCATGGCCTTAGATGTTAAATATAAAATATTGAAAAAATATCACTTTTCCTACACCTCATATGGCTAAGTCTGGTGCTTGTAATTATCCCATCTTATACCCTCTTGGTCCCTTTTGCTCCCCTTTTTCATGATTGGAAATAACACCTAAATACACTTCAAAGACAAGGGAAAACATATTAAAATCCTACTAAAACTACTAAATATGAGAAGCTCATTTGGAAATAAACAAGAACTCGTAAGTATGCAAAATAGGCACAGATGTATCTAGCTAGAGCATGAAATGAGTGACAATATGAGTAATATTATACTTAAAAACTTCAGTAAAACAATGCTAAATTGCGAGCTACCAATGAACACGTTGGAGAAGGTGGAGTTTCTCTCACCAATATTGATGCCGCAACCTCTATTTTGTGTTTCGGGGTTTCTGCGACGCTCTCCTCCAGAGAACCCTCGGGGGGTCATATATATAGTGGGTTTTAGGTTAAAATACGTCTGTGAGTGAAAAATTAACCGATTTGGACGATCGAAGGCCAAAAGAGAGGGGGTGGCGGGCCCTCTCCTAGCCTGGGCGCGCCACATGTGCTCTTTTGGGACTCCGGCCTCTCCAAGTGTTCTTCCAGGACCCAGGTTGCTTCTCCCGATGAAAAAATGACATTCCGGATATCCTAGCTTAATTTAACTCTGTATAGGTCTCTGAAAGTGAAAAATACACAAAAAAAGGAAATTCATGTTCCGCAGAGTTATAAACCAAATAAAGGGGATCATTGGTAAATCTCCGTAAATCAATGTAAAACATGGTATTATAATCATATATGATGCAAATATGTGGGAAATTCATTCTAATAAAGGACAAAGTTTATGTATGCATTTTACATGCATCACTTACCAGCAGCATCGGACATGCATTGGAAGTAGGGGTTGTAGTCTGTGACGTCCTGTAGAATGACCATGAACATGTCTTGACATCCGGTAGCGGCGCCGAAACATGTGCGGCTTGTACACCGGATCGATGAGGTGGAAGTAGTCTTTGTAGAGCCGGACATGCCCACCGACTCGGTTGCGCTTGATGTTTCCCTAGCGGCTCTGCGTCGAGCCCCGGTACACCGACATCTGTTGGTCATGGTGCTCGTCAAGGATGGTGGTCACGTCGTCGGAAGAGGTGTCTATGCATTCGTTGCGGAGCCTCTTGAGCGACTCCCTAATGTCCATCTGCGAGGCACCAATAAAGCCAGTCAATTTGACGCAAAATGTCCAGAAATGACGTCCTTAAAGTTCGTTGGAATCGTACCTGGTAATTTGCCAAACAGGTCCTTGACGTCGCGGCCGGCAGGCGCTCCCTGAAGATGCGGGGCCAACACGGACGCGAGCGGTGCCGACAGGTCGCCTCCAATACCCTAGATTCGAGGCTAGGACGAGGAGGAAGCGTCGCAAGAAGAGACCTACTCGACTACGTCGCGGCGGCGGTGGGTTGGCGGCATCGCACTAGGGCTAGGATGAAAGGGTGGGGAACGCGAACGAAGGCTATATGATTTCGCTGTCCATGGCCGTGTGGGAACGACTAAGAATACAAGGTAAGTCCGCGATCGATGCATTCATGGCCCAAATTTAGTCCGCATTTGCGTCCCTAGAAATAGATCGGTCATTATGCGTCGGGCCACTGGGTAGGGGGTGCAAGTACATTTTCTGACAGCGCGGATGTAAATAGTAGCTCCACGTCCTTTTACATTAGGCCCATGAAGATGGCCTAAGAGAGAAAAAAAGTCTTTGATTGGTCCGCTCCAAACATTTTGTCTACTTCCGCCCCAAGTTCGACTTTGCTTACCTATAAGTTCAATCTTTGTTTTCAACTTCTTCTTTTTCTTTTTGTCGTTCCTAGTAGTAGTAGCCTTGGATTTGACATCGTGCCAAACTTTTTTTTTTCGTACAGCTCATGCATTGGTCGTGCGTGAGAAGAGATGGTTAATGAGGTCATCACGAGCGATACTTCGTCCGTTCTAGTTTAGAGGGTTTACGCGTGCCTCTAGATCGTAAATTTGACGATGATAATGCAGTATATATATTATAAAATATATATTATTAGAAAGTTTAAATGTTCTGCTTTCTAATGATATAATTTGACGGAGGTAGTACTTGTATTTTCGAAGAGATTTTTTCCGGAAAGTGTCTTTGACACGTGGCCACAAGTGCTATTCTCCCTTTCAGATTTTTGAAAACTTTAAAATTTTGCGTTTCTAAGTCTCAAAAAAATATGGCGTATATAGATAGATATATGCGGGTGGGATGTATGCAAAAAAGTCCCGTTAAAAGATACTGTGTATTTTGAATAATAGAAAAAAGACAAAATTTTGACAATAAATGGTAGTAAAATAGTATTGCAATAGTGTATCCTTTTGTCAGAAATTTGTTTATTTTGTATTTCACAAAATTTAAAGTATTTTTTACCGGGACTTTTTTACATGCACTTCTCATGAACAAATCTATCCACATATTTAACGCCATCATTTTTCAAAACATAAAAGTGTGAGATTTTAAAAAAATTAAAAAGCTAAAAGTGAAGAGAGCACTGGTGCCCATGTGCACCAAATTCTTGTCCCATTTCTTCGCACTACTCGTCGTCTCGTAGTGCAAATTTTCGTCTCTCCGACCTGTTTTTGTTCCCGCTGTCCTGCTCGAGCGTAGTATTCGCAGCTAGAAGAGTATGGTCATGAAAGAAAAGTATAAGCATTGTGATGTCATTGCTTTGCTACCAAGATAGTTCTAGTAGTACTGGATTGGAAAAGTAGTGTGTTGTTCCCTTTCCTGCAAATGGATGCAGCAAGCTGCAGTGGTTACGTGCTTCAGCGAAGAGTTGATGCGCCTTGGACCTCGCCGTGAGCGGTGCCGCGCGCGGCCGTAGGCCGTGGAAAATATGATCGACCTCGTCATGGTTCTGTGGCTTGCCAAGTTCTCAACTGCTGCTCCGCACGCGGCGCAGATAATACCTGTACTGCTCCGGATGTTTCGTGGGCACTAGGACTAGGGATGACAATAGAGGGGAAATATTTTGATTTTTTCATGGAAAAAAACATAATTATATTATGAAAAGGGATAAAGAATTTTTGGGAACAAAAAATGAAGGCGGACCTTTTCGACGGGACAAACCGAGAAAGGAATTCCCGTTTTGACTTACATAAGTTCTTGTTTTAGACTAGTCATAGTGGGAAGTAACATAGAGTAGTAACATGCACATGTTACTACTCTATGTTACTACCTTTATAGTGGTTAGTAACATCAAAGTAGTAGTATCATAGATATCTTCATTAATTAGCTTATAGACTCATTATATCTTGGGAAGTGTGATGTTACAGTAACTAGCTATGTTACTTCATCCTCCTCTCTCCACATTAACTCACTGCCACATAAGCAAATTTGCTGAGTTGGAGACTTAGTTACTAGTGAAGTTACTCCCACTATGAGTAGTCTTAAGGTTGTTGTAGCTGGGACAGTCGCCTAATCCAAAATAGTATGTAAAATGCCCAAAGTAGCCCATCTCGAAACTAGAGGGTGGTGACCGCATAATCCCTTCTTCTGTTCAAAGGAGGCTTCCGCATTTAGTCCCATGTTCGTAATGATTACTAGTATTACTAGTAATGTAGTATATAAGAAATTGGTTGGGAAAATAGAGTCATTCAATTGCAACGCGTCTATGGAATTTAACATGTAGATGGAAAGTAAGTGAAAAATTACCCCATATGTGTTCCTCTTTAATATCTAGCCTCTTATATAAATGACCTAAATAGTTTACCTACCAAGTACAGAAACATTGACTTGTTTTGAGCCACATTTTTGCTCATATATAGCCCAAGACTCCCCTTTAACATTTTCACAATTCAGTTCTTATCAAAATCATCTTACCTAGTCTCGCAACTCTTGTCATAGCTATATATGTAGTTGTATATATATAGAGTGCGTGAAATTGACATGTGTAGTTAAAATCATTGTGAAATTAGCCATTTATTCATCGAGATCTTGAGTGGACCGCATCTTGCGCTGTATACATGGAGATGATTATGAAACATAGGAGTAGTTCGGAATGAGGGACATTGGGAAAACACGTCAAAAAAGTAGGCTAGGTCAAAGCACCAATAAGTTTGTGGCATGTACGTGGGACCCGGTAGCACTAGGAAGCTTTTGGAGGAGCACATTTCTTGGTAAAGTATTTCTTGTTTAGTTTAAATCTGCAATGAAGACCAAACCTCTCATGAAAAATAGCCCCACAGGAGACATGTCTTTCAGCGGCGGTGTACCGGCCGCGGTCTGATGGCACTGCGGTCAGCTACCGAGTAAATTACATATAGGTACCACTTTTGGGGCAACGGTTGCGAGTTGGTACCATCTTTGGTAATTTTAACAAGTAAGTACAACTTCTGGGGCAGCTTGTAACAGATAGAGCAATTTTAAGGTTGACACCGGTTTAACCGCGCGGGCCACTTGTCAGAGCAAACGTCCGTCGGACAGCCGTTAGGTCTCCTTCCTAATTCTTTTTTCTTCCTTTTTTTTTCCTCGCGTTGACCTGATTCGTGCGCGAGTCAGAGCAACGGCCAGCTCACCGGCGCCCATATCTTCCCTATCCCCGAGCTCGCCTAGGCCCGCGGCCGTCCCTGGCAGGCGGTCGGATCTTGGCCGGAGGCCATGCACTGCTCGCAGTATCCCACGCCGCCGCGTCCACCGTTGCATCCTCCTCGGCGAGGTCATGTCGTGTCCGCTGTCCACGGCGGCAGCAGGGTGAGCCAACTTCTGGCGCTGAGGGCCTGGTGGTGCTGGTGGTGCAGAAGGTGAGAGTAGCGGCCGCCTCGACGACGACGATGGTGTGCGCGGCCACGACGACCACGGCAGACGGCATGCACGCCGGAGTTGAACCCGGCGGCGGCGCGGAAGTCCTCGGTGTGCCGCACCGTGTACGACTCCTTGCCGACGCAGGCCGCCTCGAACACCGCCAGCGCGGCCTCGGACGCACACTTGCCCTCGTACGCGACGCCCATGGCTCTCCCTCGCATGACCGCCGTTCGCGCCGTCCCCACCGAGCTGGCGCCATTCTCATCCGAACGCGCGCAAACAGCAGTGCATGCAACGGCAGCCTCGGCCATGCGCGCGTGTGCAGCAACATCAGCTCGCGGCGGACGTGGAAGCAAGCGGCCCAAAGCGTTCTCCCTCGACATACGTCCGCTCGCACCGGCACCAACGCCCGCTCGCACGCGCACGGCAGCAGCGCCGCTCGGCCGAGCCGCGGCCTGCACGTTCTGCGCCTCGCCCGCTCACAAAAGCAGCCGCGCACACAGAAGCAGCTATCAGCGCGCAACGCAATGCCAAAAGCAGCCAGGGAGCATCAAACCATCAGCCAAGCCATGCGACGCCAAGAGCAGAGCACGCAGCAACATTCGAGCGCACATGCAGCGCGTATGGCTGGGCAGCATATGTCGTGCCCACCGGCCGCATCATGCCGCTCGCCCGCGCCAGCTCCGCCTCGCTCTGCATCACCGGGAGTGGCGGCGCTGGTGGCAGCGCTGTTGGTGCGGATGGGTGCGGTGAGGCGGCGCGGCGGCGCTTCGAAGGACCTGAGCGAGCCGCGCGTGCTAGGAGTGGAGTCAACGACCTGGTCCCACCGGGTCGAGTCGGACCGCTCCTTTTCGACTCGGGCTGTAATGGCTGGCGGACCGCCGTTTGCTCTGACAAGTGGGTCCACGTGGTTAATTCACTGTCAACACCAGAGTTGCCCTATCTGTTACAAGTTGCCCCAAAAGTTGCACTTATTTGTTAAAATTACCAAAGATGCTACCAACTCGCAACCGTTGCCCCAAAAGTGGTACCTATATGTAATTTACTCTCAGCATTTGTTCGACCGCTGGGCATTAGGATTGAGAGCTCAGATGTCACTGCTTTTTTTAGACGGAAGGCTCGAAATGAGCCCGGCTTTGAATTAACAAAGCCATCAACCGGCTAGGAGTTACACCAAGAATTACAACACACACGCGCCGAGCGCACACCACAAAAACACAAGAAAAGACACCACATAAATGTCAAGCCGAAGCGCCATTTTGATCCATAAAGAGGGAGCCTTATCTTGTGTTGCACCGGAGCGATCACGGCCAAGTCCACGCCAACAAACCTCCACCGCACCGAGACTGCAACCCAAGGGGAAACTCAACGACGGGCCGGCCACCTAGCAGAGCTTGAGGAACCAAAGGAGGGAGGGTCTTACGGCGACGCCTCCAAGAAGGTGAATGGCGCAGAATGCGTCATCGTCGACGGCAGAGACAAAGGTCCTGCAAAGTTTTCACCCAGACCCAAGAGCCACCACCCCTGGAGCTCGGGCTAGGTCCAGACCACAACACAACATCATCCCCTGGCGTTGGGATAGGCACATCGGCAAGAGCTACGACCAGACGCCGACCTAGCAAAGCCCCCAAGGCACTAGGAAGGAAGTCAGCTACCGCAGCAAACCGTGTAAAAGCAGCCAGGCCGACGTTGCGAGAGGGCTGCGACACCAGCGAGAGGTCGCAGGGTGATCCGCAAGACACTACCAGGGAGGCATGCACGAAGTGAGGCTCCCAAGGAGAGCAGAATGAGGCGGAGGGATAGGGTCCATCACTTCGAGCAGGAGCGACATCATCGGGACGCCTTCAACAAGGGAGCGACACCCGCAGGTGACGCCGTCACCGGCACAGGCCACAGCCATGTGCAGCTTTCGCGGAGGTCCAACCCAGATCAAAATTCCGGACACCATCGTGAGGACGTAGAGTAGACAGAGCAGAAATCACTACCGCGCCCCGACCAAAGCCGCGCTATGAGCTAGCCCCAGCTAGACTCATCGGGCAGGGTGAGCGCAAACGCTGGCTGGCAAAGCCCGGCCTGACCCGGATCTAGACGTCACTGACGCTAGGTCGGCGGCAACACGACAACCCCACCATCCCCAGGGCGCCAGCACCTGCACAAGCACGACCATAGTGGCCGGAGGAAGAACATACTACAGCCACGGGAGCAGCTGCAGTACGAGGCACGCTGCCAACCCGGCGAGCATGCAACAGCCCCGGGACCCGTCCCAGATAGCCAACCACGACATCACCCCCAAGCGACGCCCAAAACAACGAACGGCCATATCGCTAAAACCAGGACCGCCGGCCCCAGATCTGGCCCGCGGGCACGAGGTCAGCAGCCGGCAGACAAGCATGAACAGTGGGAACAACCAGGCCCGCCTGGCCCAGATCTAGGCCCGCGGGCCTAGATCTGCCCGCCGCCACCACCCATGCAATGTGCAGCACCGGCGGTCAGGGCGCCACCCCAGCGACCCTGACGCGGCCGTCCATCTCGCCTGACCACGCCGGGAGCCAAGCTAGGCCCAGAACCGAGCCCTAGTGGCCCAGATCTGAGCCCTAGGCAGGGCAAACGTGGCCGCCGGCGGCTAGGCAGCAGCGCGCGCGGCGCCCTCGCCACGCCACGGCCGCCACCCACACGGCCCCCAACGGCCGGAGCTGCACCAGCCCGAGCCGGAGCCGGTGCCGGCGAGCCTCACCACCGCACGGCAGGACCTGCCCCGTCGAGTCCTGGACGTGCGCGGGGGAAGGGGAAAACCGCCGCCGCCAGCACCGCCCGGGCTTTGCCCGGCGGCTCCCGCCGGCGGCGGCGGCGCGGGGAGGAGAGGAGGGAGGGGGGAGGAGGCGGGGAGATGGGGCGCCCCGGCCGCCACACGGGGGGGCGACGGGAGCGGAGCCACTCGCGCGACTCGAGATGTTTTCCCAGTACTTTCCTTGTTCAGATGTCACTGCTTTCACCATTGTTTAATCCGATATTTTTCTCGCTCGTTTATGATTTGACATGTGCATGAGAGAAAATTAGCGAGGTCATTATGGGTGTAATTGCGTTCTGGAAGCGACCCGTAGTCTGGTAATACAAGTCGTGGATCCACTGCAAAATTTTCCGACCTGTTCTCGTTTCCGCATTCCTCCTCGAGCGTATTAGTACTAGCTAGAAGAGTACCGTCATGATCAACGACCAGAAAAAATTACGAGCATAGTTGCACGCTATTTTGTCGTACTGATGTCATTGCTTTGCTACCAAGGTAGTTCTAGTAGTAGTGCTGGATTCGAAAAGTGCTGTGTGGCAGCGAAGAGTTGGACCTCACCGTGAGCGGTGGAATCAATTACGCGCGCGACCGTATCCTGGTGGAAAACATGGTCGATCGAGCTCGATCACAGTTCTTCTATTGCTCCCAACTGCTACTAGGCCCGCAAGTACACCTGTACTCATCTACACGAGCTCGTGGGCACATGGATCAGGGATGAAAAGAGCGCGAAAAGATTTTGATTTTCCTGCGAAAAAACAAAAATGAAAAAGAATAATGGAAAGGGGAATGAAATTCAGTGGAGCGAAAACAGAAACGGTCTTTTCTGGCAAAACAGAAGCAAAAAATGAAAAAATAGAACCGAACTCCCGCTTCGGTGACAAAGGTGGAATTCATGACCCTAGCATGATGCCTCCATTCTCAAGTGGTTGACAGAGCATGCAAGGAGGCTGCACTAAAGGAGGAGGCAGCTACTGGAATGTATAGTTTTTTCCTTCCTTTGCACATTTAGTATGAGTTCTGTTCTATTTATATAAATGTTATAATACTGATGAATGTTTTTGTACAGTTTTCTGGAGTTGATAAATTGCAGCAGCTGTTTTTGGTGAGTAAACTCTGGTGTCAACACAGAAACGGCCTAGGAGATTCTGTTGGAAAAGTTCCCTCGATTCTCCACTCTGGGCCAAAATTTTATCCCTTTGCCTGACCCAATATTTATAAGGGTTGTGGGGCTGTATGTAGTGTTTTTCGGTGAGTGGACTAAGGTTGTCTATTGTGTTATTTCTGTGGTTTCATTATGGCCAAGAAAGTAATGGTAATCTAAAACTGGATTGTTAACTTTAGCTTATTTTGTGTTTACATGTACATAGAGACTATACTTCTGTGACACCTCACGAAAGGCTTGATGTTGCAGAAGTCTAAGCTCGACATCTGGTCGAGCTTTATACACCTAATGGGAGGTGGAACTTCATGACCCTAGCATGATGGCTCCATTCTCAACTGGGGTGTAGAGGCTGCACTAGAGGAGGAGGCAAGTACTGGAAAATATTCCAAAATGTATTATTTTTTTCCTTCTTTGCACATTTACTATAAGTCCTGAAGTATTTATATAAATGTTATAATATTGATGAATGTTTTTGTACAGTTTTCAGCAGTTGATAAATTGCAGCAGCTATTATTGGTGAGTAAACTCCGGTGTCAACGCAGAAACGGTCTAGGTGATTCTGTTTGAAAAATCCCCTCGATATTCTCAACTCTGGGCTGAAATGGTATCTCTTTGTCTGACCCAATATTTATAAGGGTTGTGGGGCTGTATGTAGCTTGTTTCCGCTGAGTAGACTTAGGTTGTCTGTTGTGTTATTTCTGTGGTTTCATTGTCGCCAATAAAGAAATAGTTATCTGAAATTGGATTTGTTAACTTCAGCTTATTTTGTATTTACCTGTAAATAGAGACTATACTTCAGTAACACCGCACGAAAGGATTATGCTGCAGTGGGAGGAGGAATTTCGTTACCCTCCATGGTGGCTCCTTTCTCAAGTGGTTGACACATGGGAAGGTACTCTCAAATATTGCAGAATGCATTGTTTTTTTCTTTCTTTGCACAATTAATACTGGTTCTGATCTATTTACTGGCAAATACTGCAGAATGTATTGTTTTTTCTTCCTTTACACATTTAATATCGGTTCTAATCTATATATATATATCCTAAATAGTGGGCTACCTAGGTGGCTAGCTGTGCATATGCATCCGTCCGTTAGATCTTATATATGAAGCACTATTTTAGGTAGCGAGAGCACAAAGATGATGGAACGGTGATAACAGAACAATCCAACACCGTCACACCGAGAGCACAAAGCAGCCTCTTGCTGTACTTCAGAGTGCTACCGCAAACACACCTTATCTCCACCCATCCCACCCTTTCTTCCCCACAAGAGCTGCCAATGGTGCCGTCCCCCGGACTCCCCCACAAGTAACTCGCCTGCTGCTTCTCCGAGATGGCCGGCCAGGTTCTCCTCGTCTCCTACTGCTCGGAGTACTGCTCTGAGGAGGAAGATGAGCCACACCGAAGCAGTTGCGCTCCTCGTGTCGCGCGCCCGCACCTCCACCACACGGTCGCCGACCAACTGCCCTCCCGGAGAAACTAGGGGCTACACGTTGGTCGGACGGTGCGGAACCGTCCATGGCCAGCTCATCTCGTCGCGCGCGCCGGCTCGTTCTGGCCAGCACCATCTCCCCGCTTCCATCCAAGGCCTTCACCAATGGATTCTTCTGTGCTCGATGCAGTAGGCTAGGAGCACGAGACTACCTGAAGGTGGACATTCTTTTTTCCATTTGATTTTTTTACTGATCTCCCAGGATTTGTTAGTCTAAATCTTGATTTCTTGAATATCTATCTCCTTAATTTCTTCTCTCGCCTGCTAATCTCCTACGCGAATTTTCTTTTCTGGGTATGTGCTTTTATATCTGTTGTAAAGATGTTGCTGAAATTGTTCGTTGTTGACTTCACCGTCGATTTCCCTCTTCTTGCCATCTCTGGTCAAACTGAATCGCGCGGTGGGGTGCTTCCATGGTTGACCTTGTCGTGGGGTGTCGAGCTCGGCGGGCGCCGTGCCTCCTCGGGGATAGAGGGCTGCCCTCGCCGCATTCCCCCGACAACGCCCGGCACCCCTCCATCCTCCTCCCCCATTGCGCATGTCTCTGCTTCTCCCATGTCCACGAGGAGGAAGAAGCCCTACTCTAGCCGCGGCGTGCTGCGAGCTGCGAGGACGGAGTTTATGAGCTGCTCATCGGATGTGGCATACGGACAGGAGGGAGGAGCACTGCTCCTGTTCTGTATTTTTGGGCGAGACTAGGCCCGTGTTGCTGGTCTCCACGTTCAATATTTTTTCTTATATCTCTCTCCTGTTACTGGATTCCACTTCCAGTAGTTGACTGCCTGGATGGTCCACGACCTGTTTCTGATAATGCTTGCTTGTGTGGATTTCTGGATCTATTCATGATGTAGTAGAGGCTTTGTATTTTGTTTTCTTCAGTCACGAATCTGTTCATGTATCTGAATCTAGCAGCAGAAATCTCTACTAAACTTAGGAATAGTTAAAGCTGTTAATAATGTGGAGCATCATGCTCCATGTGTATCTTTTGGTTTTCTTCCTCTTGTTCACTCAGCTTGCCAAGGTCAAGTTCAATGATATGCAAAGTATTCACCTCCAGGTAGGGGAATCGTGGATATAACAATTGCAGAATTGCTTTGTGCCATCCACTAAATTTCGTTTTGCTTTGTCCCTAACAATTGCAGAGATCATGCTTGGTGGCTTTACTTGTATGAGGTGGTGAATATCACGCAAAATCTCCATCGAAGAAGAGTGGAATCCACCCGATCCAGTCTGTCTGTGTTGATCGCCGCATCCTTTGCTATCTCTGAATGGCCAAACAATTCGACTTTTCTGTTCCTTAGTCTAATTTTTATGAATAATGGCCAAGGAGTTCGAGGGAGGAGAAACTCCAGAAGACTGCCTGCCCTGTTCGACAGGCCTAAGAAATTTCAGGCTAGCAGAACTCGGAAAGGTAATTGATCTCCTGATAGATTCTGTCTCACATTGATAAACCTTTTCCCAGATTACGAAAACACCATGGATCAATGCGGTGCCATGAAAATAAATATCACGTGCCTTTATAATGCATTGACTGGCTTTTAACAATTTTTGCAGATCGTGCGGTTCATGCATTTGGGCGATCATTGGACATCACTTTCCATTGTGCTGATGCAGATGTCAACTTTGCTCATCCATCCAGCCGTGCCATCCAGGCCACCCAAGATGTGGAGGATGTGTCTTTGTGAAGACAGGCAATTACATCAGAAGCATAAGAATATTTCAGCACCATCCGCAGTCATGGCTTCCCCGAAAAGCTCAGTCCTCAAGCATCGCTCAGATCGTCCGCGGCACGGCGAGGTGACAGTCTTTGAGGAGAAGAAGGCCAACAAGTGCGCCGGATCATCCACATGTTTCAAGTCCAAGAGCGACCTGGAGGCGTTGTCGTACCTCCGTGACAACCCCTTAATCGTCGAGTATTGTAACCCGGGTCACGCCGTCTGTGGAGGTCAAAGCGAACGCCAACTGGAATTACAATCGCAGTACAAACTGTAATCTCTTGCTTTCTGCTATGTCATTTTCTTTGGTATAGCTATCAACAAACCAGCTGGATAATTATATCTTGTTTTAATTTTAAAACCTGTTAAAAATTCCAGGTGTGAATAGAGTACTAGAGAATTGGAACTGCAAGTCAGGCAAAACGTACAGTTAAACTGTCATTGGAGTTGCAATTTGCAATGTCCATATGCATGGTTTGTTTTTTGCCTACTCGTTGGTCAGTTCAACTGTCATTGGAGTTACAATTTGCAATGTCCATATGAATGGTTCACTGCTTTTGCCTATTCGGAGTTCAGCTGCCATTTGAGTTGCAATTTGCAGTGTCCCATTCGATGGCCATTTTTAATTCAGTGGGAGGAGTAAAACGTACAGCTAAATTGTCATTTGAGTTGCAACATGCTTAACTGTCATTTGAGTTACAATTTGCAATGTCCTATTCGTTGGTCAGCTCAGCTGCCAGCATATCATCTGTACTGTCATCGGTACAACCGTACAAGGTACAAGGGAATAGAGCATGTAGGTTCAGCATGCCAAAACAAACGCCTGTGAGAATGGTAGTTTCAATTTTTAAACGCAGTTTAGACGGAGCATGTCAAAGCCAGGCTCCAAGGATTGGAATACTCCCTTCACAAAGGATGCTACAATTTGACCGGTTGTTTTAATCTGTTTTCAGCTATAATGGCATAAGTTCCAAAAAGGATTCGCAACCTTCCAAAACCAACGCATGCATGTATTTAGTATTGAACGAAGTTCCGACTGTATTACCATCCATGTTGCAATTACATGTGTACAAAAAAGTGTAGTACAATGTTTTTTGCTTTTGAACGAACTGTCGTTTTTATGAACTCCAGTATGTATTACCGTCCATATTGCAATACAGCTATCAGCATTTGAGCAGCCCAACGTCTCCAAACGGGGTAGTAGCAGCCGTTAAGTTCATTCCTTTGCCAGCCATGGGAATCTTGATCCCTTCATTTTTCTGCTCACTGTATCGGATGGCTATTAATAGCTAGCCATGTAGCAAATTGATATATATATATATATATATATATATATATATATATATATATATATATATATATATATATATATATATATATATATGATAAATACTTCCTACCCCTGGGTGTAGTTACACTCATATCTAATATACTACCAAACGGGAGTATATACGATACTTTATTGGTTTGAGTATGTTCGTATACTATATCTAAGATACTCCAAACCAAGTTTGGTGAAAAAAATACAAGTGAACCCATAGTTTGCACTATATATCCAAAATACATGCATACGTATATGTAAAAAATGAGTCTACGTAAAAAAATCTACATACTTCCTACAAAGTAGTATATATACTACCAAAATAGTCTTATATACTTCATACTTCATGTACATACTCTTCGGTATGATAGATACTTACTAGATTATGAGAAACACACGTGGGTGTAACTACACCCGGGTGTAGTATGAATACCTATATACATACATACATACATACATATACATACATATATATATATGGGAAATAGCCAGCTATCATGGGTGATAGCTACGCACCCACGTCTACCCATTGGATCGTTCTATAGAGAAATTTCTACCGTAGATCAACTAAACGGCGTCAAACTTGCCATAACGGAACTTTCTCCTTTCCACCGAGCGGACCACAACTGCCTCCTCCCCTCACCACATACCTTTTTATATTCTCCTCAAATCCCAACCTGATTAATTTTTCTCCCGCACCCCCTACTTCTCCGGTGATCCCGCACCTAACCTCCGGCCGTGAGCGACACCGGCGACTACGAGCTCTTCCACAGCGGGTCAGCGGCTGTGCGGCGCGTGTTGAGGGCGCCATGGCCAGGGCGACTAGCGGTGCCAAAGGGGTGGTACTGGACGACGAAATCCGTCCGCTGGCTGGCCGATGCAGAGCCGTGGAAGTCCCGTGCGGGCGGCAGCAGTTCGCTGAGCGGGGCATCGATTGGGTGCTCTTGGGTGGCAGTGTGGTGCCGCAGGATTGAGTGAAGATACGGCCCACTCTTTCTCTCTCTTGACAGCATTTTTTTTAGATCTAGCGATTCTCTCCCTACCTTCCCAGAACATTTCTTTTTGGTGGATATCAGATCAAGGCCTAAGTGAGCGTACACTACCCATTGATTTGATTTTTCCCCAGCTGAGATTGCTTTGTTTTTTTTTTTGCAATGGATTTTTGTGCTGATCTGAAATAATCGTCCGTCATGACATTTTGTGCTGGTCTGGTCATAACTTTTTTCTGATTTGCAATAGTTGTCCGTGATAGATTTGCTTGCTCCTTCTTTTTTTTACGGAATTTGCTTGCTCCTTCCGTCAGATGGATTTTGCAAAAAAAAAAGAAGATGGATTAGTCAATTTATTTTTGATGATTGTGTAAATTTTGGAGCAAGCTTGATGGATTTTTGGCCGCGCCGCACCTTCCTTCATCGCGTGCTCAGCTCCATCGGAGCCCAACGAGGAGAAGCTCACCTTACACCAGGCGTCGGCCGGCTGCAGCAGCTCGCGAAGGAGGCAATTTGATTTTGCTCCCGACCATTCCACGTCGGCGCAATCCCGCCTCCAGGTGTTTTTTTTTTCTTTTGCCTATACAAGATGGGCACGGTGCCTTTTTTCCTTGTTTAGATGAGATGTTGAGATGAAGGTGTGTATTGGCTTTTATCAGGGGCTCGCGGAAGGAACCGTGAAGTGTCTGTCTATCGGCACGTTAAATCCAATGGTGGTAACCGTGTGCGTAGCTATCACCCTGGTTAGAAAATCCGCGTCGATATATGATGTTTCTGGTTTGAATATGTCTAGACCTTGTTTATGAACTTAATTGAATGCTTACTATATGACATAAGAAGACTACGTGCCTTGGTTTTTCATTTATTTTCATTTATTTTGAATTTTTATGCCCATTTGAATCTTGGTCAAATCCTAGGTTTGACCATGATTTAAACTAGTTTAAAACATAAATATGAAAAATTAAGTATCTATCCTTCTTAGCCACTCCAAAATGAAGCTCTTGGGAGGGTTTTTGAAATTTCCATGATTGAAACCAAAAACCACTTCTCTTCATGTTTGACTTAAGTCAGGGTTTAGGGATATATAGGGGGTACATACATGATTTTTCTGGTTGGAATATGTCTAGAACTTGTTTTTCAACTTGAGCTTATCTAGAGCTTGTTTTTAATTTTTTATACACATTTAATTCTTCGTCAAATCCTAGGTTTGTTGACCTAGATTTGAACAAGTTTAAAACATGAATATGAAAAGGTAAGCATGTATTCTTCTTAATTAGTCACTCCAAAATGAAGCTCTTGGGAGGGTTTTTAAAATTTCCATGATTTAAACCAAAAACCACTTCTCTTCATGCTTGACTTCATAAGTTAGGGTTTAGGGATATATAGGGGGTAGATACATCATGATTTTTCTGGTTTGAATATGTCTAGAGCTTGTTTATCAACTTAATTGAATGCTTACTATATGACATAAGAAGACTATGTGCCTTGATTTTTCATTTTTTTAAATTATGCCCTTTTGAATATTGGTCAAAACATAGGTTTGACAAAGATTTAAAAAAGATTAAAACATGAAAATGAAAAAGTAATCCTTGATCCTTCTTATTAACTCCAAAATGAAGGTTTTTGGGAGGGTTTTTGAAATATCCATGTTTGAAACCCAAAACCACTTCTCTTCGTGCAGTTTAGGGTTAGGGGTAGCTAGACACATGAATTTTCTGGTATTTCATTTTTTTTGAATTTTCATGCCCATTTCAATCTTGGTGAAATCCTAGGTTTGAGCAAGACTTAAACAAATTTAATACGTGAAAACGAATAAGCATGGATCCTTCTTAGTCACTCCAAAATGTACCAATTGATAGATGTGTTAACTTTGCTTCATGGAAAAATTAATGTCATGTAAATGAGTTAACTTGGATTTCCTACCGTTGAATCCATAGGAAACTTTTACTTTGTTCTAATGCACTATAATAATCAACCGAGTTTTTACACCAACAGGTCTCACTTACGTGTGGTGCCCATGCGTGAGGTCCCATACTTCAGCACAAGTCAAGTGCAGTAGGTACGCAAACTCCAAGCCATCTTCTTTGTCAAGAGAAGACGCATCAGGATGCGTTTTGGAAGTCTATGGGTCCTTCTGGATCCTTCGGTTGTCCCTCTCACAAAAAAAATCTCTCTCATTCTCGGCCTCGCTCGACTCGCTGCTCGCTCGCTCGCACCTCCCGCTCACCGACAAACCCTGCACAAAAGTCAACATCATCACCCAAAAAAGGGGAGACACCATAATGCTCTCCCTTCTTCTCTCCTTCCGAGTGATCCTCTTCCTCCGAGTTTCACTCGACGGGCAAACACACATGTGCTGCATAGTAATAATAAAAAGGTAGAAAAATCAACCTACGAATCTATAATTAAATACGTTAAACTAGGGTTTTAGTACTACAGATCAAGTTCATAAAAAATCCAACTACGGGGTTCGAACAACCCCATTTCTAATCCAAGATTTTTTGACCTCATCCAAATGGCCTCAAACTATAGGCTTAATTAGCATCTAGTGCAGTATGTGTGAACATGTATGCACTATGTGTGCTATAACTTGTATGTCTTTCAAATTTGAACCAAATTTGAGTAAGTTTGAAATATATGAAATGGGGCTTTTGGCTTAAACGTTTGAAACCCAAAACGACTTCTCTTCATGCTAGGCATCATAAGACCGAGTTTAGGGTTAGGGGGTAGATACAGGATTTGTCTATTTTGAATATGTCTATACCTTGTTTATCTACTTGAATATGCTTACTATAGAGATATATATGACGTAAGAAGACTATGTGCTTTGGTTTTTAATATTTTTTTATTTTTCTAGAATTTTTATGCCCATTTGAATCTTGGTCAAATCCTATGCTTGCCCAATATTTAAACAAGCTTAAAACATGCAAATGAAAAGGTAAGCTTGGATCCTTCTTTGTCACTCTAAGATGAAGTTTTTGGGAGGTTTTCAAAATTTCCATGTCTGAAATCCAAAACCACTTCTCTTCATGCTTGACTTCATAAGACAGAGTTTAGGGTTAGCCAGGGACATGGTAGATACACGATTTTCTAGTTTGAATATGTCTAGACCATGTTTATCAACTTGAATGATCATTATATGACAGAAAAGGCTATGTGCGTTTTTTATTTTATTTTATACCCATTTGAATCTTGATCAAATCCTAGTTTTGACCAGGATTTAAATAAGTTTAAAACATGAAAATGAAAAGGTAAGCCTGGATCCTTCTTAGTCACTCCAAAATGTACCAATTGATAGATGTGTTAACTTTGCTTCATGGAAAAAATAATATCATGTAAATGAGTTAACTTGGATTTTCTACCCTTGAATCCATAGGAAACTTTGTTCTAATGCACTATAATAATCAACCGAGTTTTTACACCACAGGTCTGCACTTACGTGTGGTGCCCATGCGTGAGGTCCCACACACTTCAGTGAGCATGTCAGTAGGTACGCAAACTCCCACCATTTTTTTGTCAAGAGAAGACGCATCGGGATGCGTATTGGAAGTCTCTGGGTCATTCAGGATCCTTCGGTTGTCCCTCTCACACAAAAAAAACAATCTCTCTCGTTCTCGGCCTCGCTCGCTCGCACCTCCTGCCCACGACAAACCCCTGCACAAAAGTCAACATCATCACCCAAAAAAGGATACACCATAATTCTCTCCCTTCTTCTCTCCTTCCGAGTGATCCCTCTTCCTCCGAGTTTCACTCGACGGGCAAACACATATGTGCTGCATAGTAATAATAAAAAAGGTAGAAAAATCAACCTACGAATCTATAATTAAATACGTTAAACTAGGGTTTTTCCAAGTACTACAGATCAAGTTCATAAAAATCCAACGGGGTTCGAACAACCCTATTTCTAATCAAAGAATTTTTTCGACGTCATCCAAATGGCCTCAAACTATAGCATGGGCGGATCCAGACTATAGCCAAGGGGGGCAGCCGCCCCCACTCAATTTTTTGAAACCTTGTACTTAGAAATATGTTAAGCTAATGGCTGGTTTGCCCGCACTTAGAAATAATATTTGCATCACTTATCATATGTTTGCCCATTTGAATCTTGTCAAATCCTAGATTTGACCAAGATAATTTAAACAAGTTTAAAACATGAAAATGAAAAGGCAAGCTTGTATCCTTCTTAGTCACTCTAAAATGAAGTTTGGGGAGGTTTTGAAATTTCCATGCTTGAAACCAAAACCACTTCTCTTCATGCTTGACTTTCATAAGACAGAGTTTGGGGATATATAGGGGTAGATACATGATTTTTCTGGTTTGATATGTCTAGACCTTGTTTATCAACTTAATTGAATGCTTACTATATGACATAAGAAGACTATGTGCCTTGATTGAATGCTGGAGCTGGTCGGGGACGCCGACAGCCGGGGCGCCAAATCGACGGAAGGGAGCAATGCGCCAATGGAGGTCACCGGAGCCGGATCTAGGACGAAGTGGGAGGGCTGCCTTGCCGTGGTTGTGGAGGAAGCCAGCAAGGGGAGATGGTGGGGTCGAGAGGGGGTGAGAGAGAGGGCCGTGCGGGATGATTTCATTTCCTCTTTTTTAGGGAGTGTGCGGATGGGTTTGTTTCACGTGGATGGACAGAGAGAAAAACGTGATCCAACGGTCAGATTAGGGTGCGTACCTACACACCATGGTAGCCCACTATTATATATATATATATATATATATATATATATATATATATATATATATATATATACCAGCACTATTCTGCAACCGGTTGCAGAATAATATTCTGAGCACCGACTTGTACTTCCCTGGACACAAGGTTGTACTTCCCGGATAACAGGGTTCAACTTTCTGTCGAACTTACCTGAACTTCCCGTTTTTTCAGAGGTACTGATTATACCTCGAGTTTCTCAACCATTTGTCGGAACTATGCAAATGATATACCGTTGGATAGATAATGAAAAACCGCAACTTTTTCATGTTCACACTTTTCACAGATTTTGCACGGTTTAAATTTAATTTTGAAAATACGAAAACGCTTCTATGTGGCCAGAAAACGAACTTTTAGTTCGATTTTCGAATCGCTTATCGAAACTGTGCAAATGATATACCGTTGGAAAGATAATGAAATTTCGCAACTTTTTCATGTTTTAAGTTTTTTCAAAATCCTCACAGTTTTTGAACAATTTTGAAAATACCGAAATTCGGACGTACTCAAAAACGAGCGGACAGTAATTTGGATGAATTTTTTCAACCTTTTGTCGGAATGATGCAAATGATATGGCGTTGGAAAGCTATGGACTAGGCGCAACTTTCTTATTCGAATTATTTTCTCTAATTCCTTACAGTTTAAGAGAATAACTCGAATTACTCTCCGCCCGGTTTATGTGACGGGCACCAAATGATTTCTCCGCGATTTCCATTCAGAATATTTAAACAATGGAAATGCTATACGGTTGGAAAGCTGTCAAAATGGTGCATCTTTTTTGTGTTTACCATTTTTGCCAAATCCGAACGGTTTAAAACTAATTTTAGAAGTTCTGAAATCATGTTTCCGGTATATTTTGTGGGATAACGGTTTGAATTTGATGGCTTAGATCCATTTATTTGTTGTAAATGTTGTAGGTAATGAAATTAGACATATACTCTATCATATAAAGCTATTAGTGACAATGATTGAAGTGGTTGGTGATCAAATCGATGAGATTTGGACAATAGATTTCCGCCCCGAAAAAACAGAGCACTGAACTTCCCTCTACATGAATTTGTACTTTTTCGGGCAGCATGGTTGTACTTCTCGGCGCGTTTTCACGAAAGCTTTTAGTAAATGGCTATAATTTTAAGTTCCCGTAATTACCGCTTGTACTTCTTGTAGTCTCTGCCTATACTTCTCGGAATCACTGCTTGCACTTCCTCATGGATGACGGGATTATTTTATTTTTCTACATTTGGATTTTCTCGGTTTTCTTGTACTTCCTATATTAAGTGAGTGTACTGCTCGTGTCGACTAGTTGCACTTCTCGTCATCAAGTATATAAACTTCTAGGCAAGTGACGGGATTACTTTGTTTTTTCTACATTTGTACTTTGTTGGTTTTCTTGTACTCCTATATTAAGTGGGCGTACAGCTCGTATTGAACGGTTGTACTTCGCAGCATCAAGTATTTGAACTTTCCTCGCTGATGACGGGATTTTTCTTGGTTTTCTTGTATTTCTTGTATTAAGGGGTTGTTATGCTCGTGTGGAATGGTTGTACTTATCAGGAAAGCTATGTGTACTTCCCGGAAGGTGTTTAGCTGTTATATATTTTGTAGCATGATCCCATGGGTATACTTCTTGGATTGTTGTTGTTGTACTTCCCTTATTTTCCTAGATTGTACTTCTTTGATATTAATCTTGCATTTTTCTCTCCAACATGTGCACTATCCACGCATATGATATGTACTTCTCTATATCTAGGTACTCTACTTATATTAACCAATTTGTATTGCACAGATGATTTTGGAAGTGCTAAAAGATCAAAAAGAAAATAAAAACCACGAAACAATGGTACACAATACGGCAGTACAACCTTCTTGTCCAAGCAGTACAACCTTGTAGCCCACAAAATTGCGCTTTGTAAAATTCTAAAATGAAAGAACTAGATTTTTGCACAGTTTTGAGTGTGTTTTCCAGGAAAAACGAGAGTATAAAATACAATATGTGCCAATTATTATCCTAGGTACTGTCGATATGCTCCTCCATGAAATACAGTATGTGCCACGATGTGATCTGCAACAAAATGAAAAACCTAGAGCAATGTTATACACCACATACCAATCAATTTTCACGTTTTTTGGGATTGACTCATTAATTTACAAGAATACTCAGGTAAAAAATCATAACAATTCCATGTTCGATGCTGCTGCTTATGTCTACTGCTTGCACCTGTGAACACACTCCATATTTCGCATGCCTGCACTTGGTTTCTGAATACGTTTGTACTGCCCAATACAATCGATATCTACAGGAATGAAAAAGCCGGAAGCCATCCAACAAGCGCACGACCAAATTCGGCGGAGAAGCGCAGTGGCCGACGGTGGTGAAGCCGCCCGGCGTCAGCGGCGCATCCAGGCGGCGCGCCCGAGGTCTTGGCCTCGTGGGGGAGAAGCGCCGCTCGAAACCGGTCGGGGCGAAGGGGGAACAGGGCGGCGGAGGCGTGTGCGGTTCGGGGCGGCGGCGCGAGTGGGGCCTGCCGGGCGGCGACGCATGGGGCCTGCCGTGGCGGCGAAGCGTGGGGCACGGGGCTGCGACGGCGCGCAGGGCTCGGGGCGGCAGCGGCAAGTGAGGCCTGGCTGGCGGCGGCGCGTGCGGCCTGGAGGGAGGCGGCGCGTGGGGCCTGGCGCGGCGGCGTCGCGTGGGACTCGGGGTGGCAGCGCGTCGGGCTCGCGGCGACAGAGCGTGGGGCTCGAGGCAGCGGCGGTCGAGGCAGGGTTGCCGGCGGGAGCACCATGGTGAGAGAAGATAGGGAGGGAGGAGAAAACGTGGTGGGAGGAAGTGTTACTTTCTACCGCTCGTTCTTCCCCTCGTGAACTTCCATGGCTATAAAGTGTTACTTTCTACCGCTACTTTCTGTACTTCCCTCCGGTGTCGGTAATTTTTTCACGGATGTTTCTTTTTTCACTAAACTTCACGGGTATTGTGTAGTCGCTAGAAAAATTACAGGGTGTACTTTCCTATACATAACTCTAATATTTTGTCCTTATTTCCAACTTCGCAATTTTGCACTTATACTTGATACATTAAAATGCAGTCCACATTGAAGAAACACGTGAAAAAATAAGGCATTGTGGAGATTGAACTAGCTACCGTGCATGTATATTTCCTCTACAATAGCTGCACTGCTAATTAAGAGAAAGATCACCACATGAGAGAGTGGAGCAGTAGCAGTTACTCATAAGAGAACAAATACCACTCAGTAGAGTGGAGTTTCAGAGAAAGACCACGCCACAGCAGCACACTGCTCGAGAGGTGAGGCAGCAGGAAGCGATGTCGAAGCAGAGTCGGTCAGCAAGCTCGCCACCTATCTGTACTCATATGTGGCAATACATCAAACAAATACATCGCCTTCCATCCTCGGCACGTCTGCCTCTGACCTTGCCATATGCTCTCCCTACCTCTACATGATTGTCGTCTCTGCGCTCTTTGCACCCATTGCCCAGTGATGTCCGCTCCGGCCGGCTCAACGCTGCCAAGGGCGAGAGTGTATTTCAGGAAGTACAAGTGCAACGGGGGAGGAAGTAAAGTACAGAGGTGGATGCACGGCAGGTTAGAAAGATGTGGGAAAGGCAGGTCCCAAATTTTCAACTGTACTTACTGAATAAAAAGCTTGTACTGCTTCTTATGCAGCATGTGTTCTTCCCTATATCGGAGAAATATACAACATCACTAGTAATATGCACATGATCATCTTGATTCAATCAGCAATCAAAGGCAAAATAGCTGCAATTTTAAAGATGCACAAGCACACAACGATTTGATGAGAAACTAGAAGGCAAATAGATCAAAAAATCAAGACCTTGCCCGTCCATGGAGGTCAACCCAACCTCACAGCAGAGGACTCCCGTGGCAGCAGAGCTGGGGTGCCGCGGACATGGCGGCGGCCCGGAATCGCTAGGGGGCTGGCGGCCATGCTTGGCGACTTCGAGGGGTAAAGCGGGGCGGACATGGGGACGAGCTGAGCGCGGCCATATTTTCAATGAATGATAGTTCAACATCAGGAAACAAATGACAAGATTGGTTGCTGCCTAAATTGCATGAAAAAAATGCAAAATGCTATCTTCACAACATGTCTCACTGAATGATATTTTCCTTACGGACACCGACTGTACATCACAACTGCTGCAAGTTTTCCATGGATGCAACTAAATTAATGTATACTTCAGTTCAGATACTTGAAACATTGTAAATCCGGTTATAAACACATGGACTTCCAGGGAAACTAACTACTGTACGGGAAAATTCTAGCACCAATGCTCTGCATTCATGCATGAACAAGTCCCAGTTTGAGCCAATGTAAAATCGACTGAATCAACAATTGACTGAATTTTGTAGGAAGGCCAGGTCCTGAGCGCACCTATACAAGAGGAAAACAGGAACAATAGGCTCGACCTTGAGGAACAGAGTAGTGCTGCCCCACTGGTTGTCCTTGCCTTCACGGGAACTTGGGAGAACACCAAGAGATTGAAACGGAGAAGGAGAAACTGGGAGCGGCATGGGCTTCTGACATGTAAAATTTGTTGAAACAAACAGCAGCCACGAACTAGCACCGCACGAGGCAGTGTACTGCCCGTCCTCGCGTCCTGTACTTCACATCCGGTGGCGGCAGTTGGTGAAAGAGGCGACGCACAGTTGTCCGGTGGCAAGGGTTGGCGACTGCGAATCCTCCCGACGGCGGCGGCGCCTGAAGCCATCAGAGAGGCGGCGGGGGAGCGCGGCCAATCGTGACTGTCGCAAGTGGCAGGAGCAAGAAGCAGAGCGGATCGCCGGGGAAGAGAGACTCCAGAGCTCAGGGGTTCCGCGTCGACCCACGAGCTCGAGGAAGTAGCCCGGCGGCTCCGCCCTTTTCGGTGGCGGGGAAAGAGGGAGCCGGCGGCGACGCCTTGGATGGCAGGAGGGGAGGTATGGAACGACAGTCCCAATTGGCGCCGTCGCCCTGGATAGTGGCGGAGGAGGAAAATCGGCCTCCCCAGCTGGCGTCGTCACCGTCCATGGTGCATGGGAGTAGGGGAGAGGGCCGTCGGAGAAGGCATGGCGCTGGGGCGGATGGGTCGTCGGCGCAAGGGCTTTGTGCGGAGGGGACAGGGCGCCTGGGCGCGGGGAAAGGGGGGGGGGGCGTCGCCAGCGCCGGGGGAGGTGGGTTTCTCCGGCGTGCCGGAGGGAGGCGGGGCTGCCGGCGATGCAGAAGGCGGGGTTGACCTGCGTGAGCATCCAGGGAGAGTAACGAGGAACCGTTGTGGCTTTTCTTAGATCGATATGGTTCCTTTTTCCCCCCGCTCCTCTCTTATACAGCCTGATGGTGCTCAGAATATTATTTTGAGCACTGGTTTCAGAATAGTTTCACCCTATATATATATATATATATATATATATATATATATATATATATATATATATATATATATATATATATATATATATATATATGTTATAATACTAATGAATGTTTGGTGTAGTTTTCTGCAGCTTCCACATGAATTGCAGCAGCTGCTTTTGTTGTATGAGTGTGTTTTAGGACTAGACTTCAGTGACACCGTACGAAAGACCAATTTCACACAGACATGAGTTTGACGTATGCTATGGTGTGCACATAGCCAGACATTGCTTATTCGTGAAGTGGATCTTGAGATATCTACGGGGCGCTACAAATATGATGATTTGTTTTGGATGTATAGAGTCGGAGCTGATTTCATATTCAGATTTGGCTAGAGATATTGATGGCAGAAAGTCCACTTCAGATATTTGGTTACACATTCAGGGGAGCAGTGGCATGGCAAAGCATTTTGCAAAACTCGTACTCAGGTTGCTCATAGTGAAGTTTGCGTCCACACCCATTGTTTTTCCCTCAAGTTGAGGTGGCTTTCCACGTAAATCTTTTTGTCACTTGTGCAGTGTGCTTGTGTTTGTTTTTCCGCTGCATCTATTGGTTGAAGCTATCCTCGGAAGTTTATCTTATATTTCACACAGGCATAGTAGGAGGTAGTTTTGACTCAAATGATGCATTTCCACCATCCCGTTGTGTTGGCTATGCCAATATATGAATTCTTTTTCCTGCCCAGACAAACACTAGAGTGATGTACTCAGATTTGACATGAATGCCACAATCAATAGATCGCAACTAAAATCCATGGAAGTTAGCATTTAGTTATATTTGTACTTACTCTGTTTATTCAGAGATTTGGTTACTTTTCATCTTACGCATTGATATCGGCTGTTAGATTGATCAAGTTTTCTGGAGTCTCCTAGACCTTCCATAACTTGTTCGATGTGATTATGGCACGGACCGAAAAACACGATGTACAATGCCTTAGGACTACCAGAATCTGATCCACAACAGTTGTTGCCTAGCTGCACGTAAATCCTCAATGTATGATAGGGATGTAGAATAACCCATGCCTGGTGTGGGCTGACCCAGTTAGACAATGTAGTTGTTTTGGTTTCTGTTTCATTTTCTATTCTTTCGCTATTTCTGTTATATTATTTTCTACTTTTGTTTCTGTATGGAATGTCAGTTCTGGCATGCGAAACCCGCCAGGCTATGACATGCGGGTCCCACAAATCTATGGCATACCGAACCCGCCAAAGCTCTGACATGCGGGTCCCACCAGGCTCTGACATGCGGGGCCATGCATCTAGAATAGATGGCAGGCAGACACTTGTGATCACACGTGCTCAAACAAAAATTGACATGGGAACTGACATGTAGAGTCCACGTCTGTCGTACTGACAGGTTTGGTCCACTTCGCATGCCTGGAGGCTGTCGGGAGGGGCGACCCCACACAGGAGGGTCGTGTTGGTACCTTACATGTGGGCCTGAGTGCTGCATGTCATATACATGTGTGCGGACAATGGATGTGTCCCCTTACAAATATGGATCCCAGTGTTGTAGGCCTTGGACTGTTGTGCGGGCAGACAGAAAAGTACGTGAACATAAGAGTGCAGAGTGTGGGTCAGGTGTGTCCGCCGGCCTGAAGCCCAGCTGTTGTGACGACCCCCCTGCCGACTCCGCAATTCGGGCCGCCCACCTCCTGCGACGCTCATTACTGCACAATCGTTGACGTTTAGAGCTCGGTCGTCACTAATTTTTGGGGCTGAGCGACCCAAAACGCCACCTATGATGCGAAAATGCGGTACCGTCACAGAAAAATACATTCACCGACAGATTTCTCAAACGTCAGCCTTGTACCGTCATTGAAACCCCAGTTGTTTGTAGTGAATGGCTGAAACTTATTTTTGTGTATCAATGACCTTGGTTGGTTATATTGTACTATATATTTTTAGGTGTCCGAATTAAATCATGACAATGAAGATAGTTTTTCATCCTTTTGTCAACTATGTTTGTTGTATCTTGATCTTTGATCTCTAGGGACTTGTGAAGTTGTGAGCTTGTACATCAGCAATAGACTATTGGCTATTGGCTAGTATCTAGATTTATGAAATCACCATTGTCCTTCTGCGCTTTTGCTATAAAATAGATTATAACTCGCCAAAGGATACGTGAATGGTAGGCTCCTGACGTGTATGGATCTCTGTTAAGTAGACTAGCCATTCCCCCATCCTGCCCAGGTATGCAACAGCCTGAAGATTTCACCGGGCAAATCCAATGTGTTGCAACCGATATACTCACCATGCTAACCACGCTGCACTATGCAAGCCAAGCTATGATAGGATGCGATGCAGGCGGCGCGGTGAAGCGCGCGTGTTTACCTAGTAATAATATAACATACATACGAACTTGGTTGAGAAAATTGAGCCATTCCAATGCAACCAGTCTATGGAATTTAACATGTAGATGCAAAGTAAGTGAAAAAATTACCCCCATGTATCCTATATAACTAAGAAGTTCATCCCCACTTACCTAATTCTCTTGACATGCAGCCTATCCACGTCAGCAATTCTGTCAGGTACGCTCTGTGTTTTTGTTCGCCTGTACGCTGGTCTCCGTTCGCCTCTACGAGTCTACGCTGACCGACTCCTCTTGGCTCCTTTGTTTTTCGGCCTCCGCTACGTACGTGCTTCCGAAGCCTGCCTGATGCAGCCCATATCTCCAGCCCTCCACTCACCCCAGGCCCAGCCCATGCTATTCCTCTTCTCCCACGAAGCATCTCATCTTCCCCACGAACGCATCTCACTTCCCGCATGAACGGATCTCATCAATCGATCGAAGAACCTACCGGTCTGACTTCCACTTCCGACTCAATCTCCAGAACAATCCACCGCAGTCCTCTCCTATTCCTCTCCCCCGCGATCCCCGCAAGAAACAATTGCTTAGGTAACCGATGGAGGAATCCGAGCAGTTCGTGCTGCTACGTCGCAGGCTATATATTTCACATTGCTGCAGCTTCTCTTCCAATCTGGCACAACGCTCATACTTCCGCCCCCTTGGCGAGCCACTGCTCTTTGTCTTCTCCCTTTTTCCTATCATGTCCTTCTACTTAATTAGTTACAAATTTAACTTTACTTAGATTCTGGAAACTTGGGGGCAAAAGCAGGTTCTACATATGTTGCGCCGACGCAATCTTTATACTGCCTGGGTGTCTACTCTTCTTTCATGTCTCTTCCTGCTGCTGTGTGGTAACGCAATTTTCTAGGTTCAGGGCAACTACTGGTATGTCCTATTGCCCTCTTCTCCTTTGTTGCTACTTTTTTGCTTCACGCACTGAAATTCCTGCTTTCTACCGATCAAGTTCAATTATATGTTAATGAAGAAAGTTCAGTTCAGCTTTCCTACTATCAGCAAAGGCATTTTTTCCTTGAAATTGCTTCGGTTCGCTCACAGTATGAAGAGACCTCAGTTTGTTGGTGGGTTTCCATGTTTCAGAAATGCAAAAAAGGAACTCCTATTTTTCATCGGTTGAACAAAAGCCTTGCATTTACATTTGTTTATAGACTGTACACGCTCTGAAATATTCTCAACTCAGGACCATATGTATGTCTCCTCACAATGGGTGAGCACAAATGTCTACTTGGATTCTCAAACTCAATCAGCATGGCCTGGCCCCTCCACCATCGTTCTAAAAGTCACACGTTATGTTTTAAATGGTTTCACTTTTTCTTCTCTTCCTCTTCTCAATTAAACCCTATATGAAACAGGCACACAGACATCTCACCACTTTATCTCCTCCATGATCTCTACAAGAAGAATTTTGTGGAGGCATCTGAGCAGCCGGCTTATTAACTGATGAAGAATCTGAGCAGACAATGCGCTATCAAAATCCCTGCTCCAAAGCGGTAGTCTCCAGCCATATTGAACATCTTTGTTCGCTACGATCCAGCACTATTCATCTCCACCACGGTTAGGCATTCCTCATCTACCAGCAGCGGTCACTTTCTGAATTTGCCATGGGCCAGACAGTTTGAACGAAGCGCAAAACCATTGCTGTTGTTGATTCTTCTCCTATTGCTCTGCGTTATATTGTTGATGCCATCGCTGATCGATCCACCCCAATTTGGTACATACTTCTTTCTATCAGTTTATTATAATCTGGCTTCAGTCAACATATGGACAACCCAATCTGCATATCGACTTTATCAGTTAACAAAGCTTGCACACGAGTACACTGGACGCAATGCAGTTGTAAAAATCTCAAGTCAGATGTTATTTATTTTCAAGTTTCTAATTGTCTGATCTTGCTATAATTACATTACAAATCAACTAGGTATGCGGCTGCAAAAAAATCCAATGGGTATGCCAAGTTCATTCTCCAGTGTAAGTATAATAACACACATCTGTTTATGGAAATTCTGATTTTAGGTCTGCTGCAAGTATTATGCAACTGAGTTTTGTCTTTGTGTAATAACTAATGAATGCGGTTTTTTCCGGTAGGCTTTCTCCCGCTGAACGTATGAACATGTGATTCTCAAGAATGAAAAATATAGAGAACATGATACACCGAATTATTTGTAGCTATGATTTTAGAGATAAGGGTGTAAAATTCCACATGTTGTGGATTTATGAGATACAAACAATTGTCATTGCTAGCTACTCTAATTTGTACGATTGTTCTGTAAAATTAGTTACAGAAATCTTTCTTTCGCAATGGCTTAATTTCGTTCATACTGAAACTTAGTTCTTTTGTTTTTTGCATGATTTAGAATGCTTAATTGTTTATTTACTTTTGATTTATCTATAAAATATCTCAAATGAATTTGTCACTGAATGTTTTTTATACTAGAAAGAAGCTTATCCGCAGTAAAATTCAAGATTGTTCTTATTATAAGTGACATTTGTAGTCACTCCCAAAGCATATTTGTTACTTACTAAAATCACAATAATACTCTTGAAAGCTCGATGTAATCTAATTCAAATCAATTAGAGGACTATTCTAAAAAAAATCAATTAGAGGACTGTTGCAATTTGGTGACATTTGACTTGAGCAAATTCATATTACAGACACATGTGTATCGCAGAGTGCCACTCAATATGCCATGCTGAATTTTCCGCCGCAACGCGCGGGGTATTCTCTAGTTTCTCTTTATATATCTAGCCTCTTGTAAAGGACCTAAATAGTTTACCTACTAGATACAGCAACATTCACTTGTTTCAAGCCACATTTTTGCTATATAGCCGAAGACTTCCATTTAACATTTTCACAATGCAGTTCTTATCGAAATGGTTACCGAGTCTCGCAACTCTTGTCATATCTATACAACTGTATATATAGAGATAGTGCCTGAAATTGACATGTGTAGTTAAAATCATTGTGAAATTAGCGATATTTCATCGAGATCTTGAATGGACCACATCGCGGACTGTAGACATGGAGATGATTATGAAACATAGGCGCAAATTCACTAGTTCGGAATGAGGGGCATTTGAAAAACACGTCAAACCACGCTGCTAGGTCATGGTACCAGAAAGATTGTGGCTTGTACCTGTACACAAGCTGCCTGATGACCCACAAGTATAGGGAATCGCAACAGTCTTCGAGGGAAGTAAAACCCAAATTTATTGATTCCACACAAGGAGAGGTAAATTTATAAGGGGTGGCCCGATCTTCTCAGTAAGCAACGGTGGTGATGATGATCACGGAATGAACACAGCGAAGATACACGACGATGAAGTGGAAGATAACTTGTATGACGCAACAAGATCTCTCGATTGGTCCCTGTCGCCAATGCAACAACTCTCAACCCTGCAAGATATTCGCAACTCCACACATGTATGACCACGAAGCGGTAAGTTGCAACCTTCTAATTCCCAATGGAACAGCAGATCACTCAAGATTTTCAGAGGTTCAACACCAAATCAATGCAATCGGGTGTAGAGATTCAATAGAGTTGCAAAGCAATCAACTATGAACTAGGGTTTATCTTAAACGTGGTCTAAAGCTACTTTGGGGGCCTAGGCACTTATATAGGAGTCAGGATGACCTCAGGTCGAAAAGTACGAAATAACCGACCCATAATAGATCTGTCGAGACTCGGACTCGTCGGTCTGGGATCCGGTCGACGGGCCTGGGACCGGCGGTCCGGTTTGGACCGGGCCTGGGACCGGGGACGACCGGGCGAGCGCGCCATGGATACGCCGGATGGCACAAGCGTGACCCGGTTTGACCAGGCTGGTCCCCGGGACCCGAGCTGGGGGCTCCGGCGTGGAAGCCGGCCGACCGGGGCTGGGACCAGGTGGCCCGGCGTCACGGCCGGTCTGACCGGGCTGGGCGCCGGCCTGAACATCTCCTCTTCTCGCGCATGCCTCCCGCTCCTCCCTCGCGCGTCCATGGTATGTCTTCATGTCCAGCTCCATGTCCAGCTTCACGTCCAGCTGCTCCTCTCCTCCTCGTGCGATGCTTGGTTCCTCTTCATACCTGATCATACATAAGTAATACGACTTAGGCAGTATAAAGTTCTCATCGATCAAAGTATCACTTAGGAACAAGTTCACATGTTGTTTAAGTAGCTTCGCACGAGCTCGTGTCATTGGTCCAATCCTAACTTTATTGGACTTGAGTTTCACAGCAGCATCATCTTCATCTTGTAATGACGGAGGTAGTAATGTGGTAGGGATGTCCTCATCATCTCCCCCCTGCAAAAGGCGTCGACCTCGACGCTCCAAGGTCTTCTCCGTCATATGGTGTCAAATCAGCAACATTGAAAGAATTACTGACACCAAACTCATCATCTGGAAGATCTATCGAGTATGCATTATCATTGATCTTGGCAAGCACTTTGTAAGGACCAGCACCACGAGGAAGTAACTTGGACTTCCGTAGCTTCGGGAACCTATCCTTGCGAAAATGTACCCAGACCATATCACCAGGCTTGAACAAAATCTCCTGACGCTTCTTATTCATCATTGCAGCATTGCTCTTGCCTTTCTTCTCTATCAACTCTTTAGTCTTCACATGAATATTTCGCACAAAATCTGCCCTCTTCGATGCCTCCATATTGACTCTCTCATGTATGGGTAGAGGCAACAAATCCAGCGGAGTAATAGGTTTGAAACCATACACCACCTCAAAAGGACACAACTCTATGGTAGAATGCACCACCCTATTGTAAACAAATTCCACATGCGTCAAACACTCTTCCCACTCCTTCAGGTTCTTCTTGATCATGGATCTCAACAGTTGTGACAATGTCCTATTCACCACTTCAGTTTGACCATCAGTTTGGGGATGACAAGTAGTGCTGATAAGCAGCTTCATCCCCAGTCTCAAAGTAGCTCATAAACTTCACGTCACGATCGAAACAATAGTCTTCGGGACTCCATGTAGACGTACAATCTCCCTGAAAAACAGGTTAGCCATATGCGACGCATCGTCGCTCTTGTGGCAATAAAGTGTGACATCTTAGAGAATCTATCCACTACCACAAATATAGAATCATGGCCTCTTTTAGTACGCGGCAAACCCAACAAAATCCATACTAATATCTTCCCAAAGTGTAGTAGGTGCCGGTAAAGGAGTATACAAACCGTGAGGCTTCAGCTTGGACTTGGACTTGTTGCAAGTAATGCACTCTTCACATACCTGTCCACATCCCGCCTCATCTTTGGCCAATAAAAGTGGTCAGCTAGCATGAGTAGCGTCTTCTCACGCCCAAAGTGACCCATCAAACCTCCAGCATGTGATTCCTGCAATAAGAGCAAACGCACAGACGATTCTGGAACACATAGTTTGTTAGCCCTAAACAAGAACCCATCATGTATGTGATATTTTTCCCATGCTTTACCAATAGCACACAAACGATATGGTTCAGCAAAATCATGATCAGTAGCATATAAATCACATAGTATCTATAATCCAGGAATTTTAACATCAAGTTGAGTTAATAGCGTATTCTTCCTAGATAAAGCATCAGCAACAATATTATCTTTTCCCTTCTTATGCTTAATAATGTATATAAAAGACTCAATGAACTCAACCCACTTAGCAAGACGCTTATGGAAAGTAGATTGGGCTTTCAGATATTTCAAAGCTTCATGCTCAGAATGTATGATAAATTCTTTTGGCCACAAATAATGTTGCCAAACCTCAAGAACTCTAATTAATGCATACAATTCTTTATTATATATAGGACGACCCTCTTGCATCAACACACCACCAATTCCAATACCACTAGCATCACATTCAATCTCAAATTGCTTATTGAAATCAGGAAGCGCAAGCAAAGGTGTAGAAGTTAACAATCTTTTCAATTCATCAAAAGCATGATCTTGGGCTGTGCCCCACTCAAAGACAACACCCTTTTTAGTTAAGTCATTCAAAGGTGCAGCAATAGTACTAAAGTTGGGCACAAATCTTCTATAAAACCCAGCTAGACCATGAAAACTTCTTACTTGACTCACATTCATGGGAGTAGGCCAATTTTGAATAGCTTCAATTTTAGACACATCTACTTCTACTCCATGCTTAGAGACAACATAACCAAGAAATATGACCTTATCTTTGCAAAATGTGCACTTCTCAAGATTACCATAGAGTTTATTATCACGCAACACTTGCAAACCATGTCGAATATGTATGATCAGATTCATTGCGGCTGTAGATTAATATGTCATCAAAGTACACAACCACAAACTTGCCAATAAAATCACGCAAAACATGGTTCATCAGTCTCATGAAAGTGCTAGGTGCATTAGTTAACCCAAAAGGCATTACTAATCACTCATATAAACCAAATTTTGTTTTAAAGGCTATTTTCCATTCATCCCCTTCTTTCATCCTAATTTGATGATAACCACTACGCAATTCAATTTTAGGGAAAACATCAGCACCACTCAATTCATCTAACATATCCTCTAAACGGGGAATAGGATGACGATATCGAATAGTAATGTTGTTTATCGCTCGACAATCTACGCACATACGCCACGTACCATCTTTCTTAGGCACTAAAATAACAGGAACAACACAAGGACTAAGGCTTATGCGGATATAACCTTTGTCTAGTAGCGCTTGTACTTGCTTCTGTATCTCCTTCGTCTCTTCGGGGTTTGTTCTATATGGCGTCCTATTGGGCAGCGAGGCGCCGGGGATCAAGTCAATTTGATGCTCAATACCACGCAATGGTAGTAGTCCTGCTGGCACCTCCTCCGGAAACACGTCGCGGAATTCCTGCAAAACATTAGAAACACCAAGAGGAAGAGGGGTCATGTCGTTAGAAACCAAAACCGTACCTTGTACAGTAGCACAAGAGGCATGGTTGTAGGATCCTCACTAAATTCTCTCATGTCTTCTTTGGTGGCTAAAAGCACTAAGGAATTTACTCTCTCACTTTTCGTTAAATCACTCACGACGTTACAATTCTCTCGCCTATTTATAGATGCATCCTCCAAGTTTACTTCAACTTTCTGACGAGATTCATTGACAATTTGTTGTGGTGACATAGGCTGCAAGTTGATTTTCTTGCCCTTGAACTCCAAGTGATATGTATTGGCACGGCCATTGTGTTGTACAGAACGTTCATAGAGCCAAGGCCGACCCAATAGTAGGTGACACACCGTCATAGGAACCACATCAAAATCAATGGAATCCTTATACGGTCCAATCTCAAACTCAACACGCACCATGTGGTGTACCTTTATCTCACCATTGTTGCTCAACCACTGAATATAGTATGGATGCGGGTGCGGTAGATACTTCAACTTCAGCTTGGTACACAACTCCTTGATTGCTAAATTACGGCAACTCTCGCCATCAATAATGACCTTCCAAGCCTTGTCAGGACCAACTAATGCCTTTGTTTGGAACAGATTGCAGCGCTGAGTAGATGCACTTGGCAACACATTAAGAGCACGCTGAGACACAAAAATAGTGCGAGCATCAGAAGAATATGCATCTACACCATCAGTGTCATAGCCATCATCTTCTGGAGCATTTGGATCAACATCATCTCCAGTCTCATACTCATTGTCCTCATTAACAATCATAACTTTGCGGTTAGGACAATCTCTTTTGAAGTGACCCTTGCCACCACATGTATGGCAATTCATATCGCGGTTGCGTGCAGTAGAGATGCTAGAACCACTCGTACTCGCAGCAGGTTCGGACTTCTTTATGTTGGGCACATTGGAGACCGGCTTGCTAGACAGAGTAGAAAACTGTGAGGGACGCGAGGACGATGTCGGCGCCGTAGTTGGGGCCGCCCTAGGCGTGTAACGCCCAGCCCCTGTGGCACGGCTTTTGATTTGCGCCGCCTCAGCCAAATGTGCTTCAACTTCTCTTGCATGATGTAGCAACCCATTCATAGTGGTGTAACTGTGATAACGAACAATGCCTTTAATATCATACTTCAAGCCATGTAGAAAATGCTGCATTGTCATCTCAAGGGACTCACGGACACGGCCACGGCCACGCTGCATAAGCATCTCCATGAAATATTCATCAACAGTCTTCACACCTTGTCTCAATAGGGTCAACTTATCAGAGATAGTTCACAAATAATTAGTGGGCACAAAGCGATCATTCATTGCCTCCTTCATAGCACGCCATGTGATAATAGGCGGCTCACCATCCTCTTCTCGAGCACGAACAAGTCGATCCCACCAACGCAATGCATAGCCATGAAATTCGGAAGAAGCAAGCTTGATCTTCCTATCTTCAGTATAGTTATGTAAGCTCCATAACTTTTCAATCTTTAGCTCCCAAGTGAGGTATTCTTCAACATCAGCTCCTCCTTCAAACTTGGGTATGGAGAAATTGAGCTTACCCAATCCATCTTCCTCATCAAGCCCACGACCATGGCGTCCAAGTTCAGCAAAACCACGAGGACGGCTACCATGACCAGCACCACGACGAACACCAGGTGCTTCATTCTCAAGATCAGGGTCTTCATCCTCTTGTTGCTGTTGATTTGTAAGATTCTCAACAGACATTTGCAATACTTGAAGACTGCGCTGGATATCCATCATTTGATCTTTCATTGTATTGACGGTCTCACTAGTAGCATCCAGCTTCTGGGAGATCCCTTGGACCGTTCCCCTAAGCTCATCATCCCCAATGCGGAATTCACGTCGCATCTCATTACGAAGAGCTTCATAATCCCTCCATGTCATCAGATCTGCAGCATCCTTGTCTTTCTGGTTAACAATTTTAGCATCACTAGAAGACATGGTTATTAAGTTAGTGCACTAAATCAAAAATATATGGTGGTACTCTCACAACTCACTCAAAAACTGATAAGAAAAGGAAATCTTACCGTTCCAAAGTAAATTAGTGTTGCCTACCACTTGTAGGGACAACTAGTGCACGGATGTAGCAAAGCGAATATGAAGGGTATAAGAACAATCACACGACAAAGCAGGATATATGTGGGGCTGTAGGTAGGCTACCTATTTGCACCAATAACAAGCTCTAGCGCTGACCGTAGACAACCAATGATACTCACACAAGGCGATAAATGTGGCAATGCAACTATATGGATGAAAGGTTGCAATGCACTCGAGAGACACTAGCAAAGCTCAATGAAACAGGCACAAGATTGCTCAACTACTGGTGCAGAAAAGTAAACTAGGCCTTCACTTGATCTTACTAGCACTTCACACTTTTTTTTGGATTTTCTTTTTCTAACACACGCAACTATGTAGCTCGTTTTGCTTCTTTTCGATTTTCCTTCTTTTTTTATTGATTTTATGACACAACTCCTTGATAACACGACCAACAGATAATGCAAAGCACCAAAACACTAATGACCGTAGACAACCAATGATACTCACACAAGGCGATAAATGTGGCAATGCAACTATATGGATGAAAGGTTGCAATGCACTCGAGAGACACTAGCAAAGCTCAATGAAACAGGCACAAGATTGCTCAACTACGGTAAAAGTAAACTAGGCCTTCACTTGATCTTACTAGCACTTCACACTTTTTTTTGGATTTTCTTTTTCTTACACACGCAACTATGTAGCTCGTTTTGCTTCTTTTCGATTTTCCTTCTTTTTTTTTATGATTTTATGACACAACAACTTGATAACACGACCAACAGATAATGCGAAGCACCAAAACACTAATGAGCAGCATGTCGAGCGGTAAAACTAGTCTCTTCTGGGGAAGTTCCTAGTCACGTATATCAAAAGGCTGTGGCTATGGTTTTGACAAACACATTGTATGCTATGTGGACTCGGAGCAACAAAAACTGACTCTAGATGAAAGCGAAAACACAAACCCTAACAATACTAGATGGAAGAAAAAGATACGCAAAAACAACTACGAAAAGCAACTAAAACTCGAAATTAGTGCAATCTAAGGCTATGGCAAACCCTAACCCTAATATTTTTGGCATTTTTTGGATAGGAAAACACTCACAACTCAACTATGGGGTGGATTGTGGATGGCTTACCGAAGAAACCCAAGAATCTGATACCAAGATGATAAGGGGTGGCCCGATCTTCTCAGTAAGCAACGGTGGTGATGATGATCACGTGATGAACACAGCGGAGATACACGACGATGAAGCGGAAGATAACTTGTATGACGCAACGAGATCTCTCGATTGGTCCCTGTCGCCAATGCAAAAGCTCTCAACCCTGAAAGATATTCGCAACTCCACACGCTTACGCACGTAGCCGCCAACCACGAAGCGGTAAGTTGCAACCTTCTAATTCCAAATGGAACAGCAGATTGATACGTCTCAAACGTATCTATAATTTCTTATGTTCCATGCTACTTTTATTACAATACTTGAATGTTTTATACATACTTTACAGCATTATTATACATTTTCCGGCACTAACCTATTAACAAGATGCCGAACTGCTGTTGTCTGTCATTTTTGGTTTCAGAAATCCTAGTAAGGAAATATTCGGAATTGGACGAAATCAACGCCCGGGTCCTATTTTTACATGAAGCTTCCAGAAGACCGAAAGGGAACGAGTGGGCCACGAGGCGGCCACACACCAGGCGGCGCGGCCTGGCCCCCGCGCGGCCCTAGTGTGTGGGCCCTCGCGTCCCCTCGACTACCCTTCCGCCTACAAATAGCCTTCGTCGCGAAACCCCCGTACCGAGAGCCACGATACGGAAAACATTACCGAGAGGCCGCCGCCGCCAATCCCATCTCGGGGTATTCAGGAGATCGCCTCCGGCACCTGCCGGAGAGGGGAATCATCACCGGAGGGGCTCTACATCATCATGCCCGCCTCCGGATTGATGCGTGAGTAGTTCATCCTTGGACTATGGGTCCATAGCAGTAGCTAGATGGTTGTCTTCTCCGCTTGTGCTATCATTGTTTAGATCTTGTGAGCTGCCTAACATGATCAAGATAATCTATTTGTAATGCTACATGTTGTGTTTGGCTGGATCCGATGAATATAGAATACTATGTTAAGTTGATTATCAATCTATCATTTATGTGTTGTTTATGTTCTTGCATGCTCTCCGTTGCTAGTAGAGGCTCTGGCCAAGTTGATACTTGTAACTCCAAGAGGGAGTAATTATGCTCGATAGTGGGTTCATGCCTCCATTGAATCTGGGATCGTGACAATAGGTTCTAAGGTTGTGGATGTGCTGCTACTAGGGATAAACCATCAATGCTTTGTCTAAGGATATTTGTGTTGATTACATTACGCGCCATACTTAATGCAATTATCTGTTGTTTACAACTTAATACTGGAAGGGGTTCGGATGATAACTGATGTCTACGGGAGCTTCTATTCTTGTAGACAGTGTTGGGCCTCCAAGAGCAGAGGTTTGTAGAACAGTAGCAAGTTTCCTTAAGTGGATCACCCAAGGTTTATCGAACTCAGGGAGGAAGAGGTCAAAGATATCCCTCTCAAGCAACCCTGTAATCACAAAGCAAGAAGTCTCTTGTGTCCCAACACACCAAATACACTTGTCAGGTGTATAGGTGTACTAGTTCGGCGAAGAGATAGTGAAATACAAGTAATATGGATGTATATGAGTGGTAATAGCAATCTAAATAAAATATGGCAGCGAGTAAACATGCAACAGAACAGTAAGTAAATGGTGTTTTCAGTATTGGAAACAAGGCCTAGGGATCATACTTTCACTAGTGGACACTCTCAACATTGATCGCATAATAAATACTTCTTCTCATATGCGCTACATACACTCTTGTTTGATAATGAACACATTGCGTAGGATTACACGAACCTCAATGCCGGAGTTAACAAGCTCCACAATGCAATGTTCATATTTAAATAACCTTAGAGTGCAAGATAGATCAACATAATTACACCAAGAACTAACATAGCATGCACACTATCACCATCATGCATATGTAGGAGGAATAATACACATCAATACCATCATAGCAACAATTAACTTCATAATCTACAAGAGATCATAATCATAGCCTACGCCAAGTACTCACACGGTGCACACACTATCACCTTTACACACATGGAGGAGGAATAGAGTACTTTAATAACATCACTAGAGTAGCACATAGACGATATTCAACTAGATCACATAAAGAGAGAGATGAACCACATAGCTACAGCGGAGCCCTCAGCCCCGGTGAATTACTCCCTCCCCATCATGGAGCAGCAGCGGTGATGAAGATGGCGGTGGAGATGGCAGCTGTGTCGATGGAGAAGCCTTCCGGGCACTTCCCCGCTCCGGCAGGTGCCGGAACAGAGACTCCTGTCCCCCAGATCTTGGCTTCGCTATGGCGGCGGCTCTGGAAGGTTTCGCGTACCGTGGCTTCCTCCGTAATAGGGTTTTCGCGAAGGAGGCTTTAAATAGGTGAAGAGGCGGCGCAGGAGGGTCGAAGGGGCGACGACACCATAGGGTGGCGCGGCCCAGCCCTGGCCGCGCCACCCTATCATCCGGGCCCACCAGGGCCTCTCCTCTGGTGGCTCTCGGGTGTTCTGGATGCTTCCGGGCAAAATAGGAACCTGGGCGTTGATTTCGTTCAATTCCGAGAATATTTCGTTACTAGGATTTCTGAAACCAAAACAGCAGAAAACAGGAACTGGCACTTCGGCATCTTGTTAATAGGTTAGTTCCAGAAAATGCACAAATACGACATGTAATGTGTATAAAACATGTAGATATCATCAATAAAGTAGCATGGAACATAAGAAATTATCGATACGTTGGAGACGTATCAATAACCTGAAGGTGGATTATTTAGGCATAGATGCATGCTGGATAGCGGTCTATGTACTTTGTCGTAATGCCCTGATTAAATCACATAGTAATCATCACTGATATGTATTGAATATTTATTTGTCAATTGCGCCTGTAATTTGTTCACCCAAGCATGTTAGTTATCTTATTGGAGAGACACCTCTAGTGAACTGTGGACCCCGGTCCATTCTTTTACATCTGAATACATTCTACTGCTTTTATTCTTTGCAAACAAACACCATCTTCCACTCGATACGTTGACGTCGAAACCCACCGGCGGGCAGTGATGGTCAACACCGTAGAGCCGGGAACAACTAGGGCTGCGGCTGGCCCCACCCTCGTAGCGACGGCCCGCAAAGCCTCCCGGTCGCGCGCCGATGCAAATTGCAGGGGCCTGACCTATACCGGTCAGAAGGTGTGGATGATGCCTCGCTTAGTTTCTGCAGGGCACACGTACACGTTAAATACGAGCCTCGATCGGCTCAGTTGTCCCGTGAATCGGCTCATGGAGCCGATCCACCCATGATTCGTCCAAGGTGGCCGAATATATGGTGGTCCTGCTTGATCAAGATAAAGCATATGAGATCCACGACGATTTGGGGTTTTCACCGCATAATCGGATCATCCTACTCACGATTGGGCCTCGCGCCACGCACGGTGATCGTAAGCCAACCCTAGACAAGGCCTAAAAACCAACACTAGGTTGATCCTCGGAACATCCTGTCTAGGGGCAGCAAACTACACCCTACGTGCCGCTGGATCCTCCAACCCTTTGTAAGGCCTAACTATTGCAGATATTAAACTAATCCTTGATGAATCAAGGAGCAGTAACGGGTCAGATCTACTAAATAACGATCAAGCGGGTGCCGCCCCCGCACCCATGATGAGGTACAGGACGGCTAGATGCGCAAGGGTTGCACTACGACAGCATATGATACTAAGAACAATGCTAACCCTAACACATCTAAGATAACTACGTTGCTCGCCATCAAAAAGGCTTCAGCACGAGCAACGCATGAACAACGTAGGCAGCCTCGTGCTGCCTAGATCGCAAGATGCGATCTAGGCAGCATGGTGCTTACCGGAGAAACCCTCGAGACGAAGGGGTTGGCGATGCGCCGAGATTGGTTTGTGTTGAACGTTGGTTGTTGTTTATTCCATAAACCCTAGATACATATTTATAGTCCAGCGGACTTTCTAATGTGGGCGTGCACTAAACCGTGCACGAGATAAACTCTAACTTCTACACGACACGTATCCTAATATGTTACAGATACACGGGCCGTTTAGCCCAAACTTGGTACACAAGGCCGATTCTCATATGTCTTCTATATGTATATCTTCAAATCCATCTTGGTCGCGGCCCACCTCTGGTTTGGTCAAATTCTGGTGATAACACATGCCCCCCTGGTTTTGGAAATGACATTTCCAAAATCATTATGCTTTCTCTCGTCGGGTCATGTCGTGGCAGAGCAGAACAGTCGCAGAGTCCTTCATCATGACAACTTGCCTTCCCAACCCCTCTGCACGATTTGATAGTTTCGGCACCACATCCTCAGAAACTGTTTGAGCATTAAATCTTCCAAGATATCCCCCTTATTTAACCGCATCAAACAGTTCTCTTCCTCATCCCCTTCGCATTAGTCTTCAAAAAACCCTCCTCTGCCACCATGTCTTCGTCCTTCTCTTCCTCCTCATCGGACCCTTCCTACGTGTCCTCTCCCATCCGAGAGTCGACGCCTGAGTGGGGTACGCTGGCGGCGTACGACATCCTTGCCCCAACGGCGTGGGACCAAGAGGACCACGACTTCTCTGTATGGTCAGAGGATGACAAATCCCTGACCGACGGGGAGAGTGGCCTCCTCCTCCTCGCTGACGGGGATCCGGAGGAGGAGAGCGACGACGACCGCCTTTCCTGGGCGGACTTCACCACCTCCGAGGAGGAGGAGGAGGAGGAGGAGATCAGCTCCTCCGACGAGCCCCCGGCCAAGCGATTTTGCCCCTGGCCGGGGAACCTTAGCGACTTCGACAGCGACGACGACGCTGACGAGGAAGACGAAAACAACGAAGGCCCCGCCGGCGACCGCTGGAGCAGCGATGAAGAGCTGGCAGGGAGCAGCGCCGATAGCGGTGATGACGGCGACGAAGAGGGCAGCAATGGCCCATAGATGGGATCCCTAGACTAGGATCAGCAGTAGTAGATAGGGCACTGTATCCCCTAGCAACTCCTTTTGAGAGCAATTTTAGCTCTTTATGTAAGAATCTGGCTATTAATGAAGAACTCTCCTTAATCTGATCTTGCCGATCCTTTGCATGCTAATTTAGCCAGATCTCCTCATCTAGCTTTGCCGACTGCTACCCTGACCCATGCTCCATGAGCCGATGGCAACGCACCGGACTCTTATGAGAAATTTCGAGATAGATCAATTCAGACCCAAGATTCCCGTCGAACAGGACCAAACCGTAGTCGCGCAAACCTTAAACCTCAGAGATCCAAACCCCCTGAGCTTAATGTTAGCTTAAATCGGCAAGACTCCAGAGTCAACGCCTTCAGGAGAATTTTAGGACCACTGCTGCAAATCTTGACCGCTTACGACTTTCCTCACGACGCCCTGCTCTTTGCAGCAACAAACTGGTCCAAAGCCTATCAATTATGACGACTATCTCTTCGAATTAGTGGTTCTATTCTGCAAGAATCCGCCACCTTTAGCCAAACTGTAATACAGCCGATTCCAACAAGATTGGCTCCTCAGAACGAAAACCCTTCAGGGCGAGCTGCCCCCCGAGCCTCAGTCAAGGCGAGAATAGTAATGAACCAACCAGATACGTCAGCATTGGTTTCCACGTTATACTGCAGAACCAGCCGATTCCAACGAAATCGGCTTCTCATGGTAGGGATATTCCAGGGCAAGCTGCCCCCCGAGCTTCTTCAGCTTTTATCAATGTAGCAGAACAAACTTCTATCCAAAGAGCCGATGCAACCGAACAGGGCTTAGAAAGATCACCCTCCCCCTTGAACTAAGAGGCCCCCAAATGTAGCGGCTCTCCAACTCTTTTGTGAGTCCCCAAGTTGTAATGCAGCAACCAACCGATTCTAACCAGATCGGCTTTTAAGAGCAGCGAACCTTCAGGGTGAGTTGCCCCCCCGAGCTTCTTTGGTTCAATGCGGGAGCTTTTTGACAAGAGTGTTGCTGAAATTGTCGCCCTGATCATTGGCTGATCGTTGCCGTGATGAGAGTTCCGCAGCCAATTGGTTGATCATTGGCTGTTCTCATGACCCTAGCCCGATTAGCATGTTCATGTTGTTCTTGCTGCTGGCCGGGGCTGCGGCCCTTCGTATTGCAAACTACTAGTGGCTCTAATGAACCAAAAGTGGCCCTGGATTTCCGTTTGCAACAGTTGTATTCCTTGAGTCGATGGCCATGCATCGGCTTTTTCGTATCCTTAAGTCGATGTCTGCGCATCAGCTGTGCTAAAAAAATTTCAATTTTTTACAGCCGATTTGCTTGTGTATCGGCCCCCACTTTATCGGAGAGTGCATCTTGAACTGCTTCACACTCTGTATCCTCGTGTTCTATCCATCTAGGTGCCCCCCCGAGCCGATTCTGTCAAGAGAATTGATGGTATCGGCTCTTTAGGTAGTCCCTGTTGGGCCAAATGTCAATCCCAGGTAGAGTGGATGGTGAGGATACTCTTGACCGATTGCTGGAATCGGCCTCCACGTTGTGTTCGATGAAGGTTTTGTAATGTTCCTCCACAAATTTTTGGGCCGATCACAAGGATCAGCCTCACCACATTTGTCCATCGATGTTGTTCTCGTTATACGGTCAGTCCGGTGGATAGAACCAGCCTTACCCCGTTCTTTGTCACATCGATGCGTTCGCAGTCGTCCAAATTGATGCCCGAGAGTGGTTCTTGACCTGATGTCTCCCAAATGCCCATGCCGGCTGTCGAAATCTCGGCTGAATCATCGGCGTGGACGACCTCCACTTCATCTCCATCCCACTGTATTAGGCATTGGTGCATCGTGGATGGGATGCAACAGTTGGCGTGGATCCAATCCCTCCCTAATATTACAGCATAGGTGCTTTTGCTGTCGACAATAAAGAACGTCGTAGGGATAGTCTTCCTTCCTACGGTCAGATCCACGTTTAGAACACCTTGTGCGTCAGATGCTTGGCCATTGAAATCGCTCAATGTTACATTGGTTTTGATTAAATCCGAGCTGGAGCGTCCCAACCGACGTAGCATGGCGTATGGCATAATGTTGACTGCCGCTCCGGTGTTCACCAACATCTTATTTACAAGCTGTCCATTGATGTAACCTCGCAAGTACAGGGCCTTCAGATGCCTGTAACTCCTTTTCGTGGCTTCTCGAAGATGACCGGCCGTGGGCCGCAGTCCAATTGCGCCACAGGTGCTTCATATAACCTTGAGCGCTAAATTCCGCTGGAAGGATGAAGACCATGTTTGTGCCAGCCGATGTTTCATCATCGGCTTTCCTTTGCTTAGGGCGCCACTCTTTTCTTTGTGGCCGACCTTCTTCATCCAGGGTTCGCTGAATTTTGGCGGCCAGGTCAGGCCGTGCTTCCTCAACGCGTGCAGATATAACCTTTCGGCTTCTTCCAACGCACGTAGTCGCTGAACCCTTCGTTTTTGGGAGTGGCTGAGCCCATCGGGACACCATCTCGGCCGATGATACTTATCCTCTTCATCATCGTCCTCTAGTTCCTCGCGATCTTCCATCTGAACGGGCTCAGCATGCTTGCTCCGAGGCGGGAGAGGCCCTAGACGCTCGAACACGGACACCTTAGCTGTACCCTTCTCCTTCTGTTTACATTCTGGGCAATTGCCGATTGTTGGTAATCGGCTCATTCCGGAATCCCAGCAGTGTCTGAAGAAGGGGCAGTCCCAGTGCCTATCCACGCTGTCCGGCTCCTCAGACCTCCCTCTGGCGCGACGTTCGGACCCGTCGTCGTGGCCGCTGTTCTGACGATACCCCTGTTTGCACCAGACCGACGATATCCTTCATCGTCGTTATCGTAGCGGCGATGTCGGTCATATGGCTGTTCATATTTGCTGAGGAGATGCTCGGATAATAGGCGTGGATGCCGTATGTTTCCCACCTCCTCGGCCAGGTATCGTTTATCGTCGTCTTGGGGCCGGTCACGTGGAACGGCCTCCTCTTTCTCTTTGCCACGAGAGTGGCTGCTCTCTGCTTTGTCCGCGTCATGACGAATCACGAACCCTGCCATATTGGCATCGAAAGAGAACCCTGGTTCTCTTATGGAGTGGCTGAGATCGACCGTGTTGACATCAGGCAACGGACGTGTGTCTCCGTCGAACTTGATGCCGTGCGAACGGGTCTTCCCACAGGAGCCGACGAGTTCGGTTCCGAGGACCGCCTTGACCTTGCTATGCCTCTTCTTGAGCTTGTCAGCCAGGTCCTCGTACTTGACCGGAGTGCTTTCCGCCATCTCAGATGTAGATGGCGATGTGGTGGATGTTGAAGATCGTCCCACCGGGCGTGCCAGAATGTGTTGACGTCGAAACCCACCGACGGGCAGTGACTGGTCAACACCGTAGAGCCGGGAACAACTAGGGCTGCGGCTGGCCCTGGTCCCTCGAGCGACGGCCCGCAAAGCCTCCCTGGTCGCGCGCCGATGCAAATTGCAAGGGCGTGCCACCTGACCTATACCTGGTCAGAAGGTGTGGATGATGCCTCGCTAGTTTCCTGCAGGGCACACACGTACACGTTAAATACGAGCCTCGATCGGCTCGTTGTCCTGTGAATCAGCTCATGGAGCCGATCCACCCATGATTCGTCCAAGGTGGCCGAATATATGGTGGTCCTGCTTGATCAAGATAAAGCATATGAGATCCACGACGATTTGGGGTTTTCACCGCATAATCGGATCATCCTACTCACGATTGGGCCTCGCGCTCACGCACGGTGATCGTAAGCCAACCCTAGACAAGGCCTAAAAACCAACACTAGGTTGATCCTCGGAACATCCTGTCTAGGGGCAGCAAACTACACCCTACGTGCCGCTGGATCCTCCAACCCTTTGTAAGGCCTAACTATTGCAGATATTAAACTAATCCTTGATGAATCAAGGAGCAATCGTAACGGGTCAGATCTACTAAATAACGATCAAGCGGGGTGCCGCCCCTGCACCCATGATGAGGTACAAGGACGGCTAGATGCGCAAGGGTTGCACTACGACAGCATATGATACTAAGAACAATGCTAACCCTAACACATCTAAGATAACTACGTTGCTCGCCACAAAAAGGCTTCAGCACGAGCAACGCACAACGTAGGCAGGCTCGTGCTGCCTAGATCGCGAGATGCGATCTAGGCAGCATGGTGCTTACCGGAGAAACCCTCGAGACGAAGGGGTTGGCGATGCGCCGAGATTGGTTTGTGTTGAACGTTGGTTGTTGTTTATTCCATAAACCCTAGATACATATTTATAGTCCACGGACTTTCTAATGTGGGCGTGCACTCAACCGTGCACGAGATAAACTCTAACTTACACGACACGTATCCTAATATGTTACAGATACACGGGCCGTTTAGCCCAAACTTGGTACACAAGGCCGATTCTCATATCTCTTCTATATGTATATCTTCAAATCCATCTTGGTCGTGGCCCACCTCTGGTTTGGTCAAATTCTGGTGATAACAGATACGCTTAATCCTTTGTTTTCAGCAAGCCGGTGAGATTGACAACCTCACTGTTACGTTGGGGCAAAGTACTTTGGTTGTGTTGTGCAGGTTCCACGTTGGCGCCGGTTTCACTGGTGTTGCGCCGCACTACATTCCTCCACCAACAACCTTCACGTGCTTCTTGGCTCCTACTGGTTCGATAACCTTGGTTTCTTTCTGAGGGAAAAACTTGCCGCTGTGTGCATCATACCTTCCTCTTGGGGTTCACAACGGACATGTACATCTACGCACATCATCAAGCTTTTTTCTGGCGCCGTTGCCGGGGAGATCAAGACACGCTGCAAGGGGAGTCTCCACTTCCAATCTCTTTACTTTGTTTTTGTCTTGCTTTACTTTATTTTCATTTACTGTCTTGTTTGCTACATATTAAAAACACAAAAAATTTAGTTACCTTACTTACTGTCTTGTTTACTAGCTCCATATCAAAAACACAAAAAAATTAGTTACTTGTCTTTATTCTATTTTCCTAGTTTACTTTATTACTGCTATAATGGGTACTCCTAAAAATACTAAGTTGTGTGATTTCACTAGCACAAATAATAATGATTTTATATGTACTCCTATTGCTCCACCTGCTACTACAGCAGAATTCTATGAAATTAAACCTGCTTTACTAAATCTTGTTATGAGAGAGCAATTTTCTGGTGTTAGTACTGATGATGCTGCTGCCCATCTTAACAATTTTGTTGAACTTTGTGAAATGCAAAAGTATAAGGATATAGATGGTGATATTATAAAACTGAAATTGTTTCCTTTCTCCTTAAGAGGAAGAGCTAAAGATTGGTTGCTTTCTTTGCCTAAAAATAGTATTGATTCATGGACTAAGTGTAAAGATGCTTTTATTAGTAAATATTATCCTCCTGCTAAGATTATATATTTGAGAAGTAGCATAATGAACTTTAAACAATTTGATAATGAACATGTTGCTCAAGCATGGGAGAGAATGAAATCTTTGGTAAAAATTGCCCAACCCATGGACCGACTACTTGGATGATCATCCAAACCTTTTATGCAGGATTGAATTTTTCCTCGAGGAACCTATTGGATTCAGCTACTGGAGGTACTTTTATGTCCATCACCTTTGGGCCGCGACTAAATTACTTGATGATATGATGATCAATTACTCTGAATGCACACTGAAAGAACTCCTCAAGGTAAGAAGGTAATTCTCGTTGAAGAAACCTCTTCTTTGGGTGATAAGATTGATGCTATTATGTCTATGCTTGCAAATGGTAGATCTCATATTGATCCTAATAATGTTCCTTTAGCTTCATTGGTTGCTCAAGAAGAAAATGTTGATGTGAATTTCATTAAGAATAATAATTTCAACAACAACTATAGGCCATATCCTTTTAATAATGGTAGTGGTTATGGTAATTCTTATGGTAGATCTGTTTTGCCTAATGAGGAAAAGATATTGGAAATTGAAAGAACTACTAAGAGCTTTATGCAATCGCAATATGAGCAAAATCAATTGTTTACTAAAACTATGAATGAACAATCTACCTTGTTGAAAAATATAGGAAATCAACTTGAAAATTTGAATGTGAAAATTTCTGGTTTGCAAACTAAACTTACAAATGCTGAAAATCGAATCTCATATATGTCTGAATCACAATCTTCTTTAATTAATAAAATGGCTGCTAAACCTGAGGATAATGATACAAAATTTTCTGCTACAGCAAATGCCATCCAAGTTCGAATTAATGATAATATTAGACTGTTGGCTGAATTGCATGCTAGGTGGGATAGAGAAGAAAAAGAAAAACTTGCTAAAGAGAATAATGTAGCTAAAGTATGGACTATTACCACCACTAGTAATGTTGATTCTTCACATGTTGCTGCACCTCCTACCATCAATGGTAAAATAATTGGTGTTGGCAATGTTTCTACTCCTAGTGCAAAGCGTACAAAATTGCCTGAAACTGCTGAAATTGCTTGTGATAAAACTGCTGAAATTTTTCAAAATATTGGTGACAATGATTCCATTGCTGTAGAACATAATGGTTTAGATTTTGATGATTGTCATATTACCGAAGTTATAAAGTTCTTACAAAAACTTGCTAGAAGTCCCAATGCTAGTGCTATAAATTTAGCCTTTACAAAACATATTACAAATGCTCTCATTAAAGCTAGGGAAGAGAAATTAAAACTTGAAGCTTCTATTCCTAGAAAGTTAGAAGATGGTTGGGAGCCCATCATTAAAATGAAATTCAATGACTTTGAGTGTAATGCTTTATGTGATCTTGGTGCAAGTATTTTTTATGCCTAAAAGGATTTATGATATGCTTGACTTGCCACCATTGAAGAATTGTTATTTGGATGTTAATCTTGCCGATAATGTTAAAAAGAAACCTTTGGGGAGGATTGATAATGTGCGCATTACGGTTAACAATAACCTTGTCCCCGTTGATTTTGTTGTCTTGGATATCGAATGCAATGCATCTTGTCCTATTATGTTGGGAAGACCTTTTCTTCGAACCGTTGGTGCTGTTATTGATATGAAGGAAGGTAATATTAAATATCAATTTCCTTTCAAGAAAGGTATGGAACACTTCCCTAGAAAGGGAATGAAGTTGCCTTTTGATTCTATTATTAGAACAAGTTATGATGTTGATGCTTCTTCTCTTGATGTTACTTGATTTGCACTTTCTGCGCCTAGCTGAAAGGCGTTAAAGAAAAGCACTTCTTGGGAGATAACCCATGCTTTATTTTATTACTGTATTGTTGAGTCTTGGAAGTTGTTTACTACTGTAGCAACCTCTCCTTATCATGTTTTTGTGCCAAGTAAAGTTTCTATGTTAAAGTTGATGCTATATTTGGGTTTGCTGCGCAGAAACAACATTGCTGTCTGTCACGAATTCTCGCAGAGCTCTCTGTAAAAAAATCGAAAAAATCTGCAAATTTACGAGCGTGATCCTCAGATATGTACGCAACTTTCATTAGTTTTGAGTTTTTCCATTTGAGCAAGTTAAGTGCCCCTGCCAGATTCATCTTTACGGACTGTTCTGTTTTTGACAGATTCTGCCTTTTATTTCGCATTGCCGCTTTTGCTATGTTCAATGAGTTTCTTTGTTCCATTAAATTTCAGAAGCTTTGTGCAATGTCCAGAAGTGTTAAGAATGATTGTGTCACCTCTGAATGTGTGAATTTTGGTTATGCACTAACCCTCTAATGAGTTTGCTTGAAGTTTGTGTGGAGGAAGTTTTCAAGGGTCAAGAGAAGAGGATGATATACTATGATCAAGAAGAGTGAAAGTTCTAAGCTTGGGGATGCCCCGGTGGTTCATCCCTGCATATTTTAAGAAGACTCAAGCATCTAAGCTTGGGGATGCCCAAGGCATCCCTTCTTCATCGACAACATTATCATGTCACTTCTAGTGAAACTATATTTTTATTCCATCACATCTTATGTTCTTTACTTGGAGCGTCGGTTTGCTTTTATTTTTGTTTTGTTTTGAATAAAGTTGGATCCCACCATTCTTATATTGGAGATATTACGCTCCGCTTTTTCATATGGAACACTTGTGTTCTTAATTGTGCTTTAATGTTCATGGCGAAAGCTGATTGCTTCGTTAAATTGCTATTTGGTTGGAATCGGAAAATGCTGCATATGGTTTGGCAACTTGGCAATTGTTTGAGCTCTCATAGATCATGTTTAAGCTCTTGCATCATGTAGTTTAATCTATTAATGAAGAACTACCGTAGAGCTTGTTTAATTTGGTTTGCATGATTGGTCTCTAAGTCTAGATATTTTTGGTAAAGTGTTTGAACAACAAGGAAGACATGTAGAGTCTTATAATGCTTGCAATATGTTCTTGTGTAAGTTTTGTGTACTGTTCATACTTGTGTTTGCCAAACAACCTTGCTAGCCCAAACCTTGTACTGAGAGGAAATGCTTCTCGTGCATCCAAACACCTTGAGCCAAAACCCATGCCATTTGTGTCCACCATATCTACCTACTATGTGGTATTTTTTTCTGCCATTCCAAAGTAAATTACTTTAGTGCTACCTTTAAAATTTCATTCCTTTATCTTTGCAATATATAGCTCATGGGACAAATAGCTTAAAAACTATTGTGGTGATGAATATGTAGTTATGTGTCTTAGTTCTTATAAGTTGCTTGTTGAGCGGTAACCATGTTTCGGGGACGCCATCAACTCTTTACCTTTGTTGGATATCATGTGAGATGCTATGCATGTTCGTCTTGTCTGAAGTAAGTGCGATTTCATGATCAAATGGTTTGAGTATGCATATGTTAGAGAAGAACATTGGGCAGCCAACTAAAGCCATGTATCATGGTGGAAGTTTCAGTTGGACATACAACCTCAATCTCTTATGAGAATATTAACTGTTGTTGAATGCTTAAGCATTAAAAGAGGAGTCCATTATCTCGTTGTCTATGTTGTCCCGGTATGGATGTCTAAGTTGAGAATAATCAAAAGAAATCCAATGCGTGCTTTCTCCTTAGACATTTGTACAGGCGTATAGAGGTACCCCTTTGTGACACTTGGTTGAAACATATGTTATGCGATGATAATCCGTGTTTTCGAGCTAAGTAGGACAAGGTGCGAGCACTATTAGTACTCTATGCATGAGACTTGCAACTTGTAGGAAGTATTATGCATAGCACATATGATTATTACTACCGTTGACAAAATTGTTTCTATGTTTTCAAACAAAAGCTCTAGCACAAAAATAGTAATCCATGCTTCCTCTGCGAAGGGCCAATCTTTTACTTTTTGTTAAGTCAGTTTACCCACTTCCTTCTATCTTAGAAGCAAACACTTGTGTTAACTGTGTGCATTGATTCTTACATGTTTACTTATTGCACTGTTATATTACTCTATGTTGACAAATATCCATGAGATATACATGTTACAAGTTGAAAGCAATTGCTGAAACTTAATCATCCTTGTGTTGCTTCAATGCATTCTACTTTGAATTTATTGCTTATGAGTTAGCTCTTATGCAAGTCTTATTGATACTTGTTTGAAAGTATTATTCATGAAAAGTTTTGCTATATGATTCATTTGTTTAGTCATTATCTTTGTTAGCAATCTTTTGTTCAGATCACTCCATTCATCTCATATGCTTTACAATAATGTTGATCAAGATTATGTTAGTAGCATGTCACTTCAGAAATTATTTGTGTTATCGTTTACCTACTCGAGGGCGAGTAGGAACTAAGCTTGGGGATACTTGATACGTCTCAAACATATCTATAATTTCTTATGTTCCATGCTACTTTTATTACAATACTTGAATGTTTTATACATACTTTACAGCATTATAATACATTTTCCGGCACTAACCTATTAACAAGATGCCAAGTGCCAGTTCTGCTGTTTTTGGTTAAAGAAATCCTAGTAAGGAAATATTCTCGAAAGAATCAACGCCCAGGGTCCTATTTTTACATGAAGCTTCCAAGACCGAAAGGGAAACGAAGGGGGCCACGACGCGCCACACAGTGGCAGCGGCTGGCCCTTGGCCGCGGCCCTAGTGTGTGGGCCCCTCACGCCGCCACGACCTACCCTTCCGCCTACAAATAGCCTCTCGCAAACCCCTGTCCGAGAGCCACGATACGGAAAACATTCCAGAGACGCCGCCGCCGCAATCCCATCTCGGGGATTCAGGAGATCGCCTCCGGCACCCTGCCGGAGAGGGGAAATCATCACGGAGGGGCTCTACATCATCATGCCCGCCTCCGGATTGATGAGTAGTTCATCCTTGGACTATGGGTCCATAGCGAGTAGCTAGATGGTTGTCTTCTCCGCTTGTGCTATCATTGTTTAGATCTTGTGAGTCGCCTAACATGATCAAGATCATCTATTTGTAATGCTACATGTTGTGTTTGGCGGGATCCGATGAATATAGAATACTATGTTAAGTTGATTATCAATCTATCATATATGTGTTGTTTATGTTCTTGCATGCTCTCCGTTGCTAGTAGAGGCTTGATACGTCTCCAACGTATCGATAATTTCTTATGTTCCATGCTACTTTATTGATGATACCTACATGTTTTATGCACATTATATGTCATATTTATGCATTTTCTGAACTAACCTATTAACAAGATGCCAAGATTAGCTTGCCGCTTTTTTGGTTTCAGAAATCCTAGTAAATATTCTCGGAATGACGAAACTTTCGCCCAGTCCTTTTTGCACGAAGCTTCCAGAAGACCGAAGAGATAACGAAGTGGGGCCACGAGGGCCGTAGGTGGCCGCGGCCCAGCCACGCCCCGCGACCTACCCCTGGGCCCTCGTGTGGCCCCCGCGTTGACCCTCCGCCTACTTAAAGCCTCCGCGAAACCCCCGGGCCGAGAGCCACGACACGGAACCTTCCAAAGACGTCGCCGCCGCGAATCCCATCTCGGGATTAGGAGAGACGCTCCGCACCCTGCGCTGAGAGGATTCATCTCCTCTACACCGCCATGGTCGCCTCCGGAGGATGAGTGAGTAGTTCCCTGGACCATGGGTCCATAGCAGTAGCTAGATGGTCGTCTTCTCCTTGTTGTGCTTCATTGTTGGATCTTGTGAGCTGCCTAACATGATCAAGATCATCTATCTGTAATACTATACGTTGTGTTTGTCGGGATCCGATGGATAGAGAGTACTATGATTATGGTGATTATCAATCTATTGTTTATGTGTTGTTTATGATCTTGCATGCTCTCCGTTACTAGTAGAGGCTCTGGCCAAGTTTTTACTCTAACTCCAAGAGGGAGTATTTATGCTCGATAGTGGGTTCATGCCTCCATTGAATCTCGGACAGTGAGAAAGTTCTAAGGTTGTGGATGCTGTTGCCACTAGGATAAAACATTGATTCTATGTCTAAGGATGTAGTTGTTGATTACATTACGCACCATACTTAATGCAATTGTCGTGCTTTGCAACTTAATACCGGAGGGGGTCGGATGATAACCTTAAGGTGGACTTTTAGGCAGGATGCGCTTGGATGGCGTGTCTATACTTTGTCGTAATGCCCACTAAATCTCACTATATTTATCATATCATGTATATGCATTGTTATGCCTTCTCTATTTGTCAATTGTCTGACTGTAATTTGTTCACCCAACATGCTTTTATCTTATGGGAGAGACACCTAGTGAACTGTGGACCGGTCCTATTCTTTACATAGCATACAATCTATGCAATTGTACTATTTTCTTTGCAAACATCTTCCACTCGATACGTTTAATCCTTTGTTACAGCAAGCCGTTGAGATTGACAACCATCATAATGCAAAGACTTTTTTGTTGTGCAGTGTTCCGCTGGCGCCGGAACTGGTGTTGCGCGCGCATCACATTTCGCGACCATCAACCTTCAACGTGCTTCTTGGCTCCTACTGGTTCAACCTTGTTTTTCGAGGGAAAACTTGTCACCGTGCGCATCATACCTTCCTCTCTTGGTTCCCCAACTGACGTGTACATCTACGCGCATCAAGCACTTTAAAGGCGCCGTTGCCGGGAGATCAAGACACGCTGCAAGGGGAGTCTCCACTTCTCAATCTCTTTACTTTGTTTTTGTCTTGCTTTATTTTATTTACTACTTTGTTTGCTGCACTAAATCAAATAGTTGCTAGTTTTACTTTATTTACTGTCTTGCTCTCTATATAAAAAACACAAAAAAATTAGTTACTTGCATTTACTTTATCTAGTTTGTTTTATTTACCGTTGCTAAAATGAATACTCCTGAAAATACTAAGTTGTGTGACTTCACAAATGCAAATAATAATGATTTCCTATGCACACCAATTGCTCCACTACTACAGCAGAATTCTTTGAAATTAAACCTGCTTTACTGAATTTGGTTATGAGAGATCAATTTTCTGTGTTAATTTGATTGCTGCCCTCTCAATAATTTTGTTGAACTTTTAAAATAAAAGTATAAAGATGTAGATGGTGATATTATTAAATTGAAAGTGTTTCCTTTCTCATTAAGAGGAAGAGCTAAAGATTGGTTGCTATCTTTGCCTAAGAATAGTATTGATTCATGGACTAAATGCAAGGATGCCTTTATTGGTAGATATTATCCTCCCGCTAAAATTATATCTTTGAGAAGTAGCATAATGAATTTTAAGCAATTAGATACTGAACATGTTGCTCAAGCATGGGAGAGAATGAAAACTTTGGTAAAGAATTGCCCAACTCATGGCCTGACTACTTGGATGATCATCCAAACCTTCTATGCAGGACTAAATTTTTTCTTCATGAATTTATTGGATTCAGCTGCTGGAGGTACCTTTATGTCCATCACATTGGGGCGGCTACAAAACTTCTTGATGATATGATGATAAATTACTCTGAATGGCACACGGAAAGAGCCCACAAGGTAAGAAGGTAAATTCTGTTGAAGAAACCTCTTCCTTGAGTGATAAGATTGATGTGATTATGTCTATGCTTGTGAATGGTAGATCTAATGTAGATCAAAATAATGTTCCTTTAGCTTCATTGGTTGCTCAAGAAGAAAATGTTGATGTGAATTTCATTAAAAATAATAATTTCAACAACAATGCTTATAGGAACAACTCTGGTAATAACTATAGGCCATATCCTTCTGCTAATTGTAATGGTTATGGTAATTCTTATGGGAATTCTTACAATAATAATAGGAGTGTACCCTCTGGTCTTGAAGCCATGCTTAAGAATTTATTAGCACAAAACTGCTTTTAACAAATCTGTTGAGGAAAAGCTTGATAAAATTGATACTATTGCTTCTAGAGTTGATAGACTTGCCTCTGATGTTAATCTTTTAAAAGTGAAAGTTATGCCTAATAATGATATTGATAATAAGATTACTACTACAGCAAATGCCATCCAAGTTAGAATTAATGAGAATATAAGATTAATGGCTGAATTGCGTGCTAGGTGGGATAGAGAAGAAAATGAAAAACTAGCTAAAAGGGAAAGTAGCTAAAGTTTGGACTATTACCACCACTAGTAATGCTAATTCTTCACATGTTGTGCACCTCCTACTATCAATGGTAAACGTGGTCTTTGATTGGCTCTACTGCCGGAATTGTTAAACTCACTTAAATCGCTTGTGATAAACTCTGAAATTTTTTCCAACCTTGGAACAATGATCCCATTGCTGTAGCTCATAATGATTTAGATTTTGATGATTGCCACATCTCTGAAGTTATAAAGTTCTTACAAAAACTTGCTAGAAGTCCTAATGCTAGTGTTATAAATTTAGCCTTTACAAAACATATTACAAATGCTCTAAAAGCTAGAGAAGAGAAAATAAACTTGAAACTTCTATTCCTAGAAAGTTAGAAGATGGTTGGGAGCCCATCATTAAAATGAAATTCAATGACTTTGAATGTAATGCTTTATGTGATCTTGGTGCAAGTATTTCTGTTATGCCTAAAAAGATTTATGATATGCTTGACTTGCCACCATTGAAGAATTGTTATTTGATGTTAATCTTGCCGATAATGTTAAAAAGAAACCTTTGGGAGGATTGATAATGTGCACATTACGGTTAACAATAACCTTGTCCCCATTGATTTTGTTGTCTTGGATATCGAATGCAATGCATCTTGTCCAATTGTGTTGGGAAGACCTTTTCTTCGAACCGTTGGGGCTGTTATTGATATGAGGGAAGGTAATATTAAATATCAATTTCCTCTCAAGAAAGGTATGGAACACTTCCCTAGAAAGAGAATGAAGTTGCCTTTTGATTCTATTATTAGAACAAGTTATGATGTTGATGCTTCTACTCTCGATGTTACTTGATTTGCACTTTCTGCGCCTAGCTGAAAGGCGTTAAAGAAAACGCTTATAGGAGACAACCCATGTTTTTACCTACAGCAATTTTTTGTTTTATTGAGTCTTGGAAGTTGTTTACTACTGTAGCAACCTCTCCTTATCATGTTTTTGTGCCAAGTAAAGTTTCTATGTCAAAGTTGATGTTATATTTGGGATCGCTGCGCAGAAACAGCATTGCTGTCTGTCACGAATCTGGGCACAGTTCTCTGTAGAAAATTCAAAAAATCTGCCAATTTACGAGCGTGATCCTCAGATATGTACGCAACTTTCATTAGTTTTGAGTTTTTCCATTTGAGCAAGTCTGGTGCCAGCTTTAAATTCGTCTTTACGGACTGTTCTTTTGAAGATTCTGCCTTTTATTTCGCATTGCCTCTTTTGCTATATGTTGGATTTATTTCTTTGGTCCACTAATGTCCAGTAGCATTATGCAATGTCCAGAAGTGAAAATAATGATTGTGTCACCTCTGAATGAGTGAATTATTAATGATGCACTAACCCTCTAATGAGTTTGCTTGAAGTTTGGTGTGAAGGAAGCTTTCAAGGGTCAAGAGAGGAGAATGATATACTATGATCAAGAGGAGTGAAAGCTCTAAGCTTGGGGATGCCCCCGTGGTTCACCCCTGCATATTTTAAGAAGACTCAAGCGTCTAGCTTGGGGATGCCCAGGCATCCCCTTCTTCATCGACAACATCATCGGTTCCTCCCCTGAAACTATATTTTTATTCAATCACATCTTGTGTTCTTTACTTGGAGTGTTGGTTTGTTTTCGTTTTTGTTTTTGTTTGAATAAATGGATCCTGCATTCACTTTGTGGGAGAGAGACACGCTCCGCTGTTGCATATGGACACATGTGTCCTTAGGCTTTATCATAATGTTCAAGGCGAAGTTTCTTCTTCGTTAAATTGTTATATGGTTGGAATTGGAAAATGCTACATGTAGTAATTCTAAAATGTCTTGGATAATGTGATACTTGGCAATTGTTGTGCTCATGTTTAAGCTCTTGCATCATATGCTTTGCACCCATTAATGAAGAAATACATAGAGCTTGCTAAAATTTGATTTGCATATTTGGTTTCTCTAAGGTCTAGATAATATCTAGTATTGAGTTTTGAACAACAAGGAAGTATGTAGAGTCTTATAATGTTTACAATATGTCTTTTATGAGTTTTGCTGCACTTGTTCATCCTTGATTTGCTTCAAATAACCTTGCTAGCCTAAACCTTGTATCGAGAGGAATACTTCTCATGCATCCAAAATCCTTGAGCCAACCACTATGCCATTTGTGTCAACCATACCTACCTACTACATGGTATTTCTCTGCCATTCCAAAGTAAATTGCTTGAGTGCTACCTTTAAAATTCCATCATTCACCTTTGCAATATATAGCTCATGGGACAAAATAGCCTTAAAAACTATCGTAGTATTGAATATGTACTTATGCACTTTATATTTTATTAAGTTGCTTGTTGTGCGATAACCATGCTTCGGGGAACGCCATCAACTATTGTTGAATATCATGTGAGTTGCTATGCATGTCCGTCTTGTCCGAAGGATCTATCATTTTAGTGGTTGGAGCATGCAAAATTGTTAGAGAAGAACATTGGGCTAACTAAAGCCATGAACCATGGTTGAAGTTTCAGTTTTGGACATATATCCTCAATCTCATATGAGAATAATAATCATTGCTACATGCTTATGCATTTAAGAGGAGTCCATTATCTGTTGTCCATGTTGTCCCGTATGGATGTCTAAGTTGAGAATAATCAAAAGCGTAGAAATCCAAAATGCTTTCTCCTTAGACCTTTGTACAAAGGCATGGAGGTACCCCTTGTGACACTTGGTTGAAACATGGCATGCAAAGATCCGGTAGTCCAAGCTAAGTAGGACGAGGTGCGGACACTATTAGTATACTATGCATGAGGCTTGCAACTTGTAAGATATAATTTTCATAACTCATATGCTTTATTACTACCGTTGACAAAATTGTTTCATGTTTTCAAAATAAAAGCTCTAGCACAAATACAGCAATCGATGCTTTCCTCTTTGAAGGACCTTTCTTTTACTTTTATTGTTGAGTCAGTTTACCTATCTCCTTCCACCTTAAGAAGCAAACACTTGTGTGAACTGTGCATTGATCCTACATACTTGCATATTGCACTTGTTATACTACTTTATGTTGACAATATCCATGAGATATACATGTTATAAGTTGAAAGCAACCGCTGAAACTTCATCTTCCTTTGTGTTGCTTCAATACCTTTACTTTTATTTATTGCTTTAAGAGTTAACTCTTAAAGACTTATTGATGCTTGTCTTGAAGTACTATTCATGAAAAGTCTTTGCTTTATGATTCAGATGTTTACTCATGTCATTACCTTTGCTTTGATCGCTGCATTCATTACATATGTTTACAAATAGTATGATCAAGATTTTGATGGCATGTCACTTCAGAAATTATCTTTGTTATCGTTTTACCTGCTCGGGACGCAGCAGAACTAAGTTGGGGATGCTGATACGTCTCCAACGTATCGATAATTTCTTATGTTCCATGCTACTTTATTGATGATACCTACATGTTTTATGCACATTATATGTCATATTTATGCATTTTCCGAACTAACCTATTAACAAGATGTCGAAAGCGTTGCTGTTTTCTGCTGTTTTTGGTTTCAGAAATCCTAGTAAAGAAATATTCTCAATTGGACGAAACTTTCGCCCAGGGTCCTATTTTTGCACGAAGCTCAAGACCGAAGAGATATCTAAGGCCACGAGGCGCGCAGGGGTGGCCGGCGCGGCCCAAGCCCGGCCGCGCCGACCTCCCCGGGCCCCCGTGGCCCCTGCGCTGACCCTCCGCCTACTTAAAGCCTCCACCGCGAAACCCGAGACGAGAGCCACGATACGGAAAACCTTCCAGAGACGCCGCGCCGCGAATCCCATCTCGGGATTCAGGGATCGCCTCTGGCACCCTGCGGAGAGGGGATTCATCTCCGGAGGACTCCTACACCGCCATGGTCGCTCCGAGTGATGAGTGAGTAGTTCACCCTGGACCATGGGTCTACAGCGTAGCTAGATGGTCGTCTTCTCCTTGTTGTGCTCCATTGTTGGATCTTGTGAGCTGCCTAACATGATCAAGATCATCTATCCGTAATATATATGTTGTGTTTGTCGGGATCCGATGGATAGAGAGTACTATGATTATGGTGATTATCAATCTATTGTTTATGTGTTGTTTATGATCTTGCATGCTCTCCGTTACTAGTAGAGGCCTGCCAAGTTTTTACTCTTAAGAGGGAGTATTTATGTCGATAGTGGGTTCATGCCTCCATTGAATCTGGGATGGTGACAAAAGTTCTAAGGTTGTGGATGTGCTGTTGCCACTAGGGATAAAACATTGATTCTATGTCTAAGGATGTAGTTGTTGATTACATTACGCACCATACTTAATGCAATTGTCTGCTTTGCAACTTAATACTGAGGGGTTCGGATGATAACCAAGGTGGACTTTTTAGGCATAGATGCATGATGGCGGTCTATGTACTTTGTCGTAATGCCCAATTAAATCTCACTATATTTATCATATCATGTATATGCATTGTTATGCTCTATTTGTCAATTGCCCACAGTAATTTGTTCACCCAACATGCTTTTATCTTTATGAGAGACACCTCTAGTGAACTGTGGACCCCGGTCCTATTCTTTACATAGCATACAATCTACTGCAATTGTGTTTTACTATTTTCTTTGCAAACATCTTCCACTCGATACGTTTAATCCTTTGTTAAGAAGCTTCTGAGATTGACAACTCCCACTGCTGGGGCAAAGTACTTTGGTTTTGTTGCAGGTTCCGCGTTGGCTCAGGAATCCCTGTTGCGTCGCATCACATTTCGCGACCATCAACCTTCAACGTGCTTCTTGGCTCCTACTGGTTCGATTAAACCTTGGTTTCTTTTCGAGGGAAACTTGCCACTCGTGCGCATCATACCTTCCTCTTGGGGTTCCCAACGACGTGTACATCTACGCGCATCAGGCGTCCACAAGTTGATACTTGTAACTCCAAGAGGGAGTAATTATGCTCGATAGTGGGTTCATGCCTCCATTGAACTGATCGTGACAATAGGTTCTATGGATGTGCTGTTCCTACTAGGGATAAAAAATCAATGCTTTGTCTAAGGATATTTGTGTTGATTACATTACACGCCATACTTAATGCCATCATGTTTTAACTTAATACTGAAAGGGTTCGGATGATAACTGAAGGTGGATTATTTAGGTATAGATGCATGTTGGATAGAGGTCTATGTACTTTGTCGTAATGCCTGATTAAATCACATAGTAATCATCATTGATATGTATTGAATCTTTATTTGTCAACCTGTAATTTGTTCACCCAGCATGTTAGTTATCTTATTGGAGAGACACCTCTAGTGAACTGTGACCCCGGTCCATTCTTTTACATCTGAATACATTCTACCGTTTTTGTTCTCTTTGCAAACAAACACCATCTTCCACTCGATACGCTTAATCCTTTGTTTTCAGCAAGCCGGTGAGATTGACAACCTCACCGTTACGTTGGGGGTACTTTGGTTGTGTTGTGCAGGTTCCACATTGGCGCCGGTTTCACTGGCCGCTGGTGTTGCGCCGCACTACATTCCTCCACCAACAACCTTCACGTGCTTCTTGGCTCCTACTGGTTTGATAACCTTGGTTTTCTTTCTGAGGGAAAAACTTGCCGTTGTGTGCATCATACCTTCCTTTTGGGGTTCCTAACGGACGTGTACATCTACGCACATCATCACAGATCACCTAAGACTTTCAGAGGTTCCACACCAAATCAATGCAATCGGGTGTAGAGATTCAATAGAGTTGCAAAGCAATCAACTATGAACTAGGGTTTATCTTAAACGTGGTCTAAAGCTACTTTGGGGGCGTCCTGGGCACTTATATATTTTCAAAATCTGAAAATTATAGAAAAGTAATGTAAAAATCCGACTGTAATAGATCTCTGTCGAGGTCGCACTTGGACCACCGGTTTGGGATCCGGCCGACGGCCTCGGGGACCGGCAACCGAGCCTGGGACCGGGTGACGACCGGCGATCGGTTCCGGACTGGATAGTGCCCGGCTGGCACAAGCGTGGGACCGGTTTGGACCGGCTGGTCCGGCGTGGGACCCGCCGACCGTGAGCTGGGACCGGCTGATCCGACGTGGTGAAGCCGGCCGACAGTGGGGCTGGGACCTGGTGTCTGGGTCACAAGCTCCAACTGGCCGCGCCGGCCCGAACATTCTCCTCTCGCGCATGCCTCCCGTCCTCGCGCGTCCATGGGATGGCTTCACGTCCAGCACCATGCCACCACAGAGAATTGCCTCCTGATACGTCTCCAACGTGTCGATTTTTTATGTTCCATGCTACATTATTGATGATATCTACATGTTTTATACACATTATATGTCGTATTTACGCATTTTCCTGCACTAACCTATTAATAAAGATGTCAAGAGCCATTGGTTGCCGCTGTTTTTGGTTTCATAAATCCTAGTAACGAAATATTCTCTTAATTGACGAAATCAACGCCCAGGGTCCTATTTCTGCACGAAGCTTCAGAAGACCGAAGGGGAAGGAAGTGGGGCCACGAGGGCGCGGCACAACAGGGCGGCGCGGCCTGGCCTTGGCCCGTGCCCTCGGCGTGTGGGGCCCCCAGCCTCGCTGCTGTTCTTCCGCCACTTCCCAAAGCTCCCCTCCTCCGCGCCGCGCAAAACCCCAAAGACGAGAGCCACGATACGGAAACATTACTGAGAGGCCGCGCCGCCGCGAATCCCATCTCTTGGGATTCAGATCAAGCCTCCGCACCCCGGGAGAGGGGATTCATCTCCCTGAGGACTCTTCATCGCCATGATCGTCTCCGGAGTGAGAGTAGTTCACCCCTCGACTATGGGTCCATAGCAAGAGCTAGATGGTCGCCTTCTCCTAATTGTGCTTCATATTGTTGGATCTTTGTGAGCTGCCTAACATGATCAAGATCATCTATTCAATACTATATGTTGTGTTTGCTGTCGGGATCCGATGGATGGAGAATACTATGTTATGGTGATTATCAATCTATTACCTATGTGTTGTTTATGATCTTGCATGCCTTCCGTTACTAGTAGATGGGCCAAGTTTTTGCTCTCAACTCCAAGAGGGAGTATTTATGTCGATAGTGGGTTCATGCCTCCATTATATCTGGGACAATGACATAAAGTTCTAAGGTTGTGATGTACTGTTGCCACTAGGGATAAATATTGATGCTATGTCTAACGATGTAGTTGTTGATTACATTACGCACCATACTTAATGCAATTGTCCGGTGGTTGCAACTTAATACCGGAAGGGGTTCGGATGATAACTTAAGGTGGACTTTAGGCATAGATGCATGATGGATAGCGGTCTATGTACTTTGTCGTAATGCCCCGATTAAATCTCACTATATTTATCATATCATATATGCATTGTTATGCCTTTCTATTTGCAATTTGTTCACCCAACATGCTTTTATCTTATGGGAGAGACACATCTAGTAAACGTGGACCCGGTCCTATTCTTTACATCTGAAATACAATCTACCGCAATACTTGTTTTATTATTTTCTTCGCAAACAATCATCTTCCACACAATACGGTTAATCCTTTGTTACAGAAGCCATGAGATTGACAACCTCACTGCTTTCATGGGGGCAAAGTACTTTGGTTGAAATGTGCAGGTTCCACGTTGGCGCTGAATCCCTGGTGTTGCGCCGCATCACATTTTCGCCACCATCAACCTTCAACGGCTTCTTTACCCTAATGTCCGATTAAACTTTGGTTTACTCAGGGAAACTTTCTGCCATCTGCGATCATACCTTCCCTCTTGGGGTTCCCAACGACGTGTACATCTATGCATCGGGCACTGCCGTTGCTCTGCAGATCAAGACACGCTCTAAGGAGTCTCCCACTTCCAATCTCTTTTCTTATTTTCTTTGTTTTTGTCTTGCTTTATTTTATTTACTACTTTGTTTATTGCACCTAAACAAAACACAAAAAAAATTTACGAGCCCGATCCTCAGATATGTACGCAACTTTCATTAGTTTTGAGTTTTTCCATTTGAGCAAGTCTAGGGCCCCTTTCAGGTTCGCTTTACGGACTGTCCTGTTTTTGACAGATTCTGCCTTTGTATTATTGTCGTATTTGCTATGTTGGATGGGAATTTCTGATCCCATTAATGTCGAAGCTTTGTGCAATGTCCAGATATGTTAAGAATGATTGTGTCACCTGGAACATGTGAATTATTAATTGTGCACTAACCTCTAATGAGTTTGCTGAAGTTTGGGGTGTGAAGGAAGTTTTCAAGGGTCAAGAGAGGAGTAAGATATACTATGATCAAGAGAGTGAAAGCTCTAAGCTTGGGGATGCCCCGTGGTTCATCCTGCATATTTTAAGAAGACTCAAGCGTTTAAGCTTGGGATGCCCAAGGCACCCTCCTTCATCGACAACATCATCACGTTCCTCCTCTAGTGAAACCATATTTTTATTCAGTCACATCTTATGCTCTTTACTTGGAAGCGCCGGTTTGTTTTGTTTTTGTTTTGTTTGAATAAAATGGATCCTAGCATTCACTGCATGGAGAGAGACGCTCCGCTGTTGCATATGGACAAATATGTCCTTAGGTTTTACTCATAATGTTCTAGGCGAAAGTTTCTCTTTCGTTAAATTGTTATATGGTTGGAATTGGGAAATGCTACATGTAGTAATTTGCTAAAATGTCTGGATAATGTGATACTTGTTAATTGTTGTGCCTATGTTTAAGCTCTTGCATCATATAATTTGCACCCATTAATGAAGAAATACATAGAGCTTGCTAAAAATTTGGTTTGCATATTTGGTCTCTCTCTCTCTCTAAGGTCTTGATAATTTCGGTATTGAGTTTTGAACAACAAGAAGACGGTAGAGTCTTATAATGTTTACAATATGTCTTTTATGTAAGTTTGGCTCACTGGTTCATCCTTGAGTTTGCTTCAAATAACCTTGCTAGCCTAAACCTTGTATCGTGAGGGAATACTTCTCATGCATCCAAAATCCTTGAGCCAACCACTATGCCATTTGTGTCCACTATACCTACCTACTACATGGTATTTCTCCGCCATTCAAAAGTAAATTGCTTGAGTGCTACCTTTAAAATTCCATCATTCGCCTTTGCAATATATAGCTCATGGGACAAAATAGGCCTTTAAAAACTATTGTGGTATTGAATATGTACTTATGCACTTTATCTATTATGCTGTTTGTGCGATAACCATGCTTCGGGGGACGATCAACTATTCTTTGTTGAATATCATGAGTTGTTATGCATGCCGTCTTGTCTCAAGTAAGAGAGATCTACTACCTTAATGGTTGGAGCATGCATATTGTTAGAGAAGAAATATTGGGCCGTTAACTAAAGCTATGAATCATGGTGGAAGTTTCAGTTTTTGACATATATCCTCAATCTCATATGAGAATATTAATTGTTGCCACATGCTTATGCATTAAAGAGGAGTCCACTATCTGTTCCATGTTGTTCCGGTATGGATGTCTAAGTTGAGAATAATCAAAAGTAGAAATCCAAAATGCGAGCTTCTCCTTAGACCTTGTACAAGCGGCATGGAGGTACCCCTTGTGACACTTGGCTGAAATACGTGTATTGCGATGATCCGTAGTCCAAGCTGATTAGACAAGGTGCGGCACTATTAGTATATCTGCATGAGGCTTGCAACTTGTAAGATATAATTTACATAACTCATATGCTTTATTTTTACCGTTGAGTTGACAAAATTGTTCTATGTTTTCAAAATAAAAGCTCTAGCACAAATACAGCAATCGATGCTTTCCTTTTGAAGGACCTTTCTTTTACTTTTATTGTTGAGTCAGCTTACCTATCTCTCTCCACCTCAACTTGTGTGAACTGCATTGATTCCTACATACTTGCATATTGCACTTGTTATATTACTTTACATTGACACTATCCATGAGATATACATGTTATAAGTTGAAAGCAACCGCTGAAACTTAATCTTCCTCTGCGTTGCTTCAATACCTTTACTTTGATTTATTGCTTTATGAGTTAACTCTTTGTTACCTGCCAAAACCCACCGGCGGGCAATGGTTAAGCAACACGAAGAGCCGGGAGGCTCCCAAGGCCGCTTAGTGGACCCTGGCACCTCGCGTCGTCCCGCCACCTTCCAGCCCACGCCCGCTGCCAGGGCGTGCCACCCGACCTAGACCCGATCAGAAGGTGTTAGATTGCTTGATTGTTCCCGCATGGCAGACACGTAAACATTAAATACGCGCCCTATCGGCTCTCAGGGTTGCCCTGTGGATCGGCTTAAAGAGCCGATCGCCCCATGGTTCACGTTGGATTTGTAATGACAATGGGATCCGCTTGATCAAAACAAAGTCGAAACGATCTACTTACGCTTAGGGTTTTCACCGATAACCGAACGTCCCACGCGTGATCGGGCCTAGCAGATACGGAAGATGATGAAAATTACCCCTACAAGAGGCCTAAAAACCAACATTACGTCAATTCCCGAAACATCCCTTGTAGGAACGGTAAACAACACCTAACGCACTACCGGATCCTCCGACCCCAGGATAAGGCCTAACTATGCAGATATTAAACTAATCCTTGCGGAGCAAGGAGCAACTATAACGGATCGGATCTACTAAGTAACGAACAAGCAAGATGATGCCTTTAGACCCGATAGGTTTATGCAGCTAGGTATCGAGATATTACACGCAGATAGTGCATGAGAAAGCATCAATGCAAGCCCCTAAACACCCAAGGATAAATAGTACTGCTCGCTCAACAACGCTTCAGCACCAGCAGCACAAGGTAGACGAATAAACGTATACTACCTAGATCACGAGATGCGATCTAGTATGATGCCACCCTCGGAAGAAACTCGAAGGAAGGGGTGGCGTATGCGCTCGATTTGTGTTTGTTGTGAACGTGATTTGTCCTCTTTTCTCGATAACCCTAGATACATATTTATAGTCCAAGGACTTTCTAATTGGACGTGCACCCAACCGTGCACGGGTTAAATCTATCTTTTATCTAAACTAGAGTACGATCTAACATATTTACAGATACACGCATTAAGCCCAAACTCCTTGCGCAAGGCCGCTTCAAAGACGCTCCACGCGTATGTCCTTCAAGCCCATCTTCACTTACGGCCCACCTCTTGATTTGGCCAAAATCAGGATAACACATGCTCCCCTGGTTTTGATAATGATACTTGCAAAAATCTCGCTTCTTCGAGAGGTCATGTCGTGTCGCAGCTAGTAACTGCCGCAGATTTCACGCGACGACTACCTTTCCATCCTTTCGCACGATCTAACAGCTCAACCCTTTCGAGTAATCGGCTCTTCTTCTTTTGTTCCTTCTCTTTTGAGCTATCTGCTTTCTAATTAACCTGGCCGACGGCCAAAGTCAAACAACCCCTAAAAAAGAGCCGATGGTGTCGCATCGGCCCTACCATAAAACGAGCAAGGGCAAACCTAATTGTCCCTCCAAACGGTAACTTGCAACCTCCGTCTGAGAAAGCAAACTCAGATCCCCAAAATCCGCCGCCCGAGCAGCTTCACGAGCTTCAGATCTCAACCGCACCGCCCCAACTCCGCAGCGCATCAAATGGCGGAATCTTCCAACACCAACGCCATGGTCTCCGGTCTGAAGGTAACACTCCATTGCTTCTTCGCCATTAGGATCAATCTCAGGATTGAACAGAGGAACACCTGAATTAATGTTCTATTCCATTAATTTTAGGTCTCCGATATCCTGTTGCCGCATCCTTCTCTCCCAAATTCCATGTGTCTTGGCCCCCGTTCTTCCGAGAGTCCCGCCCACTTAATCTCCTGTGAGGCGAACAGAATCCCCTTCGTGAATCAAAATTTAGATCTGACTTCCTGGGCCGACTGCCTACGAGCCTGGCCTAATCCTCCTGAAGGTTGGGTGGCATGGTACACTAGAGTGTCCAAAACCCATTATGCCACCTGGGAAACGATAGGGATAGTCGATGCATTGTCATTATCATTGTCTCCTCTTGAAAAGAATGAGAACATTCTGAAAACCATCGGCTACTTTTGGTCCGACGCACTGAACTGTTTCATGTTTGATCATGGCCCCATGACGCCAACTCTGCTGGATATAGCCATGATCACATGCCTTGACATTGCATCCCCCAGCCCCTCTGCCTTTAAGTTGCCAAAAGTCCCTTTCACCCTCTCTTCTAAAACAGAGTGTACAAGCTGGGGCGCCTACCTCAGGCGTTATATGAAAACCAAAGGCCCCGTAACCGAAAGAGAACACACGGCCTTCTTGAACTTCTGGTTGGAGCACTTCATATTCTGTGGTCCCTCACTCCCCAACCAAGAATTACCTTTCCCTAGCCTACGAACTCGCCAAAGGCACTCAGCTTGGCCTTGGCAACCTGTTCCTTGGAGAGGTCTATCGATCTCTTCAACTGACAATCGGTTAAACTGCTCTCTCAAAAGACAGTTTAAGACAGAGGCTCCCGGTGGTTCATTCAGCCATGGGCCCAGCTGTACTTCCGTAATCCGTATCCCAAACTTCCCTCTTTGGCCAATTGCATTCTTTCTGCATGTCAATGGAAGGATATACGGCACTAGCTATGGTCAAGCTTTGTATAGCCTCCCAGGCAGCAACTGATCCCTAAGGAAGCCGTAGGGTGGTTCAAGATTTTCTTTCAAGGTTTGGACAACCCCCTGTTTTTCCTACACCGAACTGGAGAACTTCGAGAATCCAGTCTCCTTCCGATTGGACAGCTTTGCCGATGACGCTAGCACCCGACACTTGTACTCCATCATGATCCGTCCTTGCTTCCTTCCAGTTGGCATGAGTACCTCTAACTGGATCATCAAGCCTGGTTACGAGTCTTACCAACCAGTGGTAGTAGCTCGCCAGCTCGGTCTTGGGCAAGTGCCTCCACACTTCACCACCTGACATCAAGCAGAGCTGAACTGCCTGAAATTCTTACCGGCCAAAGGTGCTATACCTTCTTTGACGCTCTGGCCATTCCAATTCCCCACAACCTCTGCTTCACCACCACTACCGATGGATTTGATACTTGGTGGTCCATGTGGAAGACCCATGCCTACAGAAGAGCTCTAGGACCGTTGCTGAGGCAACTCGACGCATATAGCATTCCCGCACATCAGGTACCATTACATTGAATTTCTTGCAATTGCCCACATAATTGTCTAAAACCTGGTTTTATTTCTGGCAGGAACAAGATGGCCCGTAGCCCACGCAGATCGACGCCTCTCCCCCTTCACATTCCTTCCGTCAAAGCTCCGGTAGTTCTCTTCGTCGTAACTCACACTCGAAGAAGGTCATAATGTGGGCCACCCGATTTCACCAAAATCGGCTCCCAAGAGTAAAGCATCTGGCCCGTTGCCCCCGGTAGCTTCAACCCAAGCGATAAGGCAAAGGAGGAAAGTAGCTGCCGTAAAGACCCGGGTCGCAAAGCTCCTATCCAGAAAACTCTGCATGTAAGCCGGGACCCAAGCCCCCGACTCGTCATCCTGTCTCCCGCCCTTTTCTCGACATGCACCACTTCCTTGCACTTCCACCGAAGAAAACTTGAAGGAGGAGGTACATTCTAGTCAAAGGGACTCGAACCCGGGTAATTCTCGAGATCCACCACGCAGCCATACGGACTCGCCAAATACGCTCGGGAAAAGATCGACCCCGAGCCTCGTTGCCCCTGCTCCAATCCAAACAAGGTCCCGTGTGAAGCGTCGATGCATCAAAAGGGCTTGCAAAGACTCGCAAGTTTCCTCCTCAAGCCAAGAGGTTTCGAATGTAACCACTTCATCAATTCATATCCCCTGTCATCTCAATGTTACTTGGATCGGCTCACCATTCCTTTTGCAGATTAATGAGATCTCTATCGGGGACGGTGAAGAGGTCCCGATGCCCTCGGCCACACTAGATCTGGCCGCCTCGACAAGTGTGGCTGGCCACGTGGCTAACCTGGCCAAGCCCACAGCTCAACCGATTATCCCTACACCGGCCGCTCCTCCTTCTTTGGGAGAGGTATACTCCACTCCCTTGACTCTACCCTCTCGGGTGTTGTATACTTATGCTGCTCTTGTTGTTAGTCAGGGTTACAATCCTCAATCTTGCAGAAAAACATCAGTGGCTTTTAAATGGGCCAAGGTAGTGTTGGAGCCACAACTGATGCTCCTGCCAGCACTACTGCACCTGATGGCTTGCCAAGGGGGTTGGAGGTCCTTGCAGAGAGGACCCCAGTCATCGAACCATTCCATTGAGGAGTTCCTCCATGTAATTTGATAACTACTCTATTGGGCTTCTTGAGTCGATGACCATGCACCGGCTTTTTATCCTTGAGTCGATGTCTGCGCATCGGCTGCTCTTAAAGGTTTTTTTTTGAATTTTCTACGGCCGATTTATTCCTGTAACGGCCCCCACTTTGTCAGAGAATACATCCTGAATTGCTTCAAACTCCGTAACCTCGTGTTCTATCCTTCTATGTGCCCCTGAGCCAATTGTCAAGCATTTGATGGTATCGGCTCTTCAAAGTATCCGTTGATCAACGCTGGAACACAGACAAAACGCCCGTTGAGGATAATCTTGGCCGGGACAAGGTGAATCGGCCTCCCTTTCCATTGCAATGCTTCGTGAAGGTTTAGCACTTCTTGATTTCCCACTGTAGCTACGCGGCATGCTGGAGATAAGATCCTTTGCTTTTCATTTTTTTTGAGGCCGATCGCAGGGATCAGCCTTGCCACGCACGTCCAATGTCTTGGACCTGCTACTCTGTCCGGATCACGGATACCATGTTTGTATCACCGATGCCTTCGGTGCAGCATCACCCGATGCCCAGGCATCGGTTCATCACAAGCCATACTTTGGCGGGCGCGCCTTGTCTCCAATGTTTGCTGAATTCTCACGGCAGATCGCCGTGCCTTCCTCAACGTGCGCAGGTATAACCTTTCAGCTTTCACTCGCCGCACCCTACGCTTCGAGAATGGCCGAGTCCATCAGGGCACCACCTTGGTCTGTGATACCTATCTTCTTCCATATGACTCCTCAAAGTCTTCTTCTGAGATGACTCAGCTCGCTTGTTATGAGGTGGGAGAGACCCTAGACGCCTCGAACACCGACACTTCATTTGTCCTCCTCTCTGCCGTTGTATTCTGGCAATTTCGATTGTTATAACGCTCATTCCGGAGTCCCAAAGAATGTTTGAAGAAAGGACAGTCCTAGTTATCCACATCGTCTCGCTCCCCTGACCTCCCTCTAGCGCGACGTTCGTACCCATCGTTGTTTCCATCATGGTGACGATACCTCCTGTCTTCTGCATCAGACCGACGATATTTTTCATCGTCTTCTTCGTAGCGCCTCGACGTCGGTCGTATCGCTGCTCATATTCTTTTAGGAGATGCACGGAGAGTGGGCGCTGATACCGTATCACCTCCTCCTCGGTTAGGTACCGTCTATCATTATCTTGGGGCCGGTCGCGTGGAACGGCCTCCTTTATCTTTGCCACGAGAGTGGCTGCTCTCTCGCTTTATCTTTGCCATGGCGGCTCACAAGCCCTGCCATATTGACATCGAAAGAGAACCCTGGCTCCCTTATTGAGTGGCTTAGGTCCACCATGTTGACGTCCGGAAACGGACGCATGTCTACCTTCATGGCAAATTGTCCGAAGATTAATCGGTCTGATTCTATCGCCATCTGAACTTGTGCGCGCAATACTTTGCGCCGTTGGTGGTGTGCGTGAACGTATGGTGCCATTTGCAGGTATGGGCTTTTGTTCATCTCTTGTGCCGTAGGGGTCTTGTGGCCTCTCAGGTAGCTTCAACCGTTTCTTAGTAGCAAGATCGAAGATCTGCTCGGCCTTTGCTCACGTCAAAGTCAAACCCTCTTGGAGGCCCCGGTGGGTTCACCCATTTGCAGGACACTGGTACCGTTCGAGTCCATTCGGCTACTGCGACTTCCTGATCTTTCGCAGAATCTTCCTCATCATCATTGACCAGGGTTATCGCGCTTGAACTTTGTCCTCGCACAAGCCTGATGGCGCTGTCATATAAGGTCACTGACTATGTAGCACAACAGTTGTACTCCACTTGGAACGTCAACTTGAATGACGCTGCAAGGCCTGCCATGGCCAGCTCGACCTTCTTTTTCGCTTACTTGAACCGAATAGCATCGGTTCTGGACAGGTTCTCAAACGCTGAATGTACTCAGACACGGTCTCTCTCGCCTTTGCCGAACCTCGTTGTTCAGCAATGCCAGCTTCAGTAGCTTCCGAATGATATTGTGTGTGAAACCGTTCCTCCAGCTGCTTCCATGATCGTACTGAATTTGGCTCCAACGAGGTGTACCATCCAAAAGTCAGACTTCTGAGGGATTGCGAAAAGAACCTCACCCGTAGCTGATCCGATACTGAAACCATGCCCACTGGGCCAAGTATCGCCTCACGTGCTCGATTGAGCTAGATCCTTCCGACCCACTGAATTTGGTGAAGTCCGGGAGCCGGTACTTTAGTGGTAGTGGGATTAGGTCAAACTCATTGGGGTACGGCTTGGAATAGCCGACATCTTCTTCTTCGGCAGATGTCAATCACCAGGACCGCACCGATCTGATCCTCGCGGTGGAGGAAGTAGCAGCCGAGCTTTCATGGATTGGTGCAGTGGCATACTTGGCTAGCCACGCCTGTTTCTCAGCATCTGCTCCCAAACTCCCGCCTGGGCCGGGCAACACCTCCCGTCTTGGGTCACCGGCGCCTCGTCCGGCAACCTCCCGTTGGAGCTCGGATCGCTCAGGCCCGCCTGTTGCAGTCCGGCACAAACGGGCACACGTATCCGTGCGGATCTCCTGGGTTGTGACATAGGCATCCCCAATGGCCCTGCCAAAGTGGTACCCGGGGTTTACTCAAAGCCCAAGACCAAGAATAAGAAGACTTGGAAGCCCATTTAGTGTTAAAGAAAGATAGTTTGTAATAGGAAAGATAGAGATTTGTAATCTTACGGGTTGGGTACGAACCCTCCCAACTCTGTAACTTGTGCACTACGAAACCCTCGGCTCCGCCTCCTATATAAGGGGAGTCGAGGGACGAAGAAAGGATCGACTCATTGTCAACATAACCTTAGTTTTCATAATCGCCGAGTAATTTTTTCGGCTGAAATCTTCGAGATCTACTTGCCCTACTTTCTACAAAACCCTAGTCTACAATCTGTAGGCATTGACAAGTCAATCCCTTGTCAATTGGTGCCGTCTGTGGGAATTAGAGGTTGCAAGGAGCTAATCTCGATGGCACGTTCAAGATCGTCGACTTCGTCGGTGGCAAGCAATGCGATGGATCGAGGTAACAAGGGAAAAACTGATCTAGTCAATTTTATTCTCACCCGCCCTCCCGTATGGATGCATGTGCCTATCCGGGAGGAGCCCATCATCATGACGTTCGAAGTCCCATTTGGCGTCAACAAGGAAGGATCCTACGCCTCGAAGTTCCGATCTCGCCGGAATTTTCAGCGATCGATTCTGCGTCGAGTGACGCGGAGTTTTCGTCGCCACGCTCGTTGACAGCACGGCGTGTAGATGACGTGGGAGTTAGAAATCTTTGTGGTAGCTTTTCGATCCTCGCAACGGCGCGTAAAAATGTGCTTGATGCGCTGTAATGTACACGCCCGTTGGGAACCCCAAGAGTAAGGTATGATGCGCACAACAAGCAAGTTTTCCCCTCAGAAAGAAACCAAGGTTTATCAAACCAGGAGGAGCCAAGAAGCACGTTGAAGGTTGATGGTGGCTAAATGTGATGCGGCGCAACAATAGGGATTCCGCCAACGTGGAACCCGCACAACACAACCCAAGTACTTTGCCCCAACGAAACAAAGGAGGTTGTCAATCTCACCGGCTTGCCGTAACAAAGGATTAAGCGTATCGAGCTAAGATGATTGTTTGCAAGAAAACAAGTATTGCACAATTGCCGTAGATTGTATGCTATGTAAAGAATAGGACCGGTGTCCACTCACTATAGGTGTCTCTCCCATAAGATAAAGCATGTTGGGTGAACAAATCACAATAATGACAAATAGAGAAAGGCATAACAATGCATATACATGATATGATAAATATAGTGAGATTTAATCCCGGCATTACGACAAAGTACATAGACCGCCATCCAACTGCATCTATGCCTAAAAAGTCCACCTTCAAAGTTACCATCCGAAATCCCATTAAGTTGCGAACAACACATAATTGCATTAAGTATGGTGCGTAATGTAATCGACAACTACATCCTTAGACATAGCATCAATGTTTTATCCTAGTGGCAACAGCACATCACAACCTTAGAACCTACCGTCAATCCCATGTGTCAATGAAGGCATGAACCCACTATCGACATAAATACTCCCTCTTGGAGTTAAGAGCAAAACTTTGGCCATAGCCTCTACTAATAACGGAGAGCATGCAAGTGATCATAAACAACACATAAACAATAGATTGATAATCACCATAACATAGTATTTCTATCCATCGGATCCCGACAAACACAACATATAGTATTACAGATAGATGATCTTGATCATGTTAGGCAGCTCACAAGATCCAACAATGAAGCACAACAAGGAGAAGACGACCATCTAGCTACCGCTATGGACCCATGGTCCAGGGGCGAACTACTCACTCATCACTCCGAGGGGCGATCATGGCGATGAAGAGTCCTCCGGAGATGAATTCTCCTCCGGCAGGGTGCCGGAGGCGATCTCCCGAATCCCCCGAGATGGGACTCGCGGCGGCGGCGGCCTCTCCTGGAAGGTTTTCCTCAGACGGGCTCTCGGTAATCGGGGTTTCGCGACGGAGGTGGTCATAGGCGGAAGGGAGGAGGTCGGGGCCAAGCACGAGGGTCTCATTGAATTCTAGGTCGGCGCGGCCAGGGCCCGCCGCGCTGCCCATGGTGTCGCGCCTCAGGCCCTACCTCCTTCCCTCTTCTGTCTTCTGGAAGCTTCGCAAAAATAGGACTCGCGAAGATTTATCCACCCGAAAATATTCTTACTAGGATTTCTGAAACCAAAACAGCAGAAAACAAGAACTGGCATTCTGGCATCTTGTTAATAGGTTGTTCCAGAAATGCATAAATATGACATATAATGTGCATAAAACATGTAGGTATTTCATCAATAAAGTAGCATGGAACATAAGAAATTATCGATACGTTGAGACGTATCAGCATCCCTAAGCTTAGCTCGTCCCCAGCAGGTAAAACGATAACAAAGATAATTTCCTAAGTGACATGCCATCATAATCTTGATCATACTATTTGTAAACATATGTAATGAATGCAGCGATCAAACAAAGGTAATGACATGAGTAAACAAGTGAATCATAAAGCAAAAGACTTTTCATGAATAGTACTTCAAGACAAGCATCAATAAGTCTTGCATAAGAGTTAACTCATAAAGCAATAAATCAAAGTAAAGGTTGAAGCTAACACAAAGGAAGATTAAGTTTAAGCGGTTGCTTTCAACTTATAACATGTATATCCATATGTGGATATTGTCAACATAAAGTAATATAACAAGTGCAATATAAAGTATGTAGGAATCAATGCACGCCCACACAAGTGTTTGCTTCTTAAGGTGGAAGGAGATAGGTAAACTGACTCAACAATAAAAGTAAAAGAATAGTCCTTCAAAGAGAAAGCATCGATTGCTGTATTTGTGCTAGAGCTTTTATTTTGAAAACATGAAACAATTTTGTCAACGGTAGTAATAAAGCATATGAGTTATGAAAATTCTATTATAAGTTGCAAGCCTCATGCATAGTATACTAATAGTGCCCGCACCTCGTCCTACTTAGCTTGGACTACCGGATCTTTGCATGCCATGTTTCAACCAAGTGTCACAAAGGTGTACCTCCATGCCGCCTGTACAAAGGTCTAAGGAGAATGCTCGCATTTTGGATTTCTCGCTTTTTGATTATTCTCAACTTAGACATCCATACCGGGACAACATGGACAACAGATAATGACTCTTAAATGCATAAGCATGTAGCAATGATTATTATTCTCATATGAGATTGAGGATATATGTCCAAACTGAAATTTCCACCATGATTCATGGCTTTAGTTAGTGCTCCAATGTTCTTCTCTAACAATTTTGGATGCTGCTCCAACCACTAAAAATGATAGTATACTAATAGTGCCCGCACCTCGTCCTACTTAGCTCGGACTACCGGATCTTTGCATGCCATGTTTCCCAGAAGCATGGTTATCGCACAACAAGCAACTTAATAAAATATAAAGTGCATAAGTACATATTCAATACTACGATAGTTTTTAAGGCTATTTTGTCCCATGAGCTATATATTGCAAAGGTGAATGATGGAATTTTAAAGGTAGCACTCAAGCAATTTACCTTGGAATGGCGGAAAAATACCATGTAGTAGGTAGGTATGGTGGACACAAATGGCATAGTAGTTGGCTCAAGGATTTGGATGCATGAGAAGTATTCCCTCTCGATACAAGGTTTAGGCTAGCAAGGTTATTTGAAGCAAACTCAAGGATGAAATGGTGCAGCAAAACTCACATAAAAGACATATTGTAAACATTATAAGACTCTACACTGCCTTCCTTGTTGTTCAAAACTCAATACTAGATATTATCTAGACCTTAGAGAGACCAAATATGCAAATCAAATTTTAGCAAGCTCTATGTATTTCTTCATTAATGGGTGCAAAGCACATGATGCAAGAGCTTAAAAATGAGCACAACAATTGCCAAGTACCACATTTTCCAAGACATTTTAGAATTACTACATGTAGCATTTTTTCAATTCCAACCATATAACAATTTAACGAAGAAAGAAACTTCGCCCTTGAACATTATGAGTAAAGCCTGAAGGACATATGTGTCCATATGCACAGCGGAGCGTGTCTCTTTCCCACAAAGTGAATGCTAGGATCCATTTTATTCCAAACAAAAACAAAACAAAAACAAACCGACGCTCCAAGTAAAGAACACAAGATGTGACTGAATAAAAATATATAGTTTCAGGGGAGGAACCTGATGATGTTGTCGATGAAGAAGGGGATGCCTTGGGCATCCCCAAGCTTAGACGATTGAGTCTTCTTAGAATATGCAGGGGTGAACCACGGGGCATCCCCAAGCTTAGAGCTTTCACTCCTCTTGATCATAGTATATCATTCTCCTCTCTTTACCCCTGGAAAACTTCCTTCACACCAAACTTCAAGCAAACTCACAGAGGTTAGTGCACAATTAATAATTCACATGTTCAGAGGTGACACAAAACATTCTTTACACTGGACATTGCATAAAGCTACCGGACATTTATGGATCAAAGAAATAAATCCAACATAGCAAAAGAGGCAATGCGAAATAAAAGGCAGAATCTGTCAAAACAGAATGTCCGTAAAGACGAATTTAAAGTCGGCAGGCACCAGACTTGCTCAAAATGGAAAACTCAAAACTAATGAAAGTTATGCATATATCTGAGGATCACGCTAGTAAATTTGCAGATTTTTCGAATTTTCTACAGAGAACTGTGCCCAGATTCGTGATAGACAGCAGTTTCTGCGTAGCGATCCCAAATATAACATCAACTTTGACATAGAAATTTTACTTGGCACAAAAACATGATAAGGGAGAGGTTGCTACAGTAGTAAAACAACTTCCAAGACTCAACAAACAAAAAATTGCTGTAGTAAATACATGGGTTGTCTCCCATAAGTGCTTTTTTTAACGCCTTCAGCTAGGGCGAGAAAGTGCAAATCAAGTATTATCAGAGATGGAGCATCAACATTCTTACCAGAGAGGCTTTGAGCCTACTCTTCTTTTTACTTTTTGGTTTAGAGAATACATGACCGCATCCCGGTGTAGAGGTAAAATTTAGGGTGCCCTTTCCCCATATCTATGATTGCTCCCATGAGTTTCAACAGGGATCTTCCGTGTGATTCGTCCTGCTCCTACACATTCAATAACAAGATAATCAAGGGATATTGTTCTTCCAAGAAAAGTTGTGAAAACACCTTCAGCCTATTACCTTAGGAATTATAACAGAATTTATCAGTAAGAGTTATTCCTTCTCCTCCTTTAGTAAGTTACCAAAGTGGCAAAGATTCATAAATGCTTTTAGGCATAAGACAGAACTCAGACATAATATCACAGCGGGTATAAAAAATTTCATCACAAATGGTAACTTTTATAGTAGGCACCCACATTGAAGGTTCAAAGCTTAGTGGAACATAATCATAAAATCCGCGAATATGGTTGTACCCTTCTTTTAAACAAGATATATTTGTTTCGAGAGTGTTCAATCTATCAAGAATGCTAGCAAGAGATAAATCAAAGTTACTAGCAGAGCTAGATGATGTGACTAATTTTTTATGGCATTAAAAGCTTGATCTCCATCACAATGGAGGAAATCTCCTCCTACTACAGCATCTAAGGCGTATCTATAGCGAAGAATAAGCCTAAAATAAAAGTTACTAAGAAGCAAACTTAGAGGCATTTTAGGTTCAGTTCTACTATAAGAATCAAAAATTCTAGACCAAGCTTTCTCAAAACTCTCCTCACCCCCTTGTTTAAAGGTAAGGATCGATTCCTCAGGTGATACAGCAACAACTACAGGACTAGTCATGATAATAAAGTAAATGCAAGTAACTAATTTTTTGTGTTTTTGATATAGAGAGCAAGACAAGAATAAAGTAAAACTAGCAACTATTGTCTATCAGAACTTTTCTTGTAGTGTGCAGCAAACAAAGTAGTAAATAAAATAAAGCAAGACAAAAACAAAGTAAAGAGATTGAGAAGTGGAGACTCCCCTTGCAGCGTGTCTTGATCTCCCCGGCAACGGCGCCAGAAAACAGGTTGTTGGCGTGTAGTTGACGTGGGAGTTAGAAATCTTTGTGGTGTAGCTTTTCTTCGATCCCCGGCAACGGCGCCAGAAAACAGGCTTGATGCGCGTAAATGTACACGTCCGTTGGGAACCCCAAGAGGAAGGTATGATGCGCACAGTGGCAAGTTTTCCCTCAGAAAGAAACCAAGGTTTATCAAACCAGAGGAGCCAAGAAGCACGTTGAAGGCTGATGGTGGCGAAATGTGATGCGGCGCAACAATGTGGATTCCGGCGCCAACGTGAACCCTGCACAACACACTCCAAGTACTTTGCCCCAACGAAACAAAGAGGTTGGTGTCAATCCCACCGGCTTGCCGTAACAAAGGATTGTTTATCGAGTGGAAGATGATTGTTTGCAAGAAAACAGTAAAACACAATTGCAGTAGATTGTATGCTATGTAAAGAATAGGACCGGGGTCCACAAATCGCTCACTAGAGGTGTCTCTCCCATAAGATAAAAGCATGTTGGGTGAACAAATTATTAATGGGCAATTGACAAATAGAGAAAGGCATAATAATGCATATACATGATATGATAAATATATGAGATTTAATCCGTTACTACAAAGTACATAGACCGCCATCCAACCGCATCTATGCCTAAAAGTCCACCTTCAGGTTATCATCCTAACCCCATTCAGTATTAAGTTCAAACAACAGATAACTGCATTAAGTATGGTGCGTAATGTAATCGACAACTACATCCTTAGACATAGCATCAATGTTTTATCCTTAGTGGCAACACAAGACATCACAACCTTAGAACCTACTCTCAATCCCTGGTGTCAATGAAGGCATGAAACCCACTATCGAGCATAAATACTCTCTGGAGTTAAGAGCAAAACTTGGCCAGAGCCCTCTACTAATAACGGAGAGCATGCAAGATCATAAACAACACATAAACAATAGATTGATAATCACCATAACATAGTATTCTATCCATCGGATCCCGACAAACACAACATATAGTAATAATATATAGATGATCTTGATCATGTTAGCAGCTTACAAGATCCAACAATGAAGCACAACAAGGAGAAGACGACCATCTACACGTTATGGACCCATGGTCCAGGTGTATCACTCACTCATCACTCCGGAGGCGATCATGGCGATGAAGAGCCCTCCGGAGATGAATCCCCTCTCCGCAGGAGGGTGCCGCAGGCGATCTCCTGAATCCCCGAGATGGGATTCACGACAGCGGCGTCCCGGGAAGGTTTTCCGTATCGTGGCTCCTTCCGTCGCGACCGAGGCTTTAAGTAGGCGGAAGGGCAGGTCGAGGGGCCACACGAGGCCCCACACCCTAGGTCGGCGCGGCCAGTGCCTGGGCCGCGCCGCCTATGGTGTCGGCGCTCGTGGCCCCACTTCCTTCCCCTCTTTCGGTCTTCCGGAAGCTTCGTGCAAAAATAGGACCCCGGGCGAAATTTCCACCAATTCCGAGAATATTTCCTTAGCTAGGATTTCTGAAACCAAAAACAGCAAACAACAGCAACGTCTTTCTCGGCATCTTGTTAATAGGTTAGTTCCAGAAAATGCATAAATATGACATATAATGTGCATAAAACATGTAGGTATCATCAATAAAGTAGCATGGAACATAAGAAATTATCGATACGTTGGAGACGTATCACACGGCAAGCGGAAAGCTCGCCAAGATCTTTAGCAATACATCCTTCGAGTCGTCTGCAGACTCCTTTATAAGCAGCGACTCCGACAGCGTCGACAGCTTCAACTTCATCGACAAATCTGCTGCCATCGGAAAGGTCTCACCACTCTATAAGATGGTGTCACCAATCCCGACAAAAATCAGTACGCAAAATTATCATCAGATTTATGCGATAGAAGGGGCAGGCCGATCAGAGCCAGAAACGTCGGAGGCTTATGATTTGGGAAATCCATACATCGATCCTGCCTGATCTCAGAAAAGGCCTAGGCACTAAATACGTCGGGTCCTCACTCGAGAAAGAGTACAACTCCCGCAAGCAGTGGGATAGGGCTGCAAGAGCCATGGATGGTTCGGAACCTATGACCACCACTGCTACCGTACAAGAACTTCAAGCATATCAATATAGACTAGCTCAAGCTGAGAGTTGGAAAAACAGACAACATCCCCGAATAGAGAAAGATGCGCCTTCCGCATCAAGCAGTATCGCCGAAAGAAGAGGTTAAGTCGACAATCGGGAACTTCGGGAGATAGTCACAGAAAAGCTCGGAGGAGAGCAATGTCCGGTTGCAAAACATACCCGAAGAAGAAAGAGGAAACATAATTCAAAAATCTCGACATGTCCTTTATGTCGATTGATGAAAGGGGAAATATCATCCCAAAAACCCCAACAGGTTACATGGCAACACAAGCTTACATCCCGGCCCGTACCACTTCTGGGGACCCGAGAAAACCATTGTTCAATATGGCGATGGCTGGAGTAGGAGTTTGGGAACAGCGGTTGCAACAACGCCTCCCGAAGAAAACCTAGGCAAAATAGTCCACGACCCACCGCAGCGGTTCAAGACCCCTCAAGAACAAGTGGAGCAAGAGACAAAGCAGTCCAAGTAAGGTGGACAGAGCACACAAGAAAGAAGGGAGCGTCAGCACTCACCAGAAGGCCGACGAAGATATGTGTGGGCTCCGTGTTTCACGAGAAGAGTTCGAAAGACCTCGAGTCCCAAAAGGGTTCAAGCTACCCGAGTAAAATTTCAAGAAATTCGACGTGGATCGCAAGATCCCGAGGATTGGCTCGTGGATTATCTCTAGATGGTGAAGCTGGTAGGAGGAACCAGAGCAACAGCTATGCAAAGTATCCAAGTTCACTTGAGCGGTGCCGCGAGATCTTGGATAAAGAACCCCCCCCCAAGTTCCTCGATAGCTGGGATAACTTTGAGGATATCTTCGTGAAAATTTCCGATCCACCTGCAAGAAACCTGCGTCATTGGAAGAGTTGAAGGCGTGTCGACAAAAACATGACGAGTCGATGAGAAAATATATACAACCGTGGAACATTATAAAAAACTCGATTAAGATATATCTCGATACAGAGCAATAGATTAAGCCAGGACAGACCAAGAGGATACTGTCAATATTCAGGAGAACTAACCCTAAGACCACATATCAGCACTCATGGAGATAGCCAATAAATGGGCATGGAGAAGACGCAATATACAACAAGCGACACAGGTCGCGCCCGAAGAGGATCGTGGTCGAAATTATCGAAATAGAAGGCGATTTTCTCGCTAGTTCTACAACAACGATGCTTCTGGCCATATATCGGCTGGTTTTCGAGGGAATCCTGGAGGAAACAGTTGAGATGACTATCAAAGGAGTAATGAACATCAAGGCGACAATAGAGGCGATTCTCATGTGGCAACGTACAAAATAGTGGACCAAGGTTTCAAAGACCTTATGTGTCACCCGAAGAGATGATGAACGGTCCGTGTCAAATGCACTTTATCTTGACAATAACGGAAAGAGGCAGTCGTACATTCTCAGAGATCACGAATTTTCGTGCAATGTTACTGTAGTCAGAATCGCAAATGCCTGCCGACAAATAGAAACCCCCAGGGCCAAGGAGTGTGAGATTCACCTTCCACCTCCTCCCGCACTAACCGAAGAAAATCGGCACCAGCTCAGATTAGCGGCAGCACCACACCCACCTCTCCATATGTTGATCCTAATTTAACGGCAAAGCGGTCTCGATGATTCGGAAAGCTAGGCCATCAAACAGGGCGGCAGAAGGTAATTTCACGACAAGTATTCATGGCAGAGAAGATGCCTCCACCAACAGTTGAATACTTAAATTGGTCGGGAAGGTGACATTGGTTTTACAATCGCTGACCACCCGCATAAGTTCCTTGTATTCAGACAATCAAGACTATCTTACCCGCAGAATCACTGCTTTGACGTGGTCGAGAGTTTTCGGTAGATGGCGGCAAAGAGCTTAATTCTCTTATGTACGCAGATACATTGAGGAAGATGAAAATATCCCTCGCAAACTTGAAACCAACTGATACACGCTTCACGTGGATTACACCAGAGAAGCCAAGTTACCCATTGGGCAGGATCAATCTCGACGCTCAGTTTGGAACCCGAAAACTACAGGATAGAAAATTTGGAGTTCGAAGTCGTGGATTCCCGTCGCAATATCACGCCTCGTTGGGACGACCAGCATATGCCAGGTTCATGGCATTGCCGCATTATACATATCTGTTGTGGAGGTTGCCCGCCTAAGGGACCTATCACAATCAAAGGAAGTTTCAAGACCGATAAATGCATAAGGATTTTCTATCGAATGGTCGGAACTTTTCGGATGCAAGCAGAGTATGCGCGCCAAGGTTCACCGATTATGATGTGCTACTGTCAGAGGTAGGGAGATCTTCTAAGGAGCCCACTTTCAACACAACCAAGGATTCAAAAGAGGTACGGATCCACCCGAGATCCAAAGAAAACAACATCCATCGCGGCGAAAACATGGATGTCGCATAGGAAAGCGCCCTCGTCGAGTTCCTCCGTGAGCACTCGAAAATCTTCGCATGGTGTCCAGCCGACATGCCAGAGTACCCAGAGAACTTGCCGAGCACCACCTCAATTTGGATCCTCTCGAAGACCGGGCAACCTTTGCTCGGAACCTAGCCGCAAAGCCATGCTATCGGAAATAGATCGACTCAAAGATGCCGGTTTCATCGCAGAAATATCTACCGAAGCCACATGGGTAGCTAACCCGGTGATGGTGCCGAAAAAACATACAATAGTCCTTCGCATGCGCGTCGACTTCACGGCCAAATTGTCGGGGGAAGACCCCGGGTAGGGCAATGGACGCGGAGCAGCCGGTTGACCACGGTCGGCTCACGCAGCGTCTACCGAGGAGCAGCGCGTCGGGCGTCGTAGGCTGGCTGGTCTCTGGAAGCGGTTGGCTCCAGTCTCAGTCGGCCTCGGGTTACGGCCGCCAACGTCAGAGCTGGGCCGGCTTCTACAAGCCATATCCGACCGGGGTTTGTACCTCAGACCCGACTCGAGGTTGGCGAGTCTTGCACTAGAAGGAACCGGGTTGGTGATCCGGGTTCCCAAAGTCCACGCTGACTTCATTTTCCGTAAAGCGCGGGGCACGGTGGAGCAATATGCCACGCGCCGGACAGGCCATCATGGTTTACGACGCGCCGTACAGGCTGGCGCGGCTGACGGCGATGAGACGCTCTCTCTCCATACGCCGACCGTGCGCCCGATGGACAGCTATGACGCTCAACGGCTCCCGACGTCACCGCCTCGGGAAGGAGCGGGAAGCCGAAGCCGGCCAAGCCGGCCAGTAGACTATAGGGTCTTATATGTAAAGTGCCGGTGCCTATATGAGCACCGCACTACCCCCTCTCGTGGAGAGGATCGATCTTACCATTCACTAGTCTTAGAGCTGCCCCGAGAGAGAGACCTTCGTCCACCTCAGAGCAGCCGGATACACCTCAAGGAGCACCATTGTACCGTGTTACACATCATATACACTCAGCAGGAGTAGAGGTTTTACCTCCACCGGAGGGCCTCGAACCCTGGGTACGTCCTCGTGTCGTTCGTGCCCATACCCGCTTCCGGATACCGCCGTGAGATCTCTCAGAACCCTTCGATTAGCCACCCTATGGCATATGTCATGACGATACTACGACATTTGGCGCCCATGGGGCCTTCAGCATCCTCGGCCGGTGTCTTTATCCGACGGGCCTCACCATCACCACCGCGAAGCAGTCGTCTGTGCTTGTCTCGGAGATCTTCGGCTTCCTCGACAACGCTGGCTGCTTCGCCGACGGGGTCATTCGCCGAAGGCACATCATCAGCCTTCGGCGTTTCCGACGTCTACGGCGCCACCGGCCGCACCACACAAGGCCACTCCGCGCGAGATCGCAAGCGCAAGCCCTCCCCCCGAGCCGGCGCCAGCCTCACCACCACCGGCCCTTGCATCACGCAGGAGGTCATGGCCGCGACGACGCCGGAGGCAAGTCCACGCGCATCCGTGGCCCCGAGCTGGAGCGCAACAAGGACGCCGGCGCATCCCCGGCGCAAAGGCGCCGCCACCACCATCCCGGCCGGACGGTCGGCTGCTGAGCACCACTGCGCCCGGTGCCACCCCCACCACCATCGAAGGACTCGAGTGAGCACCGCCGCCTCCTCTCGTTGCACGGAAGAACTGGCTGCTGCAGCGCCGCGGGAGATCTCCCAGCGCGGAGTTCAACCGCGCCCACGCCCCACGCCAGCCGGCGACAACCCAAGCCGAGCCGCGATCCGCCGCAGAGGAGGCGGCCTGGGCGCAGAGATCGCCCGGGACGGCGCTGCATCGCCGGCTCCGTCTGCGGAGCAACCCGTCTACAACACCCCGACAAGAACATGCTCGCGGCGGAGCCGCGGAAGAGCTGCACCGCCTCGAAGGCGTTGCAGTTACGCCGCCGCACCGAGCGAGTGACTCGAGTTGCCGATGCGGCCAACCTACCGACCAAGGACCCCAGTACGCCCATGCCCCCTGCAGCTTCACGCCGCGGCTGCTGCAGGCAAGGACCGCAGACGGGTCCGAGGGACACGGCCGAGTCCACCTCCTCGCACCAAGCCGGCGGGCCGACAGCCGGAACACACGCAAGTCCCAGCCGCACAAGCCGGCCGCCCAATGGCAACAGGGCCGCAGCCGGCCACCATCAAGCCGGCACGACGCACGAAGAGTACGAGCACGAGAGGCCATCCACCATCAAGCACCGCGCGGCCCCAGAGCCAGTGGTCCGCGCCAGCCGGCCCGCTCCCGGCTGGGCCCACGCGCCGAGCCGGGCAGACGCCGTAGATCGCGCTCACCGGCTGGTCGAATCCCGCATCGCGGAGGAAGAAGGGCCAGCCGGCCCCACCTGCCTCGGGCCGCGGATCCTCAACGAGCCCATGAGAGCCGGCTTCCCGCCCCCCCGCGACACACCCAAGTACGACGGCACGACAAGCCGGAGGACTCGCTGCGTGACTACCACCGCAAGCCGGCATCGCCAGTAAGGTCAGCGCCGGGTCGTGCGCCACTTCCCCTCATGCCGCTTGGCTCGCCCGCACCAAGCTCAACAATCCGCTGAAATGGCAGCAAGATCAACGCGCCGGGCTCGACCAAGACGCCATCAAAGAAATCTCACCGGCACTTACCGGCTGCCAGGTCGCCCCAACAGCTTGAGAGATGTGCAAGCAGGGCGCAGACGAGACGGACTGTGCGTACCCGGACGCGTCGGGTGCGAGATGCGCAACTTCGCGAGGGCGTGCACGCAGATCCAGCCGAGCTTCAAGGCCGGCTGCCGCCCAACACCATGTTGTGGCACAAGCTGCATCGCGCAGCGACCCCAAGACGATGGCTGCCTTGATGGCCATCGCACAGTACGCGCCGGGCCGATGGAACTGGGGAAAGACGCGCTGAGATTTCGCGCCCCTATCCAAAGTGGACAACAACAAGCCGGCCGAGCACACGGCCGAGGCCGGCCACCACGGCAGCCGGGGACAATTACCGCGGCAAGAGGCACAGCGACCAGCCGGGACCGGTACGGCTCCGCCCATGTGGCGGCAGTGTCGACCACGCGGCTGGCGCAAGCCGGCGCCAGAAGCAGACGGACCGGCCCTGGACAAGTACACCTTGAGCAGATACCCCACTCGCCGTGCAAGTACCACAGCCGGCAAGAACCCCTCCAACCACTCCACCCGCGAACTGCCACTTCATGAAGCGGCCGACGAGCGGCGAGCCCCTCCGCCCACCCCCACCACCACCAGCCGGCGGCCGGGGCGGCTGCCGGCGTAGAAGCCAACAACCTCGAGCACCACGAGGCTACCAAGTGCACCATGGCGGCGGCCGATACCTGGCCGAAGATGCCACCTACATCATCTTCACCCTCCGAGCCCGAGGACAAACCGAGCCAGCAGCGCCGTTCCCTCGAGGTCAACGCGGCCAAGGTCATCTCCCAAGACGATGACTGGTCGAGTAGCCATCACTTTCGATCGCCGCGACACACCGGCTGTCCTACCAAAGTGCCGGGCAGCTACGCCATGGTCCTCGACCCCACCATCGGCACAACCCGGCGCAGCTGTGCGCTTCGCGCGTCCTCACATGGATGGGGCAGCAAGATCAACATCCTCTACCGCGACACCGCCCGCAAGCTGGGCATCCAGGAGGCCGAGTTGCGCCCCACCCCCACCGGCTTCCATGGCATCGTGCCAGGCCACCGCCGCCCGCCGATCGGCCGGATCACCCCGGGAGGTCGTTGTCGGGCAAGCCGGACAACTTCCGCACGGAGAACATCGAGTTCGAGGTGGTGGACCCCGTGAGTCCCTACCACGCGCTCTTGGGCAGGCCTGCCCTGACCAAGTTCATGGCGGTGCCCCACTATGGGTACCTGAAGATGAAGATGCCTGGCCCTAAGGGGGTCATCACCGTAGCCGGCGACTATCGCCGCTCCATGGACCGCTGCGCGACGCAGAGCTCCAAGATGGCCCGGACGCTGGTCATCGCCACCGAGAAGCAGCTCATCCACGACGCCGTCGCCTTGGCTAAGGCCGCGCAGGCGGACATGCCGGCTGCGGGCAACCCGGCTGGGACGACTCACTTCCAACCGCGGGCCGACAACACCAAGAAGATCCCGGCTGCCCGCCCAGTCGGGACAAGCGGCCGTCACCATCGGTGCCGCTTGAGCAGCAACAGGAAAGCCAGCTCACTCGCCTTCCTCCGTGAGAATCGGGACATCTTCGCATGGTCTCCATGGACAGCTGGTGTACCGAGGAGTTGGCTGGAGCACCACCTCCACCGCTGTGCCCGGGTTGCCGGTGAAGCAGCCTCTCTCAGCGCCGCTGAAGAACGAAGGAAGGCCATTGGTGAAGAAATTGCCCGCTCCTAGCTGCCGGCTTCATCATGGAAGTACTGCACCCGGACTGGCTGGCGAACCTGGTCCGGGTTTTGAAAGAAGAACGGCTCCTGGCGCATGTGTACCGACTACACCAGCCTCAACAAGGCGTGCCCGAAGGACCCCTTCCCCCTGCCGCGCATAGATCAAGTCATAGACTCGACGGCCGGCTGTGAACTGTTGTCTTTCTTAGATGCCTACTCAGGCTACCACCCACCAGATTCCTTTGAATCCGGCCGATCAAATAAAGACTTCGGCTCATTACCCCGTATGGGGCTTAATGCATATCACTATGCCATTCGGTTTGAAAAATGCAGGCGCCACCTACCAAAGGTGCATGCAAAAGTGTTTGCAGGATCAAATCGGCAGAAATGTTCACGCATACGTGGATGACGTCGTTGTAAAACCAAGGAGATGCCTACCCTCCTTGATGACTTGAGAGAAACCTTCACCAATCTCAAGATTCCTGATGAAGCTCAACCTCGCCAAGTGCACGCTCGGGGCGTACAGCCGGGCTAACCATCGGGCTACCTCGTCTCAACAGGAATCAAGCCAACCCGTGAGAAGATCGCTAAGCATTGAGAAGATGGAACTGCCGCAGTTCCTCAAGGACGTCCAGGAAGTTCACCGGATGTCTGGCCTCCTTGAGCCGCTTCATCAGCCGGCTGGGAGAAGGCATTGCCCCTGTATCAATTGATGAGGAAGTCGGACAAATTTGTCTGGTCACCGCAGGCGGATGAAGCCTTCGTGACTTAAAGCGTGTGCTCTCAACCGCGCCAATCCTTGCAACGCCAGGTTCACGGAGCGATGTTTAAGTAGACATCGTAGCCACCAACCGATGGTCACCAAGAACCCGGTGGTGGAGCGCAAAGAAGCCGAAAACAGAGAGCAGCTCCAGCGCCCAGCCTACTACCTCAGCGAAGTGCTCTCCTAGTCGAAGCAAAACTACCCCACTACCGAAGGTCACCTACGGTGTCTACATCGGCCAAGAAGCTCAAGCATTACTTCCAAGAGCATCCCATCGTGTGGTTGCCGCCCTTGGCGGAAATCATCGGCAGCAAGGATGCCAACGCCGGGTTGCCAGTGGGCCCTCGAGCTAGCCGCCCACACCATCCTCTACGAGCCGCGCACGGCCATGTCGCAGATCCTCGCGGACTTCTCCGTCGACTGGGCTGAGATGCAATACCTGCCGCCCGTGCTGGATTCCACACATTGGAAGATGCACTCGACGGCTCGAAGATGCGCAACGGCTTGGGAGCCGGCATCGTCATCACCTCTCCCCAAGGGGGATCGGCTGGACTATGTCCCGCAGATCCACTTCGCCGCATCGAACAATGTGGCGGAATATGAAGCGCTCATTCATGCGGCTGAAGCCGGGCTGCCAAGGAGATTGGCGAATGTCGCATCCTTTGGCTTCGGCGACTCCGACTTCTAAGAGTACAAATGTAAGCATCGGGCGATCAGACGCGAAGGACGCCAACATGGCCCCGTACCGCCTCCATGTCCAGCAGCTATCCGGCTTCCCGACGGCTGTGAATTCCACCATGTGCCACGAGCAAACAACAAGGCGGCGATGCCCTATCCAAGATTGGCTCGACCCGGCAAGCCATTCCGCCGTTGCCTTGGCGATTCTCAAGAAACCGTCCATCATGATCGTCACCGGACCTCGGATTCTATATCGTGCCGGGCTGACCGGCTTCGCCCAACCCGGGGCTTATTGCCTAAGTCGGGCTCACTCAGCCAAACCCGTCGGGCTTTCACCGGGAACCCGGGCGATTGTCCAACGCGCTTTCGGGCCCAAACTCGGGGGCTTATCGGCCAAACCCGCCGGCTTCACAGCCGAACCCGGCGACCACGCAGCCGAAACCGGAAGCCCCGAAGATGGAGGCCTTGGTGGTTAGCGTGTTTGAAAATCAAATGCGTACCATCATGGGCACAAGAATTCCTCTCCTACTCACCGAGGGTGTGCTGCCCAATGACAGGGCCAAGCTAGGCAGATTGAGAGAAGGCCAAGGTCAGGCACCCATCAACCACGAGCCGTATGTAAACGCAGAGCGAAGCGGGTGTCTCCACAAAGGCCGAGCCGGTCGAAGGGGATTGAACTCCCAATGGGAAATCCACCAGGGAGAGTGCGGCCATCACGCTTCCTCTCCGCAGCCATAGTGGCCAAAGCCTTCCGGCACGGTTTTTACTGGCCGTGCGCCCAGGGACGCAGAAGACCTGGTGAAGAAGCCAGCGCGTCGCAAAGCAAAGGCAAACGCCGGCTTCCGCCTCTAAAAACCATCCCCATCACCCGGCCGCGTCGAGGGGCCTGGATATGGTAGGCCCATTCAAGACAGCTCGAGGCTGCATGACACATCTCTGGTGACGACACCACTATGGATCGAGGCTAAGCCGATCAAGAAGCTGGATGGCTCCACAGCCGCCACATTCCTCAAGGAAATAATCGCGAGATATGGCTACCCGCATACCATCACCCATAACGGGCACGCTGCTGCCGAAGCGCTACTGCGGGGTGCAGATCCGAATGATCTGTCGTCCGTGGCGACCCGAGACCAACCCGCCAAGTGGAGCATGGGCTAACCCGCTTGATCCTGTCGCATCCGGCCCCGGGCCGGAGCCGCTTGAGCGCTCAGCCGGCTGCCGGATTGAAGGTTGCCCAATGTGCTGTGGAGCTTGCGCACAACGCCCAACCGCTCATCGGCTTCACACCCTTCTTCCTCGTATACGGGGCCGAAGCCGCCTGCCGACCGACATCGAGCACGACGCGCCAAGAATCAAGCTGTATACGGAAGCTGAAGCCAAAGAAGCTCGTCGAAGATGGAGTCGACTCGGTTGAAGAGGTCCGGCCGATGGCCGAGTCCAGGTCAACCGTATAACAGCAGAGGCCTCCGTCGCTATCACAACTCGAAGGTTAAGTTCTTAGCATTCGAGAAGGAGATTTAGTGTCTGGGCTGATCCAATCTGACAGCCTCTGGACAAAGATAAACCAGTATCCCCATGGAGGGTCCCTTCATCGTGAGCAAGGCAGGCAATGATTCCTACTATCTCACAGATGCCCAAGAGGCTAAGAAAACCAAGCCGGACAAGGCTGACGAGGAGACTAAACGTCCCTGGAATGTCAGGTTACTCCGCCCATTTTACACATGAGAGGAGGAATGTATGTATCCCTTGTATCCCTTTTATGAGTTATGAAAAAGCTTGCGCCAAGAGCGCCGTTTCCGACAAGTTTTTCGCGTACTTTACCTTGTTTCGCCAATTGGCTTGAACCCTCTCACGCGGTCGGCTCCGTAACGTGATCCGGTTTCCGACAGCCGGCTTCCGATCCAGCTACGACCCCAACCCGGCTGTCCGGCTGGCGTGAGTAAGGCCTAGCAGCACGCGAAAAACGACTAAGGAAAGAGTAAAAGCAAGTTGACTTCTTCATAAAAGTGCCGGATTGCCGAATTCAGCTCGTTCGACCGAACATCGTCAGCCTTCACCCAACAGATCGTTTTCTGATCCGGCGACGGACCCAAGTCGGACGCACGACTCTGCAGACATGGGCACAGCCGAAAGAGTGGGGCGGATGGGGAAAAGCGTGAACGAGTCGGAAGAAAGCAACTCGGCAGACACAATGATTAACAAACACATTAAAAGTGCGACATAATTAAAGGGCTATAATATTCATACATCTGCACCCGGCATCCCGGGGATTTAATAAATTGTCTTGGCAAAAGAACAACTGAAAAGCAGAAATCTAAGCCGGAGGGGCATCAGTGGAGCCGGCTGCCGGGTCGTCCTCAGGCACGTCCTCCGCCTCCTCATCGTCCATATAATCTTCATCGGACGGAGGAGGGTTCGGGTCCGCGACGAAGACGGGCTTGTCGACGAAGTCGGCGATGGTGCTGGCTCGAGCAAGGCGGGCGGCCTTGAGATCGGCTGGAAGCTTGGTCTCCACGCCGTCTCGCTCGGAACTCAAGCTGCTCCAAACCACCTCATTGTACCAGAGAGGACAAAGGACAGCGCTCATCGGCACCGGGCACACAGGGTCGACCTCTTCCAGTCGAGGAAACGGTCCGGCGCCCGCTCCATCGCGGAGATGAGGCCGGAGATATCTGCGGCACCGCCTCTTCGTGCCACAGCATGGGCACCACTCTTCACCCGCCTTCCGGGCTCCCCACCCGAGCTTGGTGATGGGACGACGCGGGCAGCCACGGACGCCGTGGTCCTCCAGCGAGAAATACCCGAGTTGCCCTCGCCAGTCGCCTGCCTCCTAGACTCGCGCGCAACGCCAACAAAGCCGCCTCCCCGTTCCGGGAAGGCCGCCGCAAGAAGAAGAAGCATGTAGTCATCAAAGCCGAAATAAGCCGAAAAATGCAAATTTCGAGGCAGATCGGCGGCAGCCGGCGCGAACCGACCGCCTCCAGCCCGAAGATGGAGATTCCGAAGTCCTAAAGTAAGACTGGTGTGCCCGGCAACAACCGATCGCCCCCAGCCCGAAGATGGAGATTCCGAAGCCCTAAAGACTGGCGGCAGGCACGAGCCGACTGCCCTCAGCCCGAAGATGGAGATTTCAAAGGATAAAAGAAAAAGCCTGGCGGCAGTCGGCGCAACCGACTGCCCCCAGCCCCGAAGATGGAGATTTCGAGATCATGGCTCGGCGGCCGGCACGAACCGATCGCCTCACCTCGAAGATGGAGATATTGAAAAAGATAAGTTTCTGCCGCCGGCTACCAACCTACGGGGCAGCCGACACCCAAAGCCGCAAGCGGGAGGAAACATAGATGCACTCACCCGCCAAGCCGCGATCAAGCGCCAAACCTTCGGTCCAAACAAGGCTTGGCGTGTAGCCGCGCCTCCGTGGACTTGGCGGCACTCCTCCCGCAGCCGTTGTGCCGCTTTCACCCTCCGTCAGCCCGCCCCGCCCGCATCATCAACCTCCTTCTCCGCCGTCCTGAGGGAGTTGAGCCTCGATGAGGTGATTCCCGTCTGGGCCTGGCGCAGCCGCTGCGCTCCCCGCTTCAGCCGCCTGAGCTGGTGAAGGGCAGACCGGCCCGCTCCTCGCTCTCGCTCGCACCGGGCGCGAGCGCCTCGGAGATCCGACCCACCATGGACCTTGGCGGTTTCAACTACGAGGCGGCCAGAAAGAAATGTCAGAACCAAGACTAGAAAGAAGATAAGACATCAAGTCGAAAGAAGCATAGAGCTTACCCTTGACGGCTTCCAGCCCGAGTCGATCCGGTCCAGCTTGGCCTTGTGGTAATGGGTGACGGCGCGATTATACAAAGTAGTGCGCCGGTCCATCACAACCTAAGGAGAAGAAAAAGTTAGTCGATCAGGCGAAACCCGCCGGCTCCAAGCAGCCGGCCCATGCCTCGGAGGGCTACCAGGATAGTAATCAGATCAAAAACAGTCGAAGCTTACCTTGCCGGCCTCCTCTACCTTGGCGACGTTAGCCGCGGCCTCGGCTGCCCTGGCCTTGAGATTGGCCTGCAGGCAGGCTGGAGAAGAACATCTCCACCGACGTCTGGCCGGTGGTCCCCTCCCGGCTGGTCACCTTAGGGAGTCACCGAGCCACGCCTGCTCCATAGTGGCAGCCGAGCCGAGGCTGGCGTCGGAGGCCGAAGTACCAGTTGAAGAAGGCGCCCTTGGCCACGTGCAGGCGCGGCGATGCCGATGAGGTTCCTGCCCTCAACGCGCGCGCGAGTCGGCGCCTTCCGTGCGCGCCGGCTCGCTCCTGCCGCCTCGCTGGCCGGCTCCTCCGGCTGCCGGCTGGGCGCGGCGGCGCCGCCTCCAGCGGCAGCAGATGGTTCGGTCGGCCTGGGCCGTCGGCGCTCGGGGTGTCCCTCCGGAGCTTCCTCGCCCAACACCACCATGGGCGGCGCAGCCCCCGCCGGCCTGCCCGCCAGGCGGTGCGGAGCTGCTCGGCCCAGCTCCTGGCCGACGGCGGCATGCCTGTGCCAGCCCCAACAGCCGAAGACGAGTCCGGCCCGGAACATGTCGCCCGCCGTCACCTCCGGCGAGCCGCTCAGCACGCGCCGCGATCGCTGAGGCCAGCGCACGCGAAAGAAGGGCCCCCGCTGGCAAAGGAGTACTCGCAGCGGCGGCGGCGTAGGTGCGCGCGAGGAAGGCTGCGGCGTCTGCTCTCCTCTGGCGGGGAAGCGGCGACACAACGCGCGGAGCTTGCCGGAGCCGCCGCCCCGGGCAAACCTAATAGAACCCCAGCCGGATAAACAGAGAGATAATAAGCATAAAAGTAAGGAAAGAAAGGGAATCAAACAAAAAAAGGAGAGAAAGAGCTCACCCGGCCTGCTCCGGGACCATCTTCGGCTGCTGCCGGCGCAGCTTCTTCGCCTTCGCCTCCACGGAGCCGCCTCGCTTCGCGCCCCTGGGCGCCGAAGTCGCCGTGGTGCTTGGCGGCCTCGTACGCAGAGGCACGGCGGGGATGGGCCCCGTGCCGGACGTCGCCGGCTCCTCCTCCTCTTGCTGCTCCGGTGAAGGGGGCGGATTGCGCTCCCTGCCGCCGGACCAGCGCCGCGGCAGGTCGTCGTCGCCGGTCGCCTCGCCGAGCAGGTCAGCCGGACGACGTGGATCCTGGCGTCCACCTCCTTCGTCGCCGTGTCGCCATCCTCGACGCTCTCGGCGCTCAAAAGCCAGAGACAGGAAAACATGAACATATGATGGGCTGAATGTCCAGCGGCCGCAAGCCGGAAAATGGTGTGACACGAGGCTTACCCGCGCTGGTGGATGGTCCCTGTCGCAAGGCGCCAGCCCCGTAGCCCAGCTTCTCCTTCCGACAGTTCGCTTGGTGATGTGGTTCACCCGGCTGGCCACCTGGGCCTTGCTGAGCGGCGCCTTGGACGTGCGGTTCGGATCGACCGGCCGATGTGCCCGATCTGTGAGTACGCATCCGGAGCGGCAGCACCCGCGCCGGCGATGGTGCGTAGAAGATCTCCTTTCGCTCGTCAGCCCGCTGCGGGCGGGGGCTGTCGCGAAGTCCCAGCAGGTTCACCGCGCTTTGATCCGTCGAGCGGCTGCCAGGTCTCCATGATCCGGCCCATCGGGGAGCCGGGGTTGAACTCCGGCAGGTTGATCCGGGCGACCCTCGTTGCGCACATAGAAGAATGACATTTGCCAGTTCTTCACCGAATCGACGGTGGGGATTTTGGGGAAAGGCGTACAGGCCGGGTGTAGATCGAGGCGGGCGCCAGCTGTGCTCCGCAGGCGGCCGGGCCGTTGGTTTGGGCCTGTGTAGAAAAGCTGTCTGGGAGCTGATGTCGGGCTGAAACCGGCGTAAGCCTCCCATGAACGCGCGCAGTCGAGGACGCACGCGCGTTGGCCTGGGCAGTGATGCGGCCGAGCATCGAAGTGGTCGAGGAAGCGCCGAAGAACGCCGGTCTGGCAGCTCCGCCCCGCGATCGAGGGGGGGTGCGCACCAAGACGACGCGCCGCCCGGTGTGGCTCCAACTTCGCCGGGCGCCCGTGTGATCACTGACCGTGGACCTCCGCCGAGCACCAGCGCTCATGTCGTCCTCCCGCATGTAGGAGCCCCTCCACGATCCGCCGGGAGACGCCATGGACGAGGACGAGGAAGAAGACGACCAAGAGAGGCTGAACGGCGAGGAAGAACCTTGCGACCGGCGGCGGCGACAACGGCGGCCGAGGACGCTCCGTCGAGACGCGCGGCCCCGTGGCGCCGAATTGATGAAGTGGCGGGCGGCGGATCGTGTAGGCACTGTCCGCTCGAGGCTCGCCAGCGGAAGCGCTCACTCGTAACGACGGCGAGCCGAGCGCGCGGGAGAGAGATGAGAAGCGCGAGGAAGAAGAAGAGGGCCAGTGGACGCCTCGATGCCTCCCCCGCGGCATTTATAGCCGCCTGCCGCGGGCGGTTGGCCTCCAAGTGGCAGTCGTGGGCCACGTCCCCGGATTTACTGCGCCGTAACTCCTCCCACGTCCGCAACGGTTATCGAAAACGGCCACACCACGTCGCCCACCGCCGCACCAGATCCGGGGGACATTGTGACCAGACGAACCGACGGCCAGGCCAGGCGTCAGACCGGAGTCGGGCGCAGAACCCGAGGCGGCGGAGACCCCGGCGCACAAGCCGGAGCCGGACAAAAGTTCCACTCGAACCAAAATTATCAGCAAGGCGGAGGCGCCATCAAATCTTGCAGAAATGAACCGTAAAGTGTAAAACAGCAGCTTCGGCTGGAAGCATCCCAAGAAGAGCTAGGCCGGATGAGGCTGCAGCTCGCCACGGGAATGAAAATTCTCGCCGGCCCCTCCAAGTGCCGCCAAGTACATTCGAGAAGCCTGGAAAACCTGCCTAGGTCCTTCTAAAACGCAGGACCTTGCCAGCTTCAGGGGCTAATGTCGAGACCCCGGGTAGAGCAATGGACGCGGAGCAGCCGGTTGACCACTGGCCGGCTCGCAGCGGCCGGCCGAGCACTGGCCGGCGCCGTAGCCGGCTGGTCCGGAAGCCGGCCCAGGTCCTAGTCGGCCTGGTTACGGCCGCCAATGCTGTAGGCCGGGCCGGCTTCACAAGCCATATCCCACTGTCCGAGACTGCATCGACTCGAGGTCGCAGTCTTGCACTAGAAGGAACCGGGTTGGTGATCCTGGGCTCCCAAAGTCCACGCTGACTTCATCTTCCGGAAAGCGGGCACTGGGGAGCAATAGTGCCACGCGCCGGACAGGCCACCATGCTTACGTACGCGCGTGACAAAGTTACAGTGGTTTACGGCATGCAGGTGCTATATTAGGTCCAAATCACAAAGCAGACTTCAATGCTCGGGATATCAACCTCGCGCGTTGCCAGGTCCCAATCGTGCGGGCCGGTTGCTACCGTTGCTATACTACATTTTCGTGTTGACACTTGCAGCCTACAATACCAGCTTGCTCACCAGCCCATGCCATTCAAGTACTCGAGGGCCTTGGTAGCACCTGCTCGCGGCACCCGCCTACTTTGATGCATGATGCAGTCGCTTACAGTAGAGGCGACATCGCTCCATACAAAATACGCAGGAGTAGAGGTTTTACCCACCCCATACCCGGTCTGGGTACGTCGCTGGTCGCTCGTGCCCATACCCGCCTCCGGATACCGCCGTGATCTCTCAGGAGCCCCTTCGATTAGCCACCCTATGGCATATGTCATGACTATGTCATTAATAATAATAAAAAGGATCACTTTCCCTTCCCAAGGATCGATCAAATCATCGACTCCACTGCAGGATGCGAACGTCTTTTTTTGGACGCATATTCTGGCTATAACCAGATCAGATTAAAAGAAGAAGATGAAGCCAAGACAAAGATTCATCACACCTTACTTATCGTCGTTACAAACAATGCCTGGTTTGAAAAACGCGAGCAAATATATCAGCTGGATGATACGTATGCCTAGCAACGCAGATTGGAAAAATGTGCAAGTTTACACGACTATGTCGTAATAACATCAAAAAGGTTTTCCATCGATCAAGATTGAAGAAACCTTTCTGATAACCTCGACAAGTTCGTCAGCCGAACCCGATAAAGTGCTCTTGGAGTTCCTCGCAGAGAACTTCTCGGGTTCTTAGTATCAAGAAGAGGGATGTTGAAGCCAACCTCCTAAAAAAACCTGTGCCATAAGGACTATGAGAAAGCCAACAAAGTTGGAAAGAGATACAACAAAATGGACCATGCAGTCGCAAACTTTAAGGACTGGTTTGTGTTAGGACAAAGGCGTCGTTTCTCTATGCATTGACTAAACAGGGGAAAAATTTCAATGGAACAAGGAAGCAGACAGAGCCTTCGAGAACCTCAAGCGGGCAATTTCGACACCACCGATATTGATGGCGCCTAAAGAGAAAGAATCTCTCCTCTTATACATTGCAGCCACACCCCAGGTGGTCAGCACAGCCCTAGTAGTCGAGAGAGAAGAAGAAGGCAAGCTCCATGGAGTTCGGAGGCCAGTATATTTCATCAGCAAAGTATTATCACCCTCAAAACAACGATCACTATTTTTCGGCATATGGAGTATTCACGACAGCAAGAAAATTCCGACACTATTTTTCTGCGCACCCGATAATAGTGGTCAATGAAGCTCCTTTGTCAAATATACTAAACAACCCATAAGCTACGGGTCGTGTCTCCCTTTTGGGAATAGAACTCTCCCCTCGGGACTACGAGAAAAGAAAGGCAATAAAATCGCAGGTTTTACCGTACTCATTGCAGAGTGGATGGAGCTACAAAACACGGGGCCGCCAGATTTATCGAACCCGGACCAGAACTTCGACGGGTCCAAACGACTGGAAGGTGTAGCAGGCGTGATATTGGTATCACCCGAAGGCGATAAGTTGAAATGTCCTATGGATGACGTTCCCAAACGTGTCTAACAATGAAGCAGAATATAAGCTCTCCTACACGGGATGAAGATGGCGAAAGCTTGTGGTGCAACCCGATTGAAAATCTTCGGTGACTCACAATTGGTGGCACAGCAAGTTATGAACCAATGTGATGCAGTCAACGAAAGTATGATAGCATACAAAGAGGTGTATAATGAGCTGGAGAAATTATTTGATGGATGCGAGGTAAACCACATCAGCATGAGTAACGATGAAGCCGATGTGCAAACATCGGGTCACAAGTGTCTTGCGATTCCTCCAGGCGTGTTTTGGGAAGAGATAAGAGAGATCAACAAAGCCAACGAAACAAAGAAGGAGAAAAAAGAGAAACCCTCGAGTACCACCAACACAAGAGAAGAAGAAGAGGAGCAGAGCTAGTCATGAGGTGCAACTCCATGGATGCAGGCATATATCATACATCCTAAGGAAAACGATACCCGACGACCCAGTGAAGCAAGGCGAATAATTAGGAGATCAAAAGCTTTTACCGTGGTAAAAGGGGAGTTGTACAAACGAAGTATTTCGGCGTGACATAGATGCCATAACCGAAGAAGGAAGAATCATCTTGAAAGATGTGCACAAAGGGATATGCGGGCACCACGCGAGTAGCCGAGCTATCGCGGCTAAGGTTTTGGAGCAGGATTTTATTGGTTACAAGAATCGAGACGCGGGAAATAGTGAGAACTTGCACACGTGCCAAAGATTTGCCGCCAAACCTCACTCCCGCAGTAGAACTTATGCCAATCCCACTATCTTGGCCCTTTGCTCAATGGGGTCTCGACATGGTGGGAAAATCTACACAAAGCTTCGCCAGGAGGTTATGAGTATATGCTTGTCGCCGTCGACAAATTTACAAAGTGGATAGAAGCAAAGCCGATAAATTCACCGGACGGCGCGTCGGCGATTAAGTTCGTGAAAAGCATCGTCTTTAGATTTGGAGTCCCTCATAGCATTGTCACGCACAACGGCAGAATTTTACGTCCAATGAGTTCAAAGCATATGCGTAGAAGTGGGCATCAAACTAAGTTTTGCGTCTGTCGCACATCCACATACCAACGGTCAAGTCGAGAAGGCAAATGGCATCATATGCAATGGTATCAAGAAACCTCGCAGGGACCATTGGAAAGCTCGCATACTTGGCCGAGGAGCTGCCAAGTGTGTTGTGGAGTATCCGAACAACACCAAATACGGCGACGCAGAAACGCCGTTTGTCCACGGAGCCGAAGCAGTCTTGCCGATAGAAATAGAGCATGATTCTCCAAGAGTCACAGAATATGATGAAGAAACCTCGAGAAAAGCTTTGGAGGACGACGTCGATGCATTCTTGACGGCTCGAGACGAAGTCCTGTCACGAGTCGCTAAATATCAATAGGACCTGAAGAATTACACGCCGATTTGCCAAGATCTTTTCAAGTTGGTGACTTAGTTTTGCGATCAACCAAAAAAGTCATGAAAACTCGAGTCACCGTGGCTTGGACCCTACATCGTCACATAAGTAATCGAAGGAGGAGCATACAGAATCAAGGACAAGAAGACGGGGAACGTTGAGCCAAATCCTTGGAACGTGGCGCAGCCAGCGTTACGCTAGATGCCGAAATATAGTCCCCTCTCAGAACATACAATGTACCGAAACGTCATGAAGTTTTCTACGCACTGTTTCTTTTCGGGCACCGAGTGGGGCCGAGAAGGTTTTAATGAGGCGGGCCTGCTGCAATATAATAAAGATGGTGGAATTATATATCTTTTTCTAGCTCGGGGGCTTCCCCCTAAACGATACAATATATCTATATATACAGTGTCGATACACACAAAAGAAACATCCTGCCTTGGTCAACAAAAAGCTCGGGGGCTCGCACCCGCAAAAAATAGTACACATTATATATTATTTTGCCTTGGGACAACCTCGCATTATAATAAACAAAAATACTGCAATCAACACGCCCGGGGGCTTGGCGATAAAAACAAAAATACAATGACTTTACAATATAGGTCATATACACAAGATACAATCTTCGGAACAAGTTTATCTTCAAGGATTTCCCAATATATTGTCTATGGTTAAGCGCTCATTATTTACAGCACGAGTGCTATGCTCAGCGTAGCTGCCCTTCACGAAGAATTCGGCATCCATCCGAAGAAGTTCATCCATCATGTCTTCAGCAACAGGAGTAACAATATCATCATATTTGCCGAAGTTCCTCTTCGACATCTTCTCCAAGCACTTTGGAACAATCTACCCCACGTCTAACTTCGGGTAGCAGATTTTTACCATGATCATCGCAAACCTTGCGCCAGCAGCTAGTTGGGCTCGTACAAAGCCATGGATGCGAGGAGCATCTCAAATTTATCCATCAACGCAGAAGGGTTTCTGCATCTTATTGCGAGGAAACATGGTACCATAGACCAGAGATAAAGTCCTCGTACAGAAGTCAAGATACTCGTGAACCTGAAGCGCGATCTTGAAATTTGATGATTTGGCGAGTCCGCCAGGCGTGCCCCAAAAAGTCGAGCCATGCTCACGGCAAGCCGAAGAAGAACACTGAGCGAGCTTCGACACGTTCATCTTCAGTAGCAGATCCAAAAAGCACCTATTGTTTCTTAAACAAGTCAGTGAGTAATAAGGAGATAAGCAACAAAGAAAAAGAAGAAGCACGACAAAGATAATGAAACATACCTGCCATATCCAAGCTAGCATCTATCAGCAGCTGGAGCATAGAATTTTCTCGAGACGCAGCTGCAGCAACAGCAGAGTCCTTCTCAGCGATGGCAGCTTGAGCTTGTTGGAGTGCAATTTTTTCCCTTTCACAAGATTCTCGAGATTGTTCCATGAGCATAAGCGATTTTCTTCACGGATCGGAGTTGTCCTCGAAGTTCTTTCAATTCTTCAGCGATCCTTACTCGTTAATCATCAACAAAATTAATGGTGGACAGAGGACTTCTTTCGGAAAGGACGAAGAAAAACTTCGAAGGACCAGAATTGACGATAGTTGTCAAAAATTAACTGAAAAATAGAAAAACGTCGACATCAATCATTGAGACAAAGATAGACTTCCATTCATTCTCATAATATATACATGTTACATAAAGAAGGACCTCTAGAAGACCTAATTATCGCCAGGAGCACTATGGCGGCAATACCAAAAAGGAGGAGGTAAACTAAAACAAAGCAAAAGAGCATTAAACTAGACCTCCGGCCTTGATGAGCGGGAGTCGAAGATGGCTTGATCCCGAGATAGGCCAGATTTTCTTCGTATTCAGCTTTGCCGCCTTGATCAATGATCGCCATTTTGTTTGCTCTATCCGCTTCGTGCTGCCCACTTTCACTACAATAGTCTCGTTGACTATCAGCAACTAAGGCAATGTTGCTTTCAATGGCAACCTTCATATTTTCATGGCGCATCTTCAGCCCAAGATCTTCGGGAGGATTAAAGCACTTGGCAAGAGCAAGGAAAGTTGCGGGTTCCTCTTCTTTCTTCGGGAAGAAGTAGGGGAAAAGCCTCGACAACCCTGCCTTGGCTTCATCAATGCCCTCACGCGCTTCTGTCCCATGAAATTCAAGGAACAAAATGGCGTCAAGAAGAGGATCATTGTCGGGATCTTCAAGTTCAAATTCTTGAGAAGTCTTATCTGTCAAAATAAAAAAAAACCGATCAGCAAAGGATATGAAGTGGTTCAGATACTTACTGACAAAGCGACGATTTTGCGTCCTTATACGTTTAGTAATCGCTTCTTCACGAGCGATTTGTGCAGCTATGTGATCGCTTAACGAAGTCTCGGCATCATGCAGACGTTTCCGAAGATCTTCGACACCAGCAGCATCAGCCTTAGCTTTGTCAGCTTCTCGCCTAGCTTCAACGGCATTTGACTCGGCCTTCTTACGAGCCTCTTCACTTTGCTCTAATTTTTGAGCAAGTGTATTGGCACGCTCGTTGACCTCCGCCAGTTTTTTCTGTCAAGAAAGTTAAAAACGTCGACAACAAGAGAGCAAGAAAGCAGAAGCAAAAAGAAGTAACAAGCATTACCTTCAGTTTTGCTGGCATAATCACTACCCAATGAATTGAGCACCAATGCGAAGAAGCTCTTTGATCATAGGCTATCAAGGAAGGACAAAGAAAGAAAATGTCGGTATGGGAAAAATGATGGCACGTAGAAGCAAATGGAGAAAATATAGACAGCGACAAGAGAATTAAGAACTTACATCATCCAAGAGAGGGTTAGAAGAGCTACTCAATTGAAGAGTAGGCTCCGGGATTGTTTCAACCCTTGCCCTTTTTGGTGAAGGGACAAGGGGGCTTGAAGGAGGAGTAGCAGGAAGCGATATTTTGTTGAGGAGGCGAAGTTTCTTCTCCTTCAACTGGCGTCTCCGAGGCGACTAATGTATGTGACGTACTCGTTCAGCCACATCAGCAATTGGTACTTCTTCTTCATCATCACTACGAGTAAATGTCGACAACATAAAAAGCAAGATAGACAAAAATCTTCAAGTGCAATTAAATAGAGAGAAGGTACTTACGAACTGATGAGGGTCTCGAGGTATGGATCATAAGCTGCCTTCTGGCGTGAAGGAACAGCTTCTTCGGGCTTGGAGGTGCCAGTCTTCTCGCATCATTCCTTTTCCTTTTGTTCTTTGTAGAAACAGCAGGAGGAGGAGATTGTGCCGACGCAGTGGCTTCGAGGCGTCCTCCTTTTCATCGATCCCGCAGATCTCTCGAGAATCACGGGTTCACACAAAAGAGGGGGCATCTTGGTTATCATCGGAAATAACCGTCCTTTCTTCGACTTCTCCACCTTCAGGAAGGGGAGGAAGCGAAACAAGATTTGGATGGTCCTGTATAAAAAGAAGGAAGGATGTCAAAAAGGAGTAACAACACAAATAGCAAGGCAATAACAAATTAAGCGACAATGTTTACCTTAGGAAGCGCATTGGTGGCGCTGTATGGTTTTACGCGATAAGTGGAAGGGATAGGATCTTTCTTCTTGAGAGATGAAATTTTTCTTGATAAGCCTATCCAAATCCTTGACTTCCAGACTCGTCGACAAGCGATCTGTGTCTTCATCGCCAACATAATTCCAGAAAGGGTTTTTGCGAGCCCGAAGAGGTCGCACTCTAGTCCTAAGGAAATACGCCGTAATTTGGATGCCCGATAATTCTTTTCCACGAGTATTCTGCAACTCATGGATGCGAGTCATCGTGGGCTTCCGTCTGAATTCTTTCTTCCTCGGTAGCTTCGGCGTCCAAGAACGGCGGCGAAGGATTTTCTCGGCACCGTCGAAAGGAGGAATATTGTCTTCAGCGCATCCATGGTTTTCTTCCCGAATATATAACCACTTCTTGCGCCACCCTTGAACGGAGTCAGAGTTTGACGTCGAAGTAGTTGACAGAGGAGCGAATAGGAATAACAACGCCGCCTATATTATAGGCGACATTGGCGAGCCATTACGGCGACAGAAGAAAATGCGTTCCATAATGCCCAGTTAGGCTGGACACCAAGGAAGGCTTTGCAGAGGGTGATGAAGATGGAAATATGAAGATAGAGTTGGGCGTGAGGGGTGAAGTTGGAGACCATAAACAAAAAGCAATCCCCGAAGAAAAGGGTGAATGGGGCGGAAAACCGCGGATGAGGTGATCAACAAAACTTACCCGATACCCCATTGGAGGGGTTGGGTAGCTTTCTTCACCAAGCAAACCGCTTTGGGTTTCTTGCTAATCCCCAGCTTCTTCAAGAGATTCAGGTCCTGGTTCGTGATCTTGGACCTTTCCCACTCCGCGGCTCCTAGATCCGCGGCAGCCATCGATGAATCTGGCGTGCTGTGCCTGGTTAAGCGACGCGGTGGCATCAACAATGGCGGAGGAATGCAGCTGCGAAGAGATGAGCTCTGAGAGTTGTGGGGCGCAGGAGGAAGTTTTGCAGGTAGAAGCAGGGGAACGGCGCGAGCGGAAGTGCTCGAGGTAGAAGAAGGAGATCTTATATAGAGGTGCGGTGAAACGGCGGACCGTTGGATGGAAAAAGTATGTGGGAGATGATAACCACGTGGAGACGAGGTAAAAAAGTATTTTAACATTGACGAGGTTATGGAACGTGTGCCAGAAAAAGGGGAGAACATGTGTCCCCCACTTGCACGACGTGTCCGTCAGATGAGGAATTTGGACCCACAAGGCAGTGAGAGAAGCGGTAATGGCATGTTTCCAAAACAGAAATCGTGCTATCATCAGCAACGACGTCATCAAGGTGAAAGAAAAGCTCGACTATGAAGCTTCAAAAGTTTATCGACAACGCAAGATTATTTCGGCGCCTTTGATCAAATACAAGTTTTTGCCCAAATGCTCGGGGGCTACTCTGGAGAAGAGAAAATTTTGAGTATGACAAGATGGAAATGGTAAGAGCCTATGATCAAATACAAGTATTTGTTCATGCTCCTCGGGTTACTCCCATCGGGAGCGCTGGTCGCGCACCCGATAAATATAAAATTGTCGAGAAGGATTATAAATATAGCGGCAATGGATACTAATCTGTGGAGCCTACAAAGTACAAGTCCTTGGCTGTAGCCTCGCTACTCCCATCGGGAACGCTGTTCGCGTGCCCGATGAATTTTTAATTAAAAGAAAGAAGTACGAGTGAGTATATTTCGAGTTACATGCTTAACTCTACATATACTCCCATCGGGAAGACAAAATAAGTCATCTTAATATGACTCGATAAAATGTGCTATTCCAGCAGCCGAAAAGCACTCGACAAAATATTCTCAGAGCGCTAAAAGTCGCGAATAAATCTCCGAATGCCGCAAAACTTTGCGGAAGGCAAGACCCCAGAGTTCTGAGCGGCGTGGCACCGTCTCTGACGGCGGATTCACACTATTTTCCCGTATCATACGATGAAAAATCCTAACGGACGCGTTAGGTACCCGATAAAATATGACTGGGACTCGACAGAATGGTAAGACCTTAAGCGGCACCTGTCGAAGTTTACACCAGTATCCCGAGATCATGTCCAGGGACGTGATCTTGAAGTAGGTTTTCGCGGATTGCCACTAGAGCAGTTAACTAGTACCTGATCCGTCAGATGAACTAGCCCCAACTACCGTTATCCCTGTACAAAATAGTGTTTGCATATCGAAAGATTATGTAATGAGTAAGTTGAAGATTTTCCCTGATTCTTCGATTCAAGAAAATCTCGGGGGCTCGACATAGGCATCCCCAATGGGCCTGCCAAAGATGGTACCCGGGGTTTACTCAAAGCCCAAGACTCGAAGAATAAGAAGACTTGGAAGCCCATTTAATGTTAAAGAAAGATAGTTTGTATTAGGAAAGATAGAGATTTGTAATCTTACGGGTTGGGTACGAAACCCTCCCGAACTCTGTAACTTGTGCACTACGAAACCCTCGGCTCCGCTCCTATATAAGGGGGAGTCGAGGGACGAAGAAAGGATCGAATCTACTGCCAACATAACCTTAGTTTTCATAATCGTCGAGTACTTTTCGCCTGAACCTTCGAGATCTACTTGCCCTCTACTTCTAGCAAAACCCTAGTCTACAATCTGTAGGCATTGACAAGTCAATCCCATGTCAGGCGGCTCATATAAGAACTGATAGTCGCCCGGATCACCTCCAACCTTGTAGACAACGTATGCCGGTGAACCTTGTTGCTGTGGAGCTGCCATCGAGTACGGCAATGGCGGCCTGGTGTGGAGTTGCACCTCTCCCTGGTGAGTCCCTAGAACAGGTCCTGAAGGAGAGTACCGACGCTCCATGATCTCTTGCACCACATGGAGCGCAACGCGCTCCAAAGTATTTACCAGGCTCTCACAATGCCGATGCAGCGAGTGAGCCACCACGTAGTTGATTTCCTGTCGCAGGGCTCTGGTACGTTCCTTCGAAGGGAGAGACAGATCCAACCCCTCGAGGACGCCTTGTGGTGTAAATCCTTTGAACCTGATGCCATGCGAACGGGTCTTCTCAAAGGAGCCGATGAGTTCGGCTTCAACGATGGCCTTCACCTCATCGTATTCCTCTTGTGTTCCGCAGGGAGATCCTCGTATGTGATCTGTCTTCCGCCATCTCGATGTCGGTGTTGACGTGGATGCTGCAAGATGTCCCACCGGGCGTGCTGAATGTGTTACTCGCCAAACCCACCGGCGGGCAATGGTTAAGCAACACGAAGAGCCGGGGAGGCTCCCAAGGCCGCTTAGTGGACCCTGCACCTCGCGTCGTCCCGCAAGTCTTCCAGCCCCGTCCCTGGCTGTTGCTAGGGCGTGCCACCTGACCTAGACCCGATCGTGAAGGTGTTAGATTGCTTCGATTGTTCCGGCATGGTAGACACGTAAACATTAAATACGAGCCCTATCGGCTCTCAGGTTGCCCTGTGGATCGGCTCAAAGAGCCGATCGCCCCATGGTTCACGTTGGATTTGCAATGACATGGGGATCCTACTTGATCAAAACAAAGCTGAAACGATCTACGACAGTTTAGGGTTTTCACCGCATAACCGGAACGTCCCTACGCGTGATCGGGCCTAGCAGATACGGAAGATGATGAAAACTACCCCTACAAGAGGCCTAAAAACCAACATTACGTCAATTCCCGGAACATCCCTTGTAGGAACGGTAAACAACACCTAACGCACCACCGGATCGTCCGACCCAGCATAAGGCCTAACTATGCGATATTAAACTAATTCTTGCGGAGCAAGGAGCAACTATAACGGATCGGATCTACTAAGTAACGAACAAGCAAGATGCTGCCCTACAGATAGGCGTAAGGGCGGCTACGTAGATGCACACGTCCGTTGGGAACCCCAATGGAAGGTATGATGCGTATAGAAGCAAGTTTCGGATGAAACCAAGGTTTAATCGAACCAGAGGAGCCAAGAAGCACGTTGAAGGTTGATGGTCGCAAATGTGATGCGCGCAACACCAGGGATTCCGGCGCCAACGCGAACCTGCACAACACAACCTAAGTACTTTGCCCCAACGAACAGTGAGGTTGTCAATCTCACCGCTTGCTAACAAAGGATTAAACGTATCGAGTGGAAGATGTTTGCAAAGAAAACAGAAAACATTGCAGAGATTGTATGCTATGTAAAGAATAGGACCGGGTCCACAGTCACTAGAGGTGTCTCTCCCATAAGATAAAGCATGTTGGGTGAACAAATTACAGTGGCAATTGACAAATAGAGAAAGGCATAACAATGCATATACATGATATGATAAATATAGTGAGATTTAATTGGGCATTACGACAAAGTACATAGACCGCCATCCAACTGCATCTATGCCTAAAAGTCCACCTTCAGGTTATCATCCGAACCCTCCAGGATTAAGTTGCTAAGCAACAGACAATTGCATTAGTATGGTGTGTAATGTAATCGATAACTACATCCTTAGACATAGAATCAATGTTTTATCCCTAGTGGCAACAACACATCCACAACCTTAGAACTTTCTCACTGTCCCAGATTCAATGGAGGCATGAACCCACTATCGAGCATAAATACTCCTCTTGGAGTTAAGAGTAAAACTTGGCCAGAGCCTCTACTAGTAACGGAGAGCATGCAAGATCATAAACAACACATAAACAATAGATTGATAATCACCATAATCATAGTACTCTCTATCCATCGGATCCCGACAAACACAACATATAGTATTACATATAGATGATCTTGATCATGTTAGGCAGCTCACAAGATCCAACAATGAAGCACAACAAGGAGAAGACGACCTCCCCTCTGGCTGCCTCGTGGCCCCACTTCGTTATCTCTTCGGTCTTCTGGAAGCTTCGTGCAAAAATAGGACCCTGGGCGAAAGTTTCGTCCAATTCCGAGAATATTTCTTTACTAGGATTTCTGAAACCAAAAACAGCAGAAAAACAGCAATGGCTCTTCGGCATCTTGTTAATAGGTTAGTTCCAAAATGCATAAATATGACATATAATGTGCATAAAACATGTAGGTATCATCAATAAAGTAGCATGGAACATAAGAAATTATCGATACGTTGGAGACGTATCAGCATCCCTTTAGTTCGTCCGCTAAAACGATAACAAAGATAATTTCAAGTGACATGCCATCATAATCTTGATCATACTATTTGTAAACATATGTAATGAATGCAGCGATCAAAACAAAGGTAATGACATGAGTAAACAACAACTGAATCATAAAGCAAAGACTTTTCATGAATAGTACTTCAAGACAAGCATCAATAAGTCTTGCATAAGAGTTAACTCATAAAGCAATAAATCAAAGTAAAGGTGTTGAAGCAACACAAAGGAAGATTAAGTTTCAGCGGTTGCTTTCAACTTATAACATGTATATCTCATGGATATTGTCAACATAAAGTAATATAACAAGTGCAATATGCAAGTATGTAGAATCAATGCACAGTTCACACAAGTGTTTGCTTCTTAAGGTGGAAGGAGATAGGTAAACCGACTCAACAATAAAAGTAAAAGAATGGTCCTTCAAAAGGAAAGCATCGATTGTTGTATTTGTGCTAGAGCTTTTATTTTGAAAACATGAAACAATTTTGTCAACGGTAGTAATAAAGCATATGAGTTATGAAAATTATATCTTACAAGTTGCAAGCCTCATGCATAGTATACTAATAGTGCCCGCACCTTGTCCTACTTAGCTTGGACTACCGGATCTTTGCATGCCATGTTTCAACCAAGTGTCACAAAGGGGTACCTCCATGCCGCCGACAAAGGTCTAAGGAGAAAGCTCGCATTTTGGATTTCTCGCTTTTGATTATTCTCAACTTAGACATCCATACCGGGACAACATGGACAACAGATAATGGACCTCTTAAATGCATAAGCATGTAGCAACAATTATTATTCTCATATGAGATTGAGGATATATGTCCAAAACTGAAACTTCCACCATGGTTCATGGCTTTAGTTAGCGGCCCAATGTTCTTCTCTAACAATTTTGCATGCTCCAACCACTAAAATGATAGATCCTTCAGACAAGACGGACATGCATAGCAACTCACATGATATTCAACAATAGTTGATGGCGTTCCCTAAGCATGGTTATCGCACAACAAGCAACTTAATAAAAGATAAAGTGCATAAGTACATATTCAATACTACGATAGTTTTTAAGGCTATTTTGTCCCATGAGCTATATATTGCAAAGGTGAATGATGGAATTTTAAAGGTAGCACTCAAGCAATTTACTTTGGAATGGCGGAGAAATACCATGTAGTAGGTAGGTATGGTGGACACAAATGGCATAGTAGTTGGCTCAAGGATTTTGGATGCATGAGAAGTATTCCTCTCGATACAAGGTTTAGGCTAGCAAGGTTATTTGAAGCAAACTCAAGGATGAACAGGTGCAGCAAAACTCACATAAAAGACATATTGTAAACATTATAAGACTCTACACCGCCTTCCTTGTTGTTCAAAACTCAATACTAGATATTATCTAGACCTTAGAGAGACCAAATATGCAAATCAAATTTTAGCAAGCTCTATGTATTTCTTCATTAATGGGTGCAAAGCATATGATGCAAGAGCTTAAACATGAGCACAACAATTGCCAAGTATCACATTATCCAAGACATTTTAGAATTACTACATGTAGCATTTTCCAATTCCAACCATATAACAATTTAACGAAGAAGAAACTCGTCTTGAACATTAAGAGTAAAGCCTAAGGACACATGTGTCCATATGCAACAGCGGAGCGTGTCTCTCTCCCACAAAGTGAATGCTAGGATCCATCTTATTCAAACAAAAAACAAAACGAAACAAACCGACGCTCCAAGTAAAGAATACAAGATGTGATTGAATAAAATATAGTTTCAGGGGAGGAACCCGATGATGTTGTCGATGAAGAAGGGGATGCCTTGGGCATCCCAAGCTTAGACGCTTGAGTCTTCTTAAAATATGCAGGGGTGAACCACGGGGCATCCCCAAGCTTAGAGCTTTCACTCCTCTTGATCATAGTATATCATTCTCCTCCTTGACCCTTGAAAACTTCCTTCACACCAAACTTCAAGCAAACTCATTAGAGGGTTAGTGCACAATTAATAATTCACTCATTCAGAGGTGACACAATCATTATTTTCACTTCTGGACATTGCATAATGCTACTGGACATTAATGGATCAAAGAAATAAATCCAACATAGCAAAAGAGGCAATGCGAAATAAAAGGCAGAATCTGTCAAAACAACAGTCCGTAAAGACGAACTTAAAGCTGGCACCAGACTTGCTCAAATGGAAAAACTCAAAACTAATAAAAGTTGCGTATATATCTGAGGATCACGCTCGTAAATTGGCAGATTTTTTCGAATTTTCACAGAGGACTGTGCCCAGATTCGTGACAGACAGCAATGCTGTTTCTGCGAGCGATCCCAAATATAACATCAACTTTGACATAGAAACTTTACTTGGCACAAAAACATGATAAGGAGAGGTTGCTACAGTAGTAAACAACTTCCAAGACTCAACAAAACAAAAATTGCTGTAGGTAAAAACATGGGTTGTCTCCCATAAGCGCTTTTCTTTAACGCCTTTCAGCTAGGCGCATAAAGTGCAAATCAAGTAACATCGAGAGTAGAAGCATCAACATTATTATTTTTCATGCAAACACAACTTGTTGCAGAGGGTACTTTAGGTGCTCCATTATCTAATTTCTCTATGGTGGTGCTAGGGGTTTTAGAAATTTTAGGCCTATAATAATTCTTTTGTTTAGACACTTTAGAGGCGTACATGAATTTTTGCTCTTTACCCACATAAGCTTTCTCATTATACTTGAGAGAAGAAAAGGTTGAACCCAAGGTTCCCATAGCTTTTTCAAGTTCATCAATCCTATTGGTTTGATTATCATGGATAACACAAGTTCCTAGGACACTAATTCTTTCATCAATTCCTCCTAAGGATTTATCAAGTTCATAAGTTTTGTCAAATAACATTCCCAATTTAGTTTCAACATTTGGAAAAATTTTCTCTATGGTTTCCAATTTTTTCATAACATCTTCAAGAGAGATTTCAATTTTAACTTCATTAACAGGTGGTATTCCAACTAGACTCTCAATGATGCAACTAGCTTCTAAAGCGGGAGTACCTAGGAAATTACCTCCCGAAAGAGTATCAAGAATATATCTATTCCAACTAGATAAACCAACATAAAAGTTCCTAAGAAGGATAGTGGTGGAGTGTTTCTTAATGCACCTTTGATGAGCATTACTAATTCTATACCAAGCATCTTTAAAACTTTCTCCACCTTGTTGCTTAAAAGAACGAACTTCAACTTCAGGATTACTCATTTTAGTAGCACTAAAATAAAACAAACTAGATAAAGTAAATGCAAGTAACTAATTTTTTTTGTGTTTTCGATATAGAGAGCAAGACAGTAAATAAAGTAAAACTAGCAACTAATTTTTTTGTGTTTTGATTTAGTGCAGCAAACAAAGTAGTAAATAAAATAAAGCAAGACAAAAACAAAGTAAAGAGATTGAGAAGTGGAGACTCCCCAGCGTGTCTTGATCTCCCGCACGGGCGCCGGGGAATTTAGCTTGATACGCGATGCACACGTCCGTTGGGAACCCCAAGTGGAAGGTATGATGCGTATAGAAGCAAGTTTCCTCAGATGAAACCAAGGTTTAATCGAACCAAGAGAGCCAAGAAGCACGTTGAAGGTTGATGGTCGCGAAATGTGATGCGGCGCAACACCAGGATTCCGGCGCCAACGCGAACTGCACAACACAATCCAAGTACTTTGCCCCAACGAAACAAAGAGGTTGTCAATCTCACCGGCTTGTCAGAACAAAGGATTAAACGTACGAGTGGAAGATGTTTGCAAAGAAAACAAAAAAACACAATTGCAGATTGTATGCTATGTAAAGAATAGGACCGGTCCACAGTCACTAGAGGTGTCTCTCCCATAAGATAAAGCATGTTGGGTGAACAAATTACAGCGGGCAATTGACAAATAGAGAAAGGCATAACAATGCATATACATGATATGATAAATATAGTGAGATTTAATTGGGCATTATACAAAGTACATAGACCGCCATGCAACCGCATCTATGCCTAAAAAGTCCACCTTCAAAGTTATCATCCGAACCCCTCCAGTATTAAGTTAAACAACACATAATTGCATTAAGTATGGTGCGTAATGTAATCGACAACTACATCCTTAGACATAGAATCAATGTTTTATCCCTAGTGGCAACAAAACATCACAACCTTAGAACTTTCTGTCACGTCCCTTCAATGGAGGCATGAACCCACTATCGAGCATAAATACTCCCTCTGGAGTTAAGAGTAAAACTTGGCCAGAGCCTCTACTAGTAACGGAGAGCATGCAAGATCATAAACAACACATAAACAATAGATTGATAATCACCATAATCATAGTACTCTCTATCCATCGGATCCCGACAAACACAACATATAGTATTACATATAGATGATCTTGATCATGTTAGGCAGCTCACAAGATCCAACAATGAAGCACAACAAGGAGAAGACGACCATCTAGCCACCGCTATGGACCCATGGTCCAGGGTGAACTACTCACTCATCACTCGAGGCGACCATGGCGGGTGTAGAGTCCTCCCTTCCACAGGGCGGAGGCGACCCGAATCCCCCAAGATGGGATTCGCGTGGCGGCGTCTCTAGAGGTTTTCAGACCGTGGCTCTGCATCCATTTCGCGACGGAGGCTTTAAGCAGGCGGAAGGTCAACGCGGGGGCCACACGAGGGCCCAGGCAGGCGCGGCCAGGGCTTGGGCCGCGCCCTCCCTCCTGGCTGCCTCGTGGCCCCACTTCGTATCTCTCTCGGTCTTCTTAGCTTCGTAAATAGGACCCGGGCGAAAGTTTCGTCCAATTCCGAGAATATTTCTTTACTAGGATTTCTGAAACCAAAACAGCAGAAAACAGCAACTGGCTCTTCGGCATCTTGTTAATAGGTTAGTTCCTAAAATGCATAAATATGACATATAATGTGCATAAAACATGTAGGTATCATCAATAAAGTAGCATGGAACATAAGAAATTATTGATACGTTGGAGACGTATCACCTGCAAGATGTTGCTGATCCTCTATCACAATTCACAAGGCTTTGTGATGATAAGTAGTAGCCATCAACAACGCTTCAGCACGAGCAGCACAAGGTAGACGATAAACGATACCGCCTAGATCGCGAGATGCGATCTAGGCAAAGCATGATGCTTACTCCGGAAGAAACCTCGAAAGAAGGGGTGGCGATGCGCCTGATTTGTGTTTGTTGTGAACGTGATTGTCCTCCTTTCTCGATAACCCTAGATACATATTTATAGTCCAAGGACTTTCTAATCTGGACGTGCACCTAACCGTGCACGTGTTAAACTCTACCTTTTATCTAAACTAGAGTACGATCTAACATATTTACAGATACACGGGCAATTAAGCCCAAACTCCTTGCGCAAGGCCGCTTCAAAGACGCTCCACGTGTATGTCCTTCAAGCCCATCTTCACTTACGGCCCACCTCTTGATTTGGCCAAAATCGGGTGATAACACTCTTATGCAAGACTTATTGATGCTTGTCTGGAAGTACTATTCATGAAAAGTCTTTGCTTTATGATTCATTTGTTTACTCATGTCATTACCATTGTTTTGATCGCTGCATTCATTACATATGTTTACAATAGTATGATCAAGGTTATGATGGCATGTCACTCCAGAAATTATCCTTGTTATCATTACCTGCTCGGGACGAGCAGAACTAAGCTGGGGATGCTGATACGCTCCAACGTATCGATAATTTCTTATGTTCTATGCTACATTATTGATGATATCTACATGTTTTATACACATTATATGTCGTATTTACGATTTTCCGGCACTAACCTATTAACAAGATGTCAAGAGCCAGTTGGTTTTCTGTTGTTTTTGGTTTCAGTAAACTTGTAACGAAATATCATTTAATTGACGAAATCAACGCCAGGGTCCTATTTTTGCACGAAGCTTCCAAGACCGAAGGAAAGGAAGGGGCCACGAGGCGCCGCCACAACAGGGCGGCGCGGCCTGGCCTTGGCCCGCGTGGCCCCGGCGTGTGGGGCCCTCGTGGCCCCCGCGTTGCCCTTCCGCCTACTTAAAGCCTCCGTCGCCGAAACCCCCAGCACCGAGCCACGATACGGAAAACATTACCGAGAGGCCGCGCGCCAATCCCATCTCGGGGATTCAGATCGCCCCGGCACCCCCGCGGAGAGGGGAATCATCTCCCGACGACTCTTCATCGCCATGATCGCTCCGGAGTGATGAGTGAGTAGTTCACCCCGGACTATGGGTCCATAGCAGTAGCTAGATGGTCGTGTTCTCCTAATTGTGCTTCATTGTTGGATCTTGTGAGCTGCCTAACATGATCAAGATCATCTATTTGTAATACTATATGTTGTGTTTGTCGGGTGATACGTCCCCGACGTATCCATAATTTCTGTCGTTCCATGCTTGTTTTATGACAATACTTACATGTTTTGCTTGCACTTTATGATGTTTTTATGCGTTTTCCTGAACTAACCTATTAACAAGATGCCACAGTGCCAGTTCCTGTTTTCTGCTGTTTTGGTTCCAGAAAGGCTGTTCGGCAACATTCTCGAATTTGACGAAACGAAGACCAAACCTCCTATTTTTCCCGAAGGCTCCGAACACCGAAGAAGAGCCTGAGAGGGGCCAGAGGGCCACCACACCATAGGCGGCGCGCCTGGCTCGGGCCCGCCTGCCTGTGGTGTGGAGCCCCCAGGTGCCCCCGCGCCGCCTCTTCGCCTATAAAATCCCTTTTCGATCTAAAAAACTGTCCCACTTGACGAAACTCCAGAAAGACTCCAGGGGCGCCGCCACCATCGCGAAACTCCAATTCGGGGGACAGGTCTTCCCAAGACTCGTCGACGGGGAAGTGCCCTGCTATCTCCATCAACGCCACCGCCTCCATCATGCTCCGTGAGTAGTTCCCCCATGGACTACGGGTTCTAGCTGTAGCTAGTTGGTATTCTCTCCCCATGTACTTCAATACAATGATCTCATGAGCTGCCTTACATGATTGAGATCCATCTGATGTAATCGGTGTTGTGTTTGTTGGGATCCGATGGATGATACATTATGATTAGTCTATCTATAAAGTTTGTGAAGTTATTGTTGCTGCAATCTTGTTATGCTTAATGCTTGTCACTAGGTCCCGAGTGGCATGATCTTAGATTTGAGCTCTATAATTATTGCTTAGATTGTATCTACAGTTGTATGCACATGTCACTGTCCGGAACCAAAAAGCCTCAGGGAGTGATATGTATCGGGACTATATGAGGGGATGGCAGGTGATGTGAGGGACACATGTTTTCACTGAGTGTTAATGCTCCTCTGCTGGTTAAAAGGAGTACCCTATTAATTCCAGTACCTTGATTCCCATTGAGGGCCTGCCACCGGCTAGGTAGGACAATAGATGTTGTGCAAGTTTTTGCGAATACGTACGACAAATTGGAAAACATGCCTATGAATGAATTGATTCTTAATCTGAATTCCTATCAATCCCAATTTTGTTCACCGTTTAATGGAGAGTTACACTAGTGTATGAGTTTCTCATGTATTCTACTGCTTCTTCATCTCTTACCGGTACCATTGCTCATATTACATACTAAATCCGATTGTGATTAGTCTATCATTATTTCATGCATACTTGTCATCAGTTGAGATTTCTCTATACATCCTACCTAATTTGGCTGAGCATGTTTTCAAGTGTTAAGTATGATATCCTTCCCCCCTCAATTGTTAAATATGGCTTAGAATTGATTCTCGAATCTTGTAATTACTGTGCATGGGTTTCATCATTATTCTCTCATGGCTGTCTATGGTGGGTCATATCAAGCTACTTTCATAAGTTAAGCCTGTTGACAACTCTAAGGCCTACCTCTCTATTTTCGAAGATTTTACTTGTTCTTATTTTAGTTTTTTTGTCCAGTTTATTTGTGCTTAGTTTATTTGTGCCTTCTAGTATTAGTTTGCGTAGTTTACTTTTGCTTAGCTTATTTTTGTCTTGTTTTATTTGTCTCATATACCCAAAAGTCCATAAAAATTTGAAAAATCTAAAAATTAAAAACTGCTGTTATGGGAGAACCTACAAACTACTTGGAGCTTATAGAATGTTATAATAATTATAGAGAATCAAGAACTGGTAAAATAATGAGTGCTATGATAGAAAAATTGAATACAATTGCTAGAATCTTGCTTAGACGCCATGATATAAACTGTTGCTCTCAACATGATACTAAACATCTTAAATTTCAATGTGGCTTTAGTGAGGAATTTTTAATTAAGAACTATAATCGGAATTGCTATATTCATTATGGGTTGAAGAGGTAGAACAATTTGTCTTATTTATGGGAGCCTCCGAGATAGAATCCTTCATGGTTGAGAATTATGAAACTTGTGCTATTTGTAAGGACCTTAAAGATTATGTCTCTACTATCCTTAATTCTTGTATAGAATGCTACAGTAGGAATCCTTATATCCTTGATTATAAAGAGAGACACATTAATGCACAAGAATGCACTCACAATTTGGGAACCTGTGGAAGAAGAAATTGATGAACCCGAAAGCTCATTGGATGAAAAAGAGGAGGAAATTGCTGAAAGCTCATTGGATGAAAAAGAAGAGGAGAGTGATGAACAAAAGGAGGAAGAGTGGATTAGCTACCCATGCCAACCTTCTAATGAGAGTAACTCTTCATCTCTTACACTATTTGATTGTCCTCCATGCTTACCGAAAGTGGTTGAATGTTATGTTCCTGTGGATTCTCTTGAAATATTTCCTATAAGTAAAACTTGTGAGAATAATTATGTTGTTGTTATATATGATAATCCATGCTACTTTGATAAATCTTATGATAATGCTTTGTTTGTGCCTGATGTCGAAATGCATGGTACTAAAGAATTTTGCTTGGCAAATGTTTATGATAAAGCTCTAGATGATGGTCCTATGTTACTTGATAATATTAATTGTACTACTAATGAAAATGGGATTGGAAAAGTATTGACTTTATTTAAGAGTCCCATATCTCTTGAGATTGATCGATCACCTTGTTATATTATTGATAAAAGTGAGTTTGGAAGTTTTGATCCTACTATATTTGAGCTTGATAAAAATTATGTGTTTGGAAATCATGAAAAGTATGCTGCATGTGATAGTTATATTGTTGAGTTTATCCATGAAGCTACTGAAAATTATTATGAGAGAGGAAAATATGGTAGTAGAAATTTTCATGGTACTAATACACCTCTCTATGTGCTGAAATTTTTGAAGCTACACTTGTTCTATCTTCCTTTGCTTGTTACTTTGCTCTTCATGAACTTGTTTATTTACAAGATTCCTTTTCATAGGAAGCATGTTAGGCTTAAATGTGTTTTGGATTTGCTTTTTGATGCTCTCTTTTGCTTCAAATACTATTTCTTGCGAGTGCATCATTTAAAACTGCTGAGCCCATCTTGATGGCTATAAAGAAAGAACTTCTTGGGAGATAACCCATGTGTTATTTTGCTACAGTACTTTGTTTTATATTTGTGTCTTGGAAGTTGTTTACTACTGTAGCAACCTCTCCTTATCTTATTTTTGTGTTTTGTTGTGCCAAGTGAAGCCTCTAATCTAAGGTTGATACTAGATTTGGATTTCTGCGCAGAAACAGATTTCTATCTGTCACTAATCTGGGCATATTCTCTGTAGGAAACTCAGAAAAATCTGCCAATTTACGTGCGTGATCCTCGATATGTACGCAACTTTCATTAGTTTTGAGTTTTCTGATTTGAGCAACGGAAGTCATTTTAAAATTCGTGTTTACTGGCTGTTCTGTTTTGGCAGATTCTGTCTGTTTTTTGCATTGTCTCTTGTGGACTTTATGTGAGGCTTTCTAGACGTGGAGAGCTGTAGCTAATGTTTTATTGAGTTCTTGCAATGTGTCACTACAGGACCAAGGTGGACTAAAGTTTTTTGAGTACTAACCCCTCTAATGAAGTTTATGAGAAGTTTGGTGTGAAGGAAGTTTTCAAGGGTCAAGAGAGGAGGATGATATATGATCAAGAAGAGTGAAAAGTCTAAGCTTGGGGATGCCCCCGTGGTTCATCCCTGCATATTTCAAGAAGACTCAAGATCTAAGCTTGGGGATGCCCAAGGCATCCCTTCTTCATCAACTTATCGGGTTTCTTCTATTGAAACTATATTTTTATTCGGTCACATCTTATGTGCTTTACTTGGAGCGTCTGTGTGTTTTATTTTTGTTTATGTTTGAATAAGATTGGATCCTAGAAATCCTTGTGTGGGAGAGATACACGCTCCGCTTTTTCATATGAACAATCGTGTTCTTCGTTTTACTTTTAATGTTCAATGATAAAAGTTGGAAGCTACAATACTTATTGGTATTTGGTTGGAAATAGAAAATGCCTCATAATGTCTTGAATAATTTGACACTTGGCAATTGTTTTGAGCTCTCAAGTAGATCATGATTAAGTTTTTTCATGTAGTTTAAACCTATTAGTGGAGAACTACCGTAGAGCTTGTTAAAATTGGTTTGCATAATTGATCTCTCTTAAGGTCTAGATATTTTTTGGTAAAAGTGTTTGAGCAACAAGGAAGACAGTGTAGAGTATTATAATGCTTGCGATATGTTCTTATGTAAGTTTTGTTGTACCGGTTCATACTTGTGTTTGCTTCAAACAACCTTGCTAGCCTAAGCCTTGTATCAAGAGGGAATACTTCTCGTGCATCCAAAACCTTGAGCCAAAACCTATGCCATCTGTGTCCACCATACCTACCTACTATGTGGTATTTTCCGCCATTCCAAAGTAAATTGCTTGAGTGCTACCTTTAAACAATTCAAAATTTATTACCTCTGATTTGTGTCAATGTTTTATAGCTCATGAGGAAGTATGTGGTGTTTATCTTTCAATCTTGTTGGGCAACTTTCACCAATGGACTAGTGGCTTCATCCGCTTATCCAATAATTTTGCAAAAGAGCAATGGGATTCCCAATTCCAAATTAATTAACAAAAATAGACACTCCTCCATGGTATGTGATTGTTGGACGGCACCCGAAGGATTCGGTTAGCCATGGCTTGTGTAAGCAAAGGTGGGGGGAGTGTCATCATAATAAAACTTAAATAAAAAGGCACTCCTTCATGGTATGAGATTGTTGGCAGGCACCCGAGGATTCGGTTAGCCATGGTTTGTGAAAGAAAGGTTGGAAGGAGTGCCACCCAAAAATAAAAATAATTCATGGGAGCCGCTCTTGAAGGTTTGTCTAGCAAAGGGGTTAGAGTGCCCACTACCATTCGTTGACAACAACAAACACCTCTCAAAATTTTACTTTTATGCTCTCTTTATGTTTTCAAACCAAAGCTCTAGCACAAATATAGCAATCGATGCTTTCCTCTTTGAAGGGCCATTCTTTTACTTTATGTTGAGTCAGTTTACCCATTTCCTTCCATCTTAGAAGCAAACACTTGTGTTAACTATGCATTGATTCTTACATACTTGCATATTTGCATTCATCATATTACTTTGTGTTGACAATTATCCATGAGATATGCATGTTACAAGTTGAAAGCAACCGCTGAAACTTATATCCTCCTTTGTGTTGCTTCAATGCCTTTACTATGAACTTATTGCTTTATGAGTTAACTCTTGTGCAAAACTTTTGATACTTGTCTTGAAAGTACTCTTCATGAAAAGTTTTGCTATATGTTATCTATTTGTTAGCAACTATAGATCATTGCCTTGAGTCACTTCATTCATTTCATATGCTTTGTAATAGTATGATCAAGGATATGTAAGTAGCATGTCACTACGAAATTATTCTTTTTATCGTTTACCTGCCGGGACGAGAAGGAACTAAGCTTGGGGATGCTGATACGTCTCCGACGTATCCATAATTTCTGGTTCCATGCTTGTTTTATGACAATACTTACATGTTTTGCTTGCACTTATGATGTTTTTATGTGTTTTACGGAACTAACCTATTAACAAGATGCCACAGTGCCGTTCCTGTTTTCTGCTGTTTTTGGTTCCAAAGGCTGTTCGGGCAATATTCTCGAATTCGACGAAACGAAGACCAAACCTCCTATTTTTCCCGGAAGGCTCCAGAACACCGAAGAGTCGGAGAGGGGCCGAGGGCCACCACACCATAGGCGGCGCGGCCTGGCTGGGCCCCGCCGGCCGTGGTGTGGAGCCCAGGTGCCCCCGCCGCCTCTTCGCCTATAAAATCCTTTCGACCTAAAAACACCGTACCACTTGACGAAACTCCAGAAAGACTCCAGGGGCGCCGCCACCATCGCGAAACTCAATTCGGGACAGAAGTCTCGTCCCGGCACCTGTCGGGACGGGGAAGTGCCCCAAGCCATCTCCATCAACGCCACCGCCTCCATCATGCTCCGTGAGTAGTTCCCCCATGGACTACGGGTTCTAGCTGTAGCTAGTTGGTATTCTCTCCCCATGTACTTCAATACAATGATCTCATGAGCTGCCTTACATGATTGAGATCCATCTGATGTAATCGGTGTTGTGTTTGTTGGGATCCGATGGATGATACATTATGATTAGTCTATCTATAAAGTTTGTGAAGTTATTGTTGCTGCAATCTTGTTATGCTTAATGCTTGTCACTAGGGCCCGAGTGGCATGATCTTAGATTTGAGCTCTATAATTATTGCTTAGATTGTATCTACAAGTTGTATGCACATGTCACTGTCCGGAACCAAAGGCCCCGAAGTGACAGAATCGGGACAACCGGAGGGGATGGCGGTGATGTGAGGGACACATGTTTTCACGGAGTGTTAATGCTTTGCTCCGGTGCTCTATTAAAAGGAGTACCTTAATATCCGTAGATTCCCTTGAGGCCCGGCTGCCACCGGCTGGTAGGACAATAGATGTTGTGCAAGTTTCTCATTGCGAGCACGTACGACTAAATATGGAAAACATGCCTACATGATTAATGAATTGATGTTCTTTCTTAATGCCTTATCAATCCTATCAATTGCCCAACTGTAATTTGTTCACCCGACACTTGTTAATGGAGAGTTACCACTAGTGTAGATAGCTGGGAACCCCAGTCCATCTTTCATCATCATATACTCGTTCTACATGTCAACTATTTTCTGGTACCATTGCTCTCATATTACTACTACTGCTGCTGTGTTACTGTTACTATTGCTCTCATATTACTGCTGCTTTCACAACACCCCTGTTGCTAGTGCTTTTCAGGTGCAGCTGAATTGACAACTCAGTTGTTAAGGCTTATAAGTATTCTTTACCTCCCCTTGTGTCGAATCAATAAATTTGGGTTTTACTTCCCTCGAAGACTGTTGCGATCCCCTATACTTGTGGGTCATCAAGACTATTTTCGGCGCCGTTGGGGGCATAGCTCTACTCATAAGTTCACCGGGGAGTACACTCTACCTCTCTCTCTATTTTAATTTTTTTTGTTTTGCTTAGTTTACTTCTGTCTAGTTTATTTGTGCTTAGTTTATTTCTGTCTAGTATTAGTTTGCGTAGTTTACTTTTGCTTAGCTTATTTTTGTCTTGTTTTATTTGTCTCATATACCCAAAAGTCCATAAAAATTTGAAAAATCTAAAAATTAAAAACTGCTGTTATGGGAGAACCTACAAACTACTTGGAGCTTATAGAATGTTATAATAATTATAGAGAATCAAGAACGGTAAAATAATGAGTGCTATGATAGAAAAATTGAATACAATTGCTAGAATCTTGCTTAGACGCCATGATATAAACTGTTGCTCTCAACATGATACTAAACATCTTAAATTTCAATGTGGCTTTAGTGATGCTATGTCTAAGGATGTAGTTGTTGATTACATTACGCACCATACTTAATGCAATTGGCTGTTGCTTGCAACTTAATACTGGAAGGGGTTCGGATGATAACCTGAAGGTGGACTTTTTAGGCATAGATGCATGCTGGATAGCGGTCTATGTACTTTGTCGTAATGCCCGATTAAATCTCACTATATTTATCATATCATGTATATGCATTGTTATGCCCTTTTCTATTTGTCAATTGCCCGACTGTAATTTGTTCACCCAACATGCTTTTATCTTATGGGAGAGAAACCTCTAGTGAACTGTGGACCCCGGTCCTATTCTTTACATCTGAAATACAATCTACTGCAATACTTGTTTTACTGTTTTCTTCGCAAACAATCATCTTCCACAATACGGTTAATCCTTTGTTACAGCAAGCCGGTGAGATTGACAACCTCACTGTTTCGTTGGGGCAATACTTTGGTTGTGTTGTGCAGGTTCCACGTTGGCGCCGGAATCCCTGGTGTTGCGCCGCATCACATTTCGCCACCATCAACCTTCAACGTGCTTCTTGGCTCCTACTGGTCCGATTAAACCTTGGTTTCTTACTGAGGGAAACTTGCCACTGTGCGCAGCATACCTTCCTCTTGGGGTTTCCCAACGGACGTGTACATCTACGCGCATCAAGCAAATTTCTGGCGCCGTTGCCGGGGAGATCAAGACACGCTGCAAGGGGAGTCTCCACTTCCCAATCTCTTTACTTTGTTTTTGTCTTGCTTTATTTTATTTACTACTTTGTTTGCTGCACCTAAACAAAACACACAAAAAATTTAGTTGCTAGTTTTACTTTATTTACTGTCTTGCTCTCTATATCAAAAACACACAAAAAATTAGTTACTTGCATTTACTTTATCTAGTTTGCTTTATTTACTGTTGCTAAAATGAATACCCCTGAAAATACTAAGTTGTGTGACTTCACTAGCACAAATAATAATGATTTCCTATGCACACCTATTGCTCCACTTGCTACTACAGCAGAATTCTTTAAAATTAAGCCTGCTTTACTGAACCTTGTTATGAGAGGTCAATTTTCTGGTGTTAGTTAGATGATGCTGCTGCCCATCTTAATAATTTTGTTGAACTTTGTGAAATGCAAAAGTATAAGAATGTAGATGGTGATATTATTAAATTGAAATTGTTTCCTTTCTCATTAAGAGGAAGAGCTAAAGATTGGTTGCTATCTTTGCCTAAGAATAGTATTGATTCATGGACTAAATGTAAGGATGCTTTTATTGGTAGATATTATCCTCCCGCTAAAATTATATCTTTGAGAAGTAGCATAATGAATTTTAAGCAATTAGATACTGACACTCAAGCATGGGAGAGAATGAAATCTTTGGTAAAGAATTGCCCAACCCATGGACTGACTACTTGGATGATCATCCAAACCTTCTATGCAGGACTAAATTTTTCTTCGCGGAATTTACTGGATTCAGCTGCTGGAGGTACCTTTATGTCCATCAATTTAGGGGCGGCTACAAAGCTTCTTGATGATATGATGATAAATTACTCTGAATGGCACACGGAAAGAGCTCCACAAGGTAAGAAGGTAAATTCTGTTGAAAAAACCTCTTCCTTGAATGATAAGATTGATGTGATTATGTCTATGCTTGTGAATGGTAGATCTAATGTTGATCCAAATAATGTTCCTTTAGCTTCATTGGTTGCTCAAGAAGAAAATGTTGATGTGAATTTCATTAAAAATAATAATTTCAACAACAATGCTTATAGGAACAATTCTGGTAATAACTATAGGCCATATCCTTCTGCTAATAGTAATGGTTATGGTAATTCTTATGGGAATTCTTACAATAATAATAGGAGTGTACCCCTGGTCTTGAAGCTTAAAGAATTTATTAGTACACAAACTGCTTTTAACAAATCTGTTGAGGAAAAGCTTGATAAAATTGATATTATTGCTTCTAGAGTTGATAGACTTGCCTCGATGTTGATCTATTAAAATTGAAAGTTATGCCTAATGAGGATATTGATAAAAAGATTACTACTACAGCAAATGCCATCCAAGTTAGAATTAATGAGAATATAAGATTAATGGCTGAATTGCGTGCTAGGTGGGATAGAGAAGAAATTGAAAAACTAGCTAAAGAGAATAATGTAGCTAAAGTTTGGACTATCACCACCATTAGTAATGATAAAGATTCACATGTTGCTGCACCTCCTACTATCAATGGTAAAATAATTGGTGTTGGCAATGTTTCTACTCCTAGTGCAAAGCGTACAAAACTGCCTGAAATTGCTAATGCTGAAACGCTTGTGATAAAACTGCTGAAATTTTTTCCAATCTTGGGGACAATGATCCCATTGTTGTAGCTCATAATGATTTAGATTTTGATGATTGCCACATCTCTGAAGTTATAAAGTTCTTACAAAAACTTGCTAAAAGTTCTAATGCTAGTGCTATAAATTTGGCCTTTACAAAACATATTACAAATGCTCTCATAAAAGCTAGAGAAGAGAAACTAAAACTTGAAACTTCTATTCCTAGAAAATTAGAAGATGGTTGGGAGCCCATCATTAAAATGAAATTCAATGACTTTGAATGTAATGCTTTATGTGATCTTGGTGCAAGTATTTGTTATGCCTAAAAGATTTATGATATGCTTGACTTGCCACCATTGAAGAATTGTTATTTGGATGTTAATCTTGCCGATAATGTTAAAAAGAAACCTTTGGGGAGGATTGATAATGTGCGCATTACGGTTAACAATAATCTTGTCCCCGTTGATTTTGTTGTCTTGGATATCGAATGCAATGCATCTTGTCCTATTGTGTTGGGAAGACCTTTTCTTCGAACCGTTGGTGCTGTTATTGATATGAGGGAAGGTAATATTAAATATCAATTTCCTCTCAAGAAAGGTATGGAACACTTCTCTAGAAAGAGAATGAAGTTGCCTTTTGATTCTATTATTAGAACAAGTTATAATGTCGATGCTTCATCTCTTGATAATACTTGATTTGCACTTTCTGCGCCTAGCTGAAAGGCGTTAAAGAAAATCGCTTATGGGAGACAACCCATGTTTTTACTACAGTACTTTGTTTTATATTTGAGTCTTGGAAGTTGTTTACTACTTTAGCAACCTCTCTTTATCATGTTTTTGTGCCAAGTAAAGTTTCTATGTTAAAGTTGATGTTATATTTGGGATCGCTGCGCAGAAACAGCATTGCTGTCTGTCACGAATTCTGGCACAAGTTTCTGTAGAAAATTTGAAAAAATCTGCAAAATTACGAGCGTGATCCTCAGATATGTACGCAACTTTCATTAGTTTTGAGTTTTTCCATTTGAGCAAGTCTAGTGCCCCTTTCAGGTTCGTCTTTACGGACTGTTCTGTTTTTGACAGATTCTGCCTTTTATTTCGCATTGCCGTATTTGCTATGTTGGATGAATTTCTTTGATCCATTAATGTCCAGTAGCTTTGTGCAATGTCCAGAAGTGTTAAGAATGATTGTGTCACCTCTGAACATGTGAATTATTAATTGTAGACTAACCCTCTAATGAGTTTGCTTGAAGTTTGGTGTGAAGGAAGTTTTCAAGGGTCAAGAGAGGAGTATGATATACTATGATCAAGAGGAGTGAAAGCTCTAAGCTTGGGGATGCCATCGTGGTTCATCCCTGCATATTTTAAGAAGACTCAAGCGTCTAAGCTTGGGGATGCCCAAGGCATCCTTCTTCATCGACAACATCATCGGGTTCCTCCCTGAAACTATATTTTTATTCAGTCACATCTTATGCTCTTTACTTGGAGCGTCGGTTTGTTTTGTTTTTGTTTTTGTTTGAATAAAATGGATCCTAGCATTCTTTGTATGGGAGAGAGACACGCTCCGCTGTTGCATATGGAAAATATGTCCTTAGGTTTTACTCATAATGTTCAAGGCGAAGGTTGAAACTTCTTCGTTAAATTGTTATATGGTTGGAATTGGGAAATGCTACATGTAGTAATTCTAAAATGTCTTGGATAATGTGATACTTGGCAATTGTTGTGCTCATGTTTAAGCTCTTGCATCATATAATTTGCACCCATTAATGAAGAAATACATAGAGCTTGCTAAAATTTGGTTTGCATATTTGGTCTCTCTAAGGTCTAGATAATTCTAGTATTGAGTTTTGAACAACAAGGAAGACGGTGTAGAGTCTTATAATGTTTACAATATGTCTTTTATGTAAGTTTTGCTGCACCGGTTCATCCTTGAGTTTGCTTCAAATAACCTTGCTAGCCTAAACCTTGTATCGAGAGGGAATACTTCTCATGCATCCAAAATCCTTGAGCGAACCACTATGCCATTTGTGTCCACCATACCTACCTACTACATGGTATTTCTCTGCCATTCCAAAGTAAATTGCTTGAGTGCTACCTTTAAAATTCCATCATTCGCCTTTGTAATATATAGCTCATGGGACAAAATAGCCTTAAAAACTATTGTGGTATTGAATATGTACTTATGCACTTTATCTCTTATTAAGTTGCTTGTTGTGCGATAACCATGCTTCTGGGGACGCCATCAACTATTCTTTGTTGAATATCATGTGAGTTGCTATGCATGTCCGTCTTGTCTGAAGTAAGAGAGATCTACCACCTTAATGGTTGGAGCATGCATATTGTTAGAGAAGAACATTGGGCCGCTAACTAAAGCCATGAATCATGGTGGAAGCTTCAGTTTTGGACATATATCCTCAATCTCATATGAGAATATTAATTGTTGCCACATGCTTATGCATTAAAGAGGAGTCCATTATCTGTTGTCCATGTTGTCCCGGTATGGATGTCTAAGTTGAGAATAATCAAAAGCGAGAAATCCAAAATGCGAGCTTTCTCCTTAGACCTTTGTACAGGCGGCATGGAGGTACCTTGTGACACTTGGTTGAAACATGTGTATTGCGATGATCCGGTAGTCCAAGCTGATTAGGACAAGGTGCGGGCACTATTAGTATACTATGCATGAGGCTTGCAACTTGTAAGATATAATTTACATAACTCATATGCTTTATTTACTACCGTTGACAAAATTGTTTCATGTTTTCAAAATAAAAGCTCTAGCACAAATACAGCAATCGATGCTTTCCTCTTTGAAGGACCTTTGTTTTAATTTTATTGTTGAGTCAGTTTACCTATCTCTCTCCACCTTAAGAAGCAAACACTTGTGTGAACTGTGCATTGATTCCTACATACTTGCATATTGCACTTGTTATATTACTTTACATTGACACTATCCATGAGATATACATGTTATAAGTTGAAAGCAACCGCTGAAACTTAATCTTCCTTTGTGTTGCTTCAATATCTTTACTTTGATTTATTGCTTTATGAGTTAACTCTTATGCAAGACTTATTGATGCTTGTCTTGAAGTACTATTCATGAAAAGTCTTTGCTTTATGATTCATTTGTTTACTCATGTCATTACCATTGTTTTGATCGCTGCATTCATTACATATGTTTACAATAGTATGATCAAGGTTATGATGGCATGTCACTCCAGAAATTATCCTTGTTATCGTTTACCTGCTTGGGACGAGCAGAACTAAGCTTGGGGATGCTGATACGTCTCCAACGTATCGATAATTTCTTATGTTCCATGCAACATTATTGATGATATCTACATGTTTTATACACATTATATGTTGTATTTACGCATTTTCCGGCACTAACCTACTAACAAGATGCCGAAGAGCCAGTTGCTGTTTTCTGCTGTTTTTGGTTTCAGAAATCCTAGTAACGAAATATTCTCGGAATTGGACGAAATCAACGCCCAGGGTCCTATTTTTGCACGAAGCTTCCAGAAGACCGAAGGGAAAGGAAGTGGGGCCACGAGGCGCCGCCACAACAGGGCGGCGCGGCTGGCCTTGGCCGCGCGGCCCGGCGTGTGGGGCCCTCGTGTGGCCCCCGCGTTGCCCTTCCGCCTACTTAAAGCCTCCGTCGCGAACCCCCTTCACGAGAGCCACGATACGGAAAACATTACTGAGCCGCCGCCGCCGGTCCCATCTCGGGGGATTCAGGAGATCGCCTCCGGCACCCTGCCGGAGAGGGGAATCATCTCCCGGAGGACTCTTCATCGCCATGATCGCCTCCGGAGTGATGAGTGAGTAGTTCACCCTGGACTATGGGTCCATAGCAGTAGCTAGATGGTCGTCTTCTCCTAATTGTGCTTCATTGTTGGATCTTGTGAGCTGCCTAACATGATCAAGATCATCTATCTGTAATACTATATGTTGTGTTTGTCGGGATCCGATGGATAGAGAATACTATGTTATGGTGATTCAATCTATTACCTATGTGTTGTTTATGATTTTGCATGCTCTCCGTTATTAATAGAGGCTCTGGCCAAGTTTTTGCTCTTAACTCCAAGAGGGAGTATTTATGCTCGATAGTGGGTTCATGCCTCCATTGATATCTGGGACAGTGACAGAAAGTTCTAAGGTTGTGGATGTGCTGTTGCCACTAGGGATAAAACATTGATGCTATGTCTAAGGATGTAGTTGTTGATTACATTACGCACCATACTTAATGCAATTGTCTGTTGCTTGCAACTTAATACGGAAGGGGTTCGGATGATAACCTGAAGGTGGACTTTTTAGGCATAGATGCATCTGGATAGCGGTCTATGTACTTTGTCGTAATGCCCTGATTAAATCTCACTATATTTATCATATCATGTATATGCATTGTTATGCCCTTTTCTATTTGTCAATTGCCGACTGTAATTTGTTCACCCAACATGCTTTTATCTTATGGGAGAGACACCTCTAGTGAACTGTGGACCCGGTCCTATTCTTTGCATCATACAATACTATGCAATACTTGTTACTGTTTTCTTCGCAAACAATCATCTTCCACACAATACGGTTAATCCTTTGTTACAGCAAGCCGGTGAGATTGACAACCTCACTGTTTCGTTGGGGCAAAGTACTTTGGTTGTGTTGTGCAGGTTCTACGTTGGCGCCGGAATCCCTGGTGTTGCCCGCATCACATTTCGCCACCATCAACCTTCAACGTGCTTCTTGACTCCTACTGGTCCGATTAAACCTTGGTTTCTTACTGAGGGAAACTTGCCACTGTGCGCATCATACCTTCCTCTTGGGGTTCCCAACTGACGTGTACATCTACGCGCATCACTCCTCCTCCTCGTGCGATGCTTGGTTCCTCTTTATACCTGATCATACATAAGTAATACGACTTAGGCAGTATAAAGTTCTCATCGATCAAAGTATCACTTAGGAACAAGTTCACCTGTTGTTTAAGTAGCTTCGCACGAGCTCGTGTCATTGGTCCAATCCTAACTTTATTGGACTTTAGCTTCACAGCAGCATCATCTTCATCTTGTAATGATGGAGGTAGTAATGTGGTAGGGATGTCCTCATCATAAATAATACTTATAACCCTTAACAGCGGAGTTGTCAATTCAGCTGCACCTAGAAAAGCACTAGTAACAGGGGTGATGTGAAAGCAGCAGTAATATGAGAGCAATGGAAATAGTAACACATCAACAATAGTACTCCCTCCGTCTATAAATAGATGTCTCAACTTTGTCAAAATTTGAATGTACTAGACCCATTTTAGTATCTAGATACATTCAAATTTGTCCTAAGTTAAGACATCCTTTTATAGACGGAGGTTAGTAGTAACACATAGACGATGGCACCATAAAGTATTCCAGTGTGGAGTTGACTGTAGAGCAATGATGATGACAGAAGGACCGGGGTTCCCAACTATCTACACTAGTGGCAACTCTCCAAATAACATGTGTTGGATGAACAAATTACAGTTGGGCAATTGATAATTGTGAGGGCATGACAATGCACACTATGATAAGATAAAGGTTAATGTAGTATTTAATTGGGCATTACAACATAATACATAGATCATAATCCAACTGCGTCTATGACTAATAATCCACCTTCAGGTTATCATCCGAACCCCTTCCAGTATTAAGTTATCTCATTAAGCAATATATGTAAAGTAAACAATAGAATTATCTTTAGACAAAGTATTGTTGTTTTCTTCCTAGTAGCAACATCACATCTACAATCTTAGAAGGTATTGTCACTCTTCCAGAAAACTAGAGGCATGAACCCACTATCGAGCATAAATACTCCCTCTTGGAGATACATGCATCTACTTGATCAAGTAACTACAAGTACCGGAGAGCATGCATGCAAGATCTTAAATAACAGTAGTATGATAATATGATGAACAATCTGATCACAATTCCACAATTTATCGGATCCCAACAAACACAACACCGATTACATCATATGGATCTCAATCATGTAAGGCAGCTCATAAGATCATTGTATTGAAGTACATGGGAGAGAGAGCACCAACTAGGTACAGCCGAGAACCCATAGTTCAGGGGGGGGGGGGGACTACTCAAAAACCATCATGGAGTCGAAGTGGAGGCGGTGGAGTCGATGGAGCTGGCTCCAGGGGTCAATCCCCGTCCCGGCAGGGTGCCGGAACAGGAACTTCTGACCCCCGAAACTCGTCTAGATGATGACGGCGGCGAGGGAACTTTTCGTGGACAGAGGCTGGATGTTTCAGGGTTTTCGCATCGCAGGCAATTTATAGGCGGAAGGGTGAGGTCGGTGGGCACCAGGTGGGCCCACACCACCCCCAGGCGTGGGCCAAGGCCAAGCCGCGCCTAGGGCTGGTCTGGCCGTCATGTTGCCTTTCTTCGACTCCCCTTCGAACTTCGTCTTCGTTACGGTAAAATATTGACTACGGCTTTTGTTTCGTCCAATTCCGAGAATATTTCATGTACAACTTTTCTGAAATACAAAACAACAGAAAACAGAGAACTACCAATGTGACATCTTGTTAATAAGTTAGTGCCGAAAAATATATAAAAGTGCAACGAAGTATGAACAAAACATATACAAATTGGTGTAAAACAAGCATGAACCATCAAAAATTGGTGTACAACATTTCTCATTTCTCCGCTGTACTCCGTGTAGTCTCGTACTGGCATAGTAAAAGTCTTGAATCCACTGCAAATTGATGTCTCTCCGACCTGTTCTCTTTCCTGCAGTCCTGACCTTGAGTGTACTCGTACTAGCTAGAAGAGTATCGTCATGACCAACGGCCAGAAAAAATATATACTCCGTATTAGTAGTATTGAGGACTGCAAAAGTTGTGTCTAGCTCCCTTTCCGGCAATGCAGTGACCGCATCAGTTCACAGAGAGATCAGATATGTGCTGCGGCGTGTGGCAGCAAAGAGTTGGACCTCGCCGTCAGCGGCTGCGTCGAGCTCGTCACAATTCTTGTATGGCTCCCAACTGCTACTACGCACGCATGTATATCTATGCTGTTCTGCATGTGGATCAGGGGCGAAAATAGCGCAAAAAGATTTTGACTACTTCGCGAAAAAAGGGAAACGTGATAGAATATGAGAAAGGGAAAGAAATTCCGCGGAATGGAAATGGAAACGGTTTTTCCCAGCGGGACAGAACCAAGAATAAAATTCCCGCTCCTAATCTAAGATAAGTCAAAATGCTCAAAGTAGTCTATCCTGAAACTAATGGGTGGCGACAACATAATCCATTCCTACGCTCAAGTAGGCTTTGAGGATTTGATCCTTCACCTATTACCTAGTTAATCTGTGCTAACTTACATTTTATTCTATAATCATGATATACCATCATATTTGATTTCATCATAGAAACTAACGCAAGTATGCCGGTTTGATGAGTTTTTCTGCATGATTCGAGGGGTTTTCTCATTTCTTTCGCCACCGTACTCGTTCTGTGTCGATTTTCATATTTATTTATCGGATTTCTATATTTGTTCCCGCTAAATGTATCGAGTTTGCCAATGTTTATGCTATCTTTTTTTGAGGTTCCGATTGGGGTTAGAAAAAGATTAGATTTTTTCCGGTCGCGGTTCTTTTGGCAAGGTGATGGACACAAGAGGAAGTACAGATTGACAAAATGGGATATGATATGCAGACCCAAGAGTCGGGGAGGGCTGGGCATAGAGGTGCTTGAGTTCAAAAATAAGAGTTTGATTAGCAAGTGGTTATTCAAACTTATTAATGAAAGGGGTGTTTGGCAAGAACTTTTGCAAAATAAATACCTTAAGGATCAAACACTATCTCAAGTTTCTGTGAGACCAACAGATTCCCCTTTCTGAAAAGGGTTGATGAAGGTAAAGGATGATTTCTTCATGAGAGGGACGATGGAAGTGGGAAATGGGCATAACACTAGGTTCTGGGAGGATGTCTGGATTGGGGATAGACCCCTTTGTGACCAATACCCCTCTCTGTATCGTATAGTAAATAGGTCGAATGTTTCAGTAGCTCAGGTGATGGGTGTGATCCCTTAACATAGGTTTTAGGCGAGCACTTGTTGGCTATAGGTGGGATAGATGGGTACATCTTGTCACTCGTCTTATGGAAGTTCATCTCTCGGATAGTAATGACGTTTTTAAATGGAATCTCACAGCGTCAGGTCTGTTCTCGGTTAAGTCCATGTATCTTGATTTGCTCAATGCTCCAGTAGGCAATTTTAAAAAATATATTTGGAAGATTAAGGTCTGTGCGATAAATGTTGTTTCTGTGATCAAGATGAGACAATACAACATCTTTTTTTTGATTGCCCTTTTGCAAAAGTGCTTTGGCGCATTATGTATTTGGCTTTTAAGATCCCAACCCCTAAGAATGTATCAACTTTGTTTGGTAACTGGCTAAATGGGGTGTCTAAAAAAGAGAAAGGTCTTATTAGAGTTGGAGTGAGCGCCTTGTTTTGGGCAATTTGGAACGTCCGGAATGATTTTGTCTTTAACAAAAAAAGTTTTCCATCTTTTCTGCAGGTTATCCCTTTGGTTACCCATTGGATCCATATGTGGTCCTATCTCCAGCCGGAGGATGTGCGCCAGGACATGGATATTGGGTGCAACCGGTTGGCGACGGTAGCTCGGGATTTTTACAGCCGGTGCGGCTGGCGTATTGACAGGCGGCTCACATGAAGATCTTGTGGCGGCTTGTTTTTCTTTCTTTTTTCAGATGGCTGGTTCATGTTGAGACTCTTAGCGATCCATGATTTGTAATAAGTTTGTACTTCGGATTCTCGAATAAATTAATAAAGGAATTGATGCAGAGACTGGGGCTTTTTCCCCCTTATCGAAAAAATATTTGTTCCCACTTCCACAAAACAATATAAAAACAAAATGGCAGCACTCACTGCCATTCGTAACCGTGGCTCTGTTTTCGTCCCTAGCCGGGATGCATCTTGCGCGATTGATATGGAGATGATTATTAAACATAGACACAAATTCACTTTCTTGGAACGAGCGGCATGTGAAAAATGGTAGAATATTAGGCAATTTTTGTGTGAGTTTAATTACCGAAAATAATATTATAGATGCACTAGCATATTTAACCGCACACATCGATCAGACTAAGCACATGCATCAGATCTGAACATGGAACAAGTAGCAGTGCAAGATAAGAGAGGAAAAACACGTACGTCGTGACCGGGAAGGTCGCACCAGCAGCAGCACCATGGCCATCGTTAATGTCGTCCATGGTGTAGTCGGATTTGTCGAGGAAGCAGTCGAACCGGCGAAGAAGAACACGAACAACAGCGAGCAGTCGCGCTGAGACGCTCCCCAAAAACCTTATCGCCCACCTCCCGGTGCAGGATCTCAACGGACGGGGTTTCAGAGGCCTGCTCTCCCGGACGGCTGTGCACACGGTCACCGGGATGGGGAAGACTAGATAGCAGCGCAGCAAAAGAAAACTTTTTCGTGAGAGAGGCAGACTAGAGACTTCTGAGAGAGAGAGAGAGAGAGTCTCCAGATCTGTTCTGTCTCCTGGTATAGCCTGGGAGGAGAGCCGACCGACCGCGTTGCCACGCGTAGGAAGCCACGCGGCGAGCATGTACACACATGGTCAACACGTACCCAACTCAGTTGGTGCACCAAGCAAAAATTTAGATCTCCCAGAAGATGTCTCGAACTCGAGTCACGTGACGTGCGAGCCTAGCGGCAGAGGAGGAGGAGTGCGCGAGGGCTTCCTCTCTTCTCACTCGCTTGAAAGAACTAGAAGAGCAGCCCTTATATACCACTCCAACTCCCTCCCAACTAGCAACGTGAGACTAAACTTTGTTCCCCAAAACTGTCTCCAAGCTACCAACGTGATAAACCTTGAGATTTCAGAAATTAGAGGCTACATGAACTGCCATAGTGAAACCAGTTTGGTCATTCATGGAACGAAAAAGCTTGTGGTTTCTATCTGATTGGGGGCAACACTTAGGAGCTCGTCACACTTCTATGGCTCTCCAACTGCTACTCCGCACGTGGCACACAAGTATACTTGAACAGCTCTGCACGTTTCGTGGGCTCTAGGACTGAGATGAACATAGAACGGAAATATTTCGGTTTCTTCGTGCATAAAAGGGAAACAGGGTGAAAATATGAATCCGGACACGGAATTTTAGGGAACAAAATGGAGACACATTTTCGGTGGAACAGACTGAAAACGAAATCTTGGTTTTCGACTTACATAAATTTCTGTTTTAGGGTTGTTATAGCTGGCACAGTCGCCTAATCCAAAATAAGTAAAATGCTCAAAGTAGCCCATCTCGAAAGTAGAAGGTGGTGACCACATAATCCCTTCCTCTGTTCTCGGAGGCTTTCATATTTACCCCCATGTTCGTCATGATTACTAATAACATATAGTATAATAACTTGGCTAAGAAAATAGTCATTTGAATGCAACATGCCCATGGAATTTAACATATAAAAAATTATCCCCATATTCTCCTCTTTATATATCTATCCTCTTATAAATGACGAAAATAGTTTACCTACCAATTATAACCACATGCACTTGCTTTCAGCCACCTTTTTGCTCATATATGGCTCAAGGCCCCCCTTCAACATTTTCACAATGCCTATCTTATCTCAAAGGTCTTACCTACTGTTGCAAATCTGGTCATACCTATATTGTTGTATATATAGAGAATGCGTGAAATTGACATATGTAGTTAAAATCATTGTGAAGTTAGCCACTTTTTCATCAAGATCTTGATCAGTGGACCGCATCTTGCGTTGTATACATGGAGATGATTATGAAACATAGGTGCAAATTCACTCGTTCGGAATGAGGAGCATTGGGGAAACACGTCAAACCACTCCGCTAGGTCATGGCACCAAGAAGTTTCTTGGCTCCTACCTAGGGGCGGGTTGGCTTAGGAGGCTTTTGGAAGAGCTGTATTACTTAGTTAAGTACTTCTGTTTAGATTACTTTGCAATGAAGATCAAATCTCACATGAACGAGCCTTAATGTAGACATGTCTTTCAGTGGCGCTGGACCTGCAGCTCAACAGGATGTGCTCGGGTGGCGCATCTGGACATTTGGATTGAGAGTTCAAATATTTTCACTATTGTTTAATCATATTTTTCTCTCGCTAGTTTAAGATTTTGCATCTTGCCAAACTTCTTTTTTGCCGCACAGCGCACATCCAAAGAGAATCTCGAAGAGCTTCCAAAACTTCATCGTTTTCGGCTTCATTCAACCGAAAATCATTCGTTCTTGTGCAGCGGTAACTTAGCATATTTCTCGCCTATACCGCACATAACTTCTTCTTTTCTCGCACTAAATTTTCGAAATTGCGAATCTTAGCCGGAAATTTCGGAGATTGTTGTTAGGTCACCGCCGCTTCAGTTTCACCGCACTTGACCTAGGACACGTGACGAACATCCAACGGTGCGACTGTTCCATTCCCACCGTAGGATTCGACTGACGAATCTCGGCGCGAGGCTTATAAATACCCCATTCGCACGGTCACTTTTACTTTTCACCTCTCCTCACCACTTCATCATCAACCCCTCGCCAGCGCCGCCCGAAGGATCTACGCCGACGAGCTTCCTCCCAGAAAACTTCATCCACCGTCGTTCCAAGTCCCACATCGACCCAAGCCACGCGCGTTTGGTCGGGAAACAAGCTCTGCCGCCGATCTTTGGTATCGCCGAAGGCCAACGCGTCAAGTTTGTGAGCTCGACCTTCGTCGGCGCCACGGGGAACCTCCACGCCATTGCCGGTAAGCCCACCGGACTTGTAGAAGATAGTTACAGTAGGATCCGGCTCTTAAGTTCTTCATTATCATGCCTGCAGCCGGAAATATGTCCGATAGCTCCCCTAGATTCACCGATAGTTCTCCGAGTAACCCTCCTCTAAACTCAGCGGATCCAACCTTCATCGAACCCTTAGCGTTCCTTCCGCCCAACATTTCCAACACTAGACTAGCTCAACCTTACTCCGCCTCTTCCACCAATCTCCTCGGACGCATCCCAATTGTAGAGGAAATCCAAGCGGAACTCGAATGGCAAGCTCGTATGGCGGTCAAGGTTCAAGAGTCGGAACTGAAGAAGGCATCTAAAGCCCGGAATCGCGAAGGGGAAAAAGGCCAGTGGTGGCCCTGCGACGTCACCGAGTCGGAGCTCAAGGCCTTCGAGAAAGAAGGACTCCTGGCTTCGGAGTCCTGGAAGTTCACCAAGGACTCCATCACCCCAACTCCGGATCCTGACGAGCGGGTCTTCACCAAGGCTTGGGTGGAGCGAGGGCTCTCACTTCTGCCCTCGGAGTTCTTCCTCTCGCTGCTCAGCACCTATGGACTCCAGCCACATAACATCTGCCCCAACTCCTACCTCCTCCTCTCCAACTTCGCCAACCTCTGCGAAGGTTATCTCGGAGTCCGTCTGGACGTCCGGCTCCTTCAATTCTTCTACAGGGTGAAGAAGGAGACGAAGGACAAGACGATGGTCAACTGCGGAAGCATGACCTTTTTGCTTCGCAACAAAAGGGTGTTTCTGCCCCTTGACTCTCACGAATCCGTCTGAGCCGGGAAGAGCTTGAGAACCTCGCCACCTCTGCACTCAGCAACGCGGTGAAGAGCTTGATCACCTCCGGCAACGAGGGCATCCGGGTTCAGCAGCGACATCGGTCAGGTTTAGCAACGAGGGCGCACCGCCATGGTCTCCCTCTCCTATCCTACCTAGTTTGGGAGATAAGGGACATGGGATATTTTTTGGCTAGGGTTAGCCTCGTGGGGATTTTGCGAAAGAAATGGGCCGGGCAACTAAAATTTTGGAATTTCAGACCCATTGAAGGGAAGTTACCCTCTATGGGGCTAAACTGGGGCTAAATAGTCTTAGCCGGGCTATTAGCGGTTATTTTATTTTAGCATTTGAAAGCTCTAGCCGTAGCCGCAGCCTCGCGAAAGGCTATAGTTCAGATATAACGGGCTATTTTAACCACATAATTCTATATGTTGCATTTGCTTTTTTAGATAAAGGGAATATAATAATACCAAAAGATACCAATTACACCCAGCCTCTGCAACAATGCCCCACACCCTAATGGAAGTACGGATGCACACAACCAAAAAAGAGTAAATAAAACTAAGAAATAAAAGTCCTGCTACAACATTCTAGACCTAGCAACAGCAATACAACCACCACCGCGACAACACCTGAAGTACAGACTCTCCAAAAGCGACGCCTCCAAGAAGGGAATAATGCACCAACACCGTCGTCGCCCGACCAAAGGTCTTAGGTTTTCACCCTGAAGATAGTCCCCACTCTCAAAACAATGCCTCCAACAAGAACATTGCCAAGCACAACAAGTTAAGGCCATACCTTGGGTTTTCACCCTGAGAGGTAAGACTCTGAACTTCTCTGTTGGCCCCCACATGCATACCACTGCTGCAGAGCCCGGGGCAGATCCTCAGCATCACGGAAACTCGAACCTCCTTTAGCCAGTCCACCAATCCGGCCTTCATGGTATTTCTTCTTCTGACTTCACCATGGACCAAAAAGTCACCTGATGTTAAAACAGAATAGAGCTTCGCGTCGCTCCCTCCAGAACCAAACGGTCGGAATAAAAACATGGATGCGCGCAACCGAATACCACCCGATCCAGCAAACTGCAGGCAAAAGATGCACTGTTCCATTCGCCAGCGGAGCTTTCCGGAACTCATCTCTTCAGTGAGATCAAAGCAAACTGACCTCCGGAAGATCTTCATCCTCGCATGCGAGAAACCCAACGACCGCCACCATAAACAAAGCAACATCAGCAGCCCCCACGCTGGCAATCCCTCCTGCCGGATCACCAAGGAAGAGGACCGCGACGTGGATCATGCGTACCGCCGCCGAACCGTTACCGGGGGCGGAGGCCGCCACTGCTCCATCGAATCCTCCATGGCTACCGACGGAGAGCCTCAGGCCCCGGCCAAGTAGCCATGCCGCCCGACTTCCTTCACCGGTGCTATATCACCTCCCATGGAACACCGCCGCGGAAACCCTCTTCTCCCCCTCGTCGATTCGACGGAGGGGGTGCCGCCACCACCGCCATAGCCAGGCCGGGACCGGGGCCATGGCCGGGGCCGAGGCACGGGGGCCAGGGCCGAGGCCAGCGTCAGGGTCGGGGCCGCGACCGGCAGCGGCAGCGGCTGAGGGCGACGGGTGGTGGGTGGCTGTGGGGCACGGGGGGAGGAGGAGCCGCCGCCGCCGCCCGAGAGGGGGGCGGGAGAGGGATGCGGCGGGTTAGGGTTTTAGTCAGTACTCCAACGAAATGGTTCGGCTTGTGCTCTCGAATCTTTATATGTTGCATTTGCTGCTCATTTATAATCAGTGGCAATGGAGTTGCTTGCTTCGATTGATTAGCTAGTGTTGAAACTGCAATAAAGTTTGGATCACTAGCCCCGGCTGGTGCCAATGCATCACCCCACTCTCACCCGCCACGTCAGTTTTTTCCCTCACTCTCACCCCACTCTCACCCCACGGTGCCAGTGCACGGGCTATAGTGTCAGCTCTCACTTCTCTCTCCTCCACATCACCATTTCATTTTCAGATTAAGTTATTTCACTCGATTTTTTTTGACATTCAAAATAATGCAAGAAAATTATTTTATTCAACTAAAAATGTTACCGATTACATAATAATTAATAAAATTGTATAATAAATTTTAAAAATTACGTAATAAATAAAAATTCTACTCCTCTTCCTCTTCTTCCTGCTCCTCCTCCTCGTCGTCATCATCTTCCAGACCAAGCTCTTTTTCCACCATCTTGATGGCCTTCGCATGTTTGCGCTTTTATGATTTGTCCATGTCGGCGGTTGATCGGTCTTTCATTTTCTTCCATTGCTTGAATAGCTTAGCCTTCACTAAACCCTTCATCATGTTCCTCATCGCGAAGGATTTACTTCCTACCTCACTGCTTGATGAGGATTCCTTCCCCTTCCTCCTACCCTTACGTGCCGCGGCCTTGGCCCTATCGCGGCCCGTTGGACGCTCCTCCTCCGTCGTCGCCTCGCTAGAGCTGTACTCACCAGAAAGTCCTAGACGGCTTCTCTTGGAAGTGGACTCGGTTCCACTACCAGGACCATGTTGTCCTTTCCACTTCGCTTCATTGCGAACAGCTTGCCACCAGTGGTGCCGTCTGAACGGCTGAGTCACTCTTTTGTCATTCGCGTACCTCTCCATTGCCGCCTTCATGATCATATCATCGTCTGCTCCACTCTGACGTAACGCTGATTCTTGGATGTGGAATGCATTGAACAGGGACACCTCCTTGTTGTTGGCGTTCCAATGATCCTTCAGCTGCTTCGAGGTCCGATGACGGGCAGGATCCGAGGTAGAGTTGAAGGTTGCAGCTATCTGATCCCAAAAACTAGTGCCGGTCTTGCAATTACCGGCAACAGAGTCTTTGGAGTTAAAAAGCCAAGCATTAACCTACCCCGAAATAGATATTGTTAGTGAAAAATCCAAGCAAGAACCAACCCCGAAATAAATATGTGATGGGTAAGTAAAGTACCAGTTTTTCCTCTTCCGCAGTTGTCCAGTCAAGCCTCTTTGCACACGGTGGTACGATTGTTTCCGCGGCATTGGACTCAGAGCTTGGAGCACTGGCTTCAGGAGGTGGGGGGGTACGGACCATATGGCGCGTATGGATACGTAGGTGGAGGGTATGAACCGTACGAAGGTGGTGGGTAAGGAGGTACAGTGCCACTCTACCTGTAGGTGGAGCATGTGGAGGTGGTTGGGGGTATGGATACGGAGGCGGAGGGTATGAACCATATGGCGCTGGAGGTGGAGCGTATGACCCATATGGCCCCGGAGTTGGTGTGCCGGAGGAGTATAAAACTTGGGGAAGCGGCGAAGAACCGACATTGGTGCGACGATGTGTCGGAGAGACATCATCTAGGTGTGTTGGTGACCCGTCCAACAGATCCGTAAACGTGGTCAAATCTGGTGGAGTCCAACCGGACATGGTGGAGAAGATTTGAGAGAGTGAAGGAGATGAATGAGATGAAATGGGTGTGGAGTGAGTGAAACCATATGGGGGGTATTTATAGGGGGTGGGGATGAAATTTTAGGGTTTTTTGGCTTTTTCGGATTTTTGAAACAACGGCTACCCCAACGGCTAGCTGACGTGGACGAATCAGATCGCGCCACGTCAGCTAGCCGTTACGCCCTCTCGCCCGCCTGTCGCCCGCCTCTCGCCTCCCTCTCGCCCCCACTCTCGCCTCCCTCTCGCTGCCAACGCTGCCGCCCCACTCTCGCCCGCCTCTCGCCTCCCTCTCGCCCCCAACGCAGGCGGTAGCCGGGCGGGAGCGGGCGATACCGCCGGGCGGCCTCCCGCTCTCGTCTTGCCCCTCTCTCGCCTCTCTCTCGGCCCGCCTCGGGCGCTACCGCCCCTGCTACCGCCCGCAATGGCACCAGCCTTAGTCGTTTGACATGATAGGCATCTTGTAGAAACCATTACGTGTATAGCTGAGTAGAACTTAAATGTTGGCATTAGATCGGTACTCTAATCTTTTTTTCTTTTGCTGAAATGAAGTTTGTACGTGAATAATGTATCAGTGTGTCGGATCTAAAAAAAAAATGTATCAGTGTGTCGGATCTAAAATTCGAGCTACCAGCGCTGAAACTTGTTTTTACTCCATGATGGCAGAATTCTGAGTGGCAGGCTGGTCAGGGATCAGCGCGCGGAGACAGAGACGAAGAAGCGGCAGCGGCGGGAACAGGTGGTTCGTTTTGCACTTTTTTTCTTGAAGAACAATTGCTTGTTCCATAATCATCTCGTAGACAGTTATTCCGTTGGTCAAACTAGCGATAAACCTTATCCTAACCCTGATCCAACGTGCATATCCACATCGATCGGCCTCCGTCTCCTGATCACTATATAAAGGAGGCGCCCCATGCCCCGATCCCATCTCTCCTCAACACAACCTCCTGCTCCCCGCGTTTCCCAAAAACTTTCGATACTCTTCTTTTCTCGTTGCGGAATGGCGGTTGATCTGACCCCGAGGCAGCCAACCAAGGCCTACGGCGGCGATGGCGGCGCCTACTACGAGTGGAGCCCCGCGGAGCTGCCCATGCTCGGCGTCGCATCCATCGGCGCCGCCAAGCTCTCGCTCGCCGCTGGCGGCATGTCCCTCCCCAGCTACTCCGACTCCGCCAAGGTCGCCTACGTCCTCCAAGGTATCATCAAACAGCCAATCCGCTCCTGCCCTCTCTGTTGATCACCCATTGATTGTCTGGATTTTCCCTTCGGAGTGCGATCGATCCCAATTGTTGGATACTGTTTGTGCCTCGGTGTGGGACTCGAATTGTGTTTTGTTTCGGCATGAAATCCGGATCGCAGGTCCGCAACACTATTAGATTGAAACTGAACGGAGCTGCCGCTCTGCACAGCATGATCGGCTCTGTCTCAAGTCGTAGTTGTCTTGTCTGCATGCACGATGCGCGGTTTAGTTCTGAAATTGTTTAGTTTTGTGTCAGATTATTTGTTTCGGCCAGATCAGATCCCTCTCATTAAAAATCAATAACAATATGTTTGTAGCCAAATTATTTTGACAATAATTACGGTTGGGAGTAATACAATGAATTGTTCTGGATATTTATTTGATTAAATCTACTTGTTTAAAATGTTGTGGTGTTTTTAAAATCAACATATCTCTCAGCATTTGCGTGATGTCACAACTTGAAATCATGTTTGCTCCTCGGATCGAAACACTAGAAGCAACCAGTACTATTGTTACATTCGCTCTGTTTTGTAGTTTCTGTAAATTTTTGTACTGGATTGTTGTTAACATGATACATCACTTATGATCCTTGTTTGATCAGGCAAGGGAACCTGTGGCATCGTCCTGCCTGAGGCCACAAAGGAGAAGGTGGTCGCCGTGAAGGAGGGCGACGCTCTGGCGCTCCCCTTTGGCGTACAAACCTGGTGGCACAACACCCCTGAGTCCACAACTGAGCTCATCATCCTCTTCCTTGGTGACACCTCCAAGGGCCACAAGCCTGGCCAGTTCACCAACTTCCAGCTCACTGGCTCCAGCGGCATCTTCACTGGCTTCTCCACGGAGTTCGTTGGTCGCGCCTGGGACCTCAAGGACGTGGACGCCGCCAAGCTCGTCTCCACGCAGCCTGCTTCAGGCATCGTCAAGCTCGCCGCCGGCCAGAAGCTTCCGGAGCCGGTCCCTGAGGACCGCAAGGACATGGCGCTCAACTGCCTCGAGGCCAAGCTGGACGTGGACATCCCAAACGGTGGCCGCGTGGTGGTTCTCAACACCGTGAACCTGCCCCTGGTGAAGGAGGTCGGGCTGGGTGCCGATCTCGTTAGGATCGATGCCCACTCCATGTGCTCCCCGGGCTTCTCCTGCGACTCGGCGTACCAGGTGACCTACATTGTCCGTGGCAGTGGCCGGGTGCAGGTCGTCGGGCCTGATGGCAAGCGTGTTCTAGAGACCCGCATCGAAGGCGGCAGCCTCTTCATCGTGCCGCGCTTCCACGTCGTCTCCAAGATCGCTGATGCCTCCGGCATGGAATGGTTCTCAATCATCACCACGCCCAAGTAAGAAACGCAATCTGTTTGTTGGCATTGCATTGTATTGTCGTTTATCCACGTGGTGATCGTGCTGATGATGTTCTTCTGTTTGTCCAGCCCGATCTTCAGCCACTTGGCGGGGAAGACCTCTGTGTGGAAAGCCATCTCCCCGGAGGTGCTGGAGGCGGCGTTCAACACGACGCCTGAGATGGAGAAGCTCTTCCGGTCCAAGAGGCTCGACTCCGAGATCTTCTTCGCCCCCAACTAGGAAGCTATTCATTCATGCGTCGGCCATTCGTTTTAGGAAAAAATAAATATGTTTAGGAGATGGATTTCAGTTAAGCTAGCTTCTTGTGATTCGTTTGTTAAACAGCCTATGTGGCCGTCTAGGATTCGAGCTGGTTTCAGAAGTGATGAATGCAATTGATATATCGTTCGATGATGTTTCCATCTTAGTGGGCGAATTGTTTGTTTTCAATGGTATTTATTCTCTAGCAACTGCAAAATATTGGTGGTTTTTTTTGACAAGTTCTTATGATTTTTTTTCTTTCTTGGACGTTTCTTATTTCCACTATTGGTTTCTTTGTGTGTTTATGATTTTACAGCTGTATCATACTGCCTATTAATGTTTTCTTGTTTTTTTCTATTTCATAGTTTCATTGCTGTCTTATGTAATCAAAACTTTTATTATAACATATGTATGGAGAATCAGCGTATTCTGCAAGTGAAGTGTTTGGGTGGAAATCACTAGACATCGTACTTATGCACCAACTAGTACTATTACGGTATTGCCAAGTACTCTGTGTCTCGTCGGAGCTAGCGTAGAGCTATTGGTGTCAAATGACACCAATGGTTTTGTACTAATCCTCTTTACAAATGGATAAAAGCTCTTAAGTAATTCGCAGTGACATACCAATGAAGAAAATTCCTAGCATCGCCTGATAATCCTACTACGATCGAGCACTCTGTCAGCTACTCAGCTCTAACCAATTAGCAATACTTGCTGATTCCCTGTGCAGGTACAGTCAAACACGGGCGTGCGCGTAGCGATCTTACCAACCATGCTTTACAAGTTAACCAGATACAATAAGCGAAAAACTGGTGTGAAACTTGAGAAACTTGTGCACTTACATGCACGTACACCTATGCGAATCCTTGATACACGGGTATTCTAGATCAGTTCTGTAGTATATTCCTCGTAGCAGCAGCATTTGGCATAAAACTAGACAAGTACATGCGTCCATGTTTGACATGTTAGGCACGGGGACAAGCGTAGTTTCGAGGCCGATTGTTGTCCGTGTGAAGTTCAGACTTTGCTGCTGTGCTGCAGATGGTCTGCTCAGAGCAATTCCAATAGTGTAGTCAGCCGCTGGCTATAAGCCAAGTGACATGTCATCTATAGCTAACTTAGAGCCAACATATACAATAGTGAGCTATAAAAGTGTAGTACTTTTACAATACATGGCCCACCTTTAGTCCTAGGAGCGACTTAGAGCTGGCTACAAGATAAGAGCTCACTCCTCTTCTCTCTCCTAATCTCTCTCCTCCAACTAAGCAAATTTATAATATTTTATCTCTTATAGCCAGCTGAGTGTACCTTATTGTACTTGCTCTCATGTCTTCTTTTCCGCGCGATTACCGTGTCATTTCGCTCTCTACGCCCCTATAAATCCCCGCTGTTCGCCCGTCATTGTCACTCGTGCCTTCTAGCCTAGTGTCATCTTCACCTCCGGCGCACAAGAGAGCGGAAAGAACGAGCAGAGCCAGTGCAGTAGCCTACTGCGAGTAGGTACCTTGCAAAGAGATCTCACATTCTCACGTAGCTAGTGCTTCCCCCCAAACCCTGCTGAGAAGATGGCACGGTCCTCGCTCGCTTTGCTCCTGGCACTTCTTCTCGCATGTGCTTTTATCCAAAGCTCCTACGGCTCCAGACCATCTCCCGGGGAGAAGTCTGCAGTCCTATCTCCGGTGCTCCACCCCGGCACCGGCGAACCCCGCCACCGCGACGGGGCGGCAAAAGTAAACGACGATGGTGCGACAACATTGGCGCCGCTGGTCGACGACGGTGGTGTCGAGTCCGTGCAGAAGAAGGGAGGGGCAGGGGTGGGGCTGAGTTCGAAGCTGGCTCGCCGGAGTCTCGAAGAAGGAGCAGCGGGGGACTCGGCGGCCAGGTCGTCGTGCCGCTCCAACGACGCTAGCGTAACATGCCCCCCTCCAGCGCTGCACTAAGGAACGTCTGGCCGTGATGGCCGGGCCTACTCGCGACACGCTAGTGCTTACAGTCCTCTCCTGGTCGATCGATCTGATTTATTTTCTTTTGTTAGCATTTCCGTTAATTAGTCGTCTATGACATGATGTGATCACCATAGCGTAAAGATGAAATTAAAGGACTCGTTGTGAATGTACATTGTTTCATGTACTTTGGTATGGATATATGTCTTGAATTTTTCGATAATGGGATATATGTCAATACAAATATAATATCAATTATATAAAAGCATTTCCAAGATGAGTCGAAAGTCTCTATGGCCACTAGGTTTCACAATACCCCGACTTAAAAAAAAAACTACTCCAAAACGATGCCCTCCAGCAGGTAATAGTGCACAAACACCATCGTCGTCCGTTCTATCCAATATGGTTAGATCGTTGGTGTTCACCCTAGAGAACTTTCAATCACCTCACAATACTTTTAAGAAAAATAACTATGGAGCAACCTTTGCTAGATACAACCAGTAAAGATATGTCATATTTGTTAGCACAACGCAACATATCAATTTGAATCGGCCAAATATGTTATATACTCCCACCATTTCAAATCACACGACAGTTTAATATGGTGCCAAATTAAGGTCCTCCTAGCTCCGGCAATGCATCTAACACCAGCGTAGCACACGTGGAGTTGTGTGCCGGACCGACAATTCACATTAGTTTTCATGTTCTTTTGTGTGGTCGCAGGTTAGATTCTTCCGACATATGATTATCATCTTTAGCCATGGTTGCGACTTTGACACGCTGGTTTTTTGAGGGGTTAGTGTACCGATTTCTGGTCTATCTACAACAACTAGCTCTACAAGCAGACAATCTTTGCATAATTTCGATGGGGGGGGGGGGGACGACGAGGACAGCAGGATGCCTTAGGATATCTCTAGTGCTTTTAGTTGTCACTAGGGTGTCCAATAACATATTTATTATTTTTATTATTTCTGTGATAATTATTAATATATATTTTCAGATAGAAATATTTCCCCGATCACTCTGTGTTTCCTTGTTTGGTAAATGGTGACTGAGCGTGGAAAGCAATGGACTCCCCCAGCCACTGGGGACGTCCCTTTCCCAGAAGATACCGGCCAGCAAACATGTATTTTGGCCCCTAGCTGCCTATAGAAAGAAAACTAATACTCCTGCTAATTACTACGCGACACTCTGTCGGCTTTGACTGCTGAATATTGCTACTACTTAGCAGCACTTTTGACACCGTGTGCACATAGTCAAACATACGGGCGTGTAACCAAAGTCCAAACTAAGCGGATCCTTACTATGCAAGTACCGTGGCAGTATATTATTCCAGGCAAGCAGCTGTCGTAGAAATTGTAGTACAGTACTTATAAAGTACAAATCCACCGACAAAGCACTGCATGCGCGTCTGATATGCTAGACACGGCCGGATACACGAGTAATTTCCTGGCAGACTCTTGTCCGTTTGAACTTTGAACTTCTTCAGAGTTTGAGTTGGACTGTTGTCCACGTACTTTACGTACATGTACTGTGCTGGTATGCTCCTATGTTTTTCGCAAGGTTTAAAATATCACGCTATTTCTTCGCTAATAGGCATATCTAGAGGGTCCACGTTAAATTTTAGTAATTTTGCTCGTTGTGGTGCTATTTGCGAAATAGCATGCTTTATCGCCCTAAAACTTCATAGCATTAGCGCACTATTTTTTTCAGGGAAGTTGCTTTCGCTTTTTCGTGGTGATGAACTGCAATCTGTTGGTTCCACTTCTAAATCAGAAGATAATATCGCTGATGCTAATAATATTTAATAAATACTATGTTGTTGCCTTGTGAAATGCTGATGTTAGCTTTCTAAAATATTTGAGATCTATTTTTATATGTGGTTATGTATGTATGATTACTTTTGGACTATATATCCATTCGTTCTAGTAAAATTATTTATTTTTAGGCTATATTTAGTATTATTTTGAAAATGCTATTTAAAATGTACCACACAATTAGCATGATATAGCATCCATAACATTTAAAGGAAGCTGCCGCTATTTCATTTAGCACGTTATTTTAAACCTTGGTTTTTCGCCCACACACGCTAATTGGCAAGGCCTCACATGCTCAGCTCGGTGAAAATTGCGCTGACATTTCATTGCAGTTGCCCTGCCATTTCCGTCGATCGAACGCCAGTCTGCAGACACCCTCCTATAAGTAGGACGTTTTGCCTTTGAATCTGCATTGTAACAGTTCTATTGTTCCAACTGTTGACAGATACTCGATCGTGTGGTATCTTTGCATCGCAAGAGAATAGAGCCTGTAGATTTGGTTACCGGTTGAAATACCACGGTTACCAGCCTGTAACCGGAATTCTCAGCCCCCTCCGGTAAATGAATTTATCGGCCAAAAAATCTCGGTCTATTCAAATTTGATTTGAATTTAGGCTGATTAGTTAGCCAATTTAAATCGTACGTGTTTCCTCTCCACTATAACTCTATGCCCCAACTCATTGTTCGAATCTTTCACTTTCTTCTCTTCAAAACCTTATTTTTAAAAAATATTTAGACATTTTTCAGTTAGAAATTTAAATTTTGTTTGAGAATTTCGTCCGGTATTTGACTGGTTATCTCCGGTAACCGTGGTTACCGGAAATCTCAGCCCCCTCTGAGATTTTTTTCAAACCGGTATCCAAAACCTTACTAGGACCTTCAAGCAAAGCTCGCCTAGGGACGTGCTGCCTTTATCGGGAAAAAAAAGTAGTACTGCCTCCCGCTGAAACCCTTGATCAAATGGCACGGTGCTCGCGTGCTTTGCTCCCGATACTCCTTTTGGCATGCGCCCTTGTCCAGAGCTCCCACGGCTCGAGATCGCTGCCGGGGGAGCCACAGAAGCCGGTGGTTCACGGCGCCGCCGAGCCACGCGGCGGCGACGACGGCACGCCATCCACGAAGCTGGGGGTGACTGGTCACCGTGGAGCAGACTCCGATGGTGCTGTGGCGCCTTCGGCGGTGGGCGGGGTTGGTGCTGGGCCGAAGCAGATGGGTGGAAGACCAATGGCGGTGCAGCGCGTGCAGATAACGGCGAGTCTGAAGCTTGCGCGCCGGGTTCTGCAGGGAGGAGCGACGGCGGACTCGACGGCCGGGTCGTCGTGCCGGTCCCACGACGCTCGGGTGACATGCTCCCCTCCGACGCTGCACTAAAGTATGGCCGTGGTGGAGATGACACGCTACCGCTTACTGCCCGCTGGTAGTTAATCGATTTTATCATTCATTCATGAATCATCGTGTATAGTGTTATGTTTGCGTTTCCGTTAGTCGTTCAAATATCTATTTAACTTTGCTGCATAGATCAGTACGGCACGATGTGATCATTGCCTAAGATGAAAAAAGATACCTATAATAAGTGCTGGAGGTTTAGTTCAAAATTAAGTTATTTGAAATTAAAACTCCGACAATGATTATGGATCCGAAGGAGTAGATTATTGTGAATGTAAGAAATTGTTATGGTGTACATATATTGCCTATTTTAAGGTTTTAGCACTCTCCAGGAAACAGATATATCAATCACAACATTCAGTGGCCAGAAAAGAAACCTCTAGTTTTCCATCTCAACTTCTCTATAAACATATGTCAAGCAAGTTGTGCTCGTACCTGATTGATAAGGGTGTAGCTATGCTATAATATGTTGATGATGCTGTTTTTTGCATTCAACATGATCTTGATATATAGAGCTATTAATTTAAAAATGCTTGTCTATCTGTTTATGATGATGTTTGGTTTAAAGATAAACTATCTCACGAGTGAGGTTATTACTATTGGTAGGATAACAATGTTATGGGGGCCTTTTATGCTGACATGTTTAATTGTCAAGTTGGGAAACTTCCTACCTTGGGGTTCCAAATTTGAAAAACATTGACTGACATTTTTTGGATGCAAAGTTAATGAAGGAACTTGATGAATGGATTTGTGACTCTCCTTCTTTTGGTGCACGGCTCACTCTTTTGGATCCATGTTTGTCTAGCATTCCTTCTTATTTTATAGCTATGTGTTTTACTTAATAAAACCTTTATTGAAAAAATAGATAAACATAGGAAGAGATCCTTGCGGGGTGGAGAAAAGAAGAAAAAATCATATTACATGATTAAATGAAAGAGAGTTTGTAGATCAAGGTATAAAGAGGGCTTGGTGTTAAAGATCTTAGAGAACAAAACATCAGTCTCCTCTGTAAAGTGGTGGTGGAAGTTTGAGACTCGGGATGGGCTTTGGCAGAGAATTGTGAAACCAAAATTACTTGGAAATATATATATACCATGTATTTTTTCGACAAAAGGATATATTAATAGTTTAATACTAAGATGATATGAGTTACAGTCACGCACAAGCTCTGCAACAACGTAATGAATAGCTAGAGAAAGTAGTCTAGACTTCAAGGGTTCACCCAGCCGAAAAACAAAAGAAGAAAGAAGAAATAAAATATCCAGCCGAAACACTTAGAGATTCACAACAACCATAAAACAACTAGTGTTGACAACACCTCATCTCAAAAAAGCTTCTAAAAACTGTGCCTCCAAGAAGGTATTAGTGCATAAACATTGTCGTCATCCGGTCTAATTAATATTGACAGATCTTGGGTCTTCACCCTATAGAACGTCCAATCTCCTAGCAATACCTTCAACAAGAAAATTACTAGAAATCCTCGTTCAAAAGAAAAATGAAATAACCAGGCAGTCACCATTGCCAGGTACAACTACCGAAGGTATATCCGTATATTTGTCAGCACAACCCAGCATATCCATTTGAATTTGTTAAGGAATATGTTATATACTCCCACCATTTCAAATTACACAGCATATTAGCATTGATGAACGCCAAACTTTCGTAAAGTTTGACTAATTAGATGTGAAAATAATATTAACATCCATATAGCAAATGATACAATATAAGGACTAAATTTCATAATATTGATTTGACATTATACATGTAGATTTTCTTCCTATATATTTTGTTAAACTTGATCAAGTTTAACATCGACAAAATCTAAGATGTTCAGTAATCTGACATATGCAGTTTAATCTGATATCAGATAAAGTCCCCCCCCCCCCCCCGCGCGCACTTAGTGGTGTGTGTAGTGCTGGTGAAGGACACGCGGAGTAGTGTGCCTGACTGATATTGTAGGATATCGTCGTTTATCGTCTTCTTTTGTGTGGTTGCAGTCAGATCAATGGTTCTCAATCTTGCCGATAGTTGTTTCGCTGGTGCCTTTGGTCCTTGAGGTTTAGCATGATAACTTCTCATTTGTTTACTACAACAACTTATATTATGGGAATGTTTGCCCGACTCTAAATCTAGTATTCTGGAGCGGATGATGGCGGCGCTACACTGTCGATCTCCTTCTTCAGTGCATCATTTCTTGGAGCAGTGCTAGATGGAAGAGGCAAGAGGTGGATCAGTGTTGCATTACTGCGTCGAGGACGGTGGAAATCAGTTGCAGGCGCAACGGCGTCTTGGTGACAGACATGTCTTGCTGGACTCACGCAGGGTGTGGAACTGCTTGGCGTCATGGAGGCGGCACCAATGGCAGGTTTGACGAGGGCTATGCGGATCTTATCTCTAAAGATTGCTCAGAGGATCGATTTTACTGACGACTTCTCTAGGGTTTGCATGAGGTTCCAGCTAAAAGTCTACTAAACCGGATGATTGCTCTCGTTTTGCATAGAGTATGTCTCGGGGTATGCGATGTCCCCGGTTAGTTGGTGGGGGGGGATTCCGTGTTTCAAGGCAAAAGATCCAGCTGACATGATCTTCAGCTGTTGTCGAGTTTGTAGGTGTTGTGTGATAACTTTGAGTTTTTTTATGAATGCTCTTTGTTGGATCTTTGTTGAACAATATAATAAAATAGCCATATGCATCTTTTCGATGCTCATCTTCCATTTTGAAAAAAAAATACCCTCTTATAGGAAAAGTGACAATTTACTGCCCCATGTGTGTTCCTCTCTCTGCATATATATAGCCCCTTAAATTTACTGGCCCCATGAGTACTTAAATTATTTGTCTACCAAGAAATGCCATTCACTTGTTTTCACCAACTCGGTCAGGCTTTTCTCACTCTGAACATATTATATATAGCAGTCTAGCCGAACTGTGTTTACCTCCTCACAAAAAAAAAAACTCCTGTTGTACCTATGTGTGGAGATTGTAGTTAACATTTACAAGCACTATCAGTCTGAACTTGGTCGTTTTTTCGTTGAAAGCTTGAGTACACTGAATCCTGCTCTATAGACATGGATATGACTATGAAACATAGGCGCACACTCGCTTGCTTGCAATGAGCGGCATTGGGAAAGTACGTAGAACCCATTTAGTTCTTCTTACGACCATTACATCGGTGGTTCCTACAGCAGTCAATGATACTTCTTCAATACGAGTATTAGTACTTGGTGACGTTTCCTTGTCTAGTTTATATTTTAAATAAGGACTTTTCCGCAGACTCTCTTGCCATACGACGGCCCCGCAGAAAGCATACAACAGACAGTCACATTGTCTGTTTATAATCAATAGCAGCAGCTGTTCGTGGCCAAATTATTTGTAACATCAATTGAGGTCGGAGTAGTGTGGTGATGTCGTGACCGTTCATCACACACTACTCGTATCTCAAAACTTTCTGAAATATCACAATTTGGATGCATTGTTCCTCCGATCTAAACACTACACGCAACCGGGACTATTACATTTGCTCTGCTTTGGAATTTGTTCTGTATATTATTGTTTTTATTTCGATAAAAGATATTTTATTACTTAAAAGGTATAATAATCATATACGCCATTTGCATAACTGAGATGCACATAGCCGCACAAATATCTCACTACCAACAATACAGAAGGTCAAATTAAAAAAGAACTAATACATGTGATCAACTCAGAATCGGTATGAACGTTAGGGTGGTGGAGGTCCAATCCCCAGATTACTCTGCCACCCATGATGGGGAAAAAATCTCGCGCCATGTCTTTCAACCGTGCACACACCTCCATAAATTGGTCGCGATTTTTTCAACCACTGAAGAGACGACCATGAACGAAGCAAAGCAGTGTACCGGTAGATAACCTGTAAGAGAGAAAAAACTATCATTAAAAATCTTGATATTTCTACATAGCCAGAGCGGCCAAAAATGGCAATCGCTCCCACCCTAATAGGTATTTTAAACCTATGCTCAACCCTATTTATCCAGTTATCGAATATATTAGCAACGCTACATGGAGGGTAGGTAGAACATATTTTGATGACTGACTATATAGATCTAGCAAGCTGGCACTGGTAGAATAAATGTTTGATGGTCTCATCGAGATGACAAAAGACAAACTTTTTTACTTCCGTGCCGGTTAAATTTTGCAAGGTTGTCCTTAGCGAGAATTACCCCATTATAAAAACCTTACTTTTCAACAATATCTTCATAATCCAAACTTTTTATTATTATCAACTGGCACGTCGGGCTAGATCAAAGCTCTATGCATGGACGCCATAGAGAATTTTCCACTCTCACGTAGATTTCAACAAAACTCATCAGTCCCATACGTCAACTGGACCAAATCCAGACGCTGAAGAAAAGCATTCCATGATGCTAGCCTTGCACCAACAAGATATCATCTGAACATTACATTTGGGGGTGATGTTTCCATCACCTTTGCTAAAGTATCCGATTTGTGACGCACAATATTGTAGATTGTAGAATATTGTTTGCAAGAGTGGCATTACCAAGCCACTTATCTTCCCAGAACCTTATCTGAGATCCAATGTTGATAAAAGGACCCATATAGAAAGAAAACTTCTTTGTCGCCATAAGGCCAGCCCAGAAATGAGTCTCCTGGTTTCCAGTAAACCTGGGACAAAGCCTTTGAGTCGACATACTTTCTCTTTAGCATGGTTTGCCAAATTTTTTTTTTGATGCATGTAAAATTCATACATGAACTTTGTACTTTATTGAAACATATTCTCACATATGCAACATATATGATATTGTATTCATATTTTATATTGATTTATGTGGATTTACCAATGATCCCCTTTATTTGGGTTATAACTCTGCGCATAATAGGAAAACCTTTTTTTGTGTATTTTTCACTTTTATGGACCTATACGGAATCAAACTGAGTTACGATTTCGGGGACGTTAATATTTCACCACGAGAAGCATCTGGAGCACTTGGACCTCATGGGGGAGGGCCTGAGGCCCAAAAGAGCATGGGTGGCGCGCCCAGCAAGGGAGGGCGTGCCACCATGCCTCTTTTCGCCATCGACCGTCTGTTTCGCCTGATTCTTTCGACCACGAACTAGAGGAACACCACACTAAGAGATATTCAAAAATGGCGAAGACCATAATATTGGGGATGCCCAAGGCACCCCACTGGACTCATCTTTAAACTTCGGTTTGCACACCCGTAAACTCTATATTTTTTTAGCAACATAGAGTTATCGCAAAAACATGGTGCGTCTTTTATTTTATTGTATCTAGTTTTTGCTTTTAGATAAATTAGACCATCATTATAAGTACTTTACATACATATGAAAGATAAATAAACTCCCATATTCTTCCATGAAAATAAGTTGCATGTTATGAAAAGAAAAGGATGAATGCTAATAAAAAGCTGAAATTTAAGTTATTCGTGGTATTACTAGTTTCAAATGCTTTTTTGAATGATGATTTGCTTAGTGTCCTATTTAGTGCTACTTCTTTCTATTATGCATAGATGTTTAACATTAATTATCGTTGTCTGATGATAAATGACTAACACTATGAACACAATTACATGCTTTTACACCTCTTGCAAGCCAAAAAGAAAAAAAAAATGGATTCTCACACAAGCTTAGACTTGTATCCAAATCAACTCAACCCAAACACCCACCATACATACATATATAGCACTTGTTATTCCAAGTATAATATGTGTGTTAAGCCTCAAATTGCTCAAAATATCTTTTTGTGTAATTTCAAGCTCATAGGAAAATAAAGTATGGAAGGAAAAACATCACTAATTATAAGTAATGAGCTAGGTAGGAACCGTGTTGTCATGGAAACACCTTTCAACATTTCATTTATCTTTGAGATTATCATCATGTTTTTTGGTTACTTGATAGCCATCTCGGACAAAATAAAGGGGGTTATCAGAAAGGACTAGAGTATATGTTAGAGAAGAGCATTTTGGGCCGCCAACCAAAGACATGCCTAATCATGGTGGAAGTTTTCAGCATGGGCATCCTCAATAGAATTTATTAAAAAAGAAGGAAAAGAAAATAAAAAGAAAGAAACAAGTTTTTAGTAGGAATAGGAGAAAATAAAAGCAAAAGAAAAAGAAAAAAAATTAGGGAGGATACCCATCCGTCTATTGTCCTATCTTCCCGGTATATATGGCCTATAAGTGAGGTTAAAAATCATGTTAGGTCCTGACAATATCTTCAACAAGAAAATTACTAGAAATCCATGTTAAGAAAAAAAGAAATAACGGGGAAGGTATATCAGTATATTTGTTAGCACAACCCAGCATATCCATTTGAATTAGCTAAGGAATATGTTATGTATTCCCATCATTTCAAATTACACAGCAAATTAGCTTAGATGAAAGCCAAACTTTTGTAAAGTTTGTCTAATTAGATGCGGAAATAATATTAACATCCATCTAGAAAATGCATACAATATGAAGAATAAATTTTAGAATATTGATTTGACATTGTAGATGTAGATTTTTTTCCCTATATATTTCATTAAACTTGAGCAAGTTTAACTTCGAAAAAAACTAAAATGTCCCATAATCTAACATATGCAGTTTAATCTGGTATCAGTTAAAGACCCCCCACGTGCTCTCTGTGGTGTGTCAAGCAAGGGTGAAGGGCTCGTGGAGTTTTGTGCCTGCCGGATCTTGTAGGATCTTGTCGTTCTTCGTCTTCTTTTCTGTGGTTGCAGTCTGATCAACGGTTCTCATTCTTGCTGATGGTTGTTGCTCCAGTGCCTTTAGTCCTTGAGGTTTAGAATGAATACTTCTCTTACTACAATAAATTCTACTGTGGAAATGTTTGCTCGACTTTGAATCTCGTATTTCGGATCGAATGATGGCGGCACTACGGTATCGCTCTCCATTTCTGGGCATCGATTCTTTGAGCAGTGTTGGATGGAAGAGGGAAGAGATGGAGCAGTGTTGCATCTACCACGTCGAGGAATGTGGGAATCAGTTGCGGGTGCAACAGGGTCTCGGTGACAGACATGTCTTGGTGGACTCGCGCATGGTATGGCGCTGCTTGGCGTCATGGAGATGGCGTCGACAGCACATTTGACGAGGGCTATGCGGATCTTATCCCTAAAGATTGGTCGGAGGATCGATGATGGTGACAGCTTCTCTAACGTTTACATTATATTCCAATTAAGAGTCTACTAAACTGGATGAGGGCTCTCGGTTTGCCTAGAGTGTGTGTCGCGGTATGCAATATCTCTATTTCTTAGTTAGTGGGGGATTTCGTGTTTCAGGGCATAAGATCATGCTGACATGATCTTCACCCATTGTCGAGTTTGTAGGTGTTACGCGATGGCTTCGGTTTCTTTTTATGTATGCTCTTCGTCAGATCTTTGTTGAAAAATATAATAAAATAGCCATATGCGTCTTTTCGATGCTCATCTTCCATTTAAAAAATCCTCTTGTAGGGAAAGTGACAATTTACTTGCCCCATATTTTCCTCTCTCTCTCTATATAGCCCCTTAGATTATTTATCTACCAAGAAATGTCATTCACTTGTTGTCACCAACTTGGCAAGGCTTTTCTCACTGAACATATCATATATAGCAGTCTATCTGAACTGTGCTTACCTCCTCACAAAACTCTTGGTGTGCCTACCTGTAGTGAGTGTAGTTAACATTTACAAGTACTATGAGTCTGAACTTGATCGTTTTTTCGTTGAAATCTTCAGTACACTGAGTCATGCTCTATAGATGTGGATATGACTATGAAACATAGGCACACACTCTCTTGCTTGGAATGAGTGGCATTGGGAAGTACTTAGAACCCATTCAGCTCTTCTTACGACCAATACTTTTGTGGTTCCTACAACAGCAACAGGGACTTCATCAATAAGGGGGTATTACTACTTGGTGATATTTCCATATCTATAGTTTATATTTTTAATAAGGACTTTGCCGCAGATTGTCTTGCCGTACGACGGCCCCGCAGCAACCATACAACAGCCCGTCCCGGTTCTCTGTTTGAAATCAATTGCAGCAGCTGTTTGTGGCAAAGTTTAAAATATCAAGCTATTTCATTTAGCGAGGCCCTTCTCTAGATGCTGTACAAGCTATAGCATACTATAGGATGCTATATTTAAAATAACGTTTTGTAAAAGAAGATGTGTTGTATTTCATTTTGCGAGGCCCTTCTCTGTATGCTATTTCATTTAGCGAGGCTTTACTCCAGATGCTATACAAGTTATAGTATGCTATTTAAAGTAGCTTTTTTTTGTAAAAGAACACATGCGTAATAGGATTTTAGCAGCTATAATTTTGTCGAGGAGAACACATGCGTAACCACATCATTTAAAGTAGTTCTCCAATTGTCTAAAAGGGCCAAATCCATGGCATAAACACTGACATGGGGCATAAACTTATAACCATAGTTAAAAATAAAAGACAACATTTTTAAGACAATGTAACATAGCGGCAAGAGCTAACGGGGTAGCAGCACATGAGAAAGTCCTTATTTAGATAAACTTTATTAAATGGCATCATCTTAACCCGCAGATTGGAGCTCGTCATCAGGATAAATAGGAAGGCAATGGAGTAGCGCGTAGTGTATTGGGCACTTGGACTATCAGTGAGAAACTGCCTTACTGGGAGCCTGAGATTTGGTCTAGGTTAGAATAGATGCAGTGGAGTAGCATATTGGACACTTCGACTTGGACACATGGATCAATCACACGATCTTTTGCCGGTTTTCCATAAAAAAGTAAATAGCGTTGCTAAACTCTATCACATATAGCGTGGTTCAGCGCTGATAAAATGCGATTAACATCGTAGCAAGCATATTTAAAAAACTTACCACCAGCTCTTAGATATGCTATAAGGACCCTATTTTGATAATATAGCGTGCTCTTTTAAACCTTGGCTTGTGGCCAAACTATTTGTAACCTCAATTAGGGTGAGAGTAGTATGGTGAATTGTTCTGTTCTCGGAGGCGACGACGGCACGCCCTCCACGGAGCATGTGTCGACTTTTCAGCATGGAGCAGATGCTGATGGTGTCGTGGCGAATTCGGCGCTGGGCGTGGTTGGTGTTGGGCCGAAGAAGATGAATGTAAGACCAATGGTGGTGCAACGCGTGCAGATAACAACGGCGAGTCTGAATATGGCGCGCAGGGTTCTGCAGGGAGGAGCGACGGTGGACTCGACGGTTGGGTCATCTTGCCGGTCCCATGACGATCGTGTGACATCCCCCCTCCAGCGCTGCACTAAAGTACGGCCGTGATGATGGAGATGACATGCTACCGCTTATTTCCTGTTGGTACTCCATCGATTTGATCATTCATTCATGAATCATCATATGTAGTGTTCTGTTTTCCGTTAGTCGTTTAAATATATCTAATTAACTTTATACATCATTATGGCATGATGTGATCATTGCCAAAGATGAAAAAAGACACCCCCTCTGATAAATAATAAGTATCAGAGGTTTAGTTCAAAGTTACTTGAAATTAAAACTCTGATCGGAGGGAGTATATTATTGTGAATGAAACAAATTTTTATGGTGTACGTATATTGGCGCCTATTTCAAGAAGGTTTTAGCACGCTCCAGGAAATAGATATATCACAGCATTCTTGCCAGAAAAGAAGCGTGTAGTTTTTCATCTCAACTTCTCTATAAACATATGTCAAGCAAGTTGTGCTTGTACCTGATTGATAAGGGTGTAGCTATGGGGGGCTTTTACGCTGGCATGTTTAATTGTTAAGTTGGGAAACTTCCTACCTTGGGGTTCCAGTTTTAAAAAACATTGACTGGCATTTTTTGGATGCAGAGTTAATTAAGAAACTAGATGAATGGATTTGTGACTGTTCTTCTTTTGGTGCACGTCTCACTCTTTCGGATACTTGTTTGTCTAGGATTCCTTCTTATTATATAGCTATGTTTTTACTTAATAAAACCTCTATTGAAAATAGATAAACATAGGAGGAGATTCTTCTGGACTGGAAAAAAGAAGAAAAATGTGTATTACATGATTAAATGGAAGAGAGATTGTAGATCAAGGAATAAAGGGGGCTTGGTGTTACAGGTATTAGAGAACAAAACATCAGTGGTGCTGGAAGTTTAAGACTCGAGATGGGCTTTGGCAGAGAATTTTGAAACAAAAATATCTTGGGAATATAGATATACCATGTATTTTGTAACAAAGGAACATATTAGTACTAAGATGCTAGTCACAGTCACGCGTAAGCTTTGCAACAACATAATGAATAGGGCAAGTGTAGACTTCATGGGTTCACACACACGAGAAAAAAGAAGAAGAAAGAAGAAACAAAAGATCCTGCCGAAGCACTCGGGGACTCGCAATAGCCATAAAACCACACTAGTGTTGACAACACCTCAACTCGAAAAAAGCTTCTTAAAACGATATCTCCAAGAACATATTAGTGCACAAAATTAATATTGACAGATCTTGGGTCTTCACCCTATAGAGTGTCCAATCTCCTAGCAATACCTTCAACAAGAAAATTACTAGAAAGCCTAGTTCAGAAGAAAAAAGAAATAGTGAGGCAGTCACAATTGCCAGGTACAAGTACGGAAGGTATGTTAGTATATTTGTTAGCACAACCCAACATATCCATTTGAGTTAGCTAAGGAATATGTTATATACTACCACCATTTCAAATTACACATCATATTAACTTAGATGAAAGCCAAACTTTTGTAAAGTTTGACTAATTAGATGCGAACATAATATTAAAATCCGCTAGAAAATGAATACAATATGAAGAATAAATTTCATTAAACTTTATCAAGTTTAACTTCGACAAAATCTAAGATGTCCAGCAATATCGAACATATGCAGTTTAATCTGGTATCAGATAAAGCCCCCCCCCCCCCTCCATAGTGCATCTAGCGCGGGTGAAGGGTGTGTGGAGTTGTGTGCCTCGCGGATCTTGTAGGATCTCGTCGTTTATCATCCTCTATGGTGTGGTTGCAATCAGATCAACGGTTCTCATTCTTGGTGATAGTTGTTACTCCAGTGCCTTTGGTCCTTGAGGTTTACCATGATGACTTCTCTTATGTTTACTATAATAAATTCTACTATGGCAATATTTGCCAGACTCTGAATCTTGTATTCCAGATTGGATGATGGTGGCGCTAAGGTGTCGTTATCCCTCTTCAAAGCATCGTTTCTTGGAGCGCAGTCTGGATGGAAGAGGCAAGAGGTGGTGAGGTGTTGCATCTACCGCGTAGAGGACGGTCGAGGTCGGACATGTCTTGGTGGACTCACTCGTGGCGTGGAGCTGATTGGTGTCATAGAGGCGGCACCGACGGCAGGTCTGGCGAGGGATATGCAGATCTTATCTCTAAAGATTGCTCAGAGAATCGATGGCGGTTCCAGCTAATAGTCTACTAAACCGGATGAGCGGTCTGTCTTGAAGTATGGGATATCCCCGGTTCTTAGTTGGTGGGGGATTTCATGTTTTAGGGCATAAGATCCCGCCTACATGATCGTCACCCATTGTCGAGTTTGTAGATATTGGGTGATGGGTCCGATTTTTTTTGATGTATGCTCTTTATCAGACCTTCGGTGAATAATATAATAAAATACCCATGGGTATTTTTCGATGCTCATCTTCCATTTTGAAAAAAAAATCCTCTTATAGCAAAGTTGACAATTTACTTGCCCACATATGTTCCTCTCTATATATCTAGCCCCTTAAATTGACTTAAATGATTTAGCTACCAATATCTGTCATTCATTTGTTATCACTAACTTGGTCAGGCTTTTCTCACTTTTTTTTTCTTTTCGATATGGGGAATAACCCTAGCCTATGTATCAAAGTGACACTTACGGCTTTTATTTCATTATTAGCAAAGTGTCCGTCTCCAGAACGGTAGAAAGTATGCAATTATTACAACTCATGGGTCACTCAATGTTTCAATGTGAATCAACCACCTAAAAAAATGCAGCAACATGATGCGGCGAAGGACTAGCAAGTGAGCCTACGGTCAAGCTGCCAACCGCACCGGCTGAATAAATCCTGAGCGACCGTCTCCAAACGGCTGCACCCAAAATCCATGTCCTGGCGCTGCGCTTCCGGCTGGAGACATAACCACGTACGGATCTAGTGGGTAGCAAGAGGGATAACCTGCAAAAAGGAGGCACGATTTGATTTTTTTTTAAATGAGATCATTTCGCACATGCCACATTGCCCATAGGAGAGCACAAATACCAATTCTAATTTGGTTTTTAGCCATCTTATGCACCCCATGTAGCCAGCCCCCAAATAAGTTGCTAACATTCTTGGGGGGGAGGGATACCGAACGCCATGTGCACAATGCGCCAAATAATCTTAGCTAAAGGGCATTCAAAAAATAAATGTTGTATAGTTTCATCATGGTCGCAAAAACTACATTTTATATTACCATGCCAATTCCTTTTAATGAGGTTATCCTTAGTTAAAATGACTTTTCTGTGAAGGAACCACATAAAAATCCTTATTTTCAAAGGTACTTTGATCTTCCAAATGTATTTACGGAGATAATTTGTATGCCCATTCAAATAGTGAAGATACATAGACTTAACGGTGAACACCTTTGAGGCGGTAAAGGTCCAGCGGAGAACATCCTTAGCATCAGAAAGCTCAATCTCAATCAAGCGACTAACTAAGTGCATCCATCTTGCCCATTTTCTCACTTTGAACATATTATATGTAGCAGTCTAGCCGAACTGTGTTTACCTCCTCTTGAAACTCTTGTTAGACCTACATGTAACTAGGGTAGTTCACATTTTCATGTACTATCAGTCTGAACTTGGTTGTTTTTCGTTGAAATCTTGAGTACACTGAATCCTGCTCTATAGACGTGGATATGACTATGAAACATAGGCACACACTTGTTTGCTTGGAATGAGTTGCATTGGGAAAGTACGGAGGACCTATTCAGTTCTTACGACCAATACATTTGTTGTTCCTACAAGAGCTACCTGGATTTCTTTAGTAAGAGTACTACTACTTGGTGAATTTTTCTGATCTAGTTTATATTCTAAATAAGGACTTTGCCGCAGATTGCCTTGCCATACAACAGCCCCACGGCAACCATACAACACCATGTCCCTTTGTCTGTTTGAAATCAATAGCAACTGCTGTTTGTGGCCAAACTATTTGTAACATCAATTAGGGTGAATTCCATACTAACAAGAAAACATCAATTTGTTCTCTATATTATCGTACTGAACCATCGTGATTTTCCTTGATCGAATTCCGTATTAACATGATGCTTTGCTTGTTCTTTTGATTCTTGATTTACATGCAAGGGAACATGCGGCATGATTCTGTACTAACAAGATGCTTTGCTTGTTCTTTTGATCCTTGATTTTATAGGCAAAGGAACCCGCGACATCGTCCAGCCTGAGGCCACTAAGGAGAAGGTGGTTTCGGTAAAGGAGGTTGACGCTCTGGCGCTCCCCTTCGGTATACTCACCTGGTGGCACAACGCCCATGAGCCGGCCACTGAGCTTGTCGCCCTTTTCCTCGGTGACACCTCCAAGGGTCACAAGCCCGGCCAATTCACCAATTTCTAGCTCATGGGCTCAAACAAGATCGTCACCAGCATCTCCACGGAGTTCGTCGGCCGCGCCTAGGACCTCATGGAGGTGGATGGAAAAACATTTGATCTTGCCCGCTCCCGCGAGTGGCAGGGCGGAACCCTAGCTAGGTGCCTCCGGTCCTCTGCACCCTCCTTCCCCCTCCCTTGCTACTGCTATCACCGGGCAAAGACACACGGCACATGCAGGGCCTCTCCTCCCTCCTCGAGCGGCGGTGGCGGTGCGGTCTGGGGCAGTTGTCGGGGACTCCGTGCTGGTTGGGGAACGCGACTGCTTGGCGGTGGTTTGACGCCTTCGTGTGCAGGGCATGCTCGCAGCGGTGGCGGCATTTCGGTGCTGCAATGGTGGCAGAGGACACGTGCAGGTGCTCTGATTTGACTGAGGTGGTCGGCTCTGATCCGTCGCGGGGTGTGTGCCACTTTGGGCAGGGAGCCTAGCGTACACGTGACACGCTAGCGCTTACAGTCCTCCCCTATTCCATCGATCCGACTGATAATGTTGTGTTAGCATTTCCCTTAATTAGCCGTCTGTCTCACTGATTTTTTTGTACAGATCAGTATGACATGATATGTGCCCCTCGTACGATCTTTAGCTTTAGTGGACCGGCTTCTGTATCCTGTATGATTAAGTATTACATGAGAATTTCATGGTTCGAGCTAAAGAAAATAAAAAGCATGTGCTTGCGTTGAGTGATAAAAAAATGGTCTATGAAGTGTTTACTGGCGGCTCAAAGCCATAGTCACTCCTCCTTTATTGCTAAAAATGCACAACTTGTGTTAGCATTCTTATCTTTGGTTACCTGCTACCCATATTGAGGAATAAGAACAAATCCAGCCACTTCGGAAAGATGGAAAGTGACTCGGTGTGAATTTACATTATGTCATGTACTTCCGTATAGATATGTCATGTCTTATGTTGGTAAAGAAAATATATTAATACTAAGATGATATTAATTACACATAAGCTCTGCAACAACTAATGATTAGGAAGAATCTGGACTTTAAGGATGCGCACAGCCAAAAACAGAAGAACATAATTGAACTCAAAGACCCTGCCAAAGAAACCAGAGACTCGCAGCAGCAATAGCACCACCAATGTTGAGAACACCTCGGTTCGAAAAGAAACCTTCTCCATGACGATGCCTCCAAAAAAGTAATAGTGCACAAACAACATCATCGTCTCGTATAAATAGTACTCTAGAGAACATCCAATCTCCTGACAATACGTTAGGAAATGACTATGGAGCCACCAATGCCAAGTACAACCACCGAAAGGTAAAGGTATGTCATATATTTGTTAACACAACGCAACATATCCATTCCCATTAGCTAAGAAATACTCCACCATTTCAAATTACACGGTATATTAGTTCAGATGAAAGCTTATCTTTTTGTAAAGTTTGACTAATTATACGAAAAAATAATATTAACATCTATATACCAAATGCATACAATATGGAGAATACATTTCATAATATTTATTCAACGTTGTAGATGTATATTTTTTCTATATATTTCATTAAACTTGATAAAGCATAACTTCGACAAAATCTAATACGCAGTTTAATATGGTGTTAGATTAAGGTCCTCCCCACTCCAGTGGTGCATCTAGCGCAGGTGAAGGATGTGTGTAGTTGTGTGTCCGACGGATCTTCTAGGATCTCATTGTTTTCTGACTTCTTTGGTGTGGTTGCAAGTCAGATGTTTCGGTCTACGGTTCCAATTTTTGATCATGGTTGCTGCTCTGGTGTGTTGGTCTTTTAGGCCTTAGCATGACAACTTTTCGTATGTCAACTATAAGAAACCCTACTATGACAATCATTGCCTGATTCCGATGAGGGAGGGGCGAGAATGGCGGCGCATCTTCAGCTCTCTGTAGTGCTTCTAGTTGTCACTAGGTGCAAAGGTGGTCCAGTGATTTAATTGTACTCTATCTGTTCCTAGATACAAGGTGTTTAGTTTTATAAGGAAAAAATCTAGAATTTAAGATCTATTGCATTATTCTAGACAAAAAAATTTAAGGATTTGATTGTGTTTTTTTTAATATTTTGCAAACTCCTCTATTTTCTCATGTCAACTGTCCAAGGGTAACTCCGCTCAAATCTGGTGCAATTTTGCGTTTTTAATTTTCATGTAAAAACTATGCACTTTATATCTAGAAACGGAGGAAGTAATTATTATTACTTTATTTTAAGGTTCGTTGATTATTAACAGAAGAGTGGTAATTATTTTTTGGGGGGAAACCAGTTATTTCCCTGTTGTTTCCTCGTGTCATAGGTCGGTGACTGAGGCGTGTGAAAAACAATGGACTCCCACACGTCCCTTTCCAAGAACATACCAGCCAGCCAACATACATTTTGGCCGCTAGCTGCATATTATAGAAAGAAAACTAATACTCTTGCTAGCACTACTCGACACTCTGTCGGCTCTGACTGCTTGATATTGCTGCTACTGCTAGTCAAAACAAACGGCCGTGCAAACTTTTTTTTCACTTGCAAGAAGCTGCCGTGGTAGTACTAGTAGCACTAGTATAAACCACAAATCCACCGACAAGAACTGCATGCGCGTCTGCAATGCCACACACGGCGTGGACACTCGTAGTTTCCGGGCAGACTGTTGTCCCTTTGAAGTTTGAAGTTCGATCTCTCGGAGTTTGGCAATGCCTTCACGTGTACGGTGCTGGTGTCCTCATGTGTCTTTCGCCCACGCGCTAATTTGAGGCCTCACGTCCTCAGTTCGGTGAAAGTTTCGCAGCACATTTCCTATACATTGCCCAGTAATTTCCGTCGATCTCAAGTACAGTCACGCGCCCGCTTATAAGTACGGCCTGGTTTTGCCTGTGAATCGAATCTTTGTATACTGCAACAGTTCTAGCTCTTCTTACTGTAGTCACTCGTCCGGTATCTCCCGCACTTGCTGAGAAACGAGTTCAGTATTCAGTCTTCAAAGAAATCTCACCACCTACGTACGCAGTGCCCCGCCAAAACCCTTGACCAAATGGCACAGTGCTCGCTCGCTTTGCTCCTTCTAGCATGTGCCCTCGTCCAGAGCTCCTACGGCTCGAGATCGCCGCCGGGTGAGCCTCAGAAGAATGAGGAGGTCCTATCGGATCCGGTGATTCACAGCGCCGCCGAACCACGCCGCGGCGACGAAGCCACGCCCTCCACGACGGAGTGGGCGACTGGTCACCGTGGAGCGGACGGTGACGGTGCTGCTGCGACTTCGGCGCTGGGCGGTGCTGGTGCCGGGCCGGAGCAGAGGGACGGAAGAGCAGTGGTGCAGCAGATGCTGACAACAGCGGCGAGTCCGAAGCTCGCACGTCGGGTTCTGCAGGGAGGGGTGGCGGCGGACTCGGCGGCCAGGTCGTCGTGCCGCTCCCACGACGCAAGCGTAACATGCCCCCCCTCCGGCGCTGCACTAACGCACGGCCGGCCGTGATGATGGACCTGACATGCTATGCTAGTCCTTACAGTAAAAGCCCGCTCGTAGTCGATCGATTTGATCATTCATTCATGAATCCTCGTATATATTGTTGCGTTTACATTTCCCTAGTCGTCTATCGATCAGTCTAATTAACTTTGCAGCATAGATCAATATGGCATGATGTGATCATTGTCTAAGATGAAAAGAGATACTCCGTAGATTATTGTGAATGTAAGAAATTGTTATGGTGTTAATGTACATGTAGCATGCCTATTTCAAGGTTTTAGCACACTCGGTGAAACGGATATATTGCAGCATTATTCTGTGGCCAGGAAAGGAACATGTAGATTTCCATCTCAACTTCTCTATAAATATATACTCCGTATCTAAATTTTGATAAATCTCGGATAATTTTTATGGGACGGAGTAGTATTCCTCGCGAAAAGGAACTCTGCTACAGTAGTAGTAGTAGTATATATTTTCCTCGCGAAAAGCACTGCATGCATGTTTGACACGCTAGACACGGACACACCCGTAGTTTCCACGCAGACTTTCTTGGACTATTTTGTCTGTTGAACTTCAGAGTTTGATGCTGTGCTGAAGATGGTATCATGTATTTTTTTTGCCTACACGCGAGTTAACTAATTAAGCCTCCTCGTCCTCGGTGAAAACTGTGCAACATGCACCTTTCCTTGCGAATTCCCTGTCATTTTGATTTTTGCTCTCGAGCCCCTATAAGTACTTACTGTTTCCCTGTGAATCTCTGCATTGCAACAGTTGCACTTAAATTTGTGCTCCTATTGCTGTCACTCGTGTCTTCTAACCCTAGTTTAGTGACATTTTCCACTTTGTCAAGTGAAAAGAGAAGAAAAGAGAGAAGAAAAAAAGCCAGTAGCCACTAGCCAGTATCTTGCAAAGAAAGCTCACGTACGCATGGACGGATCCACCATGTTTCATGGGTGTGCAGATGAACACTCAAAATTTTCTCAAGAAAAATGTATGTATATGCTGTGCATACTTCATGTATAACTTTCGGTATATTTTAAGCACATCTAGCTCACACTTTCTCTTCCAAATTGAGACCAAATCTTGAATTAGAAAATACTTTCCGTCCATAAACAAGTGTACTTTTAGCTTTTGTTCTTAGACAATTATTGTAAATTTTGACTAACTTAAATGGAAAACATAATATCATTTATGACACTAAATTTTCAAGATGTAGTTTCATAATATACCGCTTTGATGTCATATATCATTTATGACACTAAAAGTTTGACTTATGACCAAAGCTATAAGTATACTTATTTGTAGACGGCATTGCAAACTACCAGAAAGCAATAAGTTCAGATCAAGCAACGCCAAAGTAGCGTCCAGCCTATGCTTGGAAGAGAAAAGGGTTACAACATGTAACCAACTTCTCCAAATCAAGTATTGACCCAGCTAGGCGGCTCCCCATGGCTGCGATGTCACCGGCATAGGCCAGACAGAGGATGGAAAGAAGAAAGCCGATGCGCCGGGTCAGGTGGAGGAGGGAAAGAAGAAAACCGATGCACCAACAATGGTAGGGGTGCAGGGAAGCTGGACCGATCAGCATCTAGCGTTGGACCCATAACTTCCAAGCTATGCTGCGTTATATTGTATTTTTCTTAACTTTTGCATGTTTTAAACATTTTAAGATATTGTTGCTACGATTGGCCGGTTTTAGCTTTTAATGGGGTGAAGGGGTGTATCATTTTAAGTTTTTCACCTTATGCTTTTTGTTGGTTGGAATTTGAACATCCAAAGATCAATTCCTGGATCCATCCCTACACGTACGTACTACGTACGACGCCGAAAACCCTGACCAGATCAATGGCCCGGTACTGGCGCGCTCTGCTCCCATTTGCTTCTTCTCACTCTCACCGGTGCGGCGGTGCCCTTGTCCGGGGATCCTACTGCCCGAGACCATCTTCCGGAGAGCCGCAGAAGCCTGCGGTCCGACCTGATCCGGTGGTTGACGGCGCCGACGAACCTGCACGCCGCCGTGACGGGACGAGGAGCCAGGTCCGGCTCCCCGTGGAGGATGAAGCTATTAGAATACGTATTTGTATATGTGCAGATTTGTATTTTGTACGTTTTATACACTACTCCTATATAATAAAGAGATCCCTACCCAACGAGCCATGTTGGGACAGCTAAAACAGTTAGACCTTACAATCGCCGCCGTTGTTGCGCCGTCACCGCGCCTCCTAATGTAAACTTGTAAAAAACACATGCACCAGTACCGATCCTACTGGTATTGAAAAAGTCTACAATACCTACACGCATATACACTGAGATAATAAAATATGTATGTATAGTAAGAGAAAAATGGACAAGATCCAATCATGAAGCTCGCAATACTAATTTTAAGATTATCTTCTCTGCAGCATCATGCATCGAATCGCAGGCGACATATATGTACCTCTGGTTCTTGGCATCCACGTCTTGGAAGAAATTTGATTGAGTTTGTCTGACATAACCAAACAATTCCAAATTATGTTAGTTCAACTACAGCAAATGATCTTTCGAATTTGTCAATACTTTTCATTTTATGGCTCTTATACGGTACCAGTTGTTGTTTTATAGAATTTGCTACATTAATGCTCACAATTCAATTTACGTTTAACTAAATTTACATGTCTACCAAAACAAAAATCAATTATAGGAAAAAAAATCTAGCCACGCACATATACAGGTCACCTGCTAGTTAAAAAAAAAAAGTAGGTACTGGAAAGCCAACAAGAATATGGGAAGACAACTCCTAGAGTTGGTTTCTGACCTAATACTTGGCTAATAGAAATGGAACTTTAGTTATGGATAGTGAATCCAGCTATTGCACATTCTACTAAGCTCCCTGAACCAAGAAGATTGTTAGGCTTGGCACAATTACAGAAATTGGGCTTTCCCACTTCTCAGTGAGATGCCAATACGGTAGCTGACACAAAGAGAAGTTTGGGTTGAGTTAAGAGCAACTACTTGCGGTAAAAGAACCGCCTGGAGACTTTCCCAAAAACTCAACCCCAACAGAGAAAGTCAGATTTCACTATGAAGAAATCACCGACATGTAAAGTTATGTGGGCAGAAAACAGCACTTGGGATCATACGTCCCTAATTGCATCTTGGCAAAATGTGTTTGGCATAATGCGTCGATGAAAGATGTTCAAATCTACTTTGGGGGAAGGGGCATCATGTACTCCCTCTGTCCATAAAAGGATGTCAAAAATTTGTATTAATTTGCAAATCTTTGACATCCTTTCATGGATAGGTGTAGTATATTTTATCTTCATCCTCCAGAATTCATTGGTGTACATGTAAACACTGATTTGAAGGATAAATATAATATTTAGGCTACCACTCATGTTTGATGTAGTTCAACAGCTCCAGAAAAGTATTTTTACAGCAATATCATCCACAGGCATAAAAAAGGCAACTTGCACACTCTACCAAATGCATTCAGCTTCGTTTGGCCTACGATTGAAATAGATATATTGTTCTTCAGCCTGTTCTGCACTTCTGCATACTGTGAATCCCTCCTCCCATTGACATACTACATGATACTAGCTAGTTTGTTGCTTCTGTATGATAAAACGATTAGTCCTCATCAGCCTCGGGAATGTAGTCCCTAACCTTCACATCAGCGTCTTCTCCATACTGGATGCAGCTGTCGATGTTTGACAGCACATATTGAATGCTGGAAAAGCAAGGATGGTAAGGGATATGAAAACAGAATCAGTATGTAGAGACTCGAGACTAATTGATCCATACATGCCATGGAAATAACTGAAAGCAATGATCTCAGCATGCTGCAGTATTACACTTAAGAATTAACCCAGCTATAGCACATGAAATTCAACTGAACAGTCATCTCATGATGGAAGCTTTCTCAATTCGAACCCAACACAGTGTTGACTCCCCAATTAAAAGAAAAAATCAAAGGCCAGACCAGTATATGACCGCAAAACACCAGATTGCTTGAGTAAATTGTCAAGTGTTCTATTGTACAGCCAGAAAACTGGATAAGGCAAGGCTGGAATGTGTCTTCCAGACAAATATGATCTGTTAATGTTGCATCCGTAAGGGATCAAAAATTTAAGTGGCAAAGGGCACTTGACCCACACCCAAAAAACACTATGCGTGTAAAAAGGGCTCGACATTCGGGAACCAACAAGGCTTGAGATTGTAACCAAGAAAACAAACAGCATTACCTGCTCTCCTTTCTCAAGTCAAGTGGTATGAAATTCACCATGCTGTAATCATCGACCTATAAAATAGTAGTACTGAAATCAATATTGGATACCTAACAAAAAAGAATATAGGGAAAAAATAGAAAAAATGAAGCACATGAAAGACAAGTGGCATCTCTATGCTGATATGTACAAAGAAATAAAACAAGGTTACTACATTAGTACAGCCATCTATTCCAAATGTTGGCCTAGCATGCCGACATGAGTTTCTCGGTCTGCCTGTACACTTCCACACACCGATAAATCTAAGCCCCAGGAAGAGCCCAAAACATGACACCACTATTAATAGATAAACTGATTATTTTTCCCTGAGCTTAATTAAATCTATACCTAATAATAAAGGGAGGATTGTTTCCGTCGTCCGACACTTTTTTGGACCAAACTACCCTCCCACCAACGGGAGCGGGGCCACCTGATGATGAGTCCACGTCCGTATCTCGCTAGAAAACCATCCATCGTGAGGAAATCAAACAGCAAAGGCAGTTTCCGTTTTGATCCCTAGAAAACCGGTCCCACGATTTTCTAATCAACATGGCAACACGAACCCAGATAAATAGGAAGCGAAGGAAACAACCGCCCAGCTCACGATCCCCACCGCTATGCAGCCGACCCCGGACTTCAGTCGCTCCATCGATCTGTTAGTCGCGGCGGCACCTAACCCTCAATGTACCTTTGAGTTGTTCATCCGTTCTTCGTCGCCGACGCCCAACCTCCCGTGGCAATTGGCAACGACAATTCCGTTTTCGCTGCGTTGCTGAATCCAGCGTAAGCGGGCAGCAACAAGGAATAAGCCAGCCGCCGAACCGTGCTCTCCGCACCGCGTTGGCGTCCCACATCAGGCAGGTTGGGGGTTGAATCCAGGGGATGCACGCAGAACTCCCCGACCGCACGACGCCGTCAAGGACATCGGCCAGTGGGTCGACCAGCTCGCGGCCGCCGGCCGGAAACCCACGCCTTCACCATCCTCTGCCGCTGCCGGCACCCCAAAGCCGTCAATGTGCCAGCTCCATCACCATCGAAGAGCGAGTCCAACCAGATAGGCTTGTCTCATGTATTCAGCGGATTTTCTTTTGGTTAACTGACGCACACACGCGGACCCCAATCGCTACTCGCGCACGGTGGCGGCTCTGCTCGGGGTCGAGGATATCCATGCAGATGCACGCCATCAACGCGACTTGACACGGTGGCTGACAAAGACTAGCTCCTCTGCGACGGGGAGCTGAGCAACTCTGGAGGATGGATAATTAGGGCGTTGTATCAGCTCCTGGTTGATGTAGAGGTCACATTTTATTTGCTTAGATTGGTGATGTTGTATCCTCTATGCGGTTTCAGTTGGTGTGGAGTTCCTGCCGATGTCGATACCTTTTTTTTTCCCACTCGATACCTAGCTAGCGGCCGCACGCGACCTCCTTCTCCGAACAAGTCGGCATGAACATGACCTCCTTAGCTGAAGAAATCTGCAGGAGCTGAACGCCTTGATCCACCATGGCGGATTGACAATGGATTGGTTGCAAAACTTATTACGATGGATCGAGTGGTTGCAGTGTGGGAACATCGACCATGGGGGGGTCAAAGATCATGAGATTTTGTAAGTGATCTACTCATGCACGTGCATGCAATTTATCTCAAGGTTTTAGATTTTGGTTCAAGTAATACATTGGTACATTTGGAGATTTCAGAAGTTTAATAAATTATTTCAAAAAAATGCTACGTTCACAGCGTGGCTACATTGTTTTTGAGTTGTCAGCTCTTTCAAAATCATGAGAATGTTATATATTTGTATATTTAGGATCCTATGTGTAGCTTTGATTTATCCGTAGCAACGCACGGGTATTGTGCTAGTAGTAAGTAACGATCAAAATTCAGAAAGTGAAATTCTATCATTACTGAAGGAGTAAAAGAAATCATGTGTGCAAAAATCCCTGCAATCTTCATGCGTCCATAGATACCTATTGTAGATTCCTTCATATAATGGTATTTGCACCAATCAAAGCTCTCTAAAACTTTTATCTACTTATATAAGTTCTAGAAGTCCACAGACTCCCCAATCACCATAGCCAAACATAGTGTTGGTTATCTAGCTGGAATATAAATTGGCATGGGCTATCATGCTAGACAGGTTCCACTTCCTGGCCAAACTTCAAATAAAGCAAAGGCAAGTTGGCTACAGTTCATGGAATCACAACAGAAGTGCATCATGGAACTCAAAACATAATTTTTAAGCAAGTCAGTTTACTAGTGCATGGTCAGAGCTCAGATGCCAGAACTTAATGGGTCGTTCTAAATGAAAAATTAAACCATGCGTCATCAGAGAAAATCTAACAGCGCTGACATTTTCAATAATAACACATCAGTCTAATGCAGGAGATAAAAGTCCAGCAATTATGAGTGTAGGACATAACAGATGTAGCTGACAGCAATATATTTACAGTTACAGGGCATGGGCTTACGCAGAGGGTGGGCCGGGGGGCCCACCCAGAATTTTGGGAAAAAATTGGGGTACCCCTAATCTTTGGTAAGAAAGAGGCCCAGTTTCGCTCCACTGGCCCTATCCTGTCTGTCGACGACCAAGCGACTCCAGAGTCCAGAGAGCGACCCGAGCGGCCGACCTAGCTCTGCTACGGCAGCTGCCTCACTCCAACTCCGGCCTCCACCCGGCTCTCCCCTCCGCCTCTGGCCCCCAGTCTGGCTTCCACATCTGCCCCCGCCGGCTCCGTCCACACCAGGCCGGCGCTAAATGCGGATTTGGACGTGGTACTATCCTCACTTCCTCAGTTCCTCACGGTAGATGACAGGTACTGAGCAGCGAGCTCGCTGTTGTGGTGATGCTTAAAGTGCAGTTCCAGCCAGGCAATCTCTTTCCGCTCAATTTTGGACTTCCACCTTCTCACAAGCACAGCACTAGGCTTGCAGCAATTTATCGTATCCTTCGTATTGCTTCTGGATAGGTACATAGTTGTAAGGACAGAGGAGCACAACACCATCTTGGATCGGTTTTTGTTGAATTGCAAGATTACTGCTCACACTTCTACGAGGCGCGCCGGGGTCCCATTCCATGTTCTTTTGCTATCGCATGTTCAAGGAAAATCTAGGGAGAGTGACATGTTCAATATTGCTGATCATACGATGTTGCTAATTCATATTGATATATCTGCAAAAGCTTTGTGTAATGTTGTACTATGGACAAAAGCTGAGTTCAAACTTGAAACAACATATTTTTAATTGTATATCATCAGTCAGTACGAAACTTAAGATCTATGTGTGCTAAAAACTGTATTAGTGGATTCTAAAATTGTAGGCATATTTTAACATGTTGAAAACGCACAGGTATTTTTTTATTGATCATATGTATTAAACATCAATGCTGACAATAGTTTTGCTTTATATATTATTTATTTGGCAAAGTTTTATCATAATTGAGAGTGCAAAAAAAAAAATTAAGGTGTGCCCACCCACCAATTTGTTCCTGCGTCCGCCACTGTTACAAGGCTACATGAAGGATGAGATTCTACAGAATTCAGAATTTACAGGTTCATCGAAGGCATACCAGATCAGCCAAAGCCTTGTTTAACTTGCCAAACCGAGGTGCCATCTCTCGATTCAGCTGTGACAGAAGAACTGCTGCCTCTGGGTTCAGATAGCTAGAAATACAAAAAAAATTAGTAGTACAAAAAAGGGTGACTTTAAAATGTTACAGCGAAGTAAAGGGTAAAAGAATGATAGCATACTCTTCTACATCTTTTTTGTTTGAAACCAGGTCCATCTTTGACAGGATGTTGATATGAGGAAGTTCAAGTTGAATCATAGCAGAAAGAGAAGCCATGCAACCACTAATGTATTTGGTTACATCACTGACGAACTGCACCAAGAAAAACAAACAGAAATCAGCCTGGGGTTGGAGTCCAATGTTGTCATAAAAGAAAACTGTATTAGTGATTCAAACCTGCGAATCCAAAAGATACACAGCGCAAACAGTGAAATTTTTCCGTTTCAGATACTCGACAAAGTTTCGCAGAACTGGAACATGAGTGAAGAGTTCAATCTGGCCTGCCAAAACAAGATTTGGAGCCTTGGGTTAACTTTTTTAGGTCATGCTAAGCAATCTAGATATGCAGACTTTCAATACAGTAAAACATGATATAGAACCACACCAGAGATAGATTAAGATGGCAACATGTGCATAGTCAGTTAGTGTACAAGCATAACATGATAAGTAAAGAAAAACTCATTACACTAGGCCCATGCATGTGTAATGAATAGTAGGTGGCATGAATTAGAGCATGCAAACATTCATTATGATTATTACCTGGACAGTCAAACACAAGATAGTCGTCATCCAAATAGTTTTCTAATTGTTCGTCCAACCAATCATCCAAATTATCTTCAAGGTGCCTAAGGGTTTCTTAAGGAAACAACAACTGCCAGCATAAGATCCTATAAAAAATCTATGCCAATAATTCACATCCTCTTCGAATGGCATGATCAAAATGAATTTGGCCAGAGCCTAGATTACAAATGTAGCTCTTTATTTGACTTTGGAGTAAAAAAAAAAAAAAAAGAAGCACTAATAAAATTGACAGCGTGACATTGCCATTCAATCTTGTGCATTAGGCAACATCCATGCACATTACTTAAACAATAGCAAATGATGAAAGTGCAACAAATATGTTTGCTCTTGGAACATCCACCTATAACTATTGCTGGTGAAACTGAACAGAAGGCAATGTAATTTCTATACATAGTAATGAAGTGTATGTGCAACCATCCCACCAAGACGTAATGAAGTATGATCTAGAGGACGGTCCAGTTCTAGTTGCCATTTACCAAGAAAGTATGGTCTTCCAAAACTAATATCTACCAGATCTGTGAGCCTCAGGGTACTAGCGGAAAATTGCAGTGATGTGCTATAAGAGCACATCCGCTACAGCAGCCTAATGTTGCAATTCCAACCCGATTATAAGTAGCAGAAACAGGAAGCCAAACTGCGGATCATATGCCACAAGGTTTCAGTTCAGGACTAAATATATTCGAAGAGAAGAATCAACAATAAATCAACATGCTTTCACACAACAGGATACTCCATGCAGTAGATGAGGCCGCCGTTCGGCCCCATCCCAAGCTCCTCCATGACATCATCCAACGATATGAGCTCTCTGATATCTGGAAGAAAAAAAAACCAAAAGAAGATGAGTAAGAGGCATATATAAATATGAGCGCAGGGGCATACATAAATATAGTCTTACCCGTAGACACAGGGTAGCTGAAGTGCTCAGCGGCTGGATCCAGATTGACCATGTGAATCCTCCTGCCCACCGTCTCGCAGTGCTGGAACAGACCGGAGCAGTAGGTCGACTGCACAGCAAATGAAACCGATTAGAACACGCCATTTCTTCCAGGCTTATCCCTAATCGCTCTAACATCAGGTTCAACCCACTTCGATCAGGCGAGTTACCGGATATGTGTCGGTACATAGCTATCTCACTCCGGTGAACTGAACTAAACCCTAGATAAATAAATAAAAATAGATGTAAACTAGTATTTCGCCTGGAATCACCTAAAATAGGAGAGAAACCGAAACCCAGAACCAATCAACAACACAAAATAAACAATACTCCTCGACGGAATTGAATCGAGCATGAGCCAGAAAGGAAGTGGGCGAGGAGTCGAAGGGGGACAACCTTGCCACTGCCGGCTGGGCCGATGACGAGCTGCGCGAACCCCATGGCGCCGCGGGGCTGTCGGACGAGTGGGGAGGGGGAGGGGTCTTGGTAGGGGTAGGGTTTAGAAGGGGAGGGGTGGAGGGTGGAGGGGGGGATTAGAAGGCGGAGGAGATGGCGGCGGCGAGGTAGGCGGCGCACCAGACGAGGGCTGCGAGGAGGGTCCCGATTAGGGTGGACATAGGCGGCGTCTCCCGGAGGTTGGTCGGCGTTGGCTGGCTCGCCGGGTTGGAGACGACTGTGCGGCGCGCTACAGGGGGCGGCGGGACGAGAGCACAGAGCGGCGTGGGGCTTGAGCGAGGGTTTCTGGCGGTGCGTGCGGGCGTGGGACCGTGGGTGCGTGGCGGCTGGGAGTCCGGAGTAATACATGGGCATAGTTCGGGCCGGGCCGGGCTTCGGGCCGGGCCTAAGGGCATCTACAACGCGGCGACCCATCCCGCGCCCGCGCGTCCGGATGGGTCCAGCCGGACAAAAACGTGGCCCAACGCGGCGACGCACCGCAAATGCGGATGGCCCAGCTGTCGGTGCCCCAGTCCTATTAAATGTGGACTGGAGAGGGGAACTCTCCCTATCCAGTCCTCACTCTCCACTCCGGCCACACGCACGTGCGACCTAGAGCTTCTGTGCTGCCATGGCCCCGAAGCGGGAGTTCCTCCCATCCGCGAACGACCACGAGTCGCGCCAGCGGCGTTCGACATGGGGCCGCCGGCTCCTCCCAGTCGCGACCGAATCTACGTCACCGTAGCGGTGGCGCAGATGTTCTGGGACGCCGCTAAGTCTGTGCACAGTTTGGTTCCAAACTGGTCAAACCATCAAACCACACCGCACCAGCTCATTGGTTTTTGTCGGGTTCGCCAGTTTACGGTCTCAAACCACGATGGAAAATCCTAATACTGGTGTGAAACGGTCTTGCTGACGGTTTGGCCGGTTTCAACCCATTCCCAAACAGATTTGGGATACTATGCCGGTGAAGGAGCACCTGGGATGGCCGCGCTCACCATCTGGAGTTGAGGATCGTCGGGAAGATCAAGCCTTCGTCCCAGCATTGAGGGCCTCCTGGAGGAGGAGAGCACGGAGGTGCTTGTCCGAGCCGGTGGGCGCGACGGCCGAGCGCGCCCGGGCGGCTCTTGTCGGGGCAAATGGATGCCACACAAAAGGGTTAGTAGAGTGAAATATTTTCGCCGGAGGATTATTTTGTGCTATAATTTCACCAAAGGGTTATTTTTGTGTAAATCGCCGGGAGGAAGGTCTAAATTGACCTTTTCCATTTGGGCATGCCTCGATGGGCGCAAAGGGAGAAACAACATTCGGGGGAGCAAGCGCGATGATGGTTGGATCTGAAAAATTAGCTTAGTTGTTTGTTAAGAAATATAGCCTCATAATCCTCTTAAGTCGGTCACCATTAGTGAAGAATAAATCAATCCTCACTTTTCCTCTTGGGCAACGGTTGAGATCTACGGCATTGGTTGCTCCTCCGATTTTGATCTCCGGCACTGGAAGCAACATGGCTCACAAATTTGAGGCATCGGCTTGCTCTCCTCGTCTACATCCCCCTCTTTTCCATGTCGTCTCCGGCCACGACAGGTCGTCGCCATCTTCAACCATGGTTGTAAGCACCTATAACCACCCCCCACCCCCGCTGTTAGTTTCAGCTTATGGCAGAGTTCACAATTATTTAAGCAACTTCGGATTTATTAGGATGAACCGTTCAAGCTTTTCAATCAGACAATTGCCCTGTACCTATGATTCAGACATGTATGCTTTTGATCCACCAGAGAGCCATTCGTCGTAACAGAAGATGACAAGCATGAACTACATCTACAACAACAACGATTTAGAGGACACCAGTATGCTTCGGATGAGAAGAACACCTTTTAACCACCTTGTAAACATATTAAGGGTTAGGAGTCAGCCCCATCAATGGGCATGATCGAAGAGATCGATGGAACAAGGCCCCCAAATTCTCGGGGCCCCTGAAATTCTGCAGCCCATTACTCATTTCCTGAAGTGTTTTCTCGTGAGGCCCAAGCCCAGCATGCCACGATAGATCAGTTGCCTTAGAAAAACCAGTCGCGACTCACGATTAGTTCCCGATCGAGATGATTTCACTCTGCTTGACGATCGTGTTCCGCATCGCGCCGGCGTGAGCGTGCCCACCCTGATCCGATACTTGCATGCGTTATCCACTTGTCCTGGTCCTTGCCGGCCTGCTCCCGTCCCCACTTCGCCGATCAAGTTTACCAAGCCTTGAAACTCACGCGTAAGGACAGTGGACAGAACAACCACGGATTGACTCTCAGCAACTTGCTGAAGCTTGAAGGTAAGATCGCTGCCTATTCAAGTACTAAATATCTAGTCATGATGCCTTATTTTATTAATTTATTAATTTTTACAACAAGATAAATCATGAGAAGAACAAAGTGCTAATCCGGTGCTGAAAAGAAGAAGAAAAGACAGAGATTAATTTTCTTTTCGATAAAGAGACAGAGGTTAGATACATCAACTATGTCTCAAATCGTTGCTCTAGATAAATTTGTCGTGAAAAGGTCTAAAAAAAAATCTGAAAATTACAACACGGATGATGCTTTTTGGTTGAGGTTCATTTATTACTTTAGTGTTATGTTTACTCCTTAAGAATGAATACTAAATATATATATTTGAGCATTTTACGGAATAACGCAATATGAATTATATAATTATAAGTAAACATATGATTTCATTTTAGATAAAAAAAATTGGCCCCATTTTATAAGTCGCCCCCCCCCCCCCCCAAATCCTCGAGATGGGGATGTTAGGAGTTGCTTCAAGATAGCATACACACATGTATCGAAGAGCAAGTGGCAATGTTTCTTTATGTTCTTGGACATAACCAAAGATTTCTAGTGATTCACAATACATGGAGAAGATCAAAACTAAGACATTTTTCTGATACTTCAAGCAAGTGTTATGTTATTAGGGAGCTCAAAGGAGAGATGCTCAAGTCGCGCCATCTGCTCATACTTCCACGAAGGTAAAAGAAAGCTACCAACGGTTCCTATATCTCAAGGTGAGTAACTCTAGCTTGTAGTGCATGCTATAATTATAGTACACTATGTCCTAACAATTTGTACATATTCACATCAAGATTGTGGCGGCGAAATTAGTCATGTGATTGCTAGAGTGCCTAGAAGTGAGTCTCATATGCACATGAAAGTGAGCACTACACCAGCCAAAATGTACTCCCATACGCACAATGAAGAAAGCACTACACCAGCTAGGGCAAGCCCACTTCAGCTCAAAGGTATTCAGTTGAATACCCAAATACTTTGGAAAAAGAATACTAGTATGTTTGTTGATGTTCTGTGAGATGTATAATATAACGGATTAGCATATTATGACCAACAGATGAAGTAACTCAACTAGTTTGCAAGGTATTGTTGTATCAGTTGGTTCACTGTTCAATTTCAGATTGTTGCTTTTCCTTATTTTTCCAACATAATCTTTTGCATACCTTTTTGGTATATAGAAATATCACATAGTGTTTCTTCTACTATTATGCTTTCACGCTAAATCTATTGGTTAGAGTAGTTAGAAATTTATACAAAATTGCATATATTTAACACTCGTATTTCAGTAAATTCATATGTTTCACAGAAGTATGTTTTCATTGTGAGGGTTTCTCAAGCACATATGAGGTGATCATTAATTCATACTCTGATTCTTTATTAACTTTACTTCGTACAATAAATATTACTGTTGTTTTGAATACCCACACAAAAACTTCTAGATCTGAACACCAGTCAAAATATGCTTGCAGCTATTGATTTTAATATGAAATTAAATTAACATATGTTTTTTCTTTGAGGGGAATGAAATTCACATATGTGTTAGCACTGCACCAGCCTCTCAGTTGCTGGACTAGTTGCTGGAGTATTTAAAACATGGAAGCTCGTTCAGAAAATAAAAAAGCAGGGAAATAACACTGGACGACGATTCCACGCGCTCTTTTCGCCATGTGTATTGACTGGCCACGACTTCACTGTATCACTGCCGCCGTACTCTTGGATTATTCCGTGAAAATGCTGCCCAAGTAGCAGCTACGTACAGCCACTCCCCCGCCAACTTCAGTCTGCAGCACGGCAACGTTCGTGTGCGGAATTGCAACGGGCGACCATACAGATGAGAAAACTTCAGGAAAACCACCGGAAAAACGCTTCCAATTTCTCTGCACACGCTTTTGCTTCGCCTATATGTTTGTCACACCGTACGTACTATTACTATCTTCGTTTCAGTGTAGACGTCGATTTAAAGCGTGTAGGGTTCCAGACTTCCAGTTCTTGCCATGGGTGCCCGGGCTGCATCGTCGGGCTGCTCGGCGAGGAAGCTGATGTTCCTCCTCCTCGTCTTGGTCGCCGCGGCCGCGCACGACGCACGCGCGGCACGCGGGCACGGTGGCGAGGCCGGCGCGGCGAGGTTGCTGACGGGGGCAGGTGCCTCTTGCTGCACGCACGATGGCAACACGGCGGGAACCTCCTGCTGCCCACAGAAGCTACCACCGTAGCTGTACAGCTTCACTGCACTGAACGGTGTCTCTTTCAAGTGTGTAAACCGAAACATTTGGCCCGTCGATCATTCATTCACTCCTACAGATAGAAATAAACCGTGTGTATATTCCTCACTTCTGAACTAGTGGCAGCGGTCTCTCGTTCAATACAAGAGGGATGCACGTCAGGAGTCTTAATTTGCTCGCATGTCGATGCTATGAGAAGCATGTACGTTGCTGTCTAATTACCACCATAGTAATAGTATTCCTCAGCCGATACTTCAAAAATGCAGGTCAATAGAGCTTTGTTTCGTCCGCATTGTCAGGCTAAAGCAATATATAAGGGTGTGACTAGCCCGAATCACGATGCAAATCAAATTGTGTAAGACTTGACTGAGCGCGAAGCTAGTTCTCAGCTAGCAAATCCCAATATATAAACCACCTTTTTTCCTCGGCGATAATTTTTATCACCAAAACAAGTATCCTACTATAGCCGGCGGTAAAATTCCTTCGATATCTATTTGCAATTGGACATATCATACATGGACTGGTTGAGCTAGCTACCACCTTCGACAATATCTCCTTTCGTCGGGTTAAAAAAATTAATCAGCTCCAATAGAAAAAGGAAGTTGCAAACACTTACCATCAATGCCGGTTTTTTCTTACAAATATACCCATGCACTTTGCAATATAGCTAGGAATCCCCCTCCCCCAAATAGAAAAATGCCAAAACAACCCTGACAGAAAGCCAACAATAGAGACACATGTCTCCTCCCACCGAAGGAGCTGACAAAGCAAGCACCGCGCCAACGCAACTAGCAAAAAGTTCATCCTGCCATTTCCTTTGGCACAAGTCTGTGGGATCTCGGGGCAGGCCAACGGAAGGATCCTCCCACCATTGCACTTGGAGGGACATACATTCTGCCATCTTAGACAATGGAAAAGGGACCGACAACCGCGTGAGTGAACAACCCTCCTCATATTTGGTGCATATTTATCACGCTTACTTCATCGGTCCCCGCTATTTCGAGGCTATAAAAGCACCCATTGCCCTATTGTTGATAGTCATCGAAGCAAAAGTATCACACTTCCACTTATCTATTTTTTGTGTGGAGCATGAGTAAGTCTTCATCTAATCCGGCTGAAGAAAATGGAGTTTGCCGCCCCACCAAAACGGGTCGAACCTCATAAGTGTTGGTTCCACGATATTTGTAAAATTGTCATTGAGGCTTTTGAAGTGATGTTCACTCGAGAGCAAATTGCCGCCTTATACTCTATAGCTTGTTGCACTTGGGCTGAAAACATACTCCGTACTTGATTTTGTCTAATTAGCCAATAATTGGAGCACGTACATATGCATGCCCAACACTATCTAAAGATTTGTCACATGGACTTCACCAAAATTGGGGGATGGTAACAAAATGACAAGGGAGAAACCGACCGTACATCTCTACACCAATGTCTCCTTTGGGCATTCCAAACTGATACTAGTATATGGCAATGCAAAATAATTTATACTCCTAATAATTGTGAAACAGAAGAATATTTTTCCTACTATAATCCTAGTAGCTGACGTGGCACATATGCTGACATGGCAGCCGACGTGTTACCACCGATTTGACATGAAGTGTGTCCCACGCCACGTAGCAAGGAAAAAGCGCATTCCTTTGTTCCTAGGATGCCACGCGACCTGCATCCACGTCACCGCCATCTCGCAGAAAATATCGAGAAACATAACAGGGGGATTAAAATCACACATTAAAACGCGAGAAAATAATAATCTCCAGTCCTGCGTCCGTTAATCCTCCTCCTCCTCCGTCTCCCCTCCGCTCCGCCCCTCGCCGCCGCTCGCCGGCAAGGCCCACGCCCAGGGTTCACGTGGGGGCAACCCCGCCGCCTCGCCCAGCGCCGCCCATGTCACTCGGATCCGGCGGCCGCAAGCTCTCATTCGAGCTCCTCTCCAGCGACCTCACCGCCGACGACGTCGACGACACATCCCCGCGCTCCCTCCCGGAAACCTCCTCCGATGGCCGCCGCCGCCGCAGGAGGCGCTCCAAGCGCAAGCAGGGGTTCCAGAGCCCCCCGATCGTGGAGGAGGAGCCGCGCGTGGACGGGAGCGCCGCCGCCGCGGCGTTCAGGGTAACGGATCTGAGGTCCGTGGTGGAGAAGGTGTGCCAGAGCTCGGACGTGGAGGGGTCCGCGGCGAGCTGCGTGACCCGCGTTGGGGTGGAGCTGAGGCAAAGGAGCGTGGTCGCGAATGGGAGGTTGTCGGCAGCGGCATCCGGGGACGACGCCACCAGCAGCTGCGGAAGCAGCATGCGGGAGAGCGTCGCCGCTGCCGCGGCGGCGGCAGATGTGATCGACGCGGCTCGGCGACCTGAGGCCAACGGCGTTCTGAAGAAACTGGAGAAGGATGAGTCGCTGGACTGGGAGAAGTTCATCAAGGAGAATAGCAACATTCTTGGAGGTATATAGATCTCTCTCTTCGTTTGGATTTCAGCGCACATTGTTACTTTCTTGTACCTCTCTTTCATGGTGCTGATTAGGAGACTCATATCGAACAAGAAATTGTTCACAATGTGTCATTTGTGAATTTGTACCACCATAATCTGAGAACATTGTGGTATAAAAAAAGCCTGCAGATAAACATGCCATAAACCATTTAATTGCTGATAGTGTTTTGAAATAAGAACATAAGGACACACTGATTTTCGACGAGCTTGCAAGCAGACTTCAGCAATGTGACAAACCGGTCAAAACAGTAACTATACCAAGCTGAATCTAATAGTTTAAACCAGCATGGTAGCCTGTTCATGTTTTGCTCTTTAAGTAAAACCTCAAAGAATTGTTATTACCAGTCTGTTGATTTGCATTTCTTTTTTAACTGTCTAGCTCCTAACCATTATTGCTTTGCAGTGGGGGTAGATTAAAATAACTTTTGCATACAATCCGATTTCCTATTGCATATTGAATTAGTCAAATATATGCCTTTACACCTAACCTAGTTTCAATAACTGCAGAAGTCGAGCGCCGTGATAATTCACCATTCAGATATTTCATTGGAGAATTGTATAGCGGGAATTCACTTAGAAGTACAATTGCAGTGGGTAATGATAAGAAGCGACAGAGGGTCTACAACACTATGTTTCATGTGCCTTGGAGATGTGAACGGGTATATATTCTGCACTTAGAAATATGCTCCCTTCTTTGTGTCCTATATATTAGAATATTTGGAGTTTTATGGTGATCCTATTCCTATCTATTGAAATCTTAGTGCCATCCAAGTTTGCCAACATCGATGGAAATGAATCCATTATGCATCTTGTTGTAGTATTTCTGAAACCATGTCATTACCGCATATTTTAACTGAAAGTGAATATGGGTTAATTCAGATGCTTGTAAGATATGGATAGATACAAATGATGTAATTTTGGCAATACTTAAATAAATTAACAAAATAATGGTTTTGATCATTCCTTAAAAAATTTCCAATTTTTTTTATTACCGTGTGTTATAGAGCTAAATGTTTAGTTTAGTAATTTATGGATGTACCATTTTCTGTAATAATGGGGAGAGGTTTGATTGTGATCAATGCTGCAGTTAATTGTCGCAGGATTCTTTGTCTGCTTGGATTCCTTTCTGTCTTTGCTCACCATTATGCCTGCAAGAATTGTGATGACAGTTTGGCGGGTGCTGAAAACCAGGTGGGTTGCTGTAAACCAGATGATTTACGTATAGATTTTGTACATAAAATTAAATCTTGGCACACATTGTAATGTATGGCTGCAAATTAATTTATGTTTTATCATATCTTATTTTAGGATTTCGTTGTTTAAAAGGATATCATTCATTCTTCTTATTAGCAACTGAATCCGGAGATACTTTCTAGTTTATGGTCTATTTTGGAAGCCTCTGCTTAAAAGCTACCACAAGTTCAAAGCAATGAGACATCCCTATGGGCCTTTCTCGGATAAGCTTAATCCCTTTTGTTCTCAAAACATTAACTCTGTGATTAAGCTTTTATAAGAAATTGGCTAGCTTTTATGTGATGTTAAGCGCTTCCAGAGTGGGCCTCAGAACGTTTTGGGATTTACATGATTATGTTTGGTTGATCATATATATTATAATTGACTTGTTCTCAGGCTCAAAATGTGATTACAATTGCACCAAACATAAAATAAAATGTGCCCTCATTAGCTTTCTGATTTAAACCCAGAGCTGTGAACAGTTATTCTGCCCATGTTGCTGACCTTCATATAATAAAATGATGATACCTTCTTTTTAAGCTAAATATAATATCTTGGTCCACAAAAGTGAATATTTTAGTCCACAGTTTAGATTCTTCCTGTATAAAGTATGATACCTTGCTAGTATTCCAGTTAAATGTCTACTTATATGATAGCTATCATCTGTTACCAGTATTTGTCTAGTTGGTGGGCAATCCTTTTTTTTTGAAGTATCCTACATTTATTATAGCCATTAGCCAGGACTATACCAGCAGGACAGATACTGGTGAATTGTTTACTGTTCATGATGCCACGGTCTGCTAGACTAAGTGCTTGTAGCGTTAAGTGATTCTTCATCCGTGTACTTGTATTTGTCATTACATTGTAAACACCAAACTTTCCCAGTTTAAGCTCTTGTTTTCGGCAGCGAGTCATATGTACTTATATTTATTTAATGTGTTTGTGGCAGGCAGTTTCTACGGCCAAATGCTGCTGATTTGTCAGATTATGGATGTTTTATAGTTCTAGCCCTAGGAGTTGCTTCTTTGCAGATGATAGGTTTGTTATTTTCCCTTTGGCTTTGCTGAATTAAAAGAATATTCTACACACGTTTGTTAATCCTTCAACACTTTGTTTTCTGTGTCAGATATTAGTTTGATTTACCATGTCATTCGTGGCCAGGGCACGATCAAACTATATGTGGTATACAACGTACTAGAGGTGATGGAAGTGTTTATTTGAAATGTATGTACGTTTTTTGGTAAGCGTACTTAACCTTTCCCCATTCTTTTTAGATATTTGACAAGCTCTGTCAATCATTTGGTGAGGATGTGTTGCAAGTTTTGTTCAACTCAGCTGAGGGACTGTCAACATGTTCAACTGATAATGCGACATTTGAACTGATGCGGTTCCTTTTGGACGAGGCTATTGCTGTCGTTGCATTTGATATCCTTTGCTGCAAGTTATGCTATTTTATATGTATATGTTCCCTTGGGGTAATTTATTTGCATTACATAATTCCTTGATGTTGGAATTCCTCTATTCATAGTTATGTTATGTAGCCTTTACTGGTCGCAGTATCCAACTCATTACCAGCTGACAGTACAGATATATTAGTCATTGTATAACATTTTTAGTGGAATCACAGTTTTATTTAACATCAGTATGTCCAATTTTCAGTTGCTTCTTTATTTTTTTGGTATATAATCAATATTTAGTTTCCTTAACAAGTTATTACTTGTGCATTCATTTGTCCTGTTAGCGCAAGCTATCACCCTGTCAACATGTATTATTGCCCATAACAATGCACTCTTGGCTCTTTTGGTGTCCAACAATTTTGCTGAGATCAAGAGCAATGTATTTAAGCGGGTTAGCAAAGAGAACCTTCACAATCTGGTCTACTATGGTGAGTGTGCTTATGAATTATGATTGTCCCATTTCCAGATTCTAGAATAAGATGCTGATGGATTACTGTATTTACTATGTTTCCACCATCTGGATGATCCTTTTGAATTCACTGTTTCTGCATTGCATGCATTTGTCAATATTTGTCATTGCTTACTGTTGCTATTGAGCTACTTTAGTGTTCAGCATTTTCAGCTCTTAGGTAGGATAAATAGTGCTAAGTTGGACTCTCCAGATAAATTGTCTGCATGGATCTGTTTAGATTAAGTGAACATGACATATTTGATGTGCATTATTTTCTAGAAGCAAATCGTGGGTCATCTTGTAAGTGCAATGTTTGAAGCTTTGGTTTCAAGCACTTCATTGGTTGCAAAATAACTGCTATGTTTTATGTTATACTCCACTGGTGGTTAATTAGTGCTGTGCTCTATATTTAGCATGCCCCTGTTGCATTTTTTTTCTTCATTTTTACAATGCTTAATTCTTGAGATTTTTTGATTTGCAGACATCATTGAGAGATTTCACATCACAGCATTTCTGCTGTTTGTACTAGCTCAAAATATTTTGGAAGCAGAGGGACCATGGTTTGACAGTTTTCTTATCGTAAGTTCAATTTTTTCTATATTTTAGTCGTAGTCAGAGACTTGTATGGTTTCAAAAAAATAATATTACTTCCTTTTGTCACTGCAGAATGCCTCCTTGGTATTTATGTGTGAAGTACTTATTGATGCTATCAAGCATTCATTCCTTGCAAAATTTAATGAGATAAAGCCGGTTGCTTATTCAGAGTTTCTGGAAGACCTATCCAAGCAGGTATGCGCTGACAGATAACTTAACCAGTTGCATGTGTATTTTGATTCGAATATTTTGCTGGCTACATATCCTATCGCTTTTGATACTTGGATAGATCCCTTTGATACTTGGATAGATAAATAAGCAATGCCGTTTGGAGTTATTTCTTAGTTAAAAATGTTAAGATACATTCATGCACACGGAACAGTGTTAAATTGATTTGTGCGTAATTACCGGCCTTATGACTGCTGTTGTTTTACAGTGCTGTTTCATTGTGTTTGTAATTTTCTGTCATTTATTCCATGGCATGTATATTGATAAATAATTGGAATTGCATGCAATGAACAATTGTTTTCAGTATCTTTGTCTTGGGATATGTCACAGTATTATTTTCCTGATTCTGCTTTGCTGTGCATATCAAAACTTTGTGATATTGCTGGTTCATTTGCCTAGAAGTTGAATCTTTTTCATTTTAATTAATAATGTTGTTGCTAATACCTGTATTGCTGAAAAAAAATATCTGCACAGATTTTGAATGAGCAAACTGATGACCGTCAGAAGGATCTAACATTCATCCCCCTCGCCCCTGCTTGTGTGGTAAGTGAACACGTGAAATGTCCATACTCTTCTACTTTTCCGTTTGTGTTTACATATTTTACTAACAAGCAAGGTATTCGTTGGTGTTTCTTTAGGTAATTCGTGTATTAACTCCAGTGTATGCCACCCTCCTTCCCTCTGGCCCATTTATATGGAGAATATTCTGGATTTTGCTCTGGTCAATTCTGACCTATTTTATACTCGCCATCTTCAAGATACTAGTGGGATTGGTATTGCGCTGCCTCGCGGGTTGGTATATAAATCTACGTCTGACAAGAAAACAACATGTGGATTGAGTACCTGGCACCGTGATCCTGGTGTTAAGATGCCATCCTTGAGAAGTCAATTTGCTGTGGTGCGTGGAGTACAGCACCCACCTCATCAGCCATGAGTTCAGTCATAGATGCCCATATGAAGAATTATTGATAGTGTAGTAGTGCACAGAGGAATATCTACAGAGGGATATCACAAATATCTTCTTTTCCACAAACATCTCATTGATTCAAGGAACTGAGTATAGTCCAGTTTTGCTGTGTTTATAGTTTCTTTCTCACATCCCTCTGTGGATTGTTCATAGTCTCATCCCAAAGTTATCTGCCTCAACCTAGTTAAGATTTTTGCAAAGCCTTGCGGATCTGTCAAGTTAGACATATTTGTACATTTCCTCTGAGAATAAAATATGGCAATTTTGTCCGCAGCAGCTTTCTAATCTTAATTTCTGTGTCAAACAATGAGTCCGTACTGCTCGTGTTTTTCTTTTGTTTGGAAAACTGTGTATGAGCATCTGTTCCCGATGTGTTGTTGACAAACCTGAGCCGGAGACGGGTTGAGTTTTACAAGAGGACGCTCATGACCCAATCTCTGATTTCTTTTTGACAAACCTGAGAGCCGGAGACGGACTTGAGTTTTACCAAACGACGTTCATACCAACCCCGATAAATCAAATCGAAAGCTAGTTTAGGGGTACCAAACGATACTCGAGCGATGATGCCCATGGGCGGCGAGGTGGTGTACACATGCTGCTCCGAGCTTGCCGATGGAGAGACTGCTGCTGGTGACTACGGCAAGGAGCTCGCTGAGCAGGATCTGGCGTGCATCCTGCCCGACGACGTGCTAGCCGAGGTCCTCTGCCGCCTCGCGCCGCGCTGGCTCGCCGCGTCCCGCTGCGTCTGCAGGGACTGGCGCGCCGCCATTGACGCCTGCCGGCTGCTGCGTCTGGACCTGCTCCCGCTCTCGTTCAGTGGCGTCTTTCTCCACATAGACGAACAGATGTTACCGAGATTATTTGCTCGACCCTCCGCCTCAACGGGCGCCCTCGACTTCCTTCCTGACCCTAACACCTACATGGGAGAACCGGCCTATAGCCGGATGGCTAGTGACTCCGTCGTGAGCACAGCCTGCCCAAGTTCGATCCCCCAGGGGGACGAATATTGGGTATTCTCACCGCTACACTGTTCCTCGGGGACACTGTAGCAAAATAAAGTCCCGGATGCCTCTCAAGCGTCGTTGTGCCACAGGCGAGGTCGACGTGCCCGTCGGTCCCGGAGCGCTGGACTTCGGAGAAGACTCTCAGGATGCTTCTTGGATATAGGTTGTAGGTCTAGTTTAGGTGTATAGATGGGGTGTGCGTGTGGTGTGCTCGTGTGTGTGGTGTGAGTATCTGTGCGTCTGAACTAGATACTACATCTTGTATTCTCAGGAGAGGCAATCAAAAAAACACCTACATGGAGGTCTCTAACCCCGGTTATACCATATAAATTGGCGGGACTGTCATATTCAGGATCACTGCAATGGCCTCCTCTTGCTCAGCAGACACGTGGTTAACCCAGCTACACGGCGCTGCTACCTTCTGCCGCCATCCCCGCCGGCGCCCAGGCTCGTCGGGCATATGGCTGGCCACGTCAATGCGTCATTCAACACCTACCTAGTATATGATCCTATGGTGTCGCCGCACTACGAGGTGTTCATGATCCCCCGCCGGTTTTCCGTCGGTCTTGTGGAAGAGCTTGATGATTTCGACCCCTTAGTGAAGGAGTGCAGGTGGGCATCCTCTCCATGCGTCTTTCGTGTCTTCTCTTCAGAGACAGGTCAATGGGAGAAGAGGTCCTTTGTTCGAGAAGGGCGTGTTCTAGGAACCGACATCAATTTCAGGTCGTTATGGTGGCGAGAAAGTGCTGTCTATTGGCGAGGAGCACTTTACCTTCAGCGCGAAGCTAATTTCGTTGTAAGGTATGGTGTGTATCCACTCCACTTGGTTATTTCATTTTTTTTCATGTACCATCCCTTAGTGAAAAGGACTACTTTTCTTTTCTTTGAGCTCTTATGTTTACAGACAATGCTTCAATTTTGCAGAATATCACTATCAAGCCACAAATACTGCGTAATTAAACCACCCGTCGATATGGGACTGAGCCTACGTCCAACTCGTTATCTAGAGAAGTCAGAACAAGGGGTGTACTTTGCAGCACTTGATAACTATCATCTTCGGGTTTGGGTCCTCAAGGAATCATCTGGTCAAAGGGAGTGGATGTTCAAGTATGACAACGACCTTGAGGCTGCCCTAGTACGTCACCACGGCCGACAAGTTCACAGGCCCTGGGTGTTGAAAGATGTTAGCTACAACTTGTCTTGTTCTCGCCCCCCAGAATACAAGAAGAAAGATACACTTGAAGAGGAGTTTGGATGGAACTCCGATAGTGATGATGTTGACTATCAAGTCAAGAATGAAGATCCCAAACAGAAGCTTCAACAGTGTTCTTACAATGATTATGTTAGCGAGAATAGAGGCACTGTTGAAGAGTTCCACTCGGATGATGATGACCGGCAGAATTTTTTTCGTACACCTAAAATTACAATGCTCGGATTTCACCCATACAGAGAGATTGTCTTCCTGATCAGTGAATCTACGGGGAAGGGACTGGCCTATCATTTGAGTACCTCAAAGGTCGAAGGCATAGGAAATATATACCCAACAAACTATACTCAGTTCAGGAACTTCTATAACCAACGTTCCATCGTCAAATATTCTTTTAGCTACACTCCATGCTGGCTTGAAGAGTTCCATACAAACGGCTAGTTGAGGAGGGATGCTCCGGTGCTCCCCCCTAAGTGAAGTTGAGGGGTCAAATAGAGTTTTTTTTTAAGCGTTGGGCTCGCCCGAACCCATATCCAGCCCGTGTATACCCATATGTATGGATACGGTATATGTACGTCACGTTAAAAAAAATGGAGATCACGTGAGCAGTTAATTAAGATCTAATCCGCGTAAAACTCGCCGATCGTCGTGCATGTGTCTTCTGTTGCCGCGATCGTCGTGAGGAGGAGGAAGTTGTACTCCTCCGTCGTCGGAAACCCTAGCGCGAGCACGAGCTGGTGGGGGTAGGGTTGATCTTCCTCTCGTGAGGGATCTGCCGCTGGCGCGTCGGCCGTCTCCGCCGTCGCCGTTGATCGCTCCAACCAGATAAAGTCTCCGCCGTCGTGCACGTCCCCTTGTGTTGCCGCGATCGCCGTGAGCATTTTACTCCTCGTTGGAATCCTAGCGCGAGCACGAGCTGGTGGGGGTAGGGTTCCTCTTCCTCTCGGGTGGGATGTGCCGTCGGCCGTCTCCGCCGTCGCCTTGATCGCTCCAACCAGATAAGTCTGGGCGAGCGCGGCTAGGGTTAGGGCCGGCTCCTCTTTCCCTTGAGCGTGGCCTTAGCGGCTTCTTCCTCCTCGGACGCATCGATCGACCCCTGTGGTGGGGGTAGGCTTACTCCTCCGGCGCATCGACTGGTAGGTACGCACATGATAACTCACCTCTTGTTGGATCATGGTAACTTCTGAAAAAAATTTGATGCGGATGCACTGAATTTGTGATTTCTTTTGTAGCTACGAAATGGATGAGACGAGGTCTGGTGTTTGTGAGGTAGAGAGGGTTCCTGGAATTGGAGTTCATGGAGATGAGTCAGATAATTCTAGAACGGGGCTTGGTGATGAATCTTTTTCAGCGAGTGAGAATATTTTTGTTGGTTCAAGGTCAGATAATTCCATGAGCTCAGAGCATGGGAGGGAAGCAATTATTAATGTAAGTGTCTTTGATATATTCAATTTTTTCATGGAAATCAAATGCAGAACAATAAATGTTGTAACATTGTCATGTTATCATTGAATATGTAGATGGACATTGACAATGATTATGAGAGAGATATTAGTGAGGTTGCGTTGGACGATAACAGCAATGAGGTACATGGAGTGTAATTGTTATTTGATATGCAACGAAATGAGATTACAATTAAAAAGTGCGAAATAGTAATGAGGTACATTTACTTGTTGTCTTTAATTTTTGCAGGAAATATATGGACTTGAAAATGTGTATGACTATTATGGTGAATCCGACGTGGAGAATTGTTTTTATGATGAGTCAGTAGGTGGCAACCATTATGTGGAGCCAAAGCCGTCGAACAACATGCAGTTATGTATTGGTTAATTACTTGTGGAAGCCAAAAAAATTAATAGACACATAATAAAATTAGAGTTTGATTGCTATGTTTTTCATGTGACAGTCCCATGTTGACGATGGTGATGATGCGAACCTCAGTTTAGCTTGTCAGGCAGAGGATACAATAGAGCTGTACATGATGATAAAGGAAATGACTTTTCCTAGTGAAGAGGCTGCATTCGAATTCTACAACAGCTATGCCAAAGATAATGGTTTCAGCATCAGACTGGATAAGGTCAGATATAGCAAAAAAATTACTAGACATAGGCGTTACAGGCGTTTTTTGTGTTCGAGGGAAGGTGAGCGTGATCCAAAGTTGATGACCGAAGAGGGACATAGCCGGAGGCTCAGACCTCTGTCTCGATGCAACTGTGAGGCGCACATGACTGTGAAGCTGAATGAAAAACTTGGTATCTGGTACGTTGATAGTTTTGATGACAAGCACAGTCATACGCCCGCAAGACCGGATGAAACACCTTTTCTTTGGTCGCATAGAAAAATCAGAGAGCATCAGAAGGCTGAGATCTTAGCTATGGGAGCTGCAGGTATTAGGAAGCACACCATAATGGATTCCATGATTAGCAGAAGTGGATGGTATGGCGGCGTTGGATATGTCCGACGGGATCTGTACAACCTTTGCAGCAAGGAAAAGAGGAAACTACTTGCGAAGGGTGATGCTGCCACGACCATAGGAATTATGCTGAGCAGAAAGGAGAAGGACCCAAGTTTTTATTTCGACTACGACTTAGATAAAGAAGGACGGCTGAAGAGAATGTTCTGGTGTGACTCGCAGTCTGTACAGGACTATGCGGACTATGGAGATGTCCTTGTGTTTGACAGCACGTACAAGATGAATCGCTATCGTATGCCATTCATACCTTTTGTTGGTCTGAACAATCACCGTAGGACTACGGTTTTTGGTTGTGCCATAGTTTCAGATGAGACAGAAGAAACTTATGTGTGGTTGCTGCAAACATTTCTGAAGGCAATGTGTCAGAAGAAGCCTCTGAGTGTAATTACGGACGCCGACTCAGCGATGATTCACTACAAGAAAAGTTGCCATGGCCGACGAAGTTGAAGTCGCGCCGTGGTTGCTGGTGTACCATGGCCGACGATTTTGGTCCCTCCGTGGTGCATGTCAAAACTTTTTTTCTCGTTTTTGAGGCCACCTAGCCCGACGAAAGCGGCCAAAACGTGGCGTATGGTGGCCGGGACGTGGTGCATCTCGAAATCTCGGGTTCGCCGGTCGAGTCAACGCAAATCCGCACCGCCGAGGGATGTAGGGCCCAGATGGCAGCCTCTCGGCATTGTTTTTTCTACATCGCGCCATCTCGTTCAACGTTCTCCGATCGAGCCGTTTACGATGCAGGATCATGGGTCCCGCATGTCATCCTCTATGAACCAAAATTCTTTCTATTCTTGGATTTTTTTGACCCCCTGATTTCGGCTACTTCCTTTTTCTTTTGATCCCTTGCCGCCTTGGAAACGTTGAGACCGCTGCTGCTAAATGGGACCCGCATGTCATCCTCTATGTGCAATCAACTTTCTTTTCTTGGAGTTTTTTGGCACCTCAAATTTGGTCACTTGCCTTTTCTTTCGATCCCTGCCGCCTCTCAAACGGTGATACCGCTGCTACTGGGACCCGCATGTCATCCTCTATGTACTATAAAACTTTCTTTTCCTGGATTATTTTTGGCACCTCAAATTTGGTCACTTTTTTCTTTCGATCCCCTGCCGCCTCTCAAACGGTGATACCGCTGCTGCTAAATGGGACCGCATGTCATCCTCTATGTACTATAAAACTTTCTTTTCTTGGATTTTTTTGCACCTCATATTGGTCACTTGACTTTTCTTTCGATCACTGCTGCCTCTCAAACGGTGATACACTGCTAAATGGGACCCGCATGTCATCCTCTATGTACTATAAAACTTTCTTTTCTTGGATTTTTTGGCACCTCATATTTGGTCACTTGACTTTTTCTTTCGATCTGCTGCCTCTCAAACGGTGATACCGCTGTGCTAAATGGGACCCGCATGTCATCCTCTATGTACTATAAAACTTTCTTTTCTTGGATTTTTTGGCACCTCATATTTGGTCACTTGACTTTTCTTTCGATCCCTCGCCTCTCAAACAGTGATACCGCTGAAGCTAAATGGGACCCGCATGTCATCCTCTATGTAAATCACGTTTCTTTTCTTGAATTATTTTTGGCTCCTGATATTTGGTCACTTGCCTTTTTCTTTCGATCTCATGCCACGTTTGAAACGTTGAGGAACCTCTGCTCATGGGACCCGCATGTCATCCTCTATGTACTATAAAAGTTCATTTTCTTGGTTTTTTTCACCCTCGATTTTTGGCAATTTCTTTTTTCTTTCGATCCCTGCCGCCTCTCAACGCGATACCGCTGCTTAATGGGACCCTCATGTCATCCTCTATGTACTATAAAACTTTCTTTTCTTGAATTATTTTTGGCTCCTCATATTTGGTCACTTGCCTTTTTCTTTCGATCTCATGCCAAGTTTGAAACGTTGAGGAACCTGCTTGGCTCATGGGACCCGCATGTCATCCTCTATGTACTATAAAAGTTTATTTTCTTTATTTTTTTCCACCCTCTGATTTTTGGCTATTTCTTTTTCTTTTGATCCTCGCCTTGGAAACGTTGGGTAAGCTGCTGACTCATGGGACCCGCATGTCATCCTCTATGTACAATCAACTTTCTTTTCTTTTGATCTCAAGCCGCATTTGAAACGTTGAGACCGCTGCTGCTAAATGGGACCCGCATGTCATCCTCTATGTACAATAAAGTTTTTTCTTGGATTATCTTTGGCTCCGGATATTTTGGCACTTGCCTTTTTCTTTCGATCTCATGCCGCCTTTGAAACGTTGACCAAGCTGCTGGCTCATGGGTCTCGCATGTCATCCTCTACGACAATAAAAGTTTTCTTTCTTGGAGTTATTTTTGACCTAATTTCCGGCTATTTGCCTTTTTCTTTTGATCTCCTGCCCCCTCTGAAACGATGAGGACGCTGTTGGGAGGTCGGTCCCACATGTCATCCTCTATGAACAATAAAAGTTTCCTTTGATTGATTTATTTTGAACCCCTAATCAATTTCTGGATATTTCCTTTTTTCTTTTGATCCCTGCCGCCTTGAAATCGCTGAGGATGCTGCTGCCTCATGGGTCCCGCATGTCATCCTCTCAACGGTAAATGTTTCTTTTCTTGGATTTTGTTTACCAAATGATTTTTGGCTTATTTTTTCTTTCGATCTCCTGCGCCTTTAAAACGTTGAGGGCGCTGGCTCACGGGTCCCACATGTCAGCCTCTATGAACAATAAACGGAGGATGCCTGCCTCATGGGTCCCGCATGTCATCCTCTTAGAACGAAAATGTTTCTTTTCTTGGATTTTTTACCAACAGATTTTTTGGTTTATTTTTTTCTTTCCATCCCTGCCGCCTTTAAAACGTTGACGACTGCTGGCTCATGGGTCCCCGATGTCAGCCTCCCCGTAGAACAAACATGTGATATCTTGATTATTTTGCAGACAATAAACAGTGTATTGCGCTCTGAGCTATTTCAAACGGATAAATTAAATCTTTATTTTTACATAAACAAACTTATATGTTGAAGCTCCTTGTTTTTTTGTTTTTGCGAAGCATAGGACTTTCCTGTTTTGTTTAGAAAATTCCGAACTTTCCTGTTTTGGAGTGGGCTGAAATTGTACGAGTCAAAAGGCCAAGCACGATAGTTCGAAGGCCCAGATGTCCAGATGCAGCCCAATTGAAATCTTTCTTCTTGGAATTTTTTCACCCCTGATTTCTGGCTACTACATTTTTCTTTTGGTCCTGTGCCGCCTTGGAAACATTGAGACCGCTGCTGCAAAATGGGACCCGCATATCATCCTCTATGTACTATAAAACTTTCTTTTCTTGAATTATTTTTGGCTCGATATTTGGTCAATTGCCTTTCTCTTTCGATCCCATGCAGCCTCTCAAACGGTGATACCGCTGCTAAATGGGACCCGCATGTCATCCTCTATGTACAATCAAGTTTCTTTTCTTGAATTATTTTTGGCTCCTGATATTTGGTCACTTACCTTTTTCTTTCGATCTCATGCCACGTTTGAAACGTTGAGGAACCTGCTGGCTCATGGGACGCATGTCATCCTCTATGTGCTATAAAAGTTTATTTTCTTGGATTTTTTTCACCCTCTGATTTTTGGCTATTTCCTTTTTCTTTTGATCCCCGCCTTGGAAACGTTGAGTAAGCTGCGACTCATGGGACCCGCATGTCATCCTCTATGTACAATCAAGTTTCTTTTCTTGAATTATTTTTGGCTCCTGATATTTGGTCACTTGCCTTTTTGTTTCGATCTCATGCCACGTTTGAAACGTTGAGGAACCCTGGCTCATGGGATCCGCATGTCATCCTCTATGTGCTATAAAAGTTTATTTTCTTGGATTTTTTTCACCTTCTGATTTTTGGCTATTTCCTTTTTCTTTTGATCCCCTGCCGCCTTGGAAACGTTGAGTAAGCTGCTGACTCAATGGACCCGCATGTCATCCTCTATGTACAATCAAGTTTCTTTTCTTGAATTACTTTTGGATCTGATATTTGGTCACTTGCCTTTTTGTTTCGATCTCATGCCACGTTTGAAACGTTGAGGAACCTGCTGGCTCATGGGACCCATGTCATCCTCTATGTGCTATAAAAGTTTATTTTCTTTGTTTTTTTTCAACCTCTGATTTTTGGCTATTTCCTTTTTCTTTTGATCCCCGCCTTGGAAACGTTGGGTAAGCTGCTGACTCATGGGATCCGCATGTCATCCTCTATGTACAATCAACTTTCTTTTTCTTTTGATCTCAAGACGCATTTGAAACGTTAAGACCGCTGCTGCTAAATGGGACCCGCATGTCATCCTCTATGTACAATAAAGTTTCTTTTCTTGGATTATCTTTGGATCCTGATATTTGGTCACTTGCCTATTTCTTTCGATCTCATGCCACGTTTGAAACGTTGAGGAACCTCTGGCTCATGGGACCGCATGTCATCCTCTATGTACTACAAAAGTTCATTTTCTTGGGTTTTTTCACCCTCGATTTTTGGCTATTTCCTATTTCTTTTGATCCCTGCGGCCTTTGAAAGTTGAGGACTCTGCTGCCTCATAGGTCCCACATGTCAGCCTGTATGAACGATAAAGCTTTCCTTTCTTGGAGTTTTTTACCCCCTAATTTCTGGCTACTTTCTTTTTCTTTTGATCTCAAGCCGCATTTGAAACGTTGGGACCGCGCAAAATGGGACCCGCATGCAATTCTCCATGTACAATAAAAGTTTCTTTTCTTGGATTATTTTTGACCCTCATTTTTGGTCACTTGCCTTTTTCTTTTGATCCCCTACCGCCTTGGAAACGTTGAGTAAGCTGCTCGTGGGACCCGCATGTCATCCTCTATGTACAATCAACTTTTTTTTCTTTTGATCTCAAGCCGCATTTGAAACGTTGAGACCGCTGCTGCTAAATGGGACCCGCATGTCATCCTCTATGCACAATAAAGTTTCTTTTCTTGGATTATCTTTGGCTCCTGATATTTTGTCACTTGCCTTTTGCTTTCGATCTCATGCCGCCTTTGAAACGTTGAGTAAGCTGCTGGCTCATGGGTCCCGCATGTCATCATCTACGAACAATAAAAGTTTCCTATCTTCGAATTATTTTTACCCCTAATTTTTGGCTACTTCCTTTTTTCTTTTGATCACCTGCAGCCTTAGAGGATTCTGCTGGCTCATGGGTCCCACATGTCAGCCTCTATGAACAATAAACCTTTCCTTTCTTGGAGTTATTTTGACCTCTAATTTCTGGCTATTTCGCCTTTTTTAAAATCCTGTGTCGCCTTGGAAACGTTGAGAATGCTGCTGCCTCATGGGTCCCGCATGTCATCCTCTCAAAACGATAAATGTTTCTTTTTTTTTGGATTTTTTTACCAACTGATTTTTTTCCGATCCTCTGCCGTCTTTAAAAACGTTGACGACGCTGCTAATACAAGCTCTTTCGCTCCAAGATCTTGCAAGTTAATAGAATAAATCATGGAATTATTAGGATATGTTTTAAATTTCAAATCCACTTTATGAATTTTTTAAAAATACCGTGATCCGTGTGGGTATGGAGCGATCAAGGATTTTCATATTGGCCATGAGCAGTTTCAAAAATTGCAACCGGATAATTCTAAATAAATAAAAACAACTTTTATGCAGAATCTCCGTGTTTTTGTTTTTTGCCATCATAGGATCTATGGTTCATTAGAAAAGGGCCGAAATTGCATGAGCAGAAAAGCCCATTTCTAGTTATTGGGCTTCAACAGCCTGAGCAAGTAGGCCTATAGCAAATACCATGTAGATGGCCGTTGAAACCCAAAAGTATTTGTTACCTAGACTTGACATGAACCTTGCTATGCACACGACAATTTCAGTCCGATCCGTGTACGCAACACAAGATCAAACCCAACGTGTGAGGAAGCAGGTGGCAGCACACCTCCAGATGCTCAATCGTACACATATCATATAGGAGTTGTCGTATGTACATTAGTTCCGTATTGACATGTTTGTTTCTTTGGTTAACATGTGGGGTCCGCACAGTCACCTAGGTCGCACATCAACTTCTTTGCTCATAGTTGATGCATGTTTAGTGGCCTGCAGCAAGAATCGCTGCCCCCAGGGATGTACTTTACCCTTTAGCGGCGAAAAAAATAGGAATGGTCCTCTCATGACTATGATCAACAAGAGGTGGCTATATTATAGTGCTGAAATAAAGTCAATCCTAAAACAGCCATGCATGGGTTATAATATGAAGGCAACACGAAATACAAAAGCAGGGCAGTGTTCAAATAAACTGATTCAAACTAGTACATACTAAAAGCAGTGTACTACTTCTCAACACTTCAAGCATAATAAAAAAGTGTGTCAGTGTTTTTTTAAAGGTAACACCGAACGGGCAATGTTTAAAGCAGGCTTAAACCACATAGCCGCTTGTCGGACACTACCCCAACTAACTCTGGGAAGGCTGATAACTCCCACAGTCTCACCTTCATCTGGCTGGAGGTTGCAGCGCAAAATTTTAGGGTATTGATTATGAAGATACTTCCGGTATGCTGTGTAGACGCAGTTTTTCCTCATGAATGGAACCAATGTGCCATCAGGAGCTTTGGATTCACGCTTCTTCAGGTTGGCAATGATCGGGTAATTGAGTCCGAGGAACAGAGAGTGGTCGCCGAGGCTGTTAACCTGCCTCCAATGAAAGTCCCCTGCACGTGCTGCAACGAACAGAGATATGGGATCCTGCTCAAAGACGTAGGTGGCAACAGGAGGATACTGCCGTAGCTGAAGCCCATTAGCAGCATAGGGAATGTCATGAGGTACTTCAGCATTGGCAATCCCAATGTTGTTTACTGTAAGGATGATCATCAATCGCTTGCCATCAGCAGATGGAGCGAGGAACCACGCGTACTGCTGATCATCCACCACCGGTGGCGGGATTACGAACATGGACATCGGGTTTTCTGCAATATTAGAAATGGAGACGAATAGGGTGTTACTGGCAACCATATTCAAACAGCAGCATTGTTCATCGTTCATGCTCACAGTATAAATACGACTATGTAAGCTAAGGACATTGGTCATTCATGTGTTCAAATCGAGTGTCCAATATATCAGTTATACTGCATGCATCCCACGAAACAAGTCTTAACTTCGCCAAAACTAGACACTAGTTAGTGTATACACAGTTATATACTACCTCTGTCCCACCGAAAGTGTCTGAGATTTGTCCAAATTCAGATGTATCTAGACAGTGAAAGCATATAGATACATTCAAATTTTGACAAATATATCATCTTAAGTTTAAGTCCTGTGTTGTAGTTAATTCCCTTTGTCTTAAGTGATCCAACGGTGTATATGATTAGATATTTGTATACAATATAGGAGTACAGACAATCTACCAGTTGGTCCAGTTTTAAACTGAGTATAGAGCTTCAATCATGACCCTTGGAGTGCTAAATCTAACGGTGCACAACAGCAGGATTCTCTGTGAAGAGTGCACATAGCTAACTCTACAATATTTTAGAACCATCACGTGAGCCTTGGGTCTACCCCAAAAAATGACCAAATATCTGAAACCCCTGAAGCATATGAATAACCCCATCAAAGAAATCGCTATTCAGCACTGCTACATGGATCAATGGAAGGTTCTTACGGTCTCAACTCTCAAGGAAACATCAAAGGAAAAGGTAGATAAGAAATGAGTGAGTGTTAGATGTACACATATTTTTAATTTTTTATTTGTTCCCTTCGTTTGCCGACTGATGGGAAGAAACATCATTTTTTGTAGGACCACTCTTGTTTTCGTATTTTATATATGCATTGCTGGCAATATTTTCTTTCGAAAACCATGAATATAGCTCGAGCTACATGTAGCATGGTTTTTGAAAATTTTGAGAGCTGCATTTTGAAGTTCCAAAGAAAACGGAGATTAAATACGGGTGTCAACAATGTTGTGTTCTACCAACATTCAAATGTCCAAATCAAAATATCTTATATTTAAGGTTTTGCAACAACAAAAAAATCTGACATATATTTTCCAACATTTTGTAACTTCAAAATCTATCAGATTCTGTCATTTTTGTGCGGCCCGAATATAGGGTATCTCAATTTCAGATTTTACACTCTGGTAGAATAATACATTCTCTACATCTATTTTTTTAGATTTTTTATATATTCTTTCAAAACTTGCGAAAGGCATGCTATAAATATTCTTTTGATTATCAAACAGAATCTTTAATGGTTTGACGTGCATACATACTAGTAATATAAAAATATAAAAGTTCTCGCCTTGTACACATTTTGTTGATTTTTTGGAATGAATACAACATTCAATTTGGTAGATAGAGTACTAAACATTTCATGGGAAACTTAAAGCAGCTTGCCAAACAAAGGCTAATAGAAGAAAAAAATAGAGGTATGACAGGCATAACATCCACGATGGGGTTGAAATATGCATAAGCTTCGGGCAATTTGGCAAAGAAAAATCTAGCCGGATAAAGAACATAATTAAAAAAGGTACAGGTTAAACTAAGTAAATTAGGCATAACAAGTATTTCATTCTTGTTTAGTAAATAATTGGATTTTGATTGAGTTACTTTTCTAAGGGAAAAAAGGAGAAGGCAGATATTCAAGACACTTTTGGTGGGACGGAGGGAGTAAATCAAAAGTAAGAAAAAGTTATAACATGTTTCATGAGATGGAGTACTAAATAACGGCCATATGCATCTCTTCGATGCAGAGGCCGGGGTACCTCGCCCTCTATTTCGAGCAAAAATCAACTAGTTATATGAAACAATGGGTGTAAAAGTTAATCAAGAAGGGTGCCTTCATTGTGCTACGTTAACATTTGAGATACTTGTTAATTACATCCATATTCTGCAGTGGATAGAGTTAGTAATTCAGGATTGCATTCACATACGGAGTATACTATGTATGCTGATGACTGATTAGTACTAATTCGTTGCAAGCAACGGTTCATTCATATTCAGATAAAGGATGTGATCGTTAAGTCATATACTTATGAAAGTCCTTATGCATCTCTCTAATGCAGATGGCGGGGGTCTCTCGTCCTCCTTTTGGAGCAAAAATCAATTAGTTATATATGAAACAATGGGTGTAAAAGGTTATCAAAAAGGGTGCCTTCATAGTGCTACCTTATCTTTTGAGATACTGGGTAATTACATCCATATTCTGCAGTGGCGTAGAATTACTAATTCAGGAATGCAATCACATACTGAGCATACTATGTTTGTTGGTGACTAATTAGTACTAATTCATTGCAAGCAACGGTTCATTCATATTCAGCAAAAGGCGGTGTGATCATTAAGTCATTTATGAAAGGTAAAATATAAACAAGGTAGTTCATGAATAACTTCATTGATTAAGGCAGTGTATCATGCAATGCAACATAAGGACTGAAAAAATACCATTTGGGGTGTCCCAGCAGTACGTCCAGCCCCTAATTTCGTCCACCGCAAAAACTTGGCCACCGAGTTCAATGGCATCACAGAACGCCGGCACAATTTGTTCAGGTGTAGGGTTCTTCAGCATTCTCCAGTCGCCACCCCCTTCAAGGTAGAAAATCCTTTTGTCGAACAAGGCGATGAGCTTGTAATCTGCGTACCTCCCACCTTTTGTGGGCACTTGGCAGATTACAATCTTCAACAAATTAATTGCTCGACTCCAGCAAAGATAGTATAACCAATCTTTAGTAGCAGGTTGATATGTAACACCATGACCAATCTTCGGATCAGGTGGGGATGGAAGGGGGATATGTCGCTCGGTGTAGACGTTCACAAGGCACCACTGGCACCCACGATGATCGGCGGCGGCGATCCAGTCGCCGTTCGCGCCAAGCCATTTTCTGTCGTGCATGAACGGCAGGGTGACAGAACGGCGAGGATGGTCAAGGGGCACCAGGTCGTACACGGTAACATGCAGACGAGATGCTGTCGCCACGAACCAGGGATCATCGAACCAATAAGCAGGCGGAGGCATCAGCAGGCAGGGTTCATCCCAATGGTGCATCTTACCTTCATCATTGCTGATCTGGTCGTAGAGCTCCCTGGAACATGCGGCAAGTCGGACGGTGTAGGTAACGTCCAGATGCGCAGCGATGAGGTCGATGTTGTCGCCGGTGAGAGCCTCCAAGTGGCCGTCCCCGCCGCACCGGCAAAGCCTTGAATATTCCATCAGGTGAAGATGGATTTAGATGGATGGCGGATGCAACTTCGCTATGGAAGAAACGATGCGCGCCGCGGCCGGGTGGGGTGAGGAGAGAAAGGCCGGTATAGTACTAGTGATGCGGCGTGGTGGGGATCGAGATCCTGCGCGTGCGCGTGATTCTGCGAGGGTGAAGAAAAAGACGATAGACATGCAAGGGGCAAAACCTAGGCAGTACTCTAGGCTGCTGCTGCTGCGACTGGGCGCCGATTTGACTGTTGGTAGATGGTAGACTAGCACGCCACCCATCTATAAATTTGCGACGACGTTTGGTGCAGTGATGTCTCGTCACATCAGCTTGAGCAGAGAGGGCTTTTTTTACAGTTTCCATTACGATATATTTTTCGCCGATAATCGTAGTACTCTATGCCAGAGACACGTACCTTAACACGTGGGCAGCATGCAACCGCGCGAGCACCAAAATGAAATGAGAGATGTTTTAGAGCAGAACTTCATTTTCAATGCCTTTCCTAGCTTGGTTTGGAGGAGCTTCAGTGACTTGATGCTTCCAAGTCTCATTGTGACTAGGTGCCACCATCTACCATCTTTCGAGATCCAACGTTCCAAACTATCTGTTATTTCGAAGCTAAAAAAGAAAAAACTATTCAGAAAATTTTGAAAAAAATCCAGTAATATGTAGATGCCTTGTTTTAAAATCTATGAATATTTCATCCCATTCGGATGACTAGCTTGTGATTAAATAGCTTCTTACGTATTCGAGCACTAGTTTAAACTAAATATTATTTGCTCACAAACCAATTATTCAAATCGAATGAAACTCCACCAAAATATAAATCGAAATATGCATGATTTACTGCAATGTGAGCGGATAATTCAATCCCACGAAAAGACAATATGCTCCAAGACCAGTAATCTCTTCCCTAGCTTATCTGAACATAACTGACAGTGTCCTTAGAGAACATCTTGCAGCCTCAGTAAAGCCTCAGGTATGAACAAGAAGCATACTGCCATCTACAGATCACGCTAAGAACCACAACCCAGGATCATCCTCATAGCCTATATCATCAAGGTTTCCCTCCAAAATGCTTATGTTTTTGGAAAGTTTTCTTGACGATAGGGAAGATTCTGAAGGGCTTAGATTCGCTACAATAGCAAAAAATGGAAAATTTTCGCCGCTAAAAAGAGTATCCCGCCATTTTAATATACACTTACTAGTAGTTGATCAATTGTGCATTGCAAAACACAAAGTTCAGATCAAATGTGCAACATACCAACAGATAGTTAACTAGCAGTTTTACGAGCACATGGCGATACTAAGGTGATGAAGCAGTTAACTAGCAGAACAAGATCTCCTACTCAGGGACGCTCTTGGTGGACGCCGAGATATAGGTCGCTAGCTGTGCACGGAGATCCTCCTTCTCCTTGATAATCGCATTAAGGACGGCGGTTTGTCCGCGCATTAGCACCCTCGAGATCTGCCTCTTGAGCTTTAATTTCAACTTCTGTTCCATGAGATACTTGATGAGGTTGCTTCCAGTATCCATCCATGTGACGCTCTTGTTGTTCAGTTCCACCCAGTAGGCGTTCTGCTGCTTAAGCATGTCGACGCATTGCGCAAGATGAAAGGAGATCTCCTTCTCAGACGCCAAAACTCTGTGAAGACGATCACACTCCAGGGTGAGGGAGTGTTCATTCTCCAGCTGGCTGCCTATGTGGGCCTTGTTCTCTTCCTTTTGCTACAACAATAATTGTATGAAAAAAAAAGAAATCAACCCATTCATATATGAGTATTAGTTACCCGCAAACAATAGGACTACTAATTTCTAGCATGGATATTGATAAAGGAATGGACAACACTCGGACGCTCCACAAATACCACAGGGTTCATCAACACATAATTAATCGGAAAGCAGTGATTACATAAACTATAAAAAAACAAGTGGACAGAGGCATACAGCCTACCTGGCTTGGCCGGGAAACGGGGCCGAACTTAGCTTCGGACGGCCGGACTTGGGGCGCCACCGTCGTTGTGGTTACCGGGGAGACATTTGAACCGCCGGCCCTTTGAGATGTAAATAAATGTAAAAACGGTTAGAAAATAAGAATCAACTGAAGGACACCCCGCTAGAAACTTACCCGGACGAACCCTCGCCCTTGATGGTGGTGTTTGCATCATCATCATTCATCAATGTGACGCTCTGGTTATGCAGTTCCACACAAACGCGGTTCTGCTCATTAAGCCTGTCGAGCTCGGCAGTAAAGGTATTGATGCCTTGCTGAAGATTATGGCAGATCTTGTTCTCGGACGCCAAATCTACGTGAACAGGCTCAAACTCTGGGGTAAGGGAGAGTTCATTCCCCAGCTGGCTGCCTATGTGGGCCATGTTCACCTCCATTTGCTGGCACGATCATTGTATGGAACAAAAAAGAATCCAACCAATTCATATATGAGTAATTACACGCAAAAAAATAGGAGTACTACTAATTTCTAGCACAGATCTTGATACAGGAATGGACATCACATGGACGCTCCACAAATATCACAGTGTTCATCAACACATAATTAAAAGGAAAGCCGTGATTACATAAACTACTCCATCCTATCCCTTTTAGTAGTAGTAGTAGTAAACACGGATTTAGTAAAGTTGTATTCTCCCTATGATCCCTTTTAGTTGACTCGGATTTAGTACAAAGTTGTACAAATTTTATTTGACTCAAATTTCAAATAAAATGGATCGGAGGGAGTACTAAATCAGAGTCTATTAAAATGGATTGGAGGGAGTATTAAAAAAAAGTGGATAGAGGCATACAGCCTACCTGGCTTGGCCGTGAAACGGGGCCGAACTCAGCTTCCGACGACCGGACTTGGGGCGCCACCGTCGTGGGGGTTACCGGGTAGACGTTTGAACCGCCGGCCCTGTGAGATGTAAATAAATGGAAAAAACAGTTAGAAAATAAGAATGAACTGGAGGACACGCCACTAGAAACCTACCCGGACGAACCCTCGCCCACTGGCTCGCTCTCCATCGAATAGAGGATAGACTGCTCTGCGAGAATGCTCAGGCGATCATAAGTGGCCATACAACGACGCGCTAGCTGGCTAGATGAGTTTTTCTCGGCGGTCCTAGTCCTCATCGTCTTCCCTAGGATATCCTGCCGCCGGGCCGCCCGGCTCAATGGAGCCATGGCTTGCGAGGTACGTAGTACTTTACTACTCAGTAGTTAGGGTGGAGGGCTGGTGAAGGCTAGTTACTAGCTACCAGCAGAACAGAAAGAGAAGAAGGGCGGAGGGCTGGTCAAGGATAAATCTTACATACACCCAGAAAAGACCATCGTGCCCTCGCGGGGCTTCTGAGCAATTATAGGGACGTCTGTTCTCAAATGGGCAAGATAGGGTACCTTCCCGAGGAAGCATCTAGCACCCAAGCCAATGGACTGCGCGTTGATCAATGGTTACAGTATGTGTGGCATACTGTAAAAGAAAAGATAACAAGGGAAATGCCTGGCAGGGTCCAGAGGTGCATTTAATCGGACATGGGATTCCATAGTACAGTATACACCATAGAGTATGTGAACATAAACACAGAATACAATCAAGTGTTGGACCCTCTCCGCCAAATAAGATCATATATCGTCGTTAGGGCCGCCCTGGTGAATCCTCTGAATGAAAAAAGCCCATAGTTGGCAACCTAAACCCGCCGCTCCGAATAGGAACTTCCGTCCGACGATAACTTTCTGACAACAAAAAATAATTAATTCAGTACTGCATAAACCGCAATTTCAATTAGATAACCACGAAGATTAAGATAGGCGCATGTATCACCTGTCGATGCGAACCCAGATAGTCAGCTCCGTGCACGGTTGATACCATTGCAACGACCGCTCTAGTTCCGACCATTTGGCGGCGCCCGGCGTGGTCGTGCTGTTCGCCAGAATAGTGGCCGTATAGTTGGGGAGCATTAAACCAATCTCAGAGCGATTAAGTAATGGCTTGCCGTGCGACGACATACTCACATTGTACTCCGGCCACACGCACGCCGCCGACCTAACGCACTCAACGGATAGGCAGGCCAGCACGCATCCATTTTTCGGCTGGACTTGCGTATATGTGTGCCAGACGAACACGGTACCATCGTTCCCGTAGAAGATGACCGGACGTCTTGGCTCTGGCGGTGCCAGCACCGGGATGATGAACGCCATCGCGGTGCCGTACGGGATCATGTCCACACAAATCGAATGGATTTCTCTGAGGTGGGCGATGAGCGCTGCTGGCGAGGCGGAGAAGTCGCAGCCGGCCTCTGTGCAGTCGCACGGGCTGTGCGGGCACGCGAGCTCGTGGTCGTGGAGCTCGTTGTAGGCGACCACGCTCCCGCACCCGTCGTGGGGGCACTCCATCCTCTTTAATCTGCTTTGAAGAAGATATTGATGGGGAGGGGAGGGGAGGGGCGAGTGGAGAAGAAGGAAGGTGGTGGCTATTAATTCGGGCCTCACCGTCCCACCAGTTTGGCTAATTAAGGTGACGCTGAAAGTTTCACTGTCTATGTTTTCACACGCAGTACACCTTATATGATGGCCAAAAATGGGATATGAAGATTTTCTCGAAATATCAAAAAAAAAGATTGATGTTTGACATATGTGTGATGTTACTCAAAATTGAACTACATGTTACGAATGGACGGTCGGCAATTTTTAGGGAAGAAAATGAATTTTAAAATATTGAAATACTTTGAGTGTCTCTGTGTGAAGCCTTGCACTAAGATCATAGAAATTTCCATTACCCTTGGACTAGCTTGTGTCGTCATATGAGATATAGATGGTATAAAAATAACAAACTACAATACTAAGAGTGATTTATATAAATCAAGTTTGATTTCTTGCTTTCATGTATGAGTTAATTTATTAACATGGCTTTCTACCCCCCCACACACACACACAAACACACAAACACACACTCTCTCTCTCTCTCAAATGGGGGTGAGAGGAGAAGAAGGATGTTCGTAACTCATGCCTCACCATCCTACCAGACTTTGGTCGATGCCCAACACATTCATGACCTAAAAAGGTGACGTTGACTATTTCATAGTCTACATTTTCACAAGCATTATACAATGTATATTGGCCAAAATGTGATGTGTAGATTTTCTCGAATTGTACCTTATTTGGATTCATGTTTGACGTATGAGCGGTTTTACTCAAAATTCAACTACATGTTCAAATGCCAGGTCGGAAAATTTGAATGAAGAAAATATAGTTTAAATATTGAAATAAGTGAGCATATGTGTGCGTGTGTGCGTGTGTGTGTGTGTGTGTCTTTTGTGCACTACGATACGTAAAATTGGCACTACCATTTTACGAATGTGGTGGGTCCTAGAATATTGAAGCAAATTCAAAAAAAATGTGCTAGCTTGAGTCATCGTATGAGATAAAATCGCTATACAAATAACAAACTTACAACCTTAAGGTAATTTAAGAAAGATTTATTATCTTGCTTGCACATGTGTGGTCATGTTGATTGCATTGTATATTAGTATGAACTTAATAATAATTATCCCAAATATTGGCAGCAATGTGCATCTTACCGTTCACATATATTTTATTCAACTTCATTTCACACATAAATACATTCTACTTTATTAGTGTAAAATAAGAGCTTTATGTGAGCTTTATTGTGAAGTGGCTGCCTGAGAGAAGGGCCAAATTTTCAAGGTAACAATTTTGAAACATGGCATACTTCATAAGATGACCATTTAGGTGATATATATGTTGATTATTTCTCGAGTTTGTAATATATGTGGACTTATGTTGAGTTTTAACCAATTTTAGTCAATTTAAAATTGCATGTTCTTTAAAGTTCGGCACGAGTTTTGGTAGAAAATATGCAGATTTTACCATGGTAAGGTGTTATGCTTCATGCATGAAAAATCTACAAAGAAAAGATGAACAATTTGTACGAATGGTGAAGCCGGTGAATTTGAAGCAAATTGAATGCAACCAAAGGAAATTCATTAAAACTAAAAAAAAGATGAAGAGTTCACGAGGAAATGGTATGGCGATTTGAAAAGAAAATGAATCACTACATATGTGAATCTGGTCATAGTAAACGAAAATGCCAAGTAGAGTTTCCAATTTTGTTCATAAAAATAGATCAAATTTGAACTAGATTTGTGATGTAGATTGGTCATAGAAACCGCTATAAGCCATCGCAATGTACGGAAGTGAATAATTCTAGGCATCCATATTTTAATTACTTCATGTAATGTAATTGAACAAGCTAGATTGGGTATTGCCCCATGAAATTGTACCACACATGCCAACAATAGTAAACCTGGTTGCTTACAAGTACGCCAACATTATGTGGCTTGATTAAATGTGCATTAAACTTAAAATGCCTATTTATTTATATTGTTTTAGTAGTCGTATGACAGTGAAGGATCCAGAGTTGCATTAATCGGCGAATTGGGTTACATATTACATAGAATAATTCATGGTAAACATAAAATACATCCAATCCGTCAATATTTTTAGATAAAGGTCTAAGTAGTCCTTCCCCACCGAAGTAGATGACCACCTCCAACACTACGGCCGTCCTGACAAGAACCATCAGCAAAACGTCTCTTTTAGTCCTTGTACTGAGTACTTTGAAGCAGGAAGCCCCAGACACACCCTTCCTTTTACGGTGATGAAGCAATATTAAACATCAAAAGAAGAGGCAGAACAAGATCTCCTACTCAGGGACACTTGGTGGACGCCGAGATATAGGTCGCTAGCTGTGCACCGAGATCCTCTTCTCCTTGCTAATCGCCCTGTCACAAGAAAAACAAATTAATTCAGCATTACTTAAATCCGCATTAGCATCGTCCCAATAAGATTGAGGGTAGTGTTATGTTCACTCACTCCTTATCGATGCGCAAATAGATAGTCAGCTGCTTCGATGATTCATTGCCGCACAGGTACCGCGGCGGCACCGAGAGGAAGGAAGTGACATCTCCCAAAGAAACTGTGCCCGGAGTCGGGCTGCTCGTCGGCTCTAATACCGCCTTCACCACGTCAAACAAGTGTTCCCCGGTAAGCTTACGCGGCCCCGGCATCGGCGGGCCGTTCGCCCACATTGTCACCCTATACCGGGGCAAGTTGCACGCCGCCGGCCTGACGCACACGAAGGATACCGCGGTGTCCATGCCGCAAGGGTGGATGTGCAAGGCGAACACTGCGCCATCCGTCCCGTAGCCGATGAGCTGTAGTTTTGGCGAGCCCGGTGCCGGCACCTTCAGATGAACAAATCCGAAGTCCTCGTCGTACGGGAACCTATCCACAGCGGTCAAGTGGGCTTCTCTGAGGTGTAGGATGAACGGTACCTTCGAATCGGCGAATTCGCAGCCGGGGTGCGTGCAGAAGCAAGAGCCGTGCGGGCACGCCATCATGTGCTTGTCTTCCTCGTTGTAAGGGATCTCCCTCCCGCACCAGTCGTTGATACACTGGATCGTCGGCTTCAGAGGCTGCTTCTTCGGCACAGGCAACTCCATAGTCTAAGGTCTGATGAGGGATCGGAAAGGGGCGCGGGGGGTTGTGGCGGCGGCGGCGCGAGCGAGGGGGGAGCAGTGAGAAGCTGAGAACTGAGAAGGGAGATTGATGTTTATGGAGATTGATGTTTCTTTATAATAATATAGAGGGCTCTTCTTTTAACGGGAGCCTCTAGACTGGTGGACACATGACCTGTGCTCACTGAAGTGTGGGACCTCACGCATGGGAACCACACGTAAGTGACAGACCAGTTGGTGTACTCGGGTGATTATTATAATGTATAAGTACTCCATAGTTTCCTATAGATCCAAGGGTAGGAAAGCCAAGTTATCTCATTTACAAGACATTATTTTTTCCATGAAGCCAAGTTTATCCCCCTCCCCCAGTGATTTGACCTAGATTTGAAATCAAGGCACACGTGATTCAAAAAAGGCAATCTAAAAACATGGAGTATTCATCATTTTGTAGTACATATATCTAGGGAAAATACCAAACATGCCATACCAGTGTTTTAGAGAAGAACCCTCAAGTAGATTGGCACCATGTTGGAGTTCGTCTAGCTAAATTTCCTCCCACATGCATGTGAGCTTGGTACCACTACACAAGAACCATGCCAAACTTTTGAATCATGGCCCAATTTTATGTATATATTTGCAACTTTTCATCATGCAAGCATGAATACTTTGCAAAATATGTGCATTTTGGGTTGTCGCCCATAAATGTGTTTTTGCTTGTCTGCCACCAATCAAGTTTTCATTCGCGGGGAAACATGCATGACAGGATGACCATTTCCAAGGTTTCATGAATTATCTCAATGTGCATCTATATATATACAATTTCTTGGGCTAAATCCGATAAAATGCAAATTTGACACAGTGTGTAGATGAAGTACAGATCAAACAAATAATTTAAAAAATACATGGGTGTGTGGCCTGAATGTGTGGATCGAGCCAAGTACATTTTATATAATAATGGCCAAACACATGCACCGCACCCTCGTACTAGAGCAAATTAAAACAAGCAGGGTGAGAGCATCGTGAGATTGCTCGACCTAGCTAAATTTTAAAACAAGCCGAATTAATAAGTTATTGTGTGGGGATTGATAGAAAAGATCGAAACAAAGCATGCATAGTCATATCATTTGTGGTTTACATAATACCTCTATGAACAGTACCAAATAAACATGGCATATATACACTTCTATGTTTAGACAAGAACCCTGCATATTTTTTTGCACCATGTGTTTGAGGCCTCGCTTCCCCAGAAGTGTGTGTGAGAGCATTTTGCATGCTACGAGAAAACAATGCCAAACATTTGAATCGCATGACTCATTTTTTGGTAGTGATATATAGGTTTATGGTTTATATATATAAGGTTTAGTGTTAGGGTCTAGGGGTTTAATATAATTAGGGTTTAGGGTTTATAGAGATTCACATCATCTGTTTCATTTCACATTTGTGATGTACAATACTACATACCTAAGTAAAATCGATCCATTCTTAGTCACTCCAAAATGGAGCTCGTGGCCGGGAGGTTTTTGGAATTTCCATGTTTGAAACCCAATACCACTTCTCTTTGGTTCAAAAACCTCCCAAAATTAAGCCCGTTTTCAAATATTTCAAACTTATTCAAATTTGGTTCAAATTTGAAAGACATACAAGTTATATCACACATATTGCATACATTTTCACACAAACTGCACTAGATGCTTGATACGTCTCCAACGTATCGATAATTTCTTATGTTCCATGCTACTTTATTGATGATACCTACATGTTTTGTGCACATTATATGTCGTATTTATGCGTTTTCTGGAACTAACCTATTAACAAGATGCCGAAGTGCCAGTTCCTGTTTTCTGCTGTTTTTGGTTTCAGAAATCCTAGTAACGAAATATTCTCGGAATTGGACGAAATCACCTCCCAGGTTCCTATTTTTCCCGGAACCATCCAGAACACTCGAGAGCTGCCAGAGATGGGCCCTGTGGGCCCAGATGACATGGTGGCGCGGCCTGGGCTGGCCGCGCCACCCTATGGTGTCATCGCCTCGTTGACCCTCTGCGCCGCCTCTTCGCCTATATAAAGCCCCTGCATCGAAAACCCTTACAGAGGAAGCCACGATACGAGAAAAGTTCCGAGCCGCCGTCATCGCGAAGCCAAGATCTGGGGACAGGAGTCTCTGTTCCGGCACCCGCCGGGGAAGTGCCCCGGAAGGCTTCTCCATCGACACCGCTGCCATCTCCACCGCCATCTTCATCACCGCTGCTGCTCCCATGAGGAGGGAGTAGTTCTCCATCGAGGCTCGGGGCTGTACCGGTAGCTATGTGGTTAATCTCTCTCCTATGTACTTCAATACAATGATCTCATGAGCTGCCTTACATGATTGAGATTCATATGAGTTTTGTATCACTACTATCTATGTGCTACTCTAGCAAAGTTATTAAAGTAGTTCTATTCCTCCTGCACGTGTGTAAAGGTGACAGTGTGTGCACCGTGTTAGTACTTGGTTTATGCTATGATCATGATCTCTTGTAGATTGCGAAGTTAACTATTGCTATGATAATATTGATGTGATCTATTCCTCCTACATATGCATGAAGGTGACAGTGTGCATGCTATGCTAGTACTTGGTTTAGTCTTTTGATCTATCTTACACTAAAGGTTACTAAAATATGAGCATTATTGTGGAGCTTGTTAACTCCGGCATTGAGGGTTCGTGTAATCCTACGCAATGTGTTCATCATCCAACAAAAGTGTAGAGTATGCATTTATCTATTCTGTTATGTGATCAATGTTGAGAGTGTCCACTAGTGAAAGTCTAATCCCTAGGCCTTGTTCCTAAATACTGCTGAGTTACTACTGCTTGTTTCTTTTTTCTGTGTTACTACTGCTGCAATACTACCACCATCAACTACACGCCAGCAAGCTATTTTGGCACCGTTGTTACTGCTCATATATATTCATACCACTGTATTTCACTATCTCTTCGCCGAACTAGTGCACCTATTAGGTGTGTTGGGGACACAAGAGACTTCTTGCTTTGTGGTTGCAGGGTTGCATGAGAGGGATATCTTTGACCTCTTCCTCCCCGAGTTCGATAAACCTTGGGTGATCCACTTAAGGGAAAACTTGCTGCTGTTCTACAAACCTCTGCACTTGGAGGCCCAACACTGTCTACAGGAAAGGAGGGGGAACGTAGACATCAAGCTATTTTCTGGCGCCGTTGCCGGGGAGGAAAGGTAAAAGGTACTCACACTCCGGATCTTGGCTACTAAGCTATTCTCCGGCGCCGTTGTAAGTACTCGAAGCTATTTCCTTTAGACTCTGCAATTGCGACATTTGGTTTCTTGTTTACACTAGTTAGGCATAATGGAAAACAACAAAAATATGAGAGATCTTTATGAACTTTATCTTGAATTAGGACATGATGTGTTTGAAGAGAGAATTAAAAAACCCATGGAACTTTATATGCAAACTAATGGGAATGTTATTAGTATGAATGCTTTGAACACCATTGTTGCTAATGCTATGGAAAATTCTAAGCTTGGGGAAGCTGGCTTTGATGAGCATGATATTTTTAGTCCCCCAAGCATTGAGGAGAAAATTTACTTTGATGATACTTTGCCTCCCATTTATGATGATTATAATGATAGTAGTCTTTTGTTACCACCTGTTATGGAGGATAAATTTGATTATGATTACAATATACCTCCTATATTTGATAGCTACTTTGTTGAATTTGCTCCCACTACAACTAATAAAATTGATTATGCTTATGTTGGGAGTAGTAATTATTTTATGCATGAGACTCATGATAAGAATGCTTTATGTGATAGTTATATTGTTGAGTTTGCTCATGATGCTACTGAAAGTTATTATGAGAGAGGAAAATATGGTTGTAGAAATTTTCATGTTACTAAAACACCTCTCTATGTGCTGAAATTTTTGAAGCTACACTTGTTTTATCTTCCTATGCTTGTTACTTTGCTCTTCATGAACTTGTTTATTTACAAGATTCCTATGCATAGGAAGCATGTTAGACTTAAATGTGTTTTGAATTTGCCTCTTGATGCTCTCTTTTGCTTCAAATACTATTTCTTGCGAGTGCATCATTAAAACTGCTGAGCCCATCTTAATGGCTATAAAGAAAGAACTTCTTGGGAGATAACCCATGTGTTTTTACCTACAGCAATTTTTTGTTTTATTGAGTCTTGGAAGTTGTTTACTACTGTAGCAACCTCTCCTTATCATGTTTTTGTGCCAAGTAAAGTTTCTATGTCAAAGTTGATGTTATATTTGGGATTGCTGCGCAGAAACAGCATTGCTGTCTGTCACGAATCTGGGCACAATTCTCTGTAGAAAATTCGAAAAAATCTGCCAATTTACGAGCGTGATCCTCAGATATGTACGCAACTTTCATTAGTTTTGAGTTTTTCCATTTGAGCAAGTCTGGTGCCATTTTAAATTCGTCTTTACGGACTGTTCTGTTTTTGACAGATTCTGCCTTTTATTTCGCATTGCCTCTTTTGCTATGTTGGATTTATTTCTTTGATCCACTAATGTCCAGTAGCATTATGCAATGTCCAGAAGTGAAAATAATGATTGTGTCACCTCTGAATGAGTGAATTATTAATTGTGCACTAACCCTCTAATGAGTTTGCTTGAAGTTTGGTGTGAAGGAAGTTTTCAAGGGTCAAGAGAGGAGAATGATATACTATGATCAAGAGGAGTGAAAGCTCTAAGCTTGGGGATGCCCCGTGGTTCACCCCTGCATATTTTAAGAAGACTCAAGCATCTAAGCTTGGGGATGCCCAAGGCATCCCCTTCTTCATCGACAACTTATCAGGTTCCTTCTAGTGAAACTATATTTTTATTCCGTCACATCCTATGTATTTTACTTGGAGCGTCTGTGTGCTTTTATTTTTGTTTTTGTTTTGTTATCTTAGTTCTCTGAATAAGTTCATCCTTGTGTGGGAGAGAGACACGCTCCGCTGGTTCGTATGAACACATGTGTTCTTAGCTCATAATATTCATGGCGAAGTTTCCTCTTCGTTAAATTGTTATATGGTTGGAATTGGAAAAATGCTACATGTAGTAATTGGTAAAATGTCTTGGATAATGTGATACTTGGCAATTGTTGTGCTCATGTTTAAGCTCTTGCATCATATGCTTTGCACCTATTAGTGAAGAAATACATAGAGCATGCTAAAATTTGGTTTGCATAATTGGTCTCTCTAAGGTCTAGATAATTTCTAGTATTGAGTTTGAACAACAAGGAAGACGGTGTAGAGTCTTATAATGTTTACAATATGTCTTTTATGTGAGTTTTGCTGCACCGGTTCATCCTTGAGTTTGCTTCAAATAACCTTGCTAGCCTAAGCCTTGTATCGAGAGGGAATACTTCTCATGCATCCAAATCCTTGAGCCAACCACTATGCCATTTGTGTCCACCATACCTACCTACTACATGGTATTTCTCCGCCATTCCAAAGTAAATTGCTTGAGTGCTACCTTTAAACAATTCAAAAGTTATTACCTCTTATTTGTGTCAATGTTTTATAGCTCATGAGGAAGTATGTGGTGTTTTATCTTTCGATCTTGTCATTTACTTTTGACAGACTTTCACTAATGGACTAGTGGCTTCATCCGCTTATCCAATAATTTTGCAAAAAGAGCTGGCAATGAGGTTCCCAGCCTCAATTAATTAACTTGCATTAATAATTCTCTTCACATGTTTTGCTCTGATTCATCAGTAAGCAACTTAATTTTGCAAATAGACACTCCTCCATGGTATGTGAATGTTGGAAGGCACCCGAGGATTCGGTTAGCCATGGCTTGTGTAAGCAAAAGGTTGGGAGGAGTGTCATCCATAAATAAAGAAAAACTAAACTAAAGTACATGTGTAAACAAAAGAGAAGAGGGATGATCTACCTTGCTGGTAGAGATAACGTCCTTCATGGGAGCCGCTCTTGAAAGTCTGGTTGATGAGGTAGTTAGAGTGCCCACTACCATTCGTTGACAACAACAAACACTTCTCAAAATTTTACTTTTATGCTCTCTTTATGTTTTCAAAACCAAAGCTCTAGCACAAATATAGCAATCGATGCTTTCCTCTTTGAAGGGCCATTCTTTTACTTTTTATGTTGAGTCAGTTTACCTATCTCTCTCCACCTCAAGAAGCAAACACTTGTGTGAACTGTGCATTGATTCCTACATACTTGCATATTGCACTTGTTATATTACTTTATGTTGACAATATCCATGAGATATACATGTTATAAGTTGAAAGCAACCGCTGAAACTTAATCTTCCTATGTGTTGCTTCAACACCTTTACTTTGATTTATTGCTTTATGAGTTAACTTTTATGCAAGACTTATTGATGCTTGTCTTGAAGTACTATTCATGAAAAGTCTTTGCTTTATGATTCAGTTGTTTACTCATGTCATTACCATTGTTTTGATCGCTGCATTCATCTCATATGCTTACAATAGTATGATCAAGGTTATGATGGCATGTCACTTCAGAAATTATCTTTGTTATCGTTTTACCTGCTCGGGACGAGCAGAACTAAGCTTGGGGATGCTGATACGTCTCCAACGTATCGATAATTTCTTATGTTCCATGCTACTTTATTGATGATACCTACATGTTTTGTGCACATTATATGTCGTATTTATGCGTTTTCTGGAACTAACCTATTAACAAGATGCCGAAGTGCCAGTTCCTGTTTTCTGCTGTTTTTGGTTTCAGAAATCCTAGTAACGAAATATTCTCGGAATTGGACGAAATCACCTCCCAGGTTCCTATTTTTCCCGGAACCATCCAGAACACTCGAGAGCTGCCAGAGATGGGCCCTGTGGGCCCAGATGACATGGTGGCGCGGCCTGGGCCCTGGCCGCGCCACCCTATGGTGTCATCGCCTCGTTGACCCTCCTGCGCCGCCTCTTCGCCTATATAAAGCCCCGCATCGAAACCCTTACAGAGGAAGCCACGATACGAGAAAAGTTCCAGAGCCGCCGTCATCGCGAAGCCAAGATCTGGGGGACAGGAGTCTCTGTTCCGGCACCCTCGGAGCGGGGAAGTGCCCCGGAAGGCTTCTCCATCGACACCGCTGCCATCTCCACCGCCATCTTCATCACCGCTGCTGCTCCCATGAGGAGGGAGTAGTTCTCCATCGAGGCTCGGGGCTGTACCGGTAGCTATGTGGTTAATCTCTCTCCTATGTACTTCAATACAATGATCTCATGAGCTGCCTTACATGATTGAGATTCATATGAGTTTTGTATCACTACTATCTATGTGCTACTCTAGCAAAGTTATTAAAGTAGTTCTATTCCTCCTGCACGTGTGTAAAGGTGACAGTGTGTGCACCGTGTTAGTACTTGGTTTATGCTATGATCATGATCTCTTGTAGATTGCGAAGTTAACTATTGCTATGATAATATTGATGTGATCTATTCCTCCTACATATGCATGAAGGTGACAGTGTGCATGCTATGCTAGTACTTGGTTTAGTCTTTTGATCTATCTTACACTAAAGGTTACTAAAATATGAGCATTATTGTGGAGCTTGTTAACTCCGGCATTGAGGGTTCGTGTAATCCTACGCAATGTGTTCATCATCCAACAAAAGTGTAGAGTATGCATTTATCTATTCTGTTATGTGATCAATGTTGAGAGTGTCCACTAGTGAAAGTCTAATCCCTAGGCCTTGTTCCTAAATACTGCTGAGTTACTACTGCTTGTTTACTGTTTTACTGTGTTACTACTGCTGCAATACTACCACCATCAACTACACGCCAGCAAGCTATTTTTTGGCACCGTACTACTGCTCATATATATTCATACCACCTGTATTTCACTATCTCTTCGCCGAACTAGTGCACCTATTAGGTGTGTTGGGGACACAAGAGACTTCTTGCTTTGTGGTTGCAGGGTTGCATGAGAGGGATATCTTTGACCTCTTCCTCCCTGAGTTCGATAAACCTTGGGTGATCCACTTAAGGGAAAACTTGCTGCTGTTCTACAAACCTCTGCACTTGGAGGCCCAACACTGTCTACAGGAAAGGAGGGGGAACGTAGACATCAATGCTAACCCTATAATTTGAGACCATTTGGATGAGGTCGAAAAAATTCTTGGATTAGAATCGTGTTGTTCAAACCCCGTAGTTGGATTTTTTTGAACCCTTGATCTGTAGAACTGGGCAAAACCCGAGTTTAACCTATTTAATTATAGATTCGTATATCGATTTTTCTACTACCTTTTTATTATTACTATGCAGCACATGGGTGTTTGCCCGTCGAGTGAAACACGGAGGAAGAGGGATCACTCGGAAGGAGAGAAGAAGGGGTGTCTCCCCTTTTTCGGGTGATGATGTTGACTTTTGTGCAGGGTTTGTCAGTGAGCAGGAGGTGCGAGCGAGCGAGCGAGCGAGTCGAGCGAGGCCGAGAATGAGAGAGATTTGTTTTTTTTGTGAGAGGGACAACCGAAGGATCCAGAAGGACCCACAGACTTCCAATACGCATCGATGCGTCTTCTCTTGACAAAGAAGATGGCTGGGAGTTTGCGTACCTCTGCACGTGACTTGTGCTCACTGAAGTGTGGGACCTCAAGGGTGGGCACCACACGTAAGTGACAGACCTGTTGGTGTAAAAACTCGGTTGATTATAATAGTGCATTAGAACAAAGTTTCCTATGGATTCAAGGGTAGGAAATCCAAGTTAACTCATTTACGTGTTAAACTTATCTAAATCTTGGTCAAACATAGGATTTGACCAAGATTCAAATGGGCAGAAAAATAAAAAAACAGAAAAATGAAAAACCAAATCACATAGTCTTCTTATGTCATGTAGTAAGCAGTAAAGTTGATAAAAAAAGGTCCATACATATTCAAACCACACAAATCATGTATCTATATATACCCCCTAACCCCTAAACTCCGTCTTATGAAGTCAAACATGGAAATTTCAAAAACCATCCTAAGAGCTACATTTTGGGGTGACTAAGAAGGATACATGCTTCCCTTTTCATTTTCATGTTTTAAACTTGTTTAAATTATCTTGGTCAAACCTAGGATTAGACAAGATTCAAATGGGCATCAAAATTGAAAAAAATTCAGCAAAAAAAAACCAAAGCAAATAGTTTTCTTATGTCATATAGTAAGCATTAAAGTTGATAAACAAGGTCTAGACATAATCAAACCAGACAAATCATGTAGCTATACCCCCTAACCCCTAAACTCTGTCTTATGAATTGAAGTCAAGCATGTGAAGAGAAGTGGTTTTGGGTTTCAAACATGGAAATTTCAAAAACCTCCCAAAAGCTTCATTTTAGAGTGACTAAGAAGGATCCATGCTTACCTTTTCATTTTCATGTTTTAAACTTGTTTAAATTATCTTGGTCGTCAAACCTAGGATTTGACAAGATCCAAATGGGCATCAAAATTGAAAAAAAAATCAGAAAAAAGAAAAACCAAAGCAAATAGTTTTCTTATGTCATATATATAGTAAGCATTGAAGTTGATAAACAAGGTCCATACATATTCAAACAACACAAATCATGTATCTATACCCCTAACCCCTAAATTGATTAACTATGTCTTATGAAGTCAAGCATGTGAAGAGAAGTGGTTTTGGGTTTCAAACATGGAAATTTCAAAAACCTCCCAAAAGCTTCATTTTAGAGTGACTAAGAAGGATCCATGCTTACATTTGCATTTTCATATTTTAAAATTGTTTAAATCATTATCAAACCTAGGATTTGACCAAGATACAAATGGGTGGGCACAAAATTCAAAAAAATCAGAAAAATGAAAAACAAAAGCACATAGTCTTCTTATATATGTCATATCGTAAGCATTCGAGTTGATAAACGAGGTCTAGGTATATATATCCAAACCAGACAAATCATGTATCTACCCCCCATCGATCTTATGAAGTCTAGCATGAAGAGAAGTCGTTTTGGGTTTCAAACATGGAAATTTCAAGAACATCCCAAAAGCTTCATTTTAGAGTGACTAAGAAGGATACATGCTTACCTTTTAATTTTCATGTTTTAAACTTGTTTAAATCTTGGTTGAACCTAGGATTTGACCAAGATTCAAATATATGGGCATAAAATTCAAAAAAAATAGAAAAATGAAAAACCAAAGCACATAGTCTTCTTATGTCTATAGTTAGCATTAAAGTTGATAAACATGTCTAGACATATTCAAACTAGAAAATCATGTCTATATCTACACCCCTAACCCTAAACTCTGTCTTATGAAGTCAAGCATGCATGAAGAGAAGTGGTTTTTTTGTTTCAAACATGGAAATTTCAAAAACCCTCCCAAGAGCTACATTTTGGGGTGACTAAGAAGGATAGATGCTTATTTTTTCATATTCATGATTTAAACTTGTTTAAACCATGGTCAAACCTAGGATTTGACCAAGATTCAAATGGGCATCAAAATTGAAAAAAAATCAGCAAAAAGAAAAACCAAAGCAAATAGTTTTCTTATGTTATATAGTAAGCATTAAAGTTGATAAACAAGGTCTAGACATATTCAAACCAGACAAATCATGTAGCTATACCCCCTAACCCCTAAACTCTGTCTTATGAAGTCAAGCATGAAGAGAAGTGGTTTTGGGTTTCAAACATGGAAATTTCAAAAACCTCCCAAAAGCCCCTTTTCAAATATTTCAAACTTATTCAAATTTGGTTCAAATTTGAAAGACATACAAGTTATAGCACACATAGTGCATACATTTTCACACAAACTGCACTAGATGCTAACCCTATAGCTTGAGGCCATTTGGATGAGGTCGAAAAAATTCTTGGATTAGAATCGTGTTGTTCGAACCCCGTAGTTGGATTTTTTGAACCCTTGATCTGTAGAACTGGGCAAAACCCGAGTTTAGAGTGACTAAGAAGGATACATGCTTCCCTTTTCATTTTCATGTTTTAAACTTGTTTAAATTATCTTGGTCAAACCTAGGATTAGACAAGATTCAAATGGGCATCAAAATTGAAAAAAAATCAGCAAAAAGGAAAACCAAAGCAAATAGTTTTCTTATGTCATATAGTAAGCATTAAAGTTGATAAACAAGGTCTAGACATATTCAAACCAGACAAATCATGTAGCTATACCCCCTAACCCCTAAACTCGATCTATCTTATGAAGTCAAGCATGTGAAGAGAAGTGGTTTTGGGTTTCAAACATGGAAATTTCAAAAACCTCCCAAAAGCTTCATTTTAGAGTGACTAAGAAGGATCCATGCTTCCCTTTTCATTTTCATGTTTTAAACTTGTTTAAATTATCTTGGTCGTCAAACCTAGGATTTGACAAGCAGATTCAAATGGGCATCAAATTTGAAAAAAAAATCAGAAAAAAGAAAAACCAAAGCAAATAGTTTTCTTATGTCATATAGTAAGCATTGAATTTGATAAACAAGGTCCATACATATTCAAACCACACAAATCATGTATCTATACCCCCTAAGCCCTAAATTAATTAACTATGTCTTATGAAGTCAAGCATGTGAAGAGAAGTGGTTTTGGGTTTCAAACATGGAAATTTCAAAAACCTCCCAAAAGCTTCATTTTAGACAGACTAAGAAGGATCCATGCTTACATTTGCATTTTCATATTTTAAACTTGTTTAAATCATTATCAAACCTAGGATTTGACCAAGATACAAATGGGTGGGCACAAAATTCAAAAAAATCAGAAAAATGAAAAACAAAAGCACATAGTCTTCTTATATATGTCATATCGTAAGCATTCGAGTTGATAAACGAGGTCTAGGTATATCCAAACCAGACAAATCATGTATCTACCCCCGTCGATCTTATGAAGTCTAGCATGAAGAGAAGTCGTTTTGGGTTTCAAACATGGAAATTTCAAGAACATCCCAAAAGCTTCATTTTAGAGTGACTAAGAAGGATACATGCTTACCTTTTAATTTTCATGTTTTGAACTTGTTTAAATCTTGGTTGAACCTAGGATTTGACCAAGATTCAAATATATGGGAATAAAATTCAAAAAAACAGAAAAATGAAAAACCAAAGCACATAGTCTTCTTATGTCTATAGTTAGCATTAAAGTTGATAAACAGGTCTAGACATATTCAAACTAGAAAATCATGTATATATCTACACCCCTAACCCTAAACTCTGTCTTATGAAGTCAAGCATGCATGAAGAGAAGTGGTTTTTTTGTTCCAAACATGGAAATTTCAAAAACCCTCCCAAGAGCTACATTTTGGGGTGACTAAGAAGGAAAGATGCTTATTTTTTCATATTCATGATTTAAACTTGTTTAAACCATGGTCAAACCTAGGATTTGACCAAGATTCAAATGGGCATCAAAATTGAAAAAAAAATCAGCAAAAATAAAAACCAAAGCAAATAGTTTTCTTATGTTATATAGTAAGCATTAAAGTTGATAAACAAGGTCTAGACATATTCAAACCAGACAAATCATGTATCTATACCCCTAACCCCTAAACTCTGTCTTATGAAGTCAAGCATGAAGAGAAGTGGTTTTGGGTTTCAAACATGGAAATTTGAAAAACCTCCCAAAAGCCCCTTTGCAAATATTTCAAACTTATTCAAATTTGGTTCAAATTTGAAAGACATACAAGTTATAGCACACATAGTGCATACATTTTCACACAAACTGCACTAGATGCTAACCCTATAATTTGAGGCCATTTGGATGAGGTCGAAAAAATTCTTGGATTAGAATCGTGTTGTTCGAACCCCGTAGTTGGATTTTTTTGAACCCTTGATCTGTAGAACTGGGCAAAACCCGAGTTTAACCTATTTAATTATAGATTCGTATATCGATTTTTCTACTACCTTTTTATTATTACTATGCAGCACATGGGTGTTTGCCCGTCGAGTGAAACACGGAGGAAGAGGGATCACTCGGAAGGAGAGAAGAAGGGGTGTCTCCCCTTTTTCGGGTGATGATGTTGACTTTTGTGCAGGGTTTGTCAGTGAGCAGGAGGTGCGAGCGAGCGAGCGAGCGAGCGAGTCGAGCGAGGCCGAGAATGAGAGAGATTTGTTTTTTTGTGAGAGGGACAACCGAAGGATCCAGAAGGACCCACAGACTTCCAATACGCATCTGATGCGTCTTCTCTTGACAAAGAAGATGGATGGGAGTTTGCGTACCTACTGCACGTGACTTGTGCTCACTGAAGTGTGGGACCTCAAGGGTGGGCACCACACGTAAGTGACAGACCTGTTGGTGTAAAAACTCGGTTGATTATAATAGTGCATTAGAACAAAGTTTCCTATGGATTCAAGGGTAGGAAATCCAAGTTAACTCATTTACGTGTTAAACTTGTCTAAATCTTGGTCAAACCTAGGATTTGACCAAGATTCAAATGGGCAGAAAAATAAAAAAAACAGAAAAATGAAAAACAAAATCACATAGTCTTCTTATGTCATATAGTAAGCATTAAAGTTGATAAACAAGGTCTAGACATATCAAACCATACAAATCATGTATCTACCCCTAACCCCTAAACTCCGTCTTATGAAGTCAAGCATGAAGAGAAGTGGTTTTGGGTTTCAAACATGGAAATTTCAAAATCCTCCCAAAAGCCCCTTTTCAAATATTTCAAACTTATTCAAATTTGGTTCAAATTTGAAAGACATACAAGTTATAGCACACATAGTGCATACATTTTCACAAAAACTGCACTAGATGCTAACCCTATAGCTTGAGGCCATTTGGATGAGGTCGAAAAAATTCTTGGATTAGAATCGTGTTGTTCGAACCCCGTAGTTGGATTTTTTTGAACCCTTGATCTGTAGAACTGGGCAAAACCCGAGTTTAGAGTGACTAAGAAGGATACATGCTTCCCTTTTCATTTTCATGTTTTAAACTTGTTTAAATTATCTTGGTCAAACCTAGGATTAGACAAGATTCAAATGGGCATCAAAATTGAAAAAAAATCAGCAAAAAGGAAAACCAAAGCAAATAGTTTTCTTATGTCATATAGTAAGCATTGAAGTTGATAAACAAGGTCTAGACATATTCAAACCAGACAAATCATGTAGCTATACCCCCTAACCCCTAAACTCGATCTATCTTATGAAGTCAAGCATGTGAAGAGAAGTGGTTTTGGGTTTCAAACATGGAAATTTCAAAAACCTCCCAAAAGCTTCATTTTAGAGTGACTAAGAAGGATCCATGCTTCCCTTTTCATTTTCATGTTTTAAACTTGTTTAAATTATCTTGGTCGTCAAACCTAGGATTTGACAAGCAGATTCAAATGGGCATCAAATTTGAAAAAAAATCAGAAAAAAGAAAAACCAAAGCAAATAGTTTTCTTATGTCATATAGTAAGCATTGAATTTGATAAACAAGGTCCATACATATTCAAACCACACAAATCATGTATCTATACCCCCTAAGCCCTAAATTAATTAACTATGTCTTATGAAGTCAAGCATGTGAAGAGAAGTGGTTTTGGGTTTCAAACATGGAAATTTCAAAAACCTCCCAAAAGCTTCATTTTAGACAGACTAAGAAGGATCCATGCTTACATTTGCATTTTCATATTTTAAACTTGTTTAAATCATTATCAAACCTAGGATTTGACCAAGATACAAATGGGTGGGCACAAAATTCAAAAAAATCAGAAAAATGAAAAACAAAAGCACATAGTCTTCTTATATATGTCATATCGTAAGCATTCGAGTTGATAAACGAGGTCTAGGTATATCCAAACCAGACAAATCATGTATCTACCCCCCGTCGATCTTATGAAGTCTAGCATGAAGAGAAGTCGTTTTGGGTTTCAAACATGGAAATTTCAAGAACATCCCAAAAGCTTCATTTTAGAGTGACTAAGAAGGATACATGCTTACCTTTTAATTTTCATGTTTTAAACTTGTTTAAATCTTGGTTGAACCTAGGATTTGACCAAGATTCAAATATATGGGAATAAAATTCAGAAAAAAACAGAAAAATGAAAAACCAAAGCACATAGTCTTCTTATGTCTATAGTTAGCATTAAAGTTGATAAACAGGTCTAGACATATTCAAACTAGAAAATCATGTATATATCTACACCCCTAACCCTAAACTCTGTCTTATGAAGTCAAGCATGCATGAAGAGAAGTGGTTTTTTTGTTCCAAACATGGAAATTTCAAAAACCCTCCCAAGAGCTACATTTTGGGGTGACTAAGAAGGAAAGATGCTTATTTTTTCATATTCATGATTTAAACTTGTTTAAACCATGGTCAAACCTAGGATTTGACCAAGATTCAAATGGGCATCAAAATTGAAAAAAAATCAGCAAAAATAAAAACCAAAGCAAATAGTTTTCTTATGTTATATAGTAAGCATTAAAGTTGATAAACAAGGTCTAGACATATTCAAACCAGACAAATCATGTATCTATACCCCTAACCCCTAAACTCTGTCTTATGAAGTCAAGCATGAAGAGAAGTGGTTTTGGGTTTCAAACATGGAAATTTGAAAAACCTCCCAAAAGCCCCTTTGCAAATATTTCAAACTTATTCAAATTTGGTTCAAATTTGAAAGACATACAAGTTATAGCACACATAGTGCATACATTTTCACACAAACTGCACTAGATGCTAACCCTATAATTTGAGGCCATTTGGATGAGGTCGAAAAAATTCTTGGATTAGAATCGTGTTGTTCGAACCCCGTAGTTGGATTTTTTTTTTGAACCCTTGATCTGCAGAACTGGGCAAAACCCGAGTTTAACCTATTTAATTATAGATTCGTATATCGATTTTTCTACTACCTTTTTATTATTACTATGCAGCACATGGGTGTTTGCCCGTCGAGTGAAACACGGAGGAAGAGGGATCACTCGGAAGGAGAGAAGAAGGGGGTGTCTCCCCTTTTTCGGGTGATGATGTTGACTTTTGTGCAGGGTTTGTCAGTGAGCAGGAGGTGCGAGCGAGCGAGTCGAGCGAGGCCGAGAATGAGAGAGATTTGTTTTTTTTGTGAGAGGGACAACCGAAGGATCCAGAAGGACCCACAGACTTCCAATACGCATCTGATGCGTCTTCTCTTGACAAAGAAGATGGATGGGAGTTTGCGTACCTACTGCACGTGACTTGTGCTCACTGAAGTGTGGGACCTCAAGGGTGGGCACCACACGTAAGTGACAGACCTGTTGGTGTAAAAACTCGGTTGATTATAATAGTGCATTAGAACAAAGTTTCCTATGGATTCAAGGGTAGGAAATCCAAGTTAACTCATTTACGTGTTAAACTTGTCTAAATCTTGGTCAAACCTAGGATTTGACCAAGATTCAAATGGGCAGAAAAATAAAAAAAACAGAAAAATGAAAAACAAAATCACATAGTCTTCTTATGTCATATAGTAAGCATTAAAGTTGATAAAAAGGTCTAGACATATCAAACCATACAAATCATGTATCTACCCCTAACCCCTAAACTCCGTCTTATGAAGTCAAGCATGAAGAGAAGTGGTTTTGGGTTTCAAACATGGAAATTTCAAAATCCTCCCAAAAGCCCCTTTTCAAATATTTCAAACTTATTCAAATTTGGTTCAAATTTGAAAGACATACAAGTTATAGCACACATAGTGCATACATTTTCACAAAAACTGCACTAGATGCTAACCCTATAGCTTGAGGCCATTTGGATGAGGTCGAAAAAATTCTTGGATTAGAATCGTGTTGTTCGAACCCCGTAGTTGGATTTTTTTGAACCCTTGATCTGTAGAACTGGGCAAAACCCGAGTTTAGAGTGACTAAGAAGGATACATGCTTCCCTTTTCATTTTCATGTTTTAAACTTGTTTAAATTATCTTGGTCAAACCTAGGATTAGACAAGATTCAAATGGGCATCAAAATTGAAAAAAATCAGCAAAAAGGAAAACCAAAGCAAATAGTTTTCTTATGTCATATAGTAAGCATTAAAGTTGATAAACAAGGTCTAGACATATTCAAACCAGACAAATCATGTAGCTATACCCCCTAACCCCTAAACTCGATCTATCTTATGAAGTCAAGCATGTGAAGAGAAGTGGTTTTGGGTTTCAAACATGGAAATTTCAAAAACCTCCCAAAAGCTTCATTTTAGAGTGACTAAGAAGGATCCATGCTTCCCTTTTCATTTTCATGTTTTAAACTTGTTTAAATTATCTTGGTCGTCAAACCTAGGATTTGACAAGCAGATTCAAATGGGCATCAAATTTGAAAAAAAATCAGAAAAAAGAAAAACCAAAGCAAATAGTTTTCTTATGTCATATAGTAAGCATTGAATTTGATAAACAAGGTCCATACATATTCAAACCACACAAATCATGTATCTATACCCCCTAAGCCCTAAATTAATTAACTATGTCTTATGAAGTCAAGCATGTGAAGAGAAGTGGTTTTGGGTTTCAAACATGGAAATTTCAAAAACCTCCCAAAAGCTTCATTTTAGACAGACTAAGAAGGATCCATGCTTACATTTGCATTTTCATATTTTAAACTTGTTTAAATCATTATCAAACCTAGGATTTGACCAAGATACAAATGGGTGGGCACAAAATTCAAAAAAATCAGAAAAATGAAAAACAAAAGCACATAGTCTTCTTATATATGTCATATCGTAAGCATTCGAGTTGATAAACGAGGTCTAGGTATATCCAAACCAGACAAATCATGTATCTACCCCCCGTCGATCTTATGAAGTCTAGCATGAAGAGAAGTCGTTTTGGGTTTCAAACATGGAAATTTCAAGAACATCCCAAAAGCTTCATTTTAGAGTGACTAAGAAGGATACATGCTTACCTTTTAATTTTCATGTTTTAAACTTGTTTAAATCTTGGTTGAACCTAGGATTTGACCAAGATTCAAATATATGGGAATAAAATTCAGAAAAAAACAGAAAAATGAAAAACCAAAGCACATAGTCTTCTTATGTCTATAGTTAGCATTAAAGTTGATAAACAGGTCTAGACATATTCAAACTAGAAAATCATGTATATATCTACACCCCTAACCCTAAACTCTGTCTTATGAAGTCAAGCATGCATGAAGAGAAGTGGTTTTTTTGTTCCAAACATGGAAATTTCAAAAACCCTCCCAAGAGCTACATTTTGGGGTGACTAAGAAGGAAAGATGCTTATTTTTTCATATTCATGATTTAAACTTGTTTAAACCATGGTCAAACCTAGGATTTGACCAAGATTCAAATGGGCATCAAAATTGAAAAAAAAATCAGCAAAAATAAAAACCAAAGCAAATAGTTTTCTTATGTTATATAGTAAGCATTAAAGTTGATAAACAAGGTCTAGACATATTCAAACCAGACAAATCATGTATCTATACCCCTAACCCCTAAACTCTGTCTTATGAAGTCAAGCATGAAGAGAAGTGGTTTTGGGTTTCAAACATGGAAATTTGAAAAACCTCCCAAAAGCCCCTTTGCAAATATTTCAAACTTATTCAAATTTGGTTCAAATTTGAAAGACATACAAGTTATAGCACACATAGTGCATACATTTTCACACAAACTGCACTAGATGCTAACCCTATAATTTGAGGCCATTTGGATGAGGTCAAAAAAATTCTTGGATTAGAATCGTGTTGTTCGAACCCCGTAGTTGGATTTTTTTTTGAACCCTTGATCTGTAGAACTGGGCAAAACCCGAGTTTAACCTATTTAATTATAGATTCGTATATCGATTTTTCTACTACCTTTTTATTATTACTATGCAGCACATGGGTGTTTGCCCGTCGAGTGAAACACGGAGGAAGAGGGATCACTCGGAAGGAGAGAAGAAGGGGTGTCTCCCCTTTTTCGGGTGATGATGTTGACTTTTGTGCAGGGTTTGTCAGTGAGCAGGAGGTGCGAGCGAGCGAGCGAGCGAGCGAGTCGAGCGAGGCCGAGAATGAGAGAGATTTGTTTTTTTGTGAGAGGGACAACCGAAGGATCCAGAAGGACCCACAGACTTCCAATACGCATCTGATGCGTCTTCTCTTGACAAAGAAGATGGATGGGAGTTTGCGTACCTACTGCACGTGACTTGTGCTCACTGAAGTGTGGGACCTCAAGGGTGGGCACCACACGTAAGTGACAGACCTGTTGGTGTAAAAACTCGGTTGATTATAATAGTGCATTAGAACAAAGTTTCCTATGGATTCAAGGGTAGGAAATCCAAGTTAACTCATTTACGTGTTAAACTTGTCTAAATCTTGGTCAAACCTAGGATTTGACCAAGATTCAAATGGGCAGAAAAATAAAAAAACAGAAAAATGAAAAACAAAATCACATAGTCTTCTTATGTCATATAGTAAGCATTAAAGTTGATAAACAAGGTCTAGACATATCAAACCATACAAATCATGTATCTACCCCTAACCCCTAAACTCCGTCTTATGAAGTCAAGCATGAAGAGAAGTGGTTTTGGGTTTCAAACATGGAAATTTCAAAATCCTCCCAAAAGCCCCTTTTCAAATATTTCAAACTTATTCAAATTTGGTTCAAATTTGAAAGACATACAAGTTATAGCACACATAGTGCATACATTTTCACAAAAACTGCACTAGATGCTAACCCTATAGCTTGAGGCCATTTGGATGAGGTCGAAAAAATTCTTGGATTAGAATCGTGTTGTTCGAACCCCGTAGTTGGATTTTTTTGAACCCTTGATCTGTAGAACTGGGCAAAACCCGAGTTTAGAGTGACTAAGAAGGATACATGCTTCCCTTTTCATTTTCATGTTTTAAACTTGTTTAAATTATCTTGGTCAAACCTAGGATTAGACAAGATTCAAATGGGCATCAAAATTGAAAAAAAATCAGCAAAAAGGAAAACCAAAGCAAATAGTTTTCTTATGTCATATAGTAAGCATTAAAGTTGATAAACAAGGTCTAGACATATTCAAACCAGACAAATCATGTAGCTATACCCCCTAACCCCTAAACTCGATCTATCTTATGAAGTCAAGCATGTGAAGAGAAGTGGTTTTGGGTTTCAAACATGGAAATTTCAAAAACCTCCCAAAAGCTTCATTTTAGAGTGACTAAGAAGGATCCATGCTTCCCTTTTCATTTTCATGTTTTAAACTTGTTTAAATTATCTTGGTCGTCAAACCTAGGATTTGACAAGCAGATTCAAATGGGCATCAAATTTGAAAAAAAATCAGAAAAAAGAAAAACCAAAGCAAATAGTTTTCTTATGTCATATAGTAAGCATTGAATTTGATAAACAAGGTCCATACATATTCAAACCACACAAATCATGTATCTATACCCCCTAAGCCCTAAATTAATTAACTATGTCTTATGAAGTCAAGCATGTGAAGAGAAGTGGTTTTGGGTTTCAAACATGGAAATTTCAAAAACCTCCCAAAAGCTTCATTTTAGAGTGACTAAGAAGGATCCATGCTTACATTTGCATTTTCATATTTTAAACTTGTTTAAATCATTATCAAACCTAGGATTTGACCAAGATACAAATGGGTGGGCACAAAATTCAAAAAAATCAGAAAAATGAAAAACAAAAGCACATAGTCTTCTTATATATGTCATATCGTAAGCATTCGAGTTGATAAACGAGGTCTAGGTATATCCAAACCAGACAAATCATGTATCTACCCCCCGTCGATCTTATGAAGTCTAGCATGAAGAGAAGTCGTTTTGGGTTTCAAACATGGAAATTTCAAGAACATCCCAAAAGCTTCATTTTAGAGTGACTAAGAAGGATACATGCTTACCTTTTAATTTTCATGTTTTAAACTTGTTTAAATCTTGGTTGAACCTAGGATTTGACCAAGATTCAAATATATGGGAATAAAATTCAGAAAAAAACAGAAAAATGAAAAACCAAAGCACATAGTCTTCTTATGTCTATAGTTAGCATTAAAGTTGATAAACAGGTCTAGACATATTCAAACTAGAAAATCATGTATATATCTACACCCCTAACCCTAAACTCTGTCTTATGAAGTCAAGCATGCATGAAGAGAAGTGGTTTTTTTTGTTCCAAACATGGAAATTTCAAAAACCCTCCCAAGAGCTACATTTTGGGGTGACTAAGAAGGAAAGATGCTTATTTTTTCATATTCATGATTTAAACTTGTTTAAACCATGGTCAAACCTAGGATTTGACCAAGATTCAAATGGGCATCAAAATTGAAAAAAAATCAGCAAAAATAAAAACCAAAGCAAATAGTTTTCTTATGTTATATAGTAAGCATTAAAGTTGATAAACAAGGTCTAGACATATTCAAACCAGACAAATCATGTATCTATACCCCTAACCCCTAAACTCTGTCTTATGAAGTCAAGCATGAAGAGAAGTGGTTTTGGGTTTCAAACATGGAAATTTGAAAAACCTCCCAAAAGCCCCTTTGCAAATATTTCAAACTTATTCAAATTTGGTTCAAATTTGAAAGACATACAAGTTATAGCACACATAGTGCATACATTTTCACACAAACTGCACTAGATGCTAACCCTATAATTTGAGGCCATTTGGATGAGGTCGAAAAAATTCTTGGATTAGAATCGTGTTGTTCGAACCCCGTAGTTGGATTTTTTTTTGAACCCTTGATCTGAACTGGGCAAAACCCGAGTTTAACCTATTTAATTATAGATTCGTATATCGATTTTTCTACTACCTTTTTATTATTACTATGCAGCACATGGGTGTTTGCCCGTCGAGTGAAACACGGAGGAAGAGGGATCACTCGGAAGGAGAGAAGAAAGGGGTGTCTCCCCTTTTTCGGGTGATGATGTTGACTTTTGTGCAGGGTTTGTCAGTGAGCAGGAGGTGCGAGCGAGCGAGCGAGCGAGTCGAGCGAGGCCGAGAATGAGAGAGATTTGTTTTTTTGTGAGAGGGACAACCGAAGGATCCAGAAGGACCCACAGACTTCCAATACGCATCCTGATGCGTCTTCTCTTGACAAAGAAGATGGATGGGAGTTTGCGTACCTACTGCACGTGACTTGTGCTCACTGAAGTGTGGGACCTCAAGGGTGGGCACCACACGTAAGTGACAGACCTGTTGGTGTAAAAACTCGGTTGATTATAATAGTGCATTAGAACAAAGTTTCCTATGGATTCAAGGGTAGGAAATCCAAGTTAACTCATTTACGTGTTAAACTTGTCTAAATCTTGGTCAAACCTAGGATTTGACCAAGATTCAAATGGGCAGAAAAATAAAAAAACAGAAAAATGAAAAACAAAATCACATAGTCTTCTTATGTCATATAGTAAGCATTAAAGTTGATAAACAAGGTCTAGACATATCAAACCATACAAATCATGTATCTACCCCTAACCCCTAAACTCCGTCTTATGAAGTCAAGCATGAAGAGAAGTGGTTTTGGGTTTCAAACATGGAAATTTCAAAATCCTCCCAAAAGCCCCTTTTCAAATATTTCAAACTTATTCAAATTTGGTTCAAATTTGAAAGACATACAAGTTATAGCACACATAGTGCATACATTTTCACAAAAACTGCACTAGATGCTAACCCTATAGCTTGAGGCCATTTGGATGAGGTCGAAAAAATTCTTGGATTAGAATCGTGTTGTTCGAACCCCGTAGTTGGATTTTTTTGAACCCTTGATCTGTAGAACTGGGCAAAACCCGAGTTTAGAGTGACTAAGAAGGATACATGCTTCCCTTTTCATTTTCATGTTTTAAACTTGTTTAAATTATCTTGGTCAAACCTAGGATTAGACAAGATTCAAATGGGCATCAAAATTGAAAAAAAAATCAGCAAAAAGGAAAACCAAAGCAAATAGTTTTCTTATGTCATATAGTAAGCATTAAAGTTGATAAACAAGGTCTAGACATATTCAAACCAGACAAATCATGTAGCTATACCCCCTAACCCCTAAACTCGATCTATCTTATGAAGTCAAGCATGTGAAGAGAAGTGGTTTTGGGTTTCAAACATGGAAATTTTAAAAACCTCCCAAAAGCTTCATTTTAGAGTGACTAAGAAGGATCCATGCTTCCCTTTTCATTTTCATGTTTTAAACTTGTTTAAATTATCTTGGTCGTCAAACCTAGGATTTGACAAGCAGATTCAAATGGGCATCAAATTTGAAAAAAAAATCAGAAAAAAGAAAAACCAAAGCAAATAGTTTTCTTATGTCATATAGTAAGCATTGAATTTGATAAACAAGGTCCATACATATTCAAACCACACAAATCATGTATCTATACCCCCTAAGCCCTAAATTAATTAACTATGTCTTATGAAGTCAAGCATGTGAAGAGAAGTGGTTTTGGGTTTCAAACATGGAAATTTCAAAAACCTCCCAAAAGCTTCATTTTAGAGACTAAGAAGGATCCATGCTTACATTTGCATTTTCATATTTTAAACTTGTTTAAATCATTATCAAACCTAGGATTTGACCAAGATACAAATGGGTGGGCACAAAATTCAAAAAAATCAGAAAAATGAAAAACAAAAGCACATAGTCTTCTTATATATGTCATATCGTAAGCATTCGAGTTGATAAACGAGGTCTAGGTATATCCAAACCAGACAAATCATGTATCTACCCCCCGTCGATCTTATGAAGTCTAGCATGAAGAGAAGTCGTTTTGGGTTTCAAACATGGAAATTTCAAGAACATCCCAAAAGCTTCATTTTAGAGTGACTAAGAAGGATACATGCTTACCTTTTAATTTTCATGTTTTAAACTTGTTTAAATCTTGGTTGAACCTAGGATTTGACCAAGATTCAAATATATGGGAATAAAATTCAGAAAAAAACAGAAAAATGAAAAACCAAAGCACATAGTCTTCTTATGTCTATAGTTAGCATTAAAGTTGATAAACAGGTCTAGACATATTCAAACTAGAAAATCATGTATATATCTACACCCCTAACCCTAAACTCTGTCTTATGAAGTCAAGCATGCATGAAGAGAAGTGGTTTTTTTGTTCCAAACATGGAAATTTCAAAAACCCTCCCAAGAGCTACATTTTGGGGTGACTAAGAAGGATAGATGCTTATTTTTTCATATTCATGATTTAAACTTGTTTAAACCATGGTCAAACCTAGGATTTGACCAAGATTCAAATGGGCATCAAAATTGAAAAAAAATCAGCAAAAATAAAAACCAAAGCAAATAGTTTTCTTATGTTATATAGTAAGCATTAAAGTTGATAAACAAGGTCTAGACATATTCAAACCAGACAAATCATGTATCTATACCCCCTAACCCCTAAACTCTGTCTTATGAAGTCAAGCATGAAGAGAAGTGGTTTTGGGTTTCAAACATGGAAATTTCAAAAACCTCCCAAAAGCCCCTTTTCAAATATTTCAAACTTATTCAAATTTGGTTCAAATTTGAAAGACATACAAGTTATAGCACACATAGTGCATACATTTTCACACAAACTGCACTAGATGCTAACCCTATAATTTGAGGCCATTTGGATGAGGTCGAAAAAATTCTTGGATTAGAATCGTGTTGTTCGAACCCCGTAGTTGGATTTTTTTTTGAACCCTTGATCTGTAGAACTGGGCAAAACCCGAGTTTAACCTATTTAATTATAGATTCGTATATCGATTTTTCTACTACCTTTTTATTATTACTATGCAGCACATGGGTGTTTGCCCGTCGAGTGAAACACGGAGGAAGAGGGATCACTCGGAAGGAGAGAAGAAGGGGTGTCTCCCCTTTTTCGGGTGATGATGTTGACTTTTGTGCAGGGTTTGTCAGTGAGCAGGAGGTGCGAGCGAGCGAGCCGAGTCGAGCGAGGCCGAGAATGAGAGAGATTTGTTTTTTTTGTGAGAGGGACAACCGAAGGATCCAGAAGGACCCACAGACTTCCAATACGCATCTGATGCGTCTTCTCTTGACAAAGAAGATGGCTGGGACTTTGCGTACCTACTGCACGTGACTTGTGCTCACTGAAGTGTGGGACCTCACGCGTGGGCACCACACGTAAGTGACAGACCTGTTGGTGTAAAAACTCGGTTGATTATAATAGTGCATTAGAACAAAGTTTCCTATGGATTCAAGGGTAGGAAATCCAAGTTAAATCATTTACGTGTTAAACTTGTCTAAATCTTGGTCAAACCTAGGATTTGACCAAGATTCAAATGGGCAGAAAAATAAAAAAACAGAAAAATGAAAAACAAAATCACATAGTCTTCTTATGTCATATAGTAAGCATTAAAATTGATAAACAAGGTCTAGACATATCAAACCATACAAATCATGTATCTACCCCCTAACCCCTAATCTCCGTCTTATGAAGTCAAGCATGAAGAGAAGTGGTTTTGGGTTTCAAACATGGAAATTTCAAAAACCTCCCAAAAACTTCATTTTAGAGTGACTAAGAAGGATACATGCTTCCCTTTTCATTTTCTTGTTTTAAACTTGTTTAAATTATCTTGGTCAAACCTAGGATTTGACAAGATTCAAAGATACATGCTTCCCTTTTCATTTGACATGAATCCTTGTGGCACGACCATGTTGGGGTCACTCCTGGCTGTCTACCCAGCCGAGCATGCGGGCTCTATTACCTTGTACGAATCCTCGTTTTAAACAAAGAAGTGAACAAACGCCCCCCCCCCCGCCACGGACACACACACACACTTCTCTCTCTCTCTCTCTCTCTCTCTCTCTCTCTCTCTATCGCATCATTTGTCTGTCAGACTCCATTGATTTGCCCCAAGTTCAACAAGGTCGCCCCCTTTTCCTCTGAGAGTCCATTGATTTTTATTTGCTGGTGTCACTTGTGCTAAACTGTCATTCCTTGTACTCCCTCCGATTCATATTATTTGATGGTAATATAGATGCATCTATACACATTATAGTTGTAGATACATCCATTTTACCATCAATTAATATTGATCGGAGTTGCAGCGTGGTATGAGGCCTGCCGCCTGCCACCGTCGGCGAGGTTCCAAGTAAACGGCGCCAGAAGAAGAGTAGCGCGGCTCCGGATTCAACCAACTGGCGGCGATGGACGGCACTATGGAAATAAACGCTACGAATTTGGAGGCCATCGCGTACAACATCGCTGGAACGGCGCAGGTCATGTGCTCCCACGACGGCTGCGGGGTCATCGTCAGCTACCACGAGTCCCTAAGCCACCAGATCGCGTGCCCGCACGGCCGGTGCAACTGCACGGAGCAGGGCTGCGACTTCGCCGCCCCACCGTCAGCGCTCCTCGTTCACCTCGCAGAGGCCCACTCGATTCAGGTGCACAGGTTAGAGTATGGCAAGTCCATAGAGTTCCGGGTGACCATGACGCACCCGTGCTCGCCGTGCAGGCTGCTCGTCGTCGAAGGGGATGACGGCTCCGTGTTCGTCCTGTACATCGACGCGCTCGGCCCGGCCATTGTCTTGTCTTTGGTATGCGTCAGTTCGGCCACATCCGTGTGGCCGCTCTACAGGGTGAAGATCTGGGCGCACGGCCCGCCGCCGTCCTCGAAATCGGACTGCAGGCGGGATGTCGTGAAGATGTCTGCCGATGCTTCTGGCAGCGCGTCGCCGGGCGCTGTCGTGTTTGAGGAGCTCACGTCGTTCCTCGTTGTGCCGGGGCCATACCTCGTTGGTGCTGGATCGTCCAAGGAGCTGCGTTTCTACATTCGCATATGCAAGCAGATGTAGCTACTGCTACTTTGCGTAGTTGAAAAAACTGTCAATTTGTCATGAGGAATGATAAATTTCGATGAAAAGTACTTGATTGTTCGTACGGCTGCTATTTTTTTATGGATTCTTCGTTTCATATTTGTGCTGAACTGTTTGTAGTAGTACTTATACTGTACTTAATAATAATGCAGCGTGGAAGTGAATACTCCTTTTTTTTGTGAATCGGAAGTGAATACTCCAACTATATGTAATTGTAACCCCTCCATCTGATTTATATAAAACTATGTGCACTTCCAGATCATTTCTCCTGTTTTTTAGATGTCCTTTCACTTACTATAAAAAACAAAGAAGCACTGCTGCTTTGATTCAAAGGAATGTGGAGAGTGTAGAAATAGGAAAGGTGTAGGATTGAAATTTTCCCATAGGAATCAAATCCAACATAATTCCTATGTCAATCCTATGAATCAAAGAAGCCCTAAGTGGTTACCGGTGCTTAATGCACAGTTCCAAAAAGTTCATCCCGCAGTCCAAATAACTAATAATCAGATGATGTCAATTTTTGTGTATGTAGTTGTGCCTATTACCATCACAAATATAGTCTCAAATAGTATGATGGTGGAGATACACATTTTTTAACTACCATGATTTTCGGTAAATGCTTAGTCAATTTTGACATAATTTGACTTTCTAAAAATAATATAAGCTAAGCTTTGAGATGGAGGTACTATATTGGGTTTTCCTCGTCTTAAGCAAAATCCCTTCCCATCCCCTTAAATAGAGTACTCCAGCCTCGAGGCTAGGAGATAAGAGAGGCCATCGATAGGCCACATACTCCTCGCGCGCTCGCAATGCTGGAAACTGTCACCGTTACCCTGAAGATGGACTCCACCGTGCTTCACTGCATTTTCTGCTCCCAGCCCCTCAAGCCCCCCGTCTTCAAGGTCGATCCCTTTCCCTCCCACACTCCATTGATGTTTCTTTTGTGGGTTCACTACTGCAAAAATGGCAATCCACGAACTTTGATTTGTGCAGTGCAAGGGTAATCATTTGGCCTGCGGCCGCTGCCTCAGCGAGCTTCCCGGGAACCGGTGCCATAGGTGCGTGGAACCCCGCGGCGGATTCGAGCACGACCCGGCAATGGACGCCGTCGTATCAGCGGCGACGGTTGAGTGCCCCCACAGCAGCTGCGGGAGCTTGGTGGCCTACCACCAGGTCCACGACCACAAGATTGCATGCCCGCACGCCCCTTGCGCTTGCACGGAGCCCGGCTGCGACTTCGCCGCCCCGCCAACAGCGCTCGTCGCCCACTTTGCAGCGGCCCACTCGATCCAAGTGCACAAGCTCCCGCCGTACAACACGACCAAAGTGTTCGAGGTGCTGGTGCCGGTGCCGGGTTCGCCGTGCCTGCGGATCATCGCCGAAGGGGAGGACGGCGCCGTGTTCGTCCTGATCATCGGCGTGCTCGGTTCGACTTCGACCACCATCGTGTCTACCGTGTGCGTTAGGGCGGCCGCGTGCGTGTGGCCTCTGTACACGGCAAAGATGTGGGCGAATGGGCCGGCGTCGTGCTCGTTGGCGCACTCGAGGAGCAGGGCGGACACCGTGAATGTGTCATTGGAGGCGTCGAGCTGCGCCTTGCCGGGCGACGTCGCGTTTGATGAACTCACGTCGTTCCTCTCGGTACCGCCGCTGTACCAGGTGCTTGGTGGACCTTCCAAGCTGCTGCGTTTCTACATTCGCATCGAGAAGGAGAACAATTAATCCTCAAAATAAGTACTCCTTATATAGAAAGGGACTAACTGTTTTTCGTCCTGCTAATGCAACCTTGAGGTGACCGGGACAACTTTGTACAAAGCATCGTGCTCATATAAATATACGTACTCTACAAAATCATCAGCAGTGGAGTACCTCGTAGGTGCCATGTCCATGGATCGACAAGACAAGACACATACATAGACTGGGTCACTGGGAGATGGATATTACTACTGGATCGTGATAGGATGCCTACATACACCCTACTCGGCAGGTGACGATACCTTCCCAACAAAGGTATCCAGTCCCATCCATTGATTATATTTTATTATGGACGGAGAGCATTCTACTACGTAGAAGAGATGTCATGTCTTGGGGCAGAGGTTCGGCTTAATCATGGTTTAGATGACTCTAATGTAGATGTATCTAGACATATTGTAACTATAGATACTTCCATTTTAGCATCAAGTAATGTGGATCGGAGGGAGTAATACTATAGTACAATATACTCAGTATAAGGTTAACTTTGGCACACGCTGGGACGCACATATTTGTTAGAAGTACACACATGCAAGACAGAGCACAGAGTAAAATAATTACTATTTACTTATGGGCAACCAAAAGCTTGTACGTGTCCACTCTATATATGGGCATGGACTACACTTATTGCTTGTGGACGAGGATAGCTGTTGTGGACAACACAGTGGATGCTGTTAGAGTGAAACGGCACACTTATTATGGATCGTAGGGAGTATGCAAGATAAAAAAAGATCTACCATACATATTAGTATTATTATCATCAGTTATGTACTCATGACACTGGGAGCATACACACACGATCGTACATACTACAGTAGTACTGTACTACTTTTAAAACTACTTGCAAGATAAAATATACTGTACTACTTATCACTGGGTGCATACACACACGATCGTATACATACTAGTACTGTACTACTTTTAACACTAGGCTATCCTTTTCAGTGGTCTTCCTCTTCAGCTTCCACAGCCTGTACCATGTTGCTCTTCTTCTTCTTCTTCTTCTTCTTCTTACTCCCGCTGTCCTGGAATTCCGCCAATTTTTGTTGACCCTTCTCAAAGTTCACTATTCGCCTGTATACCTCATATGTTGCGTATGCGTCGATGCTTGCATACAGGATATGCTTCATGGACAAGGGCACCTGCTTCCACAGCTTGTGTTCCTCTTTCGTAAGTTTTTTCATGATAGATTTGTACTGGCTGTCTATAATGGCCGCAGCATAGTCAGCCAACGAATCCTTATTGTTACTAGTGGAATCGGCAGGCTTCCACCTTTTCTGGATGTCCACGAAGTTCGCCACTGAGAGGTTGCAACGCCCAAGCCTGGTAATGTCGTTGCCGATGTCAACACCTGCAAATGTTATGTCAGGCCTGCCAAGAAAGTCAGCGAGTTTGGGGCAGGGCTGGTCGGCCGAGGAAATCTGGTACAGGAGGCAGTCTGTGCCCATGCACAACTGTATGAGGGCAGCCTTCTGTTCAGGCCCATAGGTGTACTCTACGTCTAGGCCAACAATTTTGTACGAGTCTTCTTTCTCCAGTATCAACTCGATTTTGTTGATGTGTTCCTCCACCTTAGACGCCATATTGGTATAGTTCGCCGTAATGGTGGTTGTTCCATGAGCGAGGAAAGTGTGTCCTTGGTAGAACGCTTCCATGGAGGGTAGCGAGAGAGGGGCACAGGCGAGAGTGTCAGGGAGAAGACGAAATGAGGAAGACGAAATGAGGAAGACGAATGTTAACCGCCACGCCAGGGCCTGGAAACCGCCCGTCGCTAGATGCATGCATTTGGACGGTTTTGAAGATGACGGGCCATAGGGCACGAATGCAGTTTCCCTGTTAAAATAATAATAACCGCCCACGTACTTAATTAATTGTATGCTTATTTGTTTCTCGAGAGGAGCCTAGTTTTTTTCTACGAAACTCTGAAGATCTATTAAAAATCATCAACATTAGTACAAAGAGATTCAAAATTAATATTACCTTCGTCTAAAAGGAGGTGTCTTAGTTTTGTCTAATACGGATGTATAAAGACATATCTAAGTTGTAGAAATTACAAATATGTCTTCTTTGCACCACTTAGCTACCACTACAAAGTACAAACACTAACGCAAGGTAGATCAGCATCATGCAATGTAGACATTACAGTATTTTTGTACTACTGTACTTGTCTTCCCTGGTCTATGATTCAATATCTAGTATACTGTACTGCTTATACACCAGGGAGATTCAAAATACGAGTTGAGCGCCAAAACTCCCGCCTCCATACACATATTTCGAATTCCCTTTCGACCCTATTAGCAATGACGCAAAGGCAGACAAGTGAAGCCGGCGTTGGTTGGGGTCTCGTTCGTAATTTACACACCCCCTCTGATATATATAGTCTACCGCCTTCCATTCGTCTTCCCCATTTCCGCAAAAAATCTGTCGCAATACTCCAGGCCCATCATCTCTCACCTGCCGGACCACCGCACCGGAATATCCCAGCCGTACTTAGCCGGCATACCACCTCACCTACCTGAGGCCACCGACTCCCTCGTCCGCAGCACCAGATCCGCTTCACCAACGCCGCCGTGTACTGCATCGGATCTGCTTCACCGACTGCTTCATCCGCAGCACCAGATCCGCTTCACCAACGCCGCCGTGCACTGCACTATCTGAGTTCACCGACTCCCTCGTCTGCCGTACCTGATCCGCTTCACCAACGACGCCGTGCACTGCACCGGATCTGCTTCACCGACTCCCTCGTTTCAGATCTGCTTCCCCGAACCCATCATCGACCGCCCCAGATCTGCTTCCTCGACGCCGACGCCCACCGCAACCGCAGCACCCCCGCCGTCGTCGACGTGACCCGCAAGGATGCCGAGTATGACTACACGAAGCCGCCGTCGAGGTAACCAGACCCCCTCCCCCCTACACGTTTTGGTCTGTTACCATAGAAGGTTCAAGCATGTCTTGGTCAACTAGAATGTGTCCCATAGATCCAGCTCCGCCCCGCTCTCAATGCGCGTGGCAGATGGCAGGATCCTGCGCATTTGCCCATGCCACTCCTCGAGCTCTCTGTCTTGATGTGCTTCACACACAGGGCTTATAATACTAGGAAGCTTGTGCCTCACATACACTTACACACAGGGCTACTACTACTAGGAAGCTTTATTGGATATCTCAGTGGTACAAAGCTTACTTACATGGGACGGGTGATACTCTATTTAAATTTTTGTACATGACCCTTTAGATTGTTGCCATGTGCCAGAATCCAAACCCTATACCATACTTCTAGAATACTCTACAAACTCTAGATATTTCATACTACTCGTAAATATCTTACTCTAGAACATTCCCCATTCTACAGTTCTCTCTACATACCTTGGATACTTCATGACTAAGCTAGCTCCTTTACTAGCCAACCACATTGATAAGATTACTACTAACAATCCCCCCATAATCTTGTCATATAAACTATCTTTACTATTAAATTTAAAATAGGCCGCGGTGGTTGGTGATGGTACGTCAAACGTGTATACAACTCACCCCGAACATAAAAAGTAAGGTCAGCGTGACCGGCTCCATGAGGAGTTCTTATCAGGATTAGTTAGGTCACGACCAAAATCCAATCCGTAGCACTAGGTAGCAAAATCAGCATCCCTTTCCTAATTCTAATCGGTAAGACAAGCATAGATCGGTCCAGCCACACATCTTTTTTGTTCGCTCCCCTTTTTATTCTCTAAGGAACCCTCTCCTTAACGAGCGTAGATTGATGGAGATGGTTTTTGTACCGGTCAATCTTTATATCCTTTCTGGCATAGTTCTGTAAAAGATCGGCAGGTGATCCGTCCTTTCTCCTCTGCCGTAGTTCATCAACGCGTGTCCGGCAATCCCGGTTAGATCGACACAATCGGCAAAAAAGAAAAAGGCCAAAAGAGACCCATTGATTAGGCTCCTCTTGCCGTGCTACTTTAAATTTTCTAACTTTTCTTTCATTCGCAAACATACAGTGACAATCTATATGACTCTAGGTTTCTTTTCCTAATTTTTGCACGTGCATGCATTTTCCCTTTAAAATTCGTAGGACATACAAATCTCAACACTTATGCAACTAAAAATCCTTAAAAAAAACAAAGCTTTCATACCCTGCAGCTTTTAAGAGGTTAGTCACAAGAATCAACCACATGTTTTGGAGCGCAGTGACATTCTCCCTAAAAAAACATGTTTCATGCGTGGGTGTTTCATTAATAAAGAGAAATATCTGTTCAGTTGGGGCCACGTATCGACGTGTGTTCTCGACAAATCAGTTTCTCAGACAAAGTATCTTGAAGGTGTTCATAGAGATTGCATGTGCATTTGTGCGTTCGTAGGAGCGAGTATGCATTTAGTGAGCATTTATATTGTACCGTGTTTTGTTAAAAAAGATGGTGTAAAACGGGCACCTTTTACGATATACTCTCTCCGTCCCAAAATGTAAGGCGTCTAAGGATTGGTCAAAACTCAAAAGTCAAACCTTACGAACTTTGACCAAATATTTTAAAAAATATTTACATTTTCAATATCAAATTGACATATTAAGAAATTATACTTTAGGGTGACTCTATTGATAATGATTTAGTATTGTAAATATTTATATTTTTTGTGTGTAAACTTGGTCAAACTTTAAAAACATTGACTTTTAACTAATCCTTAGACGCCTTATTTTTGGCACGGAGGGAGTATCATTCAATAAATACTATGAATTATTCGATCGTCTGTTCAAACATGTTAATTAGATCGGTCGATTGATCAACTCGGATCGGTCGATCGAGCATCAGAGTTGTCTCAGTGATGACAAAAAATAAGCACATTGTATGATACTGACGTACCACAGATTCTAAAGAAAAATGAGGACCATGTGGCCACACATCCTGGACATAGACATTGCGATTATATTCCATTTATTCTATATTTGGAGGGAGCCATCTTTCGTTATTAACCCGTTGCAACACACGGGTATTATGCTAGTATCCCCTAATCCAGATCACATGGACCATGCACTTCATCTTGTGATGGCATCACACCGACTCACGTCAAGCAACGACGCCGCACCTTGCTTGTTAGCCTGACACCGACTTCATTTTAGATATCATGTAGTACATGTCAAGTACCAAATCACTGAGAACCAACCTGTGGTTGGATGGTTAGGAGGGCAGTGGCACCCCCAGATTTAACGCTTTGGTGTCTCAAAAATGGAGGAATATTCTTCTGTGGGACGCGGCGTTCCCGATGACATTGTGGTGCTAGTGGTGACTTCGTCAATCTCAATACCCGTCGGAACAGTTTCTTGGATGCAGTTTCCTGAAGGTGCTCGAAGGGGTAGTGTGTGTGCCTGAGTGATGAGTGTATGTATGTACGTGTGAGCGTCTATGATTGTACTGTGTGTTGCAAAAAATAGTATTAATTTTGTCTTGTTCATACTAAGACTAGCAAAGCGTTCCCTGCTCTATAAACTCTCAAGAAACACCCCTATAGTATCCATCTAGTTCGTCCTAATGTTAGAACAGTAATTGCATGCTATGTAATTCATCTATTTTTGTTAGGAAACCTACATGTTTGTTTGCTTTTCTTATTCTCAGGTGACAGGTTGTGTGCTGGGACCATAGCCGCCGTCTGTTTTGTTCGTTGCAAAATGTTGTTTTATATTCCGCCATTCTGTGCTCTTCTGTGTTCACAAGGTTTTACATTATAATTTCCATCTGTTTTGTTGTAAACAATGACGGTAAATGCCAATTACTATTTCCTTTCTGCTATCCTTTTGCCATCCTGTAGTACATGTGTGAACTCATTGCTCTGGTACATTTAAATTCTTCATTGTTTTTTTTCTTCAAGAGCTGCAACCCTAACTCTTTGCTGTAATTTCATGTTGCACTATCACATGGAACACAGCAAATCGTGGAGTGAATCACCCCTATAATCCAGTAAGTACCTTTCATTTTTGTATTGATATGCTTATCGTGCTGGAACCAGTTTGTGTTTAACACATTTACTCTCCATATAGATAGGATAACTGGTTTGAAATAAATCATGCTATTTGTATGACTGCACGTCTTCGTTCATTTTCCTGCTAGCTTCTCAAACTTGTTCTATTGCCTGTCTAATCTTTTTTTGTTTGATCGTGATTAAACCAATTTAATTGTTCTGCTTAACTTAAATGATCTGGCATTTTATTCTAGCCACATAATGTTTGATTGCTCATGCACTTCCTCATACTGTTATGTCTTCTGGATTTCTTCCATAATGATAAGAATGTTTTGCTTGGTGAATATGAGTCAGATGATGATTCAATTGGTTATTAGTCCTTGATTCATTGAGTTGACTGATGATTAAAACATATAAACCTTGCGACTATCTGGCATGCTTGTTGTGGGATATAATGAGCATATTTGTTTTTTGTAAGACTTTTTTCGGATTTCACTGTTGATTAATCCAATGCCACCTTCTGTAGTAGGAAATCCACCTTCAGTAGGTATCATAAATAAGATTTGTTGTTACTTTTTGGCTGACCCATCTTTTATTTTTAGGCACAAAATGGTTCATTTGTTTGTTTCTCCTTCCCTTATATTGCGCTCATGGGTTAAACATTGAAATAATATGTCAGTTTATATGAATCCCAGAATGGTTGCTGTCTAATCTGTCTTAATTGGTCCTGCTCGTTTATATTTGGCACCAAATGGATATATTTCTCTTTTATCTGAGGCATTCCCATGGCTGGCTGATGATTAAAATAATGAAATTTAGGGAATGTCTGGCTACCACTTTTGTGGAACTTAAGGGATCTGAAGCACCCCTTCCAAGTGTCAATTTTAATAGACAGCTGTTATGCAGTTTCCTGGCTTATTTTATTAGGCACAGACTGTCTAGTTACTTGATTTATTTTGTTCATATTTGCCATCCGGTTGCTCTGCCTGTTGCATTGGGGTTGATAGCTTGCTTTGTTATATTATGCCTTGTGCTTTGTGAAAATCTGCCATCTGTTTTGATGCTTTGCAAAAATCTGTGACAACTAATAGTATGGTTGTTTTCTCAAATTGTATGGTTCTGTAACTTGCACTGTCTTGTTTTCAGCCCCTGAATAGAGCAAGGAAGGCAGATGGCAGGGCATGTACATCAAGTGTCCAGGTCTTTCCACAGCACAGCCGTGACAATGCCAATTCATCTGATTGTCAGATGATAGCTACTGTCCCAGCCATTCCAGCGCAAACAATCGCTGCCTTTGCACACGAATCACTTGATATAATTCAGCAGCAAAGAGATGAAATAGATTCAAATATCATCATAACAGTCAATGAGATACATGAATTGAAAAATAGGCAAGCTTGGATTGAGCAGATCCTTAATAATCTACTCTGCAGATCTAATGGAAAGCCAGCTGTTACTTGCACTCCGATGAATTCTACCTAACAGAAATGCAGTTTTGCCGATGATGCCATTTGTATGGCTTGTATCATTTGAGTTATTTCGACTTGTTGTATTTGAGAATTTTTGCTGTTATTGTAATCCTTGAGCATTTTTTCCTGTTATTGCTATAGTTTGCAATCATTGTAACAAATTTTCAATGTAATGATTATTTTATCTTGCACTCGGCCTTAAACAGAACTACTAGTATGGTCTCACAATTTTTTTATCATTATACTATGCAAGATTTAGCGGTTGCCCCAAATTCAGAGCATCTCCACCGGCGGCCCGGCCTGATAGCGATTTGGGGGCCGGCGTCGTTTTATGGCTCGCACCGGTGCGCTCCAAACGGCGCCGGCCATTTTTCGAGCCCAGTAGAATCTCCGGCATCCCCGAGAGGACGCGACGGTTCGCATCGACTGGCCACGACGCGGGAAGGTTGGTCGTCGGCGTTTAAATGGCCTCCCGCGCGGAAACCGAGGCAGCGACTGGCCACGAGGGCAGCGACTGGCCACGCGGCGTCCAGTCGCCGTAAATGTGGGTAGTTGCCACCGCTAGATATATAGGACGTACGCCGTCCACCACCGCCGCTCCATTCTCTACTCTCCACATCAAGATGCCGCGCCGTCTGAAGACCACCTACTCGATGCTTGGCCTAAACGGCCGCGCGCTGCCTCCACCACCACGGCAGCCGCAGCCGGAGCCGGAGCCGGAGCTGCAGGCCGACGACGAGCACAGCTCCGACGAGGACGAGGACCCACGGTTCGAGTCCTGGCACGATGTCTACGTAGCAGAAGCGGAAGCAGAGGCGGCGGATCGAGGAGTCAGCGCAGTCGGGCGAGCCGCCGCAGGCCCCCACCGACCCGGAGCAGGCGGCGATCCTCGCGTCGCTGAACGCACAACGATACCAGCGGTTGAGGGAGGAGGAGCGCGAGTTCGTCAACGACGCGAACCTCGAGCACGTCCTCGAGATATCGCGCCAGCGAGCGGTCACGGAGGAGGCGGGACGCCGCCTCAAGGAGGCGGAGCGACAGAAGCTCGCAGAGCTCAACGCTCATCGCCACCAGGACGAGTTCGCTCGCCAGCAGGCGAGGCGCGCCGAGATCGAAGCTTCTCGGGAAAGGCTGGAAGCGCGGGGACAGCGCCGCCGGCCGCCATGCTCCACCGCCAGATGCGCGAAGCAACGAAGGAGAAGCGGGCACGAAAGCAGGCGGCAATGGCTAAGAACAACGACGAGGCAGTGCCGTCGAGCGCCCCAACCGACGGCCCGTAGACCAGGATTAAGTTTAAGTTTAGTTATGTTTAAAGTCGAGCTACTTTGGTATAAATTTCGTATGATTTTGGGTTTTTAAATGTCAATTTTAATTTTAAAATGGCTGCCGTTTGGGGCCGCTGGTGTGGTGTGGGAGCAGCATCCCCAAATAGAGGATCATGGTAACAGAAATTGTCAACGTGATGATGATTTGATGTTGCACTCGACCTTGAACATAAGTACTAGTACGGTCTCACAATTTTTTTAATCATTATACTTTGCAACATTTAGCGCGGATGCGCCAAATTCAGAGATAGATCATGATCATGGTAACAAATTTTCAACGTGATGATGATTTGATGTTGCACTCGGGCTTGAACAGAAGTACTACTATACTGTCTCACAAATTCTTTATCATTATACTTTGCGAGATTTAGCGGATGCGCCAAATTCAGAGATAGATCATGATCATGGTAACACACTTTTCAATGTAATGATGATTTGATGTTGCACTCGACCTTGAACATAAGTCCTAGTACGGTATCACAATTTTGTATCATTATAATTTGCAAGTTTTAGCGGATGCGCCCATTTTCAGAGGTAGATCATGATCATGGTAACAAATTTTAAACGTGATGATGATTTGATGTTGCACTCGACCATGAACAGAAGTACTACTACTGTCTCACAATTTCTTTATCATTATACTTTGCCAGATTTAGCGGATGCGCCAAATTTAGAGATAGATCATGATCATGGTAACAAATTTTCCACGTGATGATGATTTGATGTTGCACTCGGGCTTGAACAGAAGTACTAGTACGGTCACTAATTTTTTTAGCATTATACTTTGCAACGAATGCACCAATTTCAGGTGCATGTCACCAGATCTGTGTCCGATGATGATCATGGTAGTAACCGATGTTCAACTTGATGATGATTTGATTTTACAGTCGGCCTTGAACAGAGGTACTAGTACGGTCTCACAATTTTTTATCATTATACTTGTACCTTAGCGAAATTCAAAATCTCATAGCGGCAAAACTTCCCGCCCACAAAATACAAAAATTTCACACGCTTCCAAATTCCCATTCTACCCCTGTGGAGATGACAGCAAAGTCGGTTGGTGAGGGGTTTGCCCGTCATTTTTTCGATCACCACCTCCCTAGCCCGGAAACCCTCCCAAAAAAATACATTTCCTTCAGTCTCTCATCTGAGACCACCCACCGGAACTTCTCAAGTCCCTCTCTCTACCACCTCCACGACCACCGCACCGGAACATCCCCGCCGGACTTCCCTGGCCTACCCGAGCCCTCGCGATCCTCGTCATCCGGCTGCCTGCCGGAGCCGCTTCATCGACGCCGTCATCAACCGGACCGGATCATCCCCGCCGAACCTCGAAACCATATATGCTCATCCAGCAGTCTACCGCAGTCGCTTCAGCTGCGGCATCGTCCACCCCACCGGAGCCGCTTCGCCGGATCCGTCGTCCACCGCATCGGATCTTGCTCACCGACACCGCTGTGCATGAACCGGATCTGCTTCACCGGCGCCGTGCATGATCTAAACTCTTCTACTGTCGCTTTTCTATTGCTTGCCTGCAAGTTCTTGTTTAATCTTGGGGGAACCTGTTTGTGCTAACGACGCGCCGTTACGTTTTTGCAGATGAGATGAGTAATCATGAAGTGTAATGGCCGTCTCTCCAACCCCAAGTAGCACATGTAGCGTACTTCATCACCGGATCTATCAACCCCAGGAAGATCTGCTGTGACTCCCACAGAGTGCTTCTCCTAATGTAAGTCCCTTGTTTTAGCGCCATGTTCTGGGTTCAGATGCTTGTTTATCTGAAGCTCTTTTAGTTCATTCCTAGCTATGACCGTAACACGTTGCTATTTTCTACTTCATTGCTAACTTTAAGCGATTGAACATTTTGGTTTGCATTCCCTGCTCTGTAGATGTAGCCATCATAACTTCTATCTTGCTCAGTCGTTGTTACAAAAATTATACTGTAGGTATTATAGTAACATCCTGCTATTATTTAGTTCATGGCCAATTTTAAGTAATTGCACATGTTGGTTCGCATTCCCTGCTCTATAGCTTTTGGCATCGTAACTTCTATATTTGGTTTACATTCCCTGCTCTGTAGATCTAGCCATCATAACTTTATCTTGCTCAGTCGTTGTTACAAAAATTATGGCCTGCTACTATGTTGTTTGTGCCAATTTTTTACTCCATGAACATGTTGGCTTGCATTCCCTGTACTACAGGTGATGCCATTGTTTTGTATCTAGTTCATTGTAAGCTAACAAAGTAAGGACTTAGTTTGGCATGCTATCACTCTGCTATCTAGCCTGTAGTACAAATAAACTTGTCATACTACTAGATAATAATTTTGCGTGCCATCTTGTTCTTCAAAAGCTGCATTATTGACTTGTTTCTCTGACTTGGCATGACGCTCACATATGGAAAGCTGAACATATTGGTTTGCATTCCCTCTTATACAAGTTCACAGGTGATCCCACTATATTCTGTATCTGGTCCATCCTAAGCTCCAGCGTTAACTATCCTCCATGTGTTGCTCATTACAAGTTTATATCCCGAAACATCTTGATTTGCATCCCCTTCACTATAAGTTCAGGATTATTATTTAGTTCACGGCCAAAATGAAGTAATTGCACTTGGCACATGTTGGTTCACATTCCCTCCTCTTTAGCTTTTGCCATCGTAACTTCTATTTTTGGTTTACATTCCCTGCTCTGTAGATGTAGCCATCATAACTTCATCTTGCTCAGTCGTTGTTACAAAATTTATAGCCTGCTACTATGTTGTTCATGCCAATTTTGTACTCCCTGAACATGTTGGTTTGCATGGGACTCGACAGTAGTAAGTCTGCTGTTTCATTCTAACATGCTCTGTTATATTGGCTGTTGGTATGCGGCATGCACTCTTTGTTTGCTTATTGTGCGCATTACAATGATCTTGTTATAACGACGAAATGATGAGTTCCAAATTCTTTGGCAAACTATATTGTAGTGTCTTTGCCTTTCCATTGTTGTTGTCTTAACTTGTAATGTCTTTGTTTCAGATATAGGTGCTGCATGGACAACTTAAAAGATTGCCGGATCGCTTCATTGTATTGCTAGGTTTAATTACCATTCAATTTCTCTGGGTTCTGTAATATTTTTTTCAATGCCTTGCAGCTGATGTAATATTTAGTTAGTTTTTATAGTTCTTTCGCGCATTTTTTCTTTGGTGCTTGTGGTAAGTGAGGCTATCCGACAGAAATCAACTAAATCACGAATTCCCATCCCTTAAACGGCCCAATTAAGCGAAATCACATATGTGCCTGCCCGCAAAATCCTAAAGCGCATATTATGCCGGCATATAAACAGCACCTAAACGGGCTGGCCCACTTACTTCTTGGGCCAGCCCATTTGATTTACGGTGGACCCCACACACTAATTGGGCTGGCCCACTTGCTTTAAGGTGGACCCCACCAACTACTGGGCCGGCCCACTAATTAGTTGGGCCACCCCATTTGCTTTTGGGGGACCCCACATAATAAATGGGCCCCTTTAAGAGGAAAGTGGGACCCACCTGTGTTTTTGGCCCGGCCCATTATCTTGTTGGGCCGGCCCACTTGCTAAATTGTGGACCCCACGTACTAGTTGGGCCGGCCCTTTAACAAAAGTGGGCCCACCTGAGCTTATTGGGCCGCCCACTATCTTGTTGGGCCCACTTGCTCTATGGTGGTCCCACATGGTAAATGGACCGCCCTTTAAGTGGAAGGTGGGACCCACGTGTTTTGGCCCGCCCACTTTCTATATGGTGGACCCCACATACCAAATGGGCCCCATTAACAGGAATGTGGGACCCACGCGTTTTTGGCCCGGCCCACTATCTTGATGGGCCAGCCCACTTGCTATATGGGGGCCCCACACACTAAATGGGCCCCTTTAACAGAAAGTGGGACCCACCTGTGTTTTTGGCCCGGCCCACTATTTTGTTGGGCCGCCCACTTGCTATATGGTGGACCCCACGAACTAAATGGGCCGACCCTTTAACAGAAAATGGGACCCACCTGTGTTTTGGCCCGGCCCACTAGCTTGTTGGGCCGGCCCACTTGCTATACGGTGGACCCCACACACTAAATGGGGGCTTTTAACAGGAAAGTGGGACCCACCTGTGTTTTTGGCCCGCCCACTTGCTTTTTGGGCCGGCCCAGTTGCTGTAAGGTGGACCCCACATGTTAAATGGCCGGCCCATTTAAGTTTTGACCATCAACCTTAGAGGTTAGGCCCGGCCCACTTAACTAATGGACCAGCCCCTATATAGTTGACCGGTCAAACTATGTCATCTGGCCCGGCCCGCTTAAGACGTGGCAGGCCTCGTGTGGGCCTACCATCTACCACGGGGTTTCAGGTTAACGCCGTTAACTGGCAGTTAACCGTCTGCCACGTGTCGTTTGCATGACGTCGCAGTCAACGGGCTCCCGAAACACTTCCGCAACGGTCCGATTTTCCGTGGCGGAAGGGCGCCCAAGCGCGACGGACCGAAAAAATCGTCGTTGGACTTTGCCTGACGCAGTTTCGACAACGGAACCCATATCGTCGGGTTAGGCTCATAGGCGACGAAAAATACCCCTTAGCGGACGATTTTGAGACGTTGTCTATCAGAACTTTTCTTGTAGTGATTAGGGCAATCCGCACTGTATTTCCCGATGTCTGGCACCGCATATGTTCATGGCATGTTGAAAAGAATATGAAGATCCATCTCAGTCACAAGTCGTTGGGCGAGTTCCGGTCTATGTTGTACTATAGCACGTCCATAGCCGAATTTGAGCAGAGATGGCAGGCTTTTTTAAAAAGATGGAAGACGGAGAACACCGAAATTTGGTTGAAGAGGATGTACAGGAAGAGGCACCTGTGGGCTGCAGCTTTTCTGACAGAGGGTTTTTGGCTTGGTATGAAGAGCAACCAGCGGAGTGAAAGTCTGAATTCCTGCCTTCACCTGCACCTTGATGGAGAAATGACTTTAGTGGACATGATACTGCACTATGAGAATTGCATTACACGCATCCGTGAGAACGAGGCGCATGATGACTGCACGGCCTCACAGACATTACCTGTGCCCGTAACAAGCTGCAGGGATCTGGAGGTATTTGCTTCCCACGAGTTTACCCCGGCAAACTTCTATATATTGCAGCTAGATTTGAGGTCAGTTGGCGGCATAGTGACTTTGGAAAGAAAGCTGGGATGTGGGTCTGAAACTTTTGTCGTGGCATGGCATAATAAACCAAATAGGCAGTTCACCGTGGAATATACACCGGGAAATCCTGAAGAAACTATAAAGTGCAGCTGCAGGAGAATGATTCGAAAAGGACTCCCTTGCAAACATATATTCCATGTTCTATGTGTTCTGCAAATATCTGAAATTCCAAAGTGTTGTGTTCTTCGTCGGTTATCAAAAGATGCAAGAAATGGACTGCCTGCTAGGCGAACGAGTGATATGTTTGGAGTAGGTTGGTCAGGTACAGCGGATAGAATTGAATATAGCAAGGTTAGTGTGTTATCCTCGCAAGCTATGCATGCAGCATGCAAACACCCAACACTTTGGGCTCAGTTACAGGACAGTTTAAAGGACGTGATAGCAAAGGCGATTGAGTACGACAAGGAGGGTACGGTGGGTGCTGTTCCGATTTGTCTAAGCTCATTAGCAGTTGAACATGTGGAGGACCGAGAAGGAAACATAGTTAAGGTCCAGGATCCTATTAAAGTATCAAGCAAAGGTACACATAATAAAGACGATGACAACCGCCCCAAGTCTAAAAATGGAAGACCTCTATCGTACGACGAGCACAAAATTAAGTGCGGGGCTTGCAAAGAGCCAGGTCACAACCGACGCAGCAAGAAATGTAAACTTAACAACAAGTGAGTGCCCATAAGCTGTCCTTTTTACATAATTGAACATATGAACATTTTATAATTAGCATGTAATTTACAATCCAGGTAGTGGTCTCGTGCAGCATCTTCTGTTGAATGGCAACTCCATTACCTTGTACAAGCTTCTCCATATTAAGATGCATGTAATGGTGGCCTAAGTAGTGAGCATGCATATCTGTACACTGTGATCAAATCAATAGCTTTTCACGTCTATGTGTAAGTACAGTCAGAACTTGTGTTAAACAGTAGGTAAATTGTGATCACGCATATAAGCTGTGAGAAATATTCGGTTGTAGTACTAATTAATTATGCACCTAAACAGTTAACGTGGCCAGCTGAAGTTTCTGTAGAATTTTGAAGATTTATATTCAGCAAGTAAAACAGAAATGACAAATAAACAGTTAATCAGCTAATGTTTCATCATTACCGCGCGGGTTGGGCTCCGGGGACAGGCTTTTGGGTTGGGTTTGTTTTTTCTCACTGCGCGTTTACTGGGCTTTTTTCATGGCGGGCCTTGTCTTTCGTTTTGTTGGGCCGTTCGTATTTAACTCCGGTTGAAGCCTTGAACCCTCGACCGGTCCGTCGTTTCTTCTCCATCCCCTGTCGACTGTTCTTCTCCTCTCGTTGTCAACGTCGGAGCTTGTGGAGGTGGCCGTCTGAACCGGCCGTTGCAGAGAAGGGAAGAAGGTAAATCCAAACAGATCTGTTGGTTTTAGTACTCGATCTATTCACTGTGAGGCTTTTCATCAATTCTCTGTCAGTGCATGTCCTCTTTTTTCTTTCCGTTTCTATCCACCACCCAGATCTGGAAGTCCTTTTTTTGTATGTGCACGTGCTGTGCGGTCCTACTGCGGTGGTCCTTTTCTTGTACTTGTTTTTTTGACTTTGTCTATGTATTACTTTCCCCTACTTTTCTATCCCTATTATTTATGTTGGGTCCTAATGGAGCTTTTATTTGTATGCAGCATGTATGTTTTAGATGAGAGAAATCCTAAAACTTCTCCCCTTAATTTTTCCATTTCTCTTAATGGGATTAATTTTTCCCTTTCTCTTAATGCCGATACTAGGCTTTTCTTTCTAGTAATTATGGTCTGCATGAATTCTTAATAAGATTGTTTCTTTAGGCTTTGAGTCTAATTGATCTGTTTTGCACTTCTTAATGGTTTAGGATTTCTTTTCAGTAGCAATATGAACAATGTAGTAAACTAAGCATTCTCAGATGTACCTAAATAGAGTTTAGTTGTTTCTGTATGGAGTGCAGTAATGATAAAACTTTTATAATTCGTGTAGTATTTATTACTTGTGCACCTTTTTTGGTATGCAGAGAAATTATCCTGTTTCATTTTTTTCAGTGTACTTAAGAGTGTTTGTTCATTTAATGAATATGGTTTCTTGTATGAATTTAGATATGCACATTTGTATCCTTTATAATAATTTTGTATTCATATATTAGATGAAGTGCCCAATCTGTGGAAACCGTGATGGTGGTTGCCAACCAGCGTTCTTCTGCATTAATCTGCGTACAAACTTTGTAGAATACTCTGTAAGTTATTTTGATTTGCATTTTTTTCTAGTATCTACAATGTTAATTTGCCATGCAGCTAAATATGATATGTAGGGAAAATAGGTTTGTAAGATTACTAATGTAAATTTTTTTGCAGAACATCCCTTGCTATGTTAGGAAGTATATCAACAAGTCTGCTAGTAATACCTTGACTGTTGAGTCTGGGGACAGGGGTGTTTACCATTTTCTTCTGAACAAGATGGAAAAGAAGACTCGTATTTTCGGTCCTGACTACAACAAATTCCTCACTGATTATGATATGCATCTGAATGAGAAGATAAGATTTGATATCATAGAGGAAGAAGAAAATCTGTTTGTTACTGCACTAGACATTGAAGATAACTCCAAGGAATTATTGAAAGGTAATTTGCAGTGACTTTTTGTTCATCTGTTATTTGTTTTTGACAAACTGCTCTTTTTCTGATGAATTTTTCTCTCATTGTTTTTTCCTGCAGAAGTTTTTCATTTTGAAGGAGATGCTAAATCCATCTTTATCTCAAAAACTGTTGAACTTAAAAATTCTGAGATCATCAATATCAACAGCCGTGTTAACGACCGTGGTCTGGGCCTTGGCGGTGTTTTTGTACATCGCTTATCTACATATGATGTTGCTTCCAATGCACTGGTAATTTTGTTGACATATGATTTTTGCGTGTCATTTTTGTATGATTGTCATTTTGAAGTGTTTTTTTTACTTATATCACAGCGTATCCCGAAGACTATTGTATCTGTTCTTGACGTTCGTCCTAGTGGTGATATCTACTTTCTGAGGGGCGAGGATGATGATGACAGCCCTGCTGTGTACTACACATCCGTTGATGGCAGAATCAGGTTTAAGTCGGGTTGGACTGACTTCTGTGTTAAGAATAACTTGGTGGCTGGCCAGTTAGTCATGTGTTTGTTCTTCAAGATGGAGGGCATGCTTTTTATGTCTGTTGATGTGATCGAGTGATTACTTCCAGTAAGATGTAGGGGTTTAAGTTTCAGACGATGAACCTACTGTTTGTAAACTGGTGGATAATTTCACTCTGGTGTCTTTTGTGCAAATCTATGTAATCGTCGCGACTACTTGAACTACCTCTCTCTTTTTATGTGAAATTGTATGTTATTTTGCTGAACTTCAGTAATCATGGAAGGATTACTGTGTTTATTATGTTTTTATGAGTGATTTGTACTGTACTATGTTCTCTTTATATTAGTCAATTAACTCAATTCTTGTAAAGCTGATTTGTAGTGGGTCGCTTCTCTTTTATGTATCCTGTTATTTTTCTTCAATTTTTTCTATATTATTGCCTGCTTTCATGTTGGTTCTCTGTACTATAGTTTTATTCTTTCCTATAATGTTTCACAATAACTCGTTATATTTTCGATTCCATTACAAATTTCTGAGAACACAAAGAATTTCTTTCGTAAATGATGTTAAAATAATAAACTAATATTCTTTTTTGCATGTTCGAGTTAGGTGCTTGGGTATAGCATGTCTTGGGCCGATAGAGTTGGCAGCCCAATTAAATATAAAGCCTAACTCGATGGGCCGTTTCTATTTAACAACGTGTTCCCTAACTCGCCGTTAGGGTTTGTCTGTGTTGCCTATGTCTCGCCGCGGGGGTGATCGGCGGCTGCACGCGGATCCGATGGACGGCGACCACGGATGGGCGAAGCTTACATCCGTTGTGCATTACAACATAGGGAAGATGAAGACTGCGGCAGCACATACCCTAGATGAGCCGGTTAGTACGTGATTATTTGCTGTTTTTTCAAAGAATTCTTCCTTAACCCATGATCTCATATGATGAAATATAGGATGATGACGAAGGCATGGTTCAGTTTGTTGATGTTTTGCCGCAGTATGAGTTTGATCCATTGTACTACGGTATTGAGCAGAACACAAAGAACAGGTGTGGCCACTCGGTGTTCCCTGCTCGGCGTGTTTGCAACGATGGTTACGACACTGGCAGAAGGTTTTTGGGTTGTCCATATGAGGTATATTTTCAAACCATATAATTTCATGTGTGAACATTATTTCAAATGCTATGTTTTCATATGAAATTTTTTCTTTCAGGGAATACATACATGCGCGTATGTAGAGTGGGTTGACAGTGAATGGAAAGGAAGAGAAAGATATGTGATAGGCCAACTATCCGAGAAGATCAACAAGGTGCAGAAAGAAAATGAAGACAAAGAAAATACCTTCAAGATACAATTGAAAATGCAGAGAAAAGTGTTGAAGTCTAAGGACAATATTATTTGCTTCCTAGCAACAATGTGTGTTGCAATGTTTGGGTTAGTAGTAGGAATAATATGCAAGCATTTCAAATAGTTGTTTTATTTGCAACATATTCAAATAAGTCAGGTGTGTAATTGGAAATGTCGAGATGAAAAAATGTTTCTGTGTTTGCAGCTGAAAAAAATCATCAAACAACTATAGTTTTTTTTTATTTCCAACGATGTGGTCATGTCAAAATATCATGCAACTGTGTTTGTGTGTGTGGACGAAAAATTAAATGTGGTTTAAAATGTCCTCAAAATTTTCACACATGGTATGTAACACAAATAAACATGGAATGTGATGATATTTTTATCATTATGAATATTTTTGAATTAGTAGTGGACGCTCCATTGTTGGGAGGTGTCGAAAAGGGTTTTAGGGTGAATATGGGTCTAACTTGCACTAAAATAGATTCAAACACCTTGGATGGGGCCAATATTCTTGTAGATGGAATGGCTAGCACTGTGGGGCATGCAATGGTGCAGGCATGTGCAAGTGTGGCCTCACCCTAGCATGCCCATGTACCTGATTTGCCCAAAATCATGCATGTTTTCGTCTAAAACCCTATGTTTCGGGTGTCTGCGTGCAACTAACCATGGTGTACCTCACATTATTCTTGTAAACTTTTTTTTTAAATGTTTTTTTAATAATAATTGATATTACATACATGGGAGCCTATAAAAAAATTTGAGGTGATTTAGAGATGGTCGAAAAAATCACTTGCTCTACGACGGACCGTTTGGTATAACTTTAGCCACATTTTTTAAGCAAGTGATTTTTTCGACCTCCTCCAAATCACCTCAAATTTTATAGACATGGTATGTACCACAAACAATCATGGAATGTGAAGATATTTTTCATTTTAAGATATTTTGGAATAACTAGTGGATGCTCCATGGTTGGGAGGTGCCGATACCAGGGTTTTAGGGTCAAAATGGGTCTACCATGGCCTAAAACATAGCCAACCACCTTGGATGGGCCCAATATTTGGCACACTTGTGCATGGTGGTGTGCCCCACCCTTTTTGGCTTGGTGTTTCCAGGTTGGTTTTTACATTCATGGTGATCCCATGGTTGGGAGGTGCCGATACTAGGGTTTTAGGGTCAAAATGGGTCTACCATGGCCTAAAAAATAGCCAACCACCTTGGATGGGCCCAATATTTGGCACACTTGTGCATGGTGGTGTGCCCCACCCTATTTGGCTTGGTCTTTCCAGGTTGGTTTTTACATTCAGGGTGATCCCATGGTTGGAGGTGCCGATACCAGGGTTTTAGGGTCAAAATGGGTCTACCTTGGCCTAAAAAATAGCCAACCACCTTGGATGGGCCCAATATTTGGCACACTTGTGCATGGTGGTGTGCCCCACCCTATTTGGCTTGGTCTTTCCAGGTTGGTTTTTACATTCAGGGTGATCCCATGGTTGGGAGGTGCCGATACAGGGTTTTAGGGTCAAAATGGGTCTACCTTGGCCTAAAAAATAGCCAACCACCTTGGATGGGCCCAATATTTGGCACACTTGTGCATGGTGGTGTGCCCCACCCTTTTTGGCTTGGTGTTTCCAGGTTGGTTTTTACATTCAGGGTGATCCCATGGTTGGGAGGTGCCGATACAGGGTTTTAGGGTCAAAATGGGTCTACCTTGGCCTAAAAAATAGCCAACCACCTTGGATGGGGCCAATATTTGGCACACTTGTGCATGGTGGTGTGCCCCACCCTATTTGGCTTGGTCTTTCCAGGTTGGTTTTTACATTCATGGTGATCCCATGGTTGGGAGGTGCCGATACCAGGGTTTTAGGGTCAAAATGGGTCTACCTTGGCCTAAAAAATAGGCAACCACCTTGGATGGGCCCAATATTTGGCACACTTGTGCATGGTGGTGTGCCCCACCCTATTTGGCTTGGTCTTTCCAGGTTGGTTTTTACATTCATGGTGATCCCATGGTTGGGAGGTGCCGATACCAGGGTTTTAGGGTCAAAATGGGTCTACCTTGGCCTAAAAAATAGCCAACCACCTTGGATGGGCCCAATATTTGGCACACTTGTGCATGGTGGTGTGCCCCACCCTTTTTGGCTTGGTGTTTCCAGGTTGGTTTTTACATTCATGGTGATCCCATGGTTGGGAGGTGCCGATACCAGGGTTTTAGGGTCAAAATGGGTCTACCATGGCCTAAAACATATCCAACCACCTTGGATGGGCCCAATATTTGGCACACTTGTGCATGGTGGTGTCCCCCACCCTTTTTGGCTTGGTCTTTCTAGGTTGGTTTTTACATTCATGGTGATCCCATGGTTGGGAGGTGCCGATACCAGGGTTTTAGGGTCAAAATGGGTCTACCATGGCCTAAAAAATAGCCAACCACCTTGGATGGGCCCAATATTTGGCACACTTGTGCATGGTGGTGTGCCCCACACTTTTTGGCTTGGTGTTTCCAGGTTGGTTTTTACATTCATGGTGATCCCATGGTTGGGAGGTGCCGATACCAGGGTTTTAGGGTCAAAATGGGTCTACCATGGCATAAAAAATAGCAAACCACCTTGGGTGGGCCCAATATTTGGCACACTTGTGCATGGTGGTGTGCCCCACCCTTTTTGGCTTGGTGTTTCCAGGTTGGTTTTCACATGCATGGTGATCCCATGGTTGGGAGGTGCCGATACAGGGTTTTAGGGTCAAAATGGGTCTACCATGGCATAAAAAATAGCAAACCACCTTGGGTGGGCCCAATATTTGGCACACTTGTGCATGGTGGTGTCCCCCACCCTTTTTGGCTTGGTGTTTCCAGGTTGGTTTTTACATTCATGGTGATCCCATGGTTGGGAGGTGCCGATACCAGGGTTTTAGGGTCAAAATGGGTCTACCATGGCCTAAAAAATAGCCAACCACCTTGGATGGGCCCAATATTTGGCACACTTGTGCATGGTGGTGTGCCCCACACTTTTTGGCTTGGTGTTTCCAGGTTGGTTTTTACATTCATGGTGATCCCATGGTTGGGAGGTGCCGATACCAGGGTTTTAGGGTCGAAATGGGTCTACCATGGCATAAAAAATAGCAACCACCTTGGGTGGGGCCAATATTTGGCACACTTGTGCATGGTGGTGTGCCCCACCCTTTTTGGCTTGGTGTTTCCAGGTTGGTTTTCACATGCATGGTGATCCCATGGTTGGGAGGTGCCGATACTGGGTTTTAGGGTCAAAATGGGTCTACCATGGCATAAAAAATAGCAAACCACCTTGGATGGGCCAATATTTGGCACACTTGTGCATGGTGGTGTCCCCACCCTTTTTGGCTTGGTGTTTCCAGGTTGGTTTTTACATTCAGGGTGATCCCATGGTTGGGAGGTGCCGATACCAGGGTTTTAGGGTCGAAATGGGTCTACCTTGGCCTAAAACATATCCAACCACCTTGGATGGGCCCAATATTAGGGTCAAAATGGGTCTACCATTCAATTCTTAAACTTGTGTACAAATTTATGGACGAAATAATTGAATATTTTATTAATGTTGTCCAAATTTACATATCAAAATTATTCATGATAAGTATAGATTATAATTTTGTTGTTTAATTTCGTTGGCCCAACATGGACCAACCTAGAAAGAGCAACGTGGGAAGGGAGAGGAGGCGACGGTGACCTGTAAAGCTACGTGGCGAGGGAGCGGAGGCGTCGGCTCATATAAAAGCTTCGTCTCCCACATCTGCAGCCATTTCCCCCTGTTCCCCACCTCTCCGAGAATCTCTCCGCCAAAAAACCCTCTCCATCTCCCTCACTCCGCCGTTAGTTTAGGTTTTCGCCTCGCCGATCCACTCGATTCGGCGGCGATGGAAGCTGGGGGAGTAGCAGTTGGCGCGGACGATCTGGAGAAGGCGGCGGTCATCGATGTTGCTGCATCGGCGGAGGCGGTTGGAGGCGAAGGCGGTGGTGGAGAGTCCAGCATTACGGCGGTCGCTGCGATGTCCACCGTCGTCGATGCCTCTGTCATCGGGTCGGTCGTCCTCGGCCCGGTGGTCGCGGCACAGGCGGATCTGGACGCGGACGAATCTGCTAGTGGGGGAGACGAAGGCGATGCGGGAACATCCACCATCGCAGGGGATGATGTTGGCTCAGCAGGCATCGTGGCGCCGGATCTGGTGGAGGAGGCTTCATCGTCCTTGGCGGAGAAGGCCGTCGAGGATCTGCCGGAGGAGAAGCCGGACTTGCAAATGGAGGTAACTGCTCGATCTGTCCCTTTTTTCCTGTGGATTAACGGGTCTACCAGGCTTAATTACTTACTCTGATAATGTTGATACTGGGTAGGTTATGCTCTGTGTTTACTCTGATGTTATTACGGTAGCAACTATGGAGCTTAACTGATGTTCTGTGTTGTGCCGTGTTGTTTGTTCATTTTCTCCATGTGTTGGATATTTGCACAAGGATCTGTATTGTACAAATCAGAGGGAGTAGTTGATGTAAGTGAGCTATGGCTGATTACAAATGCATAAATAAAGCATGACAGTGTTTCGGTACTTTATTATCAAATTTATTTAGTTCGCCGTAGGAAAATGCAGCAAATAATAAATGTTGATCAAAATCATTTGTAGTACAGAAGAATAAATATAGCATTTGAGTATGACATGATTACCATTTCTTGTTTGTAATTAACAATTAGGACTTAGGAGTTAGGAGTATACATAAGATGATACAATGAAAGATTATTAAATATGATATGGATTATTGTTTCCTTTTTGCCTTTTTCGTATGCAAACTATTTCGATGCCTTTTTCCTTGAGGGGATTAATGCGTGTATTTATCTTTTTGGTATGCAGGCTGCGGAAGGGTCTAGGAAGAGGAAGCGGGAGGACGTGGAAGCGGTGCCTACTCCAAACCAGCAGGAGGAAGAACCTGTTGCTGCCGATGTAGCAAACCAGGAGGAGGTGGTCGAACCTGTGCCTCCACCAAACCAGGAGGAGGAAGATCCTGCTGTTGCTGATGCTGCAAACCAGGAGGAGGTGGTGGTGCCTGTGGATGGTCCATACCAGGACTTGGAGGAATCTGATGGCTCCCTGGAGGTGAGCAATATATTTAGTTGTGTACCCTTCCATCTATTTCATTTTGTTTGGTTTGCATCTGTAATTATAATTTGTACACATTGTTGTTGTCTAGTATGACTCCCAGGATTCTGCGGAGTCGGTTGACAGCAGGAACATTGGGTCATTCAAAAGGAAACTCCTGGAGAAGCTGCATAATGGGGACCTGCCTTTCAAGAAGCGTGGAAAGTACTTCTGTCCATGGCACAAGTCGAAGCCGAAGGGTGGCAAGCTTGATCATCTGAGGCAGCATGCCGAGGAGCTTGCCATCTCTGGCACCTCTAGGCAGATTAGGGTAGAGCATTATGGACTGGTGCTGGTGCTCGCTGTCGAGGATGATGCCTAGATGTTGTGGACTGATGTGATAGTGTTGCTTTTGCTTTATGGTGTTGAACTATGTCAGCAATGAGTGTTGAACTAAGTTAGTTTTGTAAATAACTAAGTTATTTTCCTAGTGTGATCATCTATTATATTGATGATCTTATTTTGTGAATCTGTGTGGAACTAAGTTATGTAATTAAGTATAATCTATGTATTGGTGTGCTGATGCTTAGCTATGTCTTGGCTTTGGAATGATGGTGCTTGCATGTTACATCCATTTGCATCATCTGGTGCAACATGTCATCTGCATAATTGTGCCGACAAAAATGCTGATGGCTTTGGAATGCTGGTGGTTGCATGTTTGAGCACTTTGGGTCGACTTGGTTGCCCTCCTCTACAAATTAGCTATGTCTGCACTGTAATGTGCATAGCTTTTCCAATTTTATGCTGTAATAGAAAATTATTATTAACAATATAAAGGAGTATACTCAGTCGGGCCGCATTAGGATAACATAATAGTTCCGGTGGCCCAGTTTTGCCCAAATGGAAAAGCTAAAATATAATGCCTGACGGCCCATCCCGCACCTATATACAAGCTCAACGCTTTTACCCTAATCGTGTGTGTGCCTGATAAATTCTTCCCATTATTTTGCCGTCGCCGCCTCAGAACCCTGCGTACCATTGTGGAGCTGTCGTCGGAGAGAGGTACGATAAAACCCTATGCATATCCGTTCGGCAGTAGATCATGAAAATTGATCATCTACCTCTCCTCTATTCTCCGTGTGGTTGTTTCTGAAAATTGATCAAATTGTCGACAACACATAGATCTCATACAGTAGCTGCAGCAATTATTGCCCAGTACATGCGCCATGTTAGATCTGTTTTTCATCTGATGTCCCGAGCCAAATATGCATTCATTTTTGTCATCTATTTGTCGACTACACCTAGATCAGCTTCAGTAATTGCAATCAGTTTGTCATCTATTTGTCGATAACACCTATATCTGCTACAGTAAATGCAATCAGTTTCTCATCTATTTGTCGACAACACCTAGATCTGCTACAGTAACATGCATTACAATAAGATTGAATATTGTACATTTTGAGGACATACTATTGAAGTTGTCATGTAACATATGTTATAGATCATCATGAATGCTACATTAAATGCATTTTTTATAACTATGTTTGATCACTCGTAATGGTATGAAGGTCAACATGGACGCTCACGTACCTGCAGTTGTTGCTCCTGGGGATGCGCAGAAAAGAATTACTATGAGAGGTAAGAATTATCCTTCCAACAATATTGTTTCAGTACATATATTATTGTTCAGTAATTTCCAAAATGATGCATTCAGGTCCAGGAATTATGGGGAATGCAGATTTTGACTCCTTCTGTGTGTTTCCCAATCTGGTGGAGATGGATGATGAACAACTTGCTAGACTGAAGCGTGTAGTTCGTAAGCACAACCCAACAAGACCCCTGTATGTCTTCACCATAAAAAAATCAAACATCATCAAGGGCAAAGCCAAAATGGTAATCAATTTTTTAATAAATCATTTGCCATCAATACTCTCCTAGCGTATGTCAATTTTTTTTGCTAACAAATGATTGCTCATTGACTCCTTTTGCAGTACTTCTCAAAGGCCTACACCATGGAGTACATTGTCAAGAATCTGGAATTACCATCCGAAATTCAAGTCTTTTCCAGGAATACAAAAGTTGCTAAAGTAAGGATGGTCTTGAGCAAAGCAGGGAAAACTGCCATGATTACCTCAAAATGGATGGATGTTGTGAAGCAAAATAACATGGAAGTTGGTGACATCTACATATTCTGGTTTCGTGGTAGCAAGGAGGATGGTCTTAAGCTCCTAGTTGATCAACTATGAAATCACCACGTATTTTAAATGCTTCGACATGACGATTTTGTCATGAAACATGGACATTAGTGTGTGCTACATATTATGTTTGAATAATTGTTAACGCATGTTTTATTGTCATGACATTAGTGTGTGCTACATATTTTGTTTAAAAGGTGGCGAAATCATGCACCTATTATAGTCCATATTGCCTAGCATCAATCTGTGCAGGGCCCGCGAAAATAGTTAGCCCATTTCGGTCTGTTCCCACGATAGGTGGTTAATTTAATTTCGGCTGGGCAGTTGCCATTTTTCTGCGTGTCAGTTCCCACCGAGTCATCTTCCCTCCCCTTCTTTCTCCTACTTTCTCCACCGAGTCATCTTCCCTCTCATTCATTGTCCACCGAGTCATCTTCCCTCCCCTTCTTTGTCCTCCTCATTAGCCATTTTTTCTGCAGTGCATTTCCCACCGATTCATCTTCCCTCCCCTTGTTTCTCCTACCTTCTCCACACTGCCCTCTTCGTCTTCCTCTCGTAATGGATCAGGAAAGAGAGGTTAGCAATCACAGCAGTGACATGGATCAGGAAGGGGAGGTTGCCAGTCACAAACCAAAACCCCGGAAGATTGTCGCACATACAACTGAGATTGAGGTTGTCTACACCGACGACAACCATAAAGCAGCCGAGATTGTGGACATGTACGAGCAGTGGTTGAGTAAAGATGAATACAAGTTCATGGGCCTCGACTTCGAGTACTGCGACCCAAAATACGAAGGTGACTATCGGATCGCCGTTGTCCAACTGGCGATGAAGAATCACGTATTGGTCTACCAATGCTCAAGGTATTACACAACCTCTACCATCTAGATCTGATGCTTCATGCTAGTTCAGTTCTTTGATTTGATCTTATTGATGTGGTTAGTTAGTTGTTATTTATTTAATTATGTGCCTGTAGTTATAGTAAATCCCCCTCACAAACATAGAAGTGCTACTCATTCATCTTTACGGATAAAATCTGAACTTCCAAATCCATTTGAATGTACTGATATGAACCATGATATGTACTTCCATTCAAGTTCAGACTAAAAATGTTAAATGACACGTAGGAATGAAATATCATCACATAATTTGCATTGCATTTGAGAACTTACTTTCAGCATTTTTTCCCAACAATATTTTACATTTTATCTTTTCCATTTTTTTGGTGGAGCAGTAGCAAGCTGGGGTGTCCAAAACTCATGGATTTCCTACGCAGTGGTGTCCACTTTGCTAGCGTCGATATCAGAAATGACAGAATAGCAATGCAGCAAAGTTGGAATATTGAGATACCAATTCAGTACCACATTGATCTGCAGGACTTGTTCAAACTTGAACGCGACAGGACTGGGATGGCTGACATGGCAGCCGGACTCATCGATATGAGCTACAAAGGAATGAAGAAAGAATTCCCATCTGTTCAGCACAAGTTCTGGGAGAAGAATCCACTCGATGAAATTAATCTTGAGTATGCAGCCAGAGATGGGTTTGTGGCGTACGAACTGTACCGTATAATCCGTCTCTGCAACTATGGACAACGCCACCTGCTACCTCCGCAAGCAACACCAACAGAATTGCAACCCAGTTCAACCGGAGGCACAAAGGCTTCTTCATCGAGCAGCAGCAAGGGAAAAGAATTGGCCAGCACCAAGCGCCCAAGGGGGGATGAAGGGTGGACATACATGCCCATCACCAATGGGCATGAAAAATGGAGTGCCGCGTCTTGGAGTTTTCCCACTTCTTATCAATCAAGCCCTCCTCGTTTTCCCGGGGCCCAGTGGGAGAAGTGGCCGGAGGAGAAGAAGCCGAAGATACATTGGAGTGGTGATGCCCCAAACACACCCTAGATAGATCCATGTTTTGTAAATGATCTTCTACTTGCTATCTATCAGACTATCTATTCGCCCCGCTTCAGGGTTATGTATGTTGGATGTTGAGCTACTTTTATGTCTCTAGGCTTAGTCTCCTACGATCTAGGGGGATCGGTGTGCTGCCCATGTACTTGGGTAGTTACCTAGTCTTATGTGGTGTGTCAGTTGTATCGGATGATGTTGGTTATCGTCGCTTTATTTATAATTGCTGTGTGTACGTGATAAATTCTAGTGTGTGTGAGTGTGAAGCTGAAAAAAGGCTACTATGTTTGTGTATGAACCTGAGTTGGTACTGTGTTTGTGTATGTAGCTTAAATGTTACTTTCAGTGTTTGTGTGCAACTGGAAAAATCATCAACAAAACATGATGAACAAAAATGTAGGTGTGTGTCTGTATGTGCAGCTCAATAAATCACGAAACAACATTATATGATTAAGCAAACAAAATAATAGGATAGCCATATATATGTCTTGAACAAAACGAAAAAAGTATTCATGGTCACTTTAGAACATAACATAGTTGATAGAAGGAAAAAAGCTATTCATGGTCAGGAAACCTTCTTCGGGACTAAAACCTAACCACTCAACCTTTTATCTTCCATTTTCTATGTCTTCTTGTTGATCCTGGAAGCGATGGACCGAATTTTCTGTTTCACAATCTCTAACGTGTTGGAAGGTGATAACATCATTTCAGCGACAACTCGTCTTCGCCTTGCATTAATTTTGATCTATACAATATTAGGAAAAATGGGTTAGATGTAACACATTTTTGTTAATCCAAGGGTGAACATACAGACGATTTATAACAAACCTGTGAAATCTCTGCAGTCATCCGATCCCCATCCCAATGCTCCATGCATTCTATCACAAACAATCCACAAGAGTTCCTGTTGTAAATGCAAAATCTCGATAAGGTTAATCCTCCCATATATTGATTTTAAACTTAAATTGGTGTAACATTAACTCACCCGTCATGTTGCTGCGGCATGTCGTACTCTAATATCGGCCACTTTGAAACATCGGGATGATTTCCACTTGTGACTTCGTTGGCCACTTGCATGTCTTCTGCAATTTGGCGCCGCTGTAGACAGATAACAGTTATGCTAATTTGCGCAATTCAGTTTGTTAGAAGTAATGTGGACAATTTGTTTTTCACTTACAAGTGCCTCAACAGTCTCCAACGTAAACTCTAGAGGATAAAGCGAGTCGAGAACTTGGAATTCTTGCTTCGGTATGTGCATGACAACGGTCGTCCAGTGTGTATTGCCAATGTTGAGTGGAAAATAAACCTGCAAAAAATTATAACATATGAAAAAAATGAGATGTCATTCGGCATGTTTACTAGCAGAATAGTACAATATATATTTTATAACAATCATATATTACGTACCTTGTCACGGACGGTGTATTCCGTCACCACTCTACCAACCGCGCCAGATCTTACCATCGCGCTATCTATGTTCTTGCTAGATTCTTTGGGTTTGTCTCCGGCATTTGCCCGGTCTACTAGATATTTAGATCTCCATGCTGGACACAAGAAGCGATCATCCCCAACACGGAGGTTCAAATGCCCAATGTAACCATCTATGACCTGCGAATAACATGATGGGATTTTATGTTAATAACATACATGTAAATATTAAATGTATGGAATGTACGTGTTCTACGCACTTACATCGTCTGACAACCATTTTTCGTCGAGAACAACACGAAGACGTTCAGCGTTTACTTCATCGCCCCTGACACTCCGGTAAACATTCTTTTTCTTGTGCTGCTCTGATCGAGATGCAAGCTCGAGGAAGACTATAGCTGCATCAACTAGTTCAGGCGACAAATCAGATGATGCATCCGGTTTTGCATTTTTATCTGCTCCAGATTTATCATCGAAATTCAGAGCTGCATGCATATGAAAAGGCTTAGCAAATACAACATTTCGTACAGAGAATATTAAAAAAAACAGAAAAATAAACTACCTTTTGAGGATGAACCACGGACTTGACGCTTGGTGCGTCTGTCTAGAGCATAGGGAGATTGAAATTTCTTGGGAATTGTTCGCTTTCTCTTCCCAGCCAACTCATCTTCCTTTGATTTAGACATGAACTTGCTAATAGTTACTGCGTCAAGATCAATTTCTGAATCTGATGTCAACGGATCAGCATTTTCAATGATGAACGGATTATCCGGTGTGCTACCAACATCGCCAAATGGCTTTTCTGCTGGAGTACCATTCAGTCCACTACCCTTGGCAGGTGTGCGCATAGCATCATTTGCATTCTTTGCAGTACCATTCTTAGCAGCCTCCTTGAATTTTTTATCCAATTTATCAAATTCATCAGCCTGGTTCATGTCAATCATACGAATAGAATCTCCACCTCGTGCTGAATCGCTCTCTTCCTTGTACATGAACTCTTTTTTATCACGAGGCCCGTTCCGGAAAGAGTTGACATCTTCCTGGTCCTCCATGTTACCGGAAACCGCTGCGGCTGCCGGTTTGTAAGTCACGCCTTCCTTATTAAACATCTCCAATGTTCTCTGCAACACAAAAATATATAAGTTCATGAACGATTGCATTTTCAATAACAAAAGAAAATGACACAACAGTTAGGCGTTTAACCTGAGCACATAAGGCAGGGATGGTAGCCAACATCTTCTGCACTTGTGCATCAAGGTAACCCGTTAAACGATTTATCAGAATTTCCGTCTGACCGTTATCAATGGGTTTTGGAGCCTGTTTCTTTCTTGGAACAGCACTCGCGGGCTTGGCGTTATTCTGAGGAGCAGCCACAGGATCTGGCACAACTGGCTCCATCAACCGATACTCTTCAGTGATATTTTCATCAATCTGCACGTTATATAATGCAAGAGTTAAGTACTACGGTTAAGAATTGAGTATTTACAAAATTAAGTGTTCCTAATCGTAACACTGAAATTATTACCTTCACGTTACCACGACCGCGACCATTCTCATAGTCAAAATTGTCTCTCCGCGTGGCAGCTGCTTCATTCCAGTTCCTCATTAAAGGGCGCATGGACAGTTTAGGATTAAATGCACAGTCGCCTTCTAGCGGCTGACATTTTTCCCAGTACAAGTACTGCATGTAAACAAAGGAGAGTAAATTAATTATGTATACGTGAAAAATGCAGTGAGATGTACTATGCACAACACTCGGACATAAGACCATACATACCTGCAACATTCCTAAGTTCCCTTTCGGCCACTGTCGGATTTGTCTACCTTTTCTTACCAGCCTAATGCTATCCAACAGAACCCTTAGAGTGAATGCATTCCAATTGATTTTTGACATTCGCTCAACATCTTCTACTAGTGCATAGAACTTGGGTGGAACAATTTTCGTCGCCATAGGCGCAAGTACTGTTCCTATAAGCACTAGGACTACCCTCCTCAGGAAGTCATCATCGGCAAGTTTACTTTTAATGATGTCGTCAATTAATTCATCTATAACGATGTTACCGGTTGATTTGCTTAAGAACTGTGGTGGGATGCGATGCTTCACGTCTTCACCTTCCTCGGTAAGAATTTCCCCAGCTGAAAAACCTTCATTAACCAGACCAAGGAGACACTCAACATCGACAAAACCAAGAGACACCGCGCCATTGTTCTCTCCTATTTCGAATGTACTAGTGGCAGGGTCAAAAACATCAAGCATGAACCTGGAACAAAAATGAACATGAATCAATAAGTACTATGCAAAAGTAATGCACGAAATACAAATGACATATGAACATGTAATATTACGTAATATACATGTGAGAAGGTGTACCTGATCAATATTGTACGCATCTTCACAGAAGGAATCATCATCATACTTCTTAAATTAGTTAGAGCTAGTCTAGCACGTTGATCCACGGTAAGACGGGCCATGAGCCTACACCATTTTTCGATGTTGCAGCAAACCTCACCCCTAAGCTCGTCCATTCTATCAAGGAAAAACAATATATTAAGAAAGTAATATGTCACGTACAAAAAACTAAATTAAATGTGCAAGAGGGAGACTTCAATACAACATGATTTACATACGATGCGTGCGATGACATGCTTTCAACAGACAAATCATGGTGAAATATTTTACAAACAAATTGAGAGCAAACATCTATAGGCGAACTGCTGACAAGTAAACCCTACAGGTGTGCACATGAGGTTACTAGAGGTTAAATTTTACTTTAGCTAAACGAAGTGACTACAGGTGTGCACATGCATGCACGAAACCAGCACAACAACTCCAAGTCCTAATCAGTCAACACTTAAGAAAATTATTCTAACAACTGCAAATCTGAATACACACGGCGACTATAAACTATACAAATTTTACTTGCTTCATACGATGTAGATACGAAGGTATTGATGTGTACTTACTTGACGAGGCAGTGTTGGAACCGTCTTGGTCTGTCTCCGATGAGATCTAGGTGACGGTGTTGGGCCTGGCGTGGAGAAGATTAGTGTGTACGGCGATCTCAGGTGAGGGTACCTTGCAGATGGCGGCGGTGGCGGGGATGAGAGCCTTTGAGCGCTCGCCTTTGAGACGGAGGAGGCGAGGAGAATAGAGAGGGCGACTGCGCGGGCGGTGGCGGTGGCGGCGGCTCTAGGGTTTGCACGATCTTTATGACGCCAGCACGAACACCTTTTTATAGGCCGACCACGTCGTCCGTCATTTCCGGAACATGCCATGCGCAAACCATGCACGATAAGATCGTGGCGCGCGTGAAGATCGTAATTAGATTTTTTCACTTTCCTGGTTGCATTTGGCATTTTGGGTTGGTCCATGTTGGGCCAACGAAATTAAACAACAAAATTATAATCTATACTTATCATGAACAATGTTGATATGTAAATTTGGACAACATTAATAAAATATTAAATTATTTTGTCCATAATTTTGTACACATCCAAGGTGGTTGGATATGTTTTAGGCCATGGTAGACCCATTTTGACCCTAAAACCCTGGTATCGGCACCTCCCAACCATGGGATCACCATGAATATAAAAACCAACCTGTAAAGACCAAGCCAAATAGGGTGGGGATCACCACCATGCACAAGTGTGCCAAATATTGGGCCCATCCAAGGTGGTTGCCTATTTTTTAGGCCAAGGTAGACCCATTTTGACCCTAAAACCCTGGTATCGGCACCTCCCAACCATGGGATCACCATGAATGTAAAAACCAACCTAGAAAGACCAAGCCAAAAAGTGTGGGGCACACCACCATGCAAAAGTGTGCCAAATATTGGGCCCATCCAAGGTGGTTGGCTATTTTTTAGGCCATGGTAGACCCATTTTGACCCTAAAACCCTGGTATCGGCACCTCCCAACCATGGGATCACCATGAATGTAAAAACCAACCTGTAAAGACCAAGCCAAATAGGGTGGGGCACACCACCATGCACAAGTGTGCCAAATATTGGGCCCATCCAAGGTGGTTGGCTATTTTTTAGGCCATGGTAGACCCTTTTGACCCTAAAACCCTAGTATCGGCACCTCCCAACCATGGGATCACCATGAATGTAAAAACCAACCTGGAAAGACCAAGCCAAATAGGGTGGGGACACCACCATGCACAAGTGTGCCAAATATTGGGCCCATCCAAGGTGGTTGGATATGTTTTAGGCCATGTTAGACCCATTTTGACCCTAAAACCCTGGTATCGGCACCTCCCAACCATGGGATCACCATGAATGTAAAAACCAACCTGGAAAGACCAAGCCAAAAAGTGTGGGGCACACCACCATGCACAAGTGTGCCAAATATTGGGCCCATCCAAGGTGGTTGGCTATTTTTTAGGCCATGGTAGACCCATTTTGACCCTAAAACCCTGGTATCGGCACCTCCCAACCATGGGATCACCATGAATGTAAAAACCAACCTGTAAAGACCAAGCCAAATAGGGTGGGGCACACCACCATGCACAAGTGTGCCAAATATTGGCCCCACCCAAGGTGGTTTGCTATTTTTTATGCCATGGTAGACCCATTTTGACCCTAAAACCCTAGTATCGGCACCTCCCAACCATGGGATCACCATGCATGTGAAAACCAAACTAGAAACACCAAGCCAAAAAGGGTGGGGCACACCACCATGCACAAGTGTGCCAAATATTGGCCCCACCCAAGGTGGTTTGCTATTTTTTATGCCCATTTTGACCCTAAAACCCTAGTATCGGCACCTCCCAACCATGGGATCACCATGAATGTAAAAACCAACCTAGAAACACCAAGCCAAAATGGGTGGGGCACACCACCATGCACAAGTGTGCCAAATATTGGGCCCATCCAAGGTGGTTGGATATGTTTTAGGCCATGGTAGACCCATTTTGACCCTAAAACCCTGGTATCGGCACCTCCCAACCATGGGATCACCATGAATGTAAAAACCAACCTGTAAAGACCAAGCCAAATAGGTTGGGGCACACCACCATGCACAAGTGTGCCAAATATTGGCCCCACCCAAGGTGGTTTGCTATTTTTTAGGCCAAGGTAGACCCATTTTGACCCTAAAACCCTGGTATCGGCACCTCCCAACCATGGGATCATCATGAATGTAAAAACCAACCTGTAAAGACCAAGCCAAATAGGGTGGGGCACACCACCATGCACAAGTGTGCCAAATATTGGCCTCACCCAAGGTGGTTTGCTATTTTTTATGCCATGGTAGACCCATTTTGACCCTAAAACCCTCGGCACCTCCCAACCATGGGATCACCATGATTGTGAAAACCAACCTAGAAACACCAAGCCAAAATGGGTGGGGCACACCACCATGCACAAGTGTGCCAAATATTGGGCCCATCCAAGGTGGTTTGCTATTTTTTATGCCATGGTAGACCCATTTTGACCCTAAAACCCTAGTATCGGCACCTCCCAACCATGGGATCACCATGCATGTGAAAACCAACCTAGAAACACCAAGCCAAAAAGGGTGGGGCACACCACCATGCACAAGTGTGCCAAATATTGGCCCCACCCAAGGTGGTTTGCTATTTTTTATGCCATGGTAGACCCATTTTGGCCCTAAAACCCTAGTATCGGCACCTCCCAACCATGGGATCACCATGATTGTGAAAACCAACCTAGAAACACCAAGCCAAAATGGGTGGGGCACACCACCATGCACAAGTGTGCCAAATATTGGGCCCATCCAAGGTGGTTGGCTATTTTTTAGGCCATGGTAGACCCATTTTGACCCTAAAACCCTAGTATCGGCACCTCCCAACCATGGGATCACCATGAATGTAAAAACCAACCTGGAAAGACCAAGCCAAAAAGTGTGGGGCACACCACCATGCACAAGTGTGCCAAATATTGGGCCCATCCAAGGTGGTTGGATATGTTTTAGGCCATGGTAGACCCATTTTGACCCTAAAACCCTAGTATCGGCACCTCCCAACCATGGGATCACCATGAATGTAAAAACCAACCTGGAAAGACCAAGCCAAAAAGTGTGGGGCACACCACCATGCACAAGTGTGCCAAATATTGGGCCCATCCAAGGTGGTTTGCTATTTTTTAGGCCAAGGTAGACCCATTTTGACCCTAAAACCCTAGTATCGGCACCTCCCAACCATGGGATCACCATGATTGTGAAAACCAACCTAGAAACACCAAGCCAAAAAGTGTGGGGCACACCACCATGCACAAGTGTGCCAAATATTGGCCCCACCCAAGGTGGTTTGCTATTTTTTATGCCATGGTAGACCCATTTTGACCCTAAAACCCTAGTATCGGCACCTCCCAACCATGGGATCACCATGCATGTGAAAACCAAACTAGAAACACCAAGCCAAAAAGGGTGGGGCACACCACCATGCACAAGTGTGCCAAATATTGGCCCCACCCAAGGTGGTTTGCTATTTTTTATGCCATGGTAGACCCATTTTGACCCTAAAACCCTAGTATCGGCACCTCCCAACCATGGGATCACCATGATTGTGAAAACCAACCTAGAAACACCAAGCCAAAATGGGTGGGGCACACCACCATGCACAAGTGTGCCAAATATTGGCCCCACCCAAGGTGGTTTGCTATTTTTTATGCCATGGTAGACCCATTTTGACCCTAAAACCCTAGTATCGGCACCTCCCAACCATGGGATCACCATGCATGTGAAAACCAACCTAGAAACACCAAGCCAAAAAGGGTGGGGCACACCACCATGCACAAGTGTGCCAAATATTGGCCCCACCCAAGGTGGTTTGCTATTTTTTATGCCATGGTAGACCCATTTTGGCCCTAAAACCCTAGTATCGGCACCTCCCAACCATGGGATCACCATGATTGTGAAAACCAACCTAGAAACACCAAGCCAAAATGGGTGGGGCACACCACCATGCACAAGTGTGCCAAATATTGGCCCCACCCAAGGTGGTTTGCTATTTTTTATGCCATGGTAGACCCATTTTGACCCTAAAACCCTAGTATCGGCACCTCCCAACCATGGGATCACCATGATTGTGAAAACCAACCTAGAAACACCAAGCCAAAATGGGTGGGGCACACCACCATGCACAAGTGTGCCAAATATTGGCCCCACCCAAGGTGGTTTGCTATTTTTTATGCCATGGTAGACCCATTTTGACCCTAAAACCCTGGTATCGGCACCTACCAACCATGGGATCACCATGCATGTGAAAACCAAACTAGAAACACCAAGCCAAAAAGGGTGGGGCACACCACCATGCACAAGTGTGCCAAATATTGGCCCCACCCAAGGTGGTTGGATATGTTTTAGGCCAAGGTAGACCCATTTTGACCCTAAAACCCTAGTATCGGCACCTCCCAACCATGGGATCACCATGATTGTGAAAACCAACCTAGAAACACCAAGCCAAAATGGGTGGGGCACACCACCATGCACAAGTGTGCCAAATATTGGCCCCACCCAAGGTGGTTTGCTATTTTTTATGCCATGGTAGACCCATTTTGACCCTAGTATCGGCACCTCCCAACCATGGGATCACCATGCATGTGAAAACCAACCTAGAAACACCAAGCCAAAAAGGGTGGGGCACACCACCATGCACAAGTGTGCCAAATATTGGCCCCACCCAAGGTGGTTTGCTATTTTTTATGCCATGGTAGACCCATTTTGGCCCTAAAACCCTAGTATCGGCACCTCCCAACCATGGGATCACCATGATTGTGAAAACCAACCTAGAAACACCAAGCCAAAATGGGTGGGGCACACCACCATGCACAAGTGTGCCAAATATTGGCCCCACCCAAGGTGGTTTGCTATTTTTTATGCCATGGTAGACCCATTTTGACCCTAAAACCCTAGTATCGGCACCTCCCAACCATGGGATCACCATGCATGTGAAAACCAAACTAGAAACACCAAGCCAAAAAGGGTGGGGCACACCACCATGCACAAGTGTGCCAAATATTGGCCCCACCCAAGGTGGTTTGCTATTTTTTATGCCATGGTAGACCCATTTTGACCCTAAAACCCTAGTATCGCCACCTCCCAACCATGGAGCATCCATTAGTAATTCAAAAATATTCAAACTGAAAAAAAAACGTCACATTCCATGTTTTCTTGTGTTACATACAATGTGATAAAAATTTGAGGTGATTTGGAGGAGGCCGAAAAATCACTATACTTTCAAGTATATATTTTGATAAAGGACAATTCTAAAACAAATTAATCAAAACATACAAGGTTGGGTTGATCTGCCAACCTTCAATGCATCTTTTGTACATTTTCTGTATATGAACTTTTTACAAATTCGATTTTTCAAATTCACATATGAAATATCAGATACAAATAACATATGAAATTGCTACTCTGTTTTATTCTCATGACATTGGTGGTTGCTATTCTCATCACATAGCGGCTTGCTATTCATTCATGTAACTTATCTACTACTCAATATTACTGAATACATTATGACAGAGATCAAATTGGTACATAACTCAATATTACTGAACTATCAAATTTTCAAACAAGCAAAATTTTAGAATTACCATTTCCTTGCAAACAAGATAATATTTATGGACTACCATTTTTCCAACAGAACATGGATGGTAGATAAAAAGGCTGACAATACTTTGTAGCCATCCATAACTTCACTTATCTTATAACAAAGTGAAGAACCAGCAAAAGCAAACACAGTGTGCTACATACCATCTAGCACACTGGTACAGTGCATACATAGCTACCATAGCTAAAGTTCACATGCCTAGCAAGTCCATACATAGTTACCGCACCATAACAGAAGGTGCACACATAAACTAGCAGTTCTTAATAACATACATTACTTAACATCATCATATCTACTGATGATGTACTTCTTCACAAACTTTTTCAGGCATTCAGTCAATCCTGACCATAGTACTCCAGTACTTTCCTCAGGGCAGCATGGTTCGCCTTGTCGCGGAGATCCTTCGGGTGCACATCCTTCACATGGCCAACAAGTCCTTCACGCAGACCATCCCTAGGAACCTGCTTGGAGGGATGGAACTTGCAGTAGTACCTCCCATCAGGTTTCATGTAAGCACTGATTCCCTCAGCCCAGATCTTCTCCTCCACCTTCTTCTCATATGACAGCACATTGTACTTGCTCACTTCATTATCAGATGAAGCATCTGAGTTGTACTGCAAAACAACAATGTCACAATCATATGCCACAACTATTGTACAACAATGAGTTCAATAAACTTGTCAACCATGCACAATCAATATTGAGAATGCTATCTTACCGACACGGCGTCCCCGGACTCGACCTCGGAGGAAATGTAGGAGTGGCCAGAGTCCTCCGAGTCATCAAAGTCCTCAAACTTCCTCTTGAGGACAGAGGAGGTCTCACCAAGCTGATGGAATATATACAGATTATTATGTCAATCTAAATTGCAATCATAGCAGCATAACACATATACTACAAATCCTTATTGCAATCATTACAATAACAGGCCAGTAGTTAACATTATATTTCTCCTACTATGTTAAGGTGAAACATAGATCTGTCAACCTATCATTAATACTGATCTTAATATCATAAAGTAAACATAGTCATAACAGCAAAACACATATACTACAAATCATTATTGCAATCATTACAATAGTAGCCCTGTCACATTATATGTATCCTTCTATGTTAAGGTGAAACATAATTATGTCAACCTATCATTAATACTGACCTTAATATCATTGAGTAAACATAGATAATATTATATTTCACCTTGACATAATATTGCTCTTATTATTAAATTTCATAGAGTAAACAGATTCATAATTCTATTGCAATCATTACTACATTGTAGAGAGCACATTCAAAAAAACAACAGTAAGTTCAAAACATGACAACTATATCTTACTATACAAAGCATGTTAAATATTACTACATAAAGCTTGTTTTGTACAGGTGGAATTAATAGATTTCAACACAATCTGAAAAAGGAAATATCTTATGGACATGTGGGAAATGCCCCTGGAGCATCAATACCATAAATATTGTCAAGTAAAATAGGCACCTGAGCACCAGAAGATGTTAGGATGAAAAGCAATTGCTAGACATTACCAATGGGTGGCTATCTAAAAGGCAAAGTTACTGCAAACACATGTTGGCCAAGGGAAATGAAATAATTAGCAGTTGCAGCATTGTTGTTCTGTTGAGACGATTATGAATCAGAATCAAAAAAATAAACTTAATGTTCATGCGGCTGACCATCATTTAAACATCCATTTCAAAGGTTCCAACACATAATATTTGCAGCAAATTTATCCATGTAAAATGAAATAAAATCCGTCACAAACCCTAGGCCAATCTAGTACTACCTCCAACCGAAATTACTGCCTAGGTCTGCGCCAACCTTATCCGAAAAGAGACACTACATCCATCTGTTCCATTCAAATCGAACCCTAATAACGAACCCTATGGTTAAATCGGCAATTTTATTTCATCTAACCCTAATTAACCGCCACCCCTCCCACCACCAGAGAAGGGGATAGAAGATGGAGAGTCGAGCGAGGAGGATATACCAGAGTGTCGCCCGCCGGCACCACGTTCAGATCCGGCACGGTTGCGCCGGGAAATCCGTGCTCATCCTGGTCCACCGCCGCCGCCACCAATCCGCCCGACGCGGCCGCTCCACCACGCCTTCCTCCGCCGGCCACAACTACATCTGCCTCCACCACGGCATTGTTCCTCACCAGATCAGCGGCGGCCGCCCGCGGTGCTCCGCTCGTACCCTCCATCGGCTACAGATTGGAGGTGAATGCGCGGAGAAGAAGCTGATTCGATCGCGAGCAGTGGAGAGGGAGTGGAGAAGCCGAAGTGGCGGAGGGAGAGGAGGGTTTTCTGGTTCCTGATTTGGGGGGGAATGGTGGGGCGAGGGAGGCGGAGAAGGAAACGTCGGCTTTTTATATGGGTTTCTATTTCGGTACACGCACGCTCGTACGCACGTGCTGTAGGCACGCTGTACATACGTACAGAATGACGTCCGCGGGCCATACGGGCTTGTACAGGGCTCTACGGAGGGTCTACGCATAGCGAAATTACGATTTTACCCCCGTTGCCGAAGAGGTATCAGAAGATCTCAGCCGTCCATGTGTTTGGCGTGTCCAGACTTTTCCGGGGGGGAGCACCGGAGCAGAAGCGCTAGTTGAAAATCTCATCTGAAACGTGATCACACGTTGGTTGGAATGTATTTGAGCAATCTAATAAATTGCTTGCACATGATGTTTTAGTCATCTTCAGTTCATATATAAACAAATTTATAAGGATTGGGTCTTACGGAAAAAGATTTGGCCAACATGCTTATTTTTCGGTTCGGTGATCCCCGCATGATTCTCAGGTAATCTAATCAACCTCCTTGCCCCTCATTCTTGGACAATCAGAAGGATTGTTTTCGAGTTTCCATTTCTTCATTTGAGAATCTGGCCTCCTTGTCCTGTCCCTCACAAGGGTGCATCCACTTTGTCCTGCATTGGCCTGATCAGCGCGAATAACTTCATTCCCTTGCCACACGAATGAATTCGGTGATTGCACCTACAGAGGTAGACGACAAAGTTGAATGTTAGCTAGCACAGGAGTGACACGAAGACGCTTAGAGCATCTCCAGTCGCGTCCCTCAAAGCAATTTGGGACGCGCCGGACCAAATAACCGTTTCAGCCGCGTCCGCCAAAGCCCATGTTTGTCCGGCGCGGCCCGATACAGTGTCCGGCGCCCCGAGCCCGTCCCCGTCCCATAGGGGACGCTCCGGGCACGCCGGACACACCGAAAAGCAAGGCGAACCGACGCGTCAGCGGCTCGGAAGGCTAAAACCCCGTCGCCTACCTTTGGTCAAGCGACGTTAATGGCGTCCCTGTTTTCCCAGGCGACGCAGGGACGCGTCTCGTAGTGCATGGCCGCGTGGCCGTCCGCGCCGGCGTTATTGCGTGCAACCACCCGCTGCCGCCGCCATTAAGACGCCCTGCAGTTCGTCCCAATTTCTCACCGCTCCCAAACCTTCTCGCGCCGCCGCCTCCCCCCCCTCAGATCTTCTCCTCGCCACTCCAAAAATGTCGAGCTCGTCCTCCCGTAAGATCGCCGCGGAGAACGGTTTCGGCCGCGGCAGCCTAACCGTGGCGGAGGCGTGGACGCTGTACCACACCCGCTATCCAGTCCCGCCGGACATGCGGCTGCAGCAGCGGCTGGAAGATGCCGTGAACGGCATTGGCGTCCCGCCGCCGAAGCCGGCACGGACCAATGGAGGGACGGCATCAAGGCCCGGCGGGCTCAACTCACCGCCGAGGAGCGGTTGGATCCGACGTGGGCGGCCAACAACAACGACAACTGGTGGAAGACGTATTTCAAGGCGAAGTACGACATCGAGATGTACAGCACCCAGGGGCTCGTCGGCGGCCCAACAGCTGGAACAAGGACGGCCGCGCCTGTTCTGGGGCGTTCCAGGGCGCACCCTCGAGAACGTCATCCGCGACATCCGCAACGGCGCTCCAAGGTTGGAGACGCCCTCGTCACCGCCACCGTCTCCTCGAGGAGGACCACCGCAATGGCAGCCGAGGAGGACGACGTACTCGTCCGCCTCGAACTCTTCTTCCTTAGGACCGGCGCGATCGACGCCGTCCTCGTCATACCGCTCGGCGCCCTACACCGTCCCCAAACGGGAGGTGAAGGAGGAGCCGGCGACGCCCGTCAACACGAGGCGTGGTGGCAGCGGCAGCATCCGGCGAAGAAGAGAGGCGCGGCGGCGCCCTCCTCATCCCGGCCGGAGGTGAAGGAGGAGCGGAGGAAGCCGGCAGGCGGGCCCTGGCGGAGTACGAGCGGCAGCAGCGACTCATCGCCAGCAGCGACGACCCCGAGGACTGCCCAGGGCTGCGGGCGGCGTGCTTGGCGTCCATGAATGACAAGGATGCCTGGAGGGGCGACATCGACATGGCGATCGCCATGTCCATCCGCGACTCTGGCAAGCCGCTCGTGGACCTCACCAACGACGGCGAGGCAGGACCAAGCGGCTTGGTGAAGGACGAGCCCGTCGACGAGCCCATCGACGAGCGCGTCAAGCAGAAAGTTGTCACCGATGAGATGTACAACTTCCAGCAGTACTACGACGCCTCCGGCCGCCGCAAGTACTTCTAGTTTAGGTTTAGTTAAATTTAGTCAAATTTCGTTCGAATCTATGTAAGTTTGAACGAATCTAATCGAATCTCGCTTAAGTTTAAAATTTCCAAAATTTTGTTTGGGGGACGCGACTGGGGAGCGACGTCCCCCAAACGCGGCACGAACGAAACATGTCCCCCAAACGCTCAATCCGGCGCGGTTTGGGGGACGCTTTTGGGACGCGACTAGAGATGCTCTTAGCTTATCTAGGCGCAGCTTATGTATGTTCTTTCGGCGGCACTTATTCCTATATTGTTGGGTATCATCGAAGGATTGCTCGTGCCAAAAAATCATAGACACACTTAAGGCAAACTTCTAGACAAAGGCTGACATTGTGGCTTCCTTCTGTTTTTACAGTCTCGCGATATAATCTCACCAATCCAACACATACTTGTGTGTTTATTTATATACACACATTTACTGAAACCCGACTTGCACTTCTAAAGCGAATCTAGTGTAGTATAGAAACAGCAGCACCACTGCCGTCGACGGAGACGGTTGATCATGGCTTGCTCGTCTGAGATGTAGAAAAGCACGTGCCTGAGAGCTGTTCAGCCCGCCTGGCCAGTCTAAATTAGGAAAATTAGTGCCCCATTAAGCATCCACGAAATTATAAAGCACAAAATTTTTACTTAGTACACCAAAACCACGAATTACGACAGGAGTAAGGTGCATACTCAAGGATCCACTATAGCTATTATCCTAAATTACAGCATTCTCTTTCACTGAAACGAAATAGAGCAGCTCTGATGCAGGAACTGTTAACGCTGTGTCTGCAGTTCCTGTTTTCCCCTTATCCTGTCAGAAAACCCAAAAAACAATGTCAAGTGTTTTAAAACCTCAAGCATTTGTCCGTTAACAAATTTTGGTTAAACGTTGTTTATAGTCCACTACAAGAGAAAACAAAAATCGTTTCTAAAGGATTATATTAAAAGTACGGATAACATATATATTAAATCATGAAAGGACTATAAAACATGTCTTTGTACCATTAAAATGTGGCATTGGTGCAGCGCCCAAGAACTGATTCCTTATTTTAGTCACATCTAATAAAGTGCGAATTACACTCAGATGTGCTGTATGTTCCTATGTTTACATTTTTTTTATATTTCACTTCCGTAATTGGGAAAATAGGCATGCTCTGATGATTGCTTTCTGTAATGAACATGATGCGAGCATGGAAATATACGCGAATTGACTTGAGCCTTTATTTCTTTGAGGGTTAAGGAAGTCGTATCTGCCGTCCGATTAGATATAAAGAAGGTTTATGTACATAGTTGGCAGCCCTAAGGCAAAAGGAAAACAACGTAGATTACTGAACCACCAAAACATCTCCGGGGTCCTGCCGCTGCGCTCTCTTAACGGAGAAGAGCCGCCATCGCGTCGGGTAGAAGGGATGTATTGTTTGGAAAATTCTCCTATTCCGCTCATTTCAAACGCCCCCACATGGAATAGAGCAAGTTAGCAGTACCTTTATTATCAACCCTCCTTATGGGTGCCTGTTTTGTGTGACTAAACAGATGAATTGGACTAATTAGCACAGAAATTCTAGATTTATTAAAGTGTGTTACCTAAAGCTACTCAACAGTTACACAAAATACCCGTACGACCGGATCGGATTAAAAAGGGTGATTGCTTAACATCGTTACCTCTTGAGTCATTTAAATTGTACTGAAATGAGCATACTGATTTGTCTCTTAAAACATGTGATTCAATGCAAAGTTAGAAACAGATGCAGGGGTTTACACACAAAGGAGTACCTGCCGAGAGGAATTTTATAACCCTGCAGCTTCATTTTTGTCTCCTTGGATGCATGAGCCTTCTGCTACTCTTGGCTTCTTCGGTTCCGGCTCATCTTCAATAGGAGCGCGTAGTCTTTTCTCAAGACTAGCACTCTTTGTATCACCGAACAACTGGATAGATATAAACATTGCAGTGTATCAATTAAACCGAGAACGGAGAGCAAGTTAGCAGTACCTTACTGAAATCAGCCAGCAGAAAATCAACAGATCTTTCAATATATGCACAGAGATTAAGTTTGTTGCCACCTTGCATGCCTTCCCGTCAGCCTCGTCTTCTTCGTGCTCGCTCTCACCCTCGTCCACGTCCTCGTCTTCGTCCTCGTCTCCCAGATCCTGACCCTGATGCTTCTCTTCGTTCCACACCAATTTCACAGGATTGCCATTGAAATCGTTGACCATCTGAACAGTTGTTAGGGAGGAAAACTTAAATTATTTCATGGGTAACGGATTTCACGTCTCGTAACACATAGAAAAGGGATTTATAGACTGCAAAGAGAAACTAATATGAACAACTCGATTGCCGAAATTATTTTTGCAAGATGAAACCACCTTCTCAAAGTCCTTCACCGTCTGATCCAAATCAACACTGGTCGAGAACATCTTGGAGACTTCCTGGAGACCATGGTGGTTGACGTAATTGCGAAAAGGGGCATCAAGGGGCTTGGGAACTTCGGCCGGCACACCGCCGATGGCGTAGCCAATCCTCACCATGCTTGCTACCGGCGGCGGCGAGGGGATGTATTGTTAGGGTTTCGACTTTCAAGTGGCTCCTCTCTCTTGGACGTGGCGATCTGATGAGTGTCCCTTAAACCCTTTTTTGGGCACGACTACTCCTCGCAACACCTGCAGCGTGCCGGAAGTCCGCTCTACGTGAGGGAACACGATCTCAGGACCTGGGATTTTCTTGTGTTTTTTTCTTCTAATCTCGTTTTTCTGTTTCTTTTTGTGGTTTCCTTCGATTTTGCTCCTCTACTTTCCTACAGATGGTACTACCGTAGTACCGTCTACAACTACAGAGCAAATAACTTGAGGAGAAAATTTGTCAGGAGACATCGTTATTTGTAGGCCTTTGCCGAAACACACCGCTGGAACATGTTTTTGCTCAATACCATTATAATTTTGTGATATGTTTGCCACAACACACCGGATACCGAAAATGAAAGTATTTTTTTATTTTATATCACAGAATTACTAGATTACAAAGAATCGAACCGTACCGGTTTTACTTTTCTATATCTATATCTAGGGAGAGACTTGTATAGGATCTCTTCGTTAGGTAGGATCATAGGATCAACTCAGAAAAAACATACTTTGAACAGGCGAAAAAATCTGAAAATAATAAAAAACATGCATATAGGTTGTATCTACAACTCCACAAAATTTCAGCTTAAAATCTGATCTACACTTGGAGAAACAAAAAAGACAAATTCTATTTGTGAATAGTGTCAGATCTGGTTGAGTAGTATTTCACACTATTCACATTCAGATTTATCTTTTTTGTCTCTCCAAATGTATGTCGAATTTGAAGTTGTAAATTTTTGGCGTTGCATATATAACATAGATGTGTGTTGTGATTTTTTTTCAGATTTTTTGAACATGTTTTGTCTTTGCAAAAAATTTGCTCTCATAGATCCTATCTAAGACCTGATCCTACCCAAGTCTGCCCCTCTATATCTATACCTAATAATAAAGGAGCTAACGTTTCCTTAGTTTGGTCCGCTAAAGTGCGTTTTCGTCCAACGCGAAAGGCGCCTTCATAAGTCTAAATAGGGTTTGTGTTCGATCGGTGCCAGAAAATCTAAACAAAGCAACCGCCTAAGAACACCGTGTCGTACTCGAATAGTACAATTACTCAAACAACTCGTCCTCTTAGCGCACGTTATTACACGTCCAACAAGAAGAGTACAAACAGAACAAAAGGTCCACCGTCATGTCTCTGCCCGGACATAGTCCTCCCATCGCACGTTGCACAAGCAGAATCCAAACAGAACCAAAACAGCCTAGCTAGCGCATCGATATATTTGCCCAGCCGTCGTCCTTGATAGTTCGTCACGTCGAAAGAGCATCGATTATTTAGGTCTTCATGTGAGATAGTTCTCGGCCACGGTGGGCGACTGATTCCTTCTCCTGTCATTACCCTCGAGCCAGGGACGGAGCCAGGATCGAAACATGAGGGGGGCGAACTGTGTTGTGAACTTCATGAGGGGGGCAGACATGGATAAATCACCATGAAAAATCAGTTTAAGTGCCTACTATTCTTCACAAAATCTCAACCTTGGGGGGGCTAGCCCCCCTCGTCTCCTGCCCGAGCGATCCTGCCACGGCCAATGAGCCGATGAAGTCGATGCTAGCGTTTAGCTACAGCTAAAAACCGTCTGCATGGAGACGTTGGCGCCATGCAGAGGAGGAAGATGTTGAGGGCCTGCGGCGACGAGGGCACGGCGAAAAGGAGTAGCCGTCTGAATTGGCCGCGGGCAGGACGTAGATGGCGGCGAGCAGGCAGGGGAGCGATACGCTGGAGGCCGCGATTGGCGAGGGCACGGCAGAAAGGAGGACCGTGTCCAAGTTGAACCCGAGCAGCACATAGATGACAGCTAGCTTCACGACGCTGGCCTGGAGGTCGCAGGCGCTGCCGACCATGGAGTCCGCCCAAGGCTCTTAGCAACGCGATCTTCCTCGTGCCAGCACGAAGCAGCTTCCAAGCATAACAAGTTGGCAACGAATCGACGAGTGAAGCCCAGCTCCTACCTCCCCTTTACTATCGGTGCCTCGACGGACTCTCTCGACGGCGGCAAAAAACGAAAACACTAGACAACAGCCGACGCGACGGGCGTGGCAGAGCCTCTTAGGACGGTGGTGGGGGCAGCACACCGGTGGCTCCCGACGCTTTGCGTCCTGCGCCGGCACACGCTCGAGGCGAGCCGGCTTGCGTTTGGTCTCGTGTGCAGCGTGCGCGGGCGGGAACTGGGAAGTACTTGGAGCGCCAGGAGGTGAAGTTCCACAAGCTTGATCATGTCCATCTGGTGTCGCGCGATGGCGTCGGGAGATGAAGCACCACGAGCTTGGTCATGCCGGTCTGGTGGCGCGCGAGTGCGCGAGGTTGGCCGGCGTGGAGACAAGGTAGACGACGACGTCGATGTCGAAGCTTGTGGTGCTTGGCCAGCTCGAGGAAAGGGCTCGTTTGGTCATGCGCCAGCCACGGCAAAATGAGGAAGCGCAAGCGCTCGCGCTACGTCGCCTGTGCCATGGACAGAGCTTCAGGCTTAGGCTAGCAATATTCTTTTACGTACCATGCTTCTTTTTCACGAAGAAGGCGCCATAAGCTTGGTAGCCTGGCTCTCTGTCAGATCAACTTAGTTTCAATCTCAGGTCACAAGTTGTTGCGACGTACGTGCAGCCAACATCTAATATGAATCATGGTCAGTATAAAATTCTCCATGATGCATCTAATATGAATCATGGTCAGTGTAAAATTCTCCATGATGTATATATTTTACACGTGTGTGTGGTTCCTCGCTGAATTCTGTTGACATGACGGTTAGGGATGCATATGTAGAATACATATTTTCTCCTTATGGAAGCATATAGGTGGGATACGTAATTGATTACGAATTTTGATACATGTTAAAATTTTCGAATATGTAATTTTCTATAGCAATTCCAAGTGCTCAGCCCGGATTGCTAATTTAAGAGACCAATCTTAACTAATCAACCGGTGCAACGCACGGACAATTTTACTAGTATATATATCTATATCTATACCTAATAATAAAGGAGCTAAGGTTTCTGTCAAAAAGTTTCGTCAACGCTTTTTTTGGACCGTTTTGCCCTCCCACCAAACCGCATAATAATGCACTTTACCATTGTACCGGTTGGCTATATTATTTCCTCCTGTCCCCGCTCCCGAACGATCCCGAACGCTCGCCCGAGCTGGGGAATCGTTTTGTTGGCGTGGGCTTCGTCCTGAGCGATCGCTCTGGGCTAGGAACGGATCAAACGGCCCAATCACCAGCACCGTCGCTAACAGAAATTCATAAAAGTATTTACAGGCAACCATCGATCGGGGTTGAATAGTCCCACATCGTTCCCTCACAATGATTCTGACCTGTTTATAGACGTTCGAATTTACCTGAAATATCAGCAAGGTGAATCAAGAAAAGGTAGCATCATTGATGGATTGGTCCGAAATCTGTTGGCTGCATCAATTGACGGATCGTGAAAGGAAAAGGAAGGTGCGAAACTGACCCGAGAGGAGAAGGATTAACCCCGCGAAAGCAAGAGATCGGTTGGGACTGTGCCAGAGGGAGGGCTCGGGTGGAGGAGCCACGATCCCGATGGGAAGTAGGATACCCGCATGCCGCCGACGGGCCCAACCGCGCAGCTCATAGCGACGAGCGTAGTCCTAGACGGGGCCGCCGCCGGTGAGGCCTCTGCGCTACGTGCGCGTCTCGCCGTCATCCGTGGAGCTTTGGGGGCAGGACGGTAGCCATCGATGTAGTGCCGGGAGGCGGCGCGTCTGGATGTAGTTGACCGAGTGGAGGAAGCGATAGGGATTGCTGTCCGTCCGCTGGGGCCTAGGTGGGTCATTCTGGTCTGGCTGGGCCGGCAAGTGCTGAGGGTCATCTTTTATTTTTTTCCTCGAATTTTCTTTGCAAATCAAGTACTCCCTCCGGTCGGATTAAATTGACGCGGAGGGAGCCAAAACTAGGTTACCGGTTGAGTACAGTCACGTCGATTAAATAGGTCCAGAGGTAGTACATGCTAATTTGATGTAAAAAAAGTTAGGAGCCAATTTGCTGTAAACAAAACGGTACAAGACAATTTACACCTAGGCCGAATGGATGTTTTGACAAAAAATGTGATGCAGACTATACTTATTATATTAGTCAAAAGAAAAAGTTTGTGCCACGCCAAACATAATATCGGCTAGGAGCAAACAGATACTTACTTTTAGCATCTCTGAAACAAGATACACATCCTTCCCGCATAGCGATTTCATACGGTATTAGGCTAGATCGGTATCCCGCCTCACGTCGAATTTTCATTGCAGGGTACCCAACCCAACCCACGAAGCCCCTGTTTAAGGCGGATGCGAGACTTTTTAATTTACTTTAAAACACAAAAGTATAGGGTAAATCTGCATTCTCGACTCGCCTCCTTCACCCGCCACTACATGTCACACTCCACCAAATCGAGCTCCTTGTGGACCACCATTTTCAAATCGTTGCTGCCACCGCACTCCCCTCCACTAGCTCCACCTCCGATGCCGATGACGCCGCCCAATTTCACTCGTGCCGGTGGGATTAATCTAGCAAGCGGCTCTGCGTAGGCGAGGCGAGTACCACATCTCTAAGCAAGCGCGCCATCACGGTGTGGTCTCCCGCCACAATCTGTGCCCCACTGCATGGAATGGCATTCTTCCCCATGATCATTGCAGCGAGGCGGGGCTGTCGGCAGTGGTGCGCAAGCGCGCGGGCCTCCTCCGCTCCGGCCGATCGAGCTCGACACGAGCAACAACGAGGAGGAGGGTGACGTCACACAGGAGGCGAGCCACCTCGGCATATGGCCCAGCGCAACTCCCTCATGACGGTTTTCATCGACGTGTGGGAGAAGGCCAAGTGCCGATGCGACACCGTCAACAAGGAGGAGGAGTGCAACGTGCTCCGGGCAAAGTGGGACGTCCATCCGGTCGGAGATGGCGCGGGTTCGTCATCTTCGTCGTCCACTCCGACGGCGACGCACATGCAATTTGTGATAGTGCGGCACATGTTCACCGAATAGAACTTACAAGGTCAACAATCAGTTTTCCGCAGCAACGCGCGGGCATTGTCCTATCTATACCCCTAATAATAAAGGAGCTAAGGTTTCTGCCAAAATTTTCGTCCAACATTTTTTAAGACAATTTTACCCTCCCACCAAAACACATAATACAACATAATACCATTGTACCGGTTCGGACCTTTGTTCTTGCTTCTCGCCGACCGTCCCAGATCTGGAAGCCAAATCCAAATCCAATTCTAATCGTACCGGCGTGAGAAACCCAAGCCAAGCCAAGCCAGATCTCACATAAATATTCCTAACCCTCTCCCCAAACCAAGCCAAACCCGACGGATCTGATCTCTCCAAAATTCCGGCACAAAAAATCGCAGGCTCGCCATGGGAAGATGTCAATCATCATCACCAGTGCGGAAGAGAAAAGATGTGGATTGGAAGCCTGAGCGAGGGTGGACGACCGTTTGTTTGGACAACGAATCCCCTCCCCTGCATCCGTTGCTCGCTCGTGAGGGCTAATGGTGGGCAGCGACGTTCGGCGACAGCGTGTAGCGGGAGATCGAGGCAGGTTCCTTTATTTTCTTCTCCGCCGAACGAACGGCGACACAAACCAACAGGACCTGTGCTGCGCCACCGCCGATAACCGCCCCGACCTCCCGTCGTCGTCCTCCTCCGGCGAGGTAACATCCACGTCTGCCGGGAACAGGAGGGGGACTCCAGGTGCTTCCCCTCATTTTTCTTCCCCTCGTGGCCGCCTCTGTCTCCTGGCCGGCGGCGGCCGTGGACTAGGGCCGGCTGCAGGAGTGAGCAGCGAGCGGAGCAGGAGGCGGGTGGGAAGCGGCGGAGGATTCCCTTCTCGCTCTCTTTCTTGCTCGTTGGTCAGTGCTGATTTCCCCTCCCTTTCTGATCTGTTTTTCTCTCTGAACTGCAGCCATCCATCCACTCCACGGCATCAGCGGCGGCGGGAGCCAGGTCCCTGCTGGTAGTGGAGGTGGCCTTGGCAGCCGACGTGAAGAAGTAGGAAACTAAGAATCCATCTCTGGATGATTTTCCAATTCCCAAAAGTTTTTCTGGAAGTAGAGATTATGATCGAATCCGAGGCAATGAGCCGAACCCCGCGTATCGCTAGCACCATGAGCGACTTCAGATGGGCGACGACTTCCTCTTCGGGTCGCCGCCGGTCGCCCGGAGAAGCCAGGCCGACGGCCATGGCTGCTGAGGGGAGCACCATCCGCAACTGTTGTCCCCATTACTGATCGATGCCGAGTTCGCCTACACGTGCGGCTATTCGCTTATTGAAGACAACATTCCGTGTTTCAATTTCTAACTAGCGCAGTGGCCTGCCCAACCTCTCCCTGACGCGATGAATCTGGCACGTTTACCTCCGGGTTGAGGGGTGTTCTTGCCACCAGCCATCGTTTTGTTTCCTTCTTCCTGAGGGAGACGTGCTGCTACCTTCTTCCATCCTCAGGTTAATTCCATTCTCTATTACTGTATTGCTAATCCACAGTGTCCTTCTCACAGCTAGCTTAATCGGTTGGTACCCACTAGGTGCTGAACAAAATTCCGCCCTAAGCAAAGTTCTATTCTTGTATAAGAGATGCACCGTGGATTTTGAGGAGAGAGATTATGCATCAGTCCTAAATCCTATCAGCTTGCACCGAATAGGCTTTTAAATTGCACTGGGATATAACTAGTAAGCCCTGGCAATGCCCGTTGTCGTCTGTGGCAATGCAAGCCAGTCAACAACGTGATAGCCATAATCAGGTATGGGTATATGGCGGCGTGGTGGAGGGTGATATCTAATTGGATGTGATCGACTGAGTCTGTCAAGTCAGGTCTGGGTCCTGTTGCCGTGTTACTTTTGTGCAATGGTCGATGCGAGCTATCAGATATAGTTAAGTTCAGATTATTTAAGGTCCTATCAGATATAGTTAAGTTCAGATTATTTAAGGTCAGCATGAACATGAAAGAAGGATTCATCTGAGCTTCTTGGAGAAGATGAGCTAACTAAAAGTTGAAATGAAGCAGATACTAAATATGGTCCTTACAACACAATACCATGTGTAAGCACAGGCAGCTGACCATTTATATATAACATCGCTAGCACATGCATATGTGTAGGCCATCTTAGGGGTAGAGATCCCAATCGACATGTAACCCTACTCTGACACAGAAACAGACAGATGTTTAGAGCATGGTACTGAGTGTTTGTTTACTGAATATCAAGGCTATCAGTAACCATACCTGCAAGTGTCACTGCACACTACTTCTATAGGTTGTCAGGAACTTCTGGGTATATAATATTCCTAGTTTCAGTGCTTGTTTTGCCGCTTTCATTCGTGGCAACTATTTTCAATCGTGTGTGGCTGTTACTCTTGAAATAGCAAACTTGAACTGACAGTTGAAAAATACCGGCTTCGGCAATTACACACCTACTCTTTCTCGAGTCTGTCCCTGTTTCTTGTTCACGGACATCACATAGCAAAGGCAGACTGTGTATTGATGGCGTTGTAATGTAAAAGGCCACCTCAACGACGAAGCATTCAGAAATATTCTTGGTACGCATAAGCGCTGGCCTTTGTTGCTCCCAATCATTATCTCTGCTTCAAAAACACATTCTTCAAGCCTCATAACATTGGCCAGGTACCACTGCATAAACCAATGGATTGCTTAATATTTCTAAGTAACATTATAGGCAGCTAGAACATCGCTTTCCACAAAGAGACAATCTTCCTCAGAAGCAACCCAAGAACCGTAAGTGTAAGTATGAGCTGCAATATTGCCTTCCATAGAAAACCAATTGGCTTCAGAAGCAAACTCGTCCATGACAGGTGAGAGGCAAATATCTCCAGAGAGGAGGGAAGCGAAGAAGCAAATAAGCTATAATTTTGAGCACAGGATAATTATAACCAATCGCCTTCCACACGCTCATAAACAGAGTGAACCGTGTAACAAATATTCAACTTGGAGAGCAAAAGCAACCTGTCTAGTTTTAGGATAACTTCATCAAAAACATGATCAGATGCTTATCTTTTCTAACAGGGACAGCAAAAACAATATGTCTAATTATAGGATAAATTGACCTAAGACGTGACCTGATGTTTATCACCATAGAACCACCACCTCTTATCTTATCACTATAGCAAAGTCATAGAAAGGCTAGTGGAGCTTCAGAAGTTCGTAAATCTGAATGAAATGTCAACTAATTGACCTCTACTCTAAACTATTGGAATAACAGTAACATGTGTTAATTGGCACATACCGCACCCTGCTCCTATAATTCTTCAATAAAAAATGTGAGGAATGAGACATGTTTAGAATTCTTTGATATAAACTAAGTGATGACTGCATATTGCTGTTTCTTAAATATGAGCTCAGATATAATTAATTAATGATCACATACATGAAACAAAAGATAGTGGCTTGGAATGTCCAGTAAGTTTCTTTTCATACTTAACAACCATAACTCAGATCTCAAACTTTCTTGGCTGTTGTAGAACTAATATGTGGTGCATATCATCAAATACCAAATTAATCATATCATTCCATGATTGCATACCTGAACCAAAAGGCACACAACATACATTAGCTTATAATCCCAGGGCGCTCCAATTATCAGAAAAACCATGAAGTACTTGAACTCTAGACTGACCTCCCCATTCGTTTCAAGAACTCAACTGACAGGAAAAGGCGCACAAAACTCTAAGCCCAAACAACTTTGAAAGCTGGATCAAACAACAATCTAGAGATCAAGAGGAGCATGCATAAACCACGTCCGACTAAGTTATGCAAAATATTGCATCTTCATCCAAGGGACAAAATCAACTTAATGAGCTCACCTTCTCAAGGGTGATACAGAGGAGACAACACATCATCCTGTAGGCAAGCAAATAGGAGCACTTCATTAATACCAGATCGTACCACACAAAATTTCTGAATCTAAGATCATCATGAAGAATCATTATTAGGCAAACCTAGATTAAGACAATAGAATAGGAATGTATTATATACCACAATAAAAAAAGAAAAAGAAGCACAATTATATTAAATAAACTGCCCAGGTGAACCTGCAAGTAACATCAGGTAGAACAAATACAGAGTATCTATGAGGCATGTATATAAGTAAAAATACAAATCACAGTGTTGTATGCACTGTTTTCTTGTTTTCTACATAACAGCCTATAGCCAAATAGAAGGAACAACCTTCTGGCATTTCTTGTCGATGCATAACTACATGTAAAATGAAAAAAAAAATTGTGGAGCTGGTGAAAGAAGCAACACTCTAAAAAGGGGATACAGTAGTAGAACTGTTAGTATTAAGCCACAGGTGAATCTGATTTAGTTTGACATTTGTAATAACCAAAAGAAAATGCGGCATTACATTAGCTGATTGCAATGAATATATTTCTCCAATCATTTACATTGTGAACCCAAAAATAAACAACTTGATATTAGTCTCCATCTTTTTTTTTGGTCCAACAAAGAAAATCCATGAACCTAGACCAGGGAAAGATTACTAAACCATAATGAAAGAATCCAATCTCACAATGCTCATAAATGTATCATACTGAAACACTTGCATATGTTACCAAGAAAATGTATGAACCATTCATCATTTCACTAAAATGAAATACAAATTGGTATTGACACTCTGCGTGAACAGTGAGCAATAAATATGAAGTGCTTAGATTATGGATAACAGCCCGAATATAGACCACCGCATGGGTATTTTCCAGCTGCTGCTCGAGGGACAAAATTAAGAAGCCCATGGGAGTCTGAGACGGTAAAGAAACAGTAGCATTTAAGTTCTCCTTTCAGCTTTGTAGTGCTGGTACCTGCCAAGGGCCAGAAAAAGGCTTTTGCTTCTCGGTCTTGTAGTTCCCTGTACTGAATCTGATTGTGTTTCATACTTATGCAATGAAATAGAGTGAGCCGTCCGGAAGGAGCTGCGAGGAAACACAGGACAATGAGCATACGATCAAATAATCGGTAGAAGATGGCCATAAGAGAAAGGGAAAATCAAGAAAAAAAAGAAGAACAACAAAGACAGGACAGCTTGGAAACAGAAGAAAGCGCAGGAAGACCATACTCGAACCAGGAGAGGAGCAATGGAGCGGAGAGGGCGACCAAAATCCAATAACTGGCAAGGATGCACGCATGAACCGAAAGATGCAAGAAAGGCAAAAAAAAAAAAAACTAAACCAAATCAGAAGGAGGATATTGGGAAGGACTCCAACCCCATACATGATACATCATGCCCTTTGCGGCCGTCAGTCAAGCGCCGCTACTCCCACTTTGAAGATTGGAGAGGGGGGGAGGGGGAGAGAAGGCCGGCAGCCATGGTGAGGGGCCTCGGACTGGGAAGATCAGGCCATGGGGAGGGGCCTCGGAGCAGGAGGGCTCGGGCAGGGGGAAGGTCGGAGCAACCGTGCAAGGGCACATGGACGACAACCCGCCTTCATATCTCCGCCGTGGGCGCTCCTCCCACGCTGATTCCCTCCGGTACTACTTCTCCACTCTCCTCCGGCTGCGCGAGAGGTTGAGGAGGTCAACTTCGGCGGGGCGCGGTGGATCCTTCGAGAGGAAGGAAGCCTGATTCTCAACGGGATGGAAAAGCGGCGTTGAGCCGCGAGCAGAGAAAACGTGCTAATTTAGGAGATGCTGCACGTAAGCACTTCGCGAATAACCGAAATAAGCGGCGAGTAAAAAAAGAATCACCACGATCGTTCCGAGGTAACCGGAAGAGATAAGAAAAGTAAGGAACGAATCAGTCGGTATCCGGTAACTTGCTGGCCCAAAAAAATTGAGAAACAAAATTCAAAATTACCAATGGACCAGAGAAAGCAACACGCGTCACGTAAGGAACGAAGCAAAACGTAGGAAATTAGCTCATCTACAGTATCAGAATCGCTAACGATGCGCTAATCTGTCTAACTTTTATATAGTTAATAATGGGGTGTTACTGGCATTTATTTTCTTTCGGCTAGACATCTCTCTGATCAGAAGCATGGTTGCTTCCTCAATGCAAAATCTGGTAGTACATTGACTGATTTATTAAATTTATTAAACTTTGTTTTTGTGACAAATTATGCATCCTTCAGAAACTTTACTGAAACTATCAGGTTACATCATAGCAGTAACATTATTTATATATAATCATTACGTGTATTCTTGTTGTCAAGATGCAAATCGTGTCAGAGTCATATCCATTATAGGATAATAATTGCTATTAGCTTTGAGCCAAAAAATGAGTAGTGATAATGCTTTTAAAATAACCAATTTTAAAACTCTCGATCCATAGCTTTTCTAATCAGCGACCTTTGTTCACCAACACTAAGTGTAGACGGGACATGTGTATTGCAAACCATCATAACGATAATTACAATGCCGAATGGAGAATGCAACAAGTTTAAATTACATAGAGGTGGCGACGACAACCATGTGTGGTATTACAATTCAGTGTGCAGCGAGAACTTCGCAAGCTCATCTTCTTAGGATTAAACATGTTTGTCATGAATATGAGAAAATGTGAAAACCTTAGTCAAACCTTCGTCGATGATGTCACATACGAGAAATGTTATCACAGATGATTTATTGGAGTGTTTGAGTTTCCCCACTCCCGGTGCAACGCACGGGCACTTTTGCTAGTCTATACCTAATAATAAAGGAGCTAAGATTTTTGCCAAAAAGTTTCGTCAACGCTTTTTTTTAGACCGTTTTGCCCTCCCACTAAAATACATAATACTGCAATTGCCACAGCCGTACCGGTTCGCTTATTCTCTTTCTTCCCACGGGACCGAATTTCTCCTCCACCCGAAATTGGAATCGTTCTTCCCCAACCGGCCGCCAGCACGCGATCTCCGGCGAGCCGCGCCACCAGCCTCCTCCTGCGGAAAGAACGGAACCACCCGTGGCCGATCTACCTTCTCCAAGTGCAGGTTCGTTCGGGTGGTCGAGATCCCGTCTCGTGTGTCTCTCGATTTGGTCGCCACCACCCCTGGATTTGCCGCCGTCGATCTGCTTCCATGCGTAGGGCGCCAAACATTTTTTGCTGCATCCGCCGCCTGCTGCTCTTTCCGTCGATCGAGGTGGCCGGGGAGAGCTTAGCAGCGAGTCGCTCGCATCAACATACGCAGAGGGGGAAGTGGAGGCAGGGCCTGGGAGGAGCAGCGGCATGGGGGCTGGTCAATTCTTAGGGCAACCGCCAAGGGCAAGCAAGGCAGCGCTCATAGACGCACGATATGGTATTACTGAAAAATGGAGCTGAGTGGCCGCGAGCCAACCAAAGATCAGTCCCTGCTACCTCACGACCGCTGTTGATTTCTTCACCGGCACAAACAGCAAGAGCTGCAAAACGCGGGGTTCGTGTCGCATGGATGTGTAGTTTACTTGCGGTTGATGCCTGATGATAAGGCGCTGGGCTAGCGTCGCCCGTTCTGGCGGCCCAAGCAGCCTGCTCCATCAAATATCGAATAGCTGTAAACAGTCCGATAAAATTATAGTCCCACCTCGCTATCTTATTCAGACATCTGGCTGTTTATATACGTTCATAAATTGCAATTTGCCAGGAATTCAACGAGCCTTCTCCAAATTAAGGAGCTGCCTGATGGAGTCTCTGCATGAGCTAATTGGAGAATTAAACGGACGAGACTGAACGGAAGGGGGATTGCGTGGGGCTGCCCACGAATTTGCGGAAAGAGGAAGAATGAATCTCAGGGACTGAGAGAATTCCACGCTGGGGAAAGAGGAAAAAAGAGTCATGCCGCCGCCGGGGATGAGGACGGTATGGCATAGGAGCTCGAAGGGGGTCTTCAGCCTGTTAGGGCTTGGTCTGAGGTGGCACAGGTGAACAACGAGGGATGGCGTCAGGGCTAGCGGTGTGGCCGGGCGAACAAGTTTCGAGGGATGGGAGACAACATTGCCGAGTAGCGACCGGGGAAAGGGTCAATGCAGTGGCGGGTTTTCCCTTTTTTCTCAAAGTTTTCTATTTAATTTTTCATTTTAATACTACCTCATGCCACTGATAAAGAGAAAAAAGATTATTAGACTTTTCTCTTTAACCCGATCGGGAAGAGAGGAACGCCTTGGCCCGTTCGTTGGCTCGCCCGAGTAAAGCGGGATCAATTCAACGGGCCGCAAGTCTAGAATCATCGAAAAATATGCAATTTTGTTCCCGCGAAGTGTTTCCTCTTGATAGGTTGGATTATGGATGTTCGATAGTCCCACCTCGCTCAATTGTACGTTACCGCGCCGGTTTATATACCTGCGATTTCCAGAATCAGCAAGCCGGCTAAGAAAGCAACAAACAACAGGAATCATAAAGAAGGAATTAGTTGGCAATCGTGAGAGGAATAGGGATCCGAGCTCTCCCAATGGGAATAGGCAGAGCCGCCACGATGGCGGCGCCGAGAGGAAAATCCCATCGCGTGCGGCGCGCCATGTTCCCTTGCGCTTGCGCTAGGGCAGAGGGGCTTGGGCACTTGGAGTTGGGAGGCCCGACTGCGGGAGGTGGGCTTTTCTTGGCTTACCTTTTTTTTCACTGTAATCACTACATCTGCACGACCAGCAGTCCTCCTGCGAACGGCTAAGCGCCACGGCTAGATATGAGTTTAATTCTCCAGCCTTGGACTATTCCTGGACAAGAGCTGGAGAGTCACGAACTGCCATTCACCAATCATCTTGCGGCCAAGAGAAGAAGACAACGGTACACCCACGGTGGTTTCAAACATGATATTAGGGACAACTATAATGTACTTCTCTCAGTGCACATGTGTCATCACAAATTTTGTCGACAACTTCTCTTGTGATCGTGTCAAATATCAATAGCAATGTAATTGGCAGTTAAAAAGACATATGAGTCAAATAACAAATATCACAAAGACACATATTTATCAATAATTTAGACTAAGATCCATAAATTATAGCTTATGCATAGCATGTTAGAAAACACTTTAAATATTTCTTGGTAAAATTTTATTTATGCTAAAAATATTAATAGTCATTTTAATAACTATATTTAGGGCTTTTAATTTTAATTTTGCCTTGGCTCCCTGAAATTTCATGACCAGCCCTACGAGGATACAAGTGGAGAGGAGCAGCGAGAGCGGCGAGCCGATAGAGGGAGAGAGAGCATCATGGTGCCGCATGTCAGGTTAAGAGGTGGACGTTGTTGATGGCGTGGGGATCATGTGTGGGTGTTGAGTAATTTGCAACATGCTATTTGGATTATACAATACACCGTATAATAAATGGCTACATGCTATTTGCGCGCGGACACGCTCTACTTTGTCCACAAAAGAGTGTACTATGATCTTCCCAATGCAATTTAATTGCTTCTCTCTCATCGCACGGAAATCAAACCCAATAGTATTGATCACATATTCTTCTTGCTTTTTACATGCAATTAGCTTATTGGAGGTGAAAGAATTAAAGAGGAAAGATGCATGTTCCCAATGTACTTTTTACTCCACCTCATAATTTATCTTGAAAACCCCGCAGGTACACTTATTTGTGGACGGAGGGAGTACATGGTATTTGCGCGGGGAGCACGCTACTATATGTTTGAAATGATGTTATATGATTTTCACTAATAACATGATGTAATAGACATATCTATACCTAATAATAAAGGAGCTAAGGTTTCTGCCAAAAAGTTTCGTCAACACTTTTTATTGGACCGTTTTGCCCTCCCACGAAACCGCATAATAGTGTACATGCCATTACATACCGATTCGTTGAACCGGTGGCTGATTCTTATCTCTCCGCCCCCTTCTCTGACCGTACTCCCCATCGATCCCCTTCCCGCAGATCCCTGCCTCTCCTCCCGCTGGTTGGGGCGGACGCGGAGGCGGACGCGTAGGGGACACATCGACGACAAGGCACAACGGAGGAGGCCAAGCCGGAGTTGCAGGGAGCAGCGACGAGCACCCTCAGAAAAAGAAAATTACCCAATTCCCTCCCTTCGGTCTTCAACAGCCAAGGCCAACGAGCTGACCACCGGACCGGTCATCCCCATCCAGGAATCCAGGAATTCACAGGTCACAGATAGAAGTTGGGAAGGAGAAAACGAGGTAGATGAATTGGATGGATTGGTGAATTTCGGCTAGGAATTGGAAGATTCGCTCGATTTCCTGCGGATTTTGAAGACAGATTTTGCCGGCGCAATCAGGACCGGAACATGCTCGCGCGAATGGTGACCGTCGAGGCCGTGGTCTCCCACGTCGGCCTGACTGTGGAAAGTCGGAGGAGGACCATAGAGCACGGGGCACGCCAGCAAGAGGACGCCGTCCCTGCACCGAATACCTCGAGGCGAGGTGGGAGGCAAGCACGCCAGCAAAGGACGGAGTGTGCGCTCCGACCTGAGTCCTGAAGCGAGGGGGCGTTTCAGTAGCCGACATGGAGGCAGTGGTGGACCTCACTCAGATCTTGGGGAGCGGTCTTGAGAGACGCAATGGCTTTGTGATTCCTTTGACATGGGGGAAACTACCGCACTGTCAAAATGCATAGTTGAACGGAAGCTGCTGCTTTTCACCTGGTGATAAGAGATTTTAAGAAAATGATTTTCGATCCGTACATGAAGTAGAAGAAACCAGAGGATTGAAAATGTGTGAAGTGAAATTGATTTATTTTCTAACAGGCGGGTCCTACCACTTTTGGCTGCAGGGCCGGGTGGTTAATGTCTGATCAAGAGAAGACACTATTATACTCCCTTCCTCTGATGAAATTTGTCATGGGAGGGAGTGAGTAGATCAATACATATTTATCTATGAATACCGATTATGTCGTGTAGGAAGCGGAGGAGAATTAGCTGGGGTGGACTACATCTGTTACGTTATGGCAAGGTTTGCACTGCCACATGAACAATCCAAAAGCACCGCTTTGAGATTTATTTATAGCAGCTCTTTATATTTTATTTTCATATGTTACCCCATGATATTCAACTAAATTAATTCAAATTTTGATACGACGTCGGGCTTCTCAAGGACGTTGCGTCGCCATAGGAGCACCACACGGATCATCCTCATCCGGCCGCCACCCCTCGAATTTTTGTGAGCGGTGTTATCTCCCCACGGATTCCAAGCTCAGGGACATCCTGAGGCCGAGTGTCTCACGTGACACCTCCTTCGCTGCAACCAAACTTGTCGAGCGGTGTCAGCGCGATGGGAACATGGTGCATGACAAATGGACGTCCGGTGCACGCTGGATCGACAAGGTCGCGAAGATGTGCATGGGACATGCGTACGTCCGGCGTTCATCCGGCGATGATATCCTATGGGCAGTGTTGAGGAGGTAAAATTACACATAATTTTTATGATTATTTTATTCTTTGCATATCATTATGTTGCAACGATAACAATTTATTACCCGGTGCAACGCACGGGCACTTTTGCTAGTTAATTAAATGCTCCATTTTGTTTTGAATTTGATCACCATACATTTATAACATAAGAGTAGCAAATTAAATCGGTGTGACACCGTAGCAACGCACGGGTTTTGTCCTATTATCTATATTCTAATAATAAAGGAGCTAAGGTTTCTGCCAAAAAGTTTCGTCAACGCTTTTTTTTTGACCGTTTTGCCCTCCCACCAAAACGCATATTACAGACAGATACCACGTACCGGTTCGATTCAGTTTATACCTCACCGCGTTGTGTTTTCGGGTCGACCAAACGCTCGAGAGCTGGGCGATCGCTGGCTTCGTTTGATGTGGGCCGACCAAACGGCCCAGTTCACCAGATCGGACCAATTCCCGAGCACGGAGCGTTGATCTATTCCTTTCTGTCTCGCTTCCATATGCCTGGATTTCTTCTCGTTAGTCCCACCTCGGTCCCTTACAGAGACTTCTACTGGTTCATATACCCACACATTGGCTGGATTATCAGCAAGGTGTCTCCAAAATAATATGCAACGGGTTGGCTAATTGAATGATCGATGTATGGCGTGAGCTAATTGGGAACGCATGACAAGAGTTGGTGCCAAGGGGCGTCTCGCGACTCCTGCCAGGACTCGGGAGTTTCGGAGGGTTCATCCATGGTGAGTGGAGGCCGGGCGGGGGAGCCCTTCTTTATATGGTCTCCACTAATTTATTTTACATGTGATTTTTATTTGTTAACAACTGATTTTTGGAGAGTTATTATTCGGTTTGAAGAAAGAAGAAAAGAATACAAAGAGGTGTGCCGTGAGAATAATAAACATTTGGTGGAAATTTAACCTGGCTAAGTGTTGTGGGTATACTTTATGGGTATATCAACGACATGGCCTAGATCCGGCAAGCCAGGGTGGCCCACAGATGGTGATGGTGGCATGGGGCCCATCGGGCGGCCCAGTTGCTGTTGATCAAGAAGGATGAAGTTCAGCCAGGAACCCGGAGCCGGATCCTAACCACCTAGGAGGCCGGATCCGTGGAGGCCCATAAAGTATCCGGATCCCGCACGGCCATAAGGAAGGCGGATCCCTGACGTACACGGCAAGATATTGTACCGTAGTTAGCAACTTGTATTCCGGCTAGGACTCTCCATGTAAACCCTAGATCCGTGCGCCTTTATAAGCCGGATCCCGGGCCCTAGAGGAGACAACCACAACCATTGTAAACAACGCGCAAGCGCCCGCATAATTCCAGCATGCGCAGCGAGGCCCCGTCATCGTGTGTTCCGGCTGGGTAACTCGCGTATCACCGTCCCGTGTGCACTCCGCCTATGGCCCCTACTTCTTCTCCCCTCGTGAGGATCCCTCCTCCGAGGTATCGTCGATTAGGCAACGACAGCTGGCGCCACCGTGGGGCCTGAGGCGTCTGGAGGCCGGAACCGGGAGGGCTCCGCCATGGGAAGCTACGACGACTCGATCGCTGTGGGGCGCGTACTTCACGCCGGAATTTTCCGATCGTCCGTCCGGACGAATTCTGGATTCCGGCTAGGTCAAACCCCGCCAAGCTCTCCATCGTCCCAATCGGCGGCATCCACATCTTCATCGGCGAGACCGTCGATTCCGACGGAAACGCACTGGTAAGTAAGACGCGTCCGCCGCCGAGCTGGACGCCGTCGCGAAGATCCGATCTGAGTCGCAGGAGCTTCTTAAGGAAGGTTCCGCCTTAGATCAGAAAATCAAAACCCACCCAATCCGCCCCTGAGCAGGAGAAAACGGTGGAAGACCAATGCAGATCCGCCTGGGTCTCCCAGGTGTTAGAGAAGCAAAGGTGTCACTTCGTGCACTTCTTGGCCCATACCGCAGGAGACGCCCTCCACCAGGACGAGGCCGATCCTTTGCAGGTTGAAGCACCCGGAAACAACGTAGCTCCGGAAGCAGTCGGAGACAGCGACGCTCCGGGACAAGAGGAAGCCGGAAACCCTGAGGAATCAATCCTCGGAAACTTGAGCCCAAATTCCGATGATGCCTCTTCAATAGGCACAGAAGAATACAATCGCTTGACGAAGGAGCTCGCGATCGGGGAAGAAGATGACGGCGCTTCATCCATGAATACAGAGGAATTCAACCGCAAGCTCGAGGAACTCGGAGGCGGTGAGCAAGCTGAAATCCGCCCAGCCGATGCAGGTTCTAGCAACCGTGGCACCGCTGGATCAGCCGGAAACGGAAGACGAAGCCTCCAACTCCGACCCAGGACCATCCAACGTAAGGTCTCCGTTAGATCGGGCACGACCGCGAAACGATGTCCTGTCACCAGAAGAGATGGTCGAGCAAGCACGCATGGATTTAGTCGCAAAGTCTGATATCCTCAACAAGCCAATAACTCCCGAGGAAGCTGCAGATCCGGAGGCCTTAGAAGCCAAGAGACAGGAGATGCTAGCGACAGCTCAGAAGTTTGCCAAGACCGCAGCCGCAATGCTAGAAGAAAGAACCATAGCGGCGAACTTCGTGGACCACTTTCAGAAGAAGGATCGCGAGGTCGATGAATCTCTCGAAAAGGTCAGGCAACTCGAGAAGCACTGGGAGGCCAAGGTAAAATTTGTGCAGGAGGAAGAAGCTAGAATCAGGCGAGAGGCCATCCTTCCCCGCAAGATTACCTTCGCAACACCCACGAGAGCAGCAGCCGCTCGCAACTCCAAAGGATAACATGAAGAAGGCTGCGGAGCTCCTAAAGAAGAAGGACGAGAGATTGACATCAACTACGTCCGGAAGCTCGTTGCCTCAAGAATGCAAGAAGAGCAAGGCAGACACTTCGCGCAGTTAGCATCCAACCGAGCAATGCATATCTACCGCGCAGAAGGACGCCACAGCAAGTCAACACCGTGATGGGTCGCGCACCGGATCTACGGAGCGCAGGAGGAAAGTCAGAGACCATCCAAATCCAATCCCCATACCATCGGATTCAACTCCAAAAGAAAGGGAAAGGATGTATACTGGCAGAGATAAGTACCGTGTTCCATCACCACCACCCCGAGCTTGCGCCTCCGCTACCCCTCGACGTCGCAGCCTGCGGAAACCCCAGCCCCATGGGCCAGGTGGAATCAACATCCGCGACAATATGCCGCCTCCTAGAGACAGGAGCAGGGAGCGTACGCCGAAACCACGCAGAAGCCGGAAGACCGCGAGCCTGAGCCTCGTCGGAATCAAGAACGCGACCCCGAGCCTCGCAGAAGCCAGACGCGATCCGGAACCAAGGAGGAGCCGGAACGAGGAGTACGCACCCGAGCCACGCAGGAGCCGGAACGACGGAGGCGACCACCACCAAGAGGAAAGGAGCCACCGAAGCCGGAGCCAGCCGCGGGCTTGATGACCCACAAGTATAGGGGGTGTATCGTAGTACTTTCGATAAATAAGACGAACCCAACGAGGAGCGCAGGTGTTGACATGTTGGACAAGGATTCATAAATGTCATAGACAGAGTCGTGATATTGCGGATGTCAGTACAAGTAATAAATATGAGAAGGGCAGCAGTGGCCCAATCCTTTTTAGCAAAGGACAAGCCGGTTTGATTCTTATAATGACCAAACGGGAATCGGGATTTTAGTCTAGTGCTTTCGCTTCAAGTGGCTAAATAATCTCATTGTTTTGATAAGTGTTGTGTGGGTGAACCTAGCTAATGCACCGCCCTTCTAGGACTAATACATATTGTGATTATACTTGCAAGCATCCGCAACTAGAAAGTAATTAAGATAAATCTAACCACAGCCTTAAACTCTGAGATCCCGATATCTCTCGCATCGATATACTAACGGGGCTTAGGTCTCATCGGCAACCTCGCACATTAGCAACCGAAATAAGATGCACTTCCCAGGCCAAAGCGGTGAATGTGAGTCCACGTCAACGACACATTCAGAAGAATGACACCACAACTTAAATATCATAACATTGAATATTACTCCAACCATAATTCACTACTAGCATTTAGACTTCACCATGTCCTCAAGAACTAAACTAACTACTCACGAGACATCATATGAATACAATCACAGGTGATATGATGATGAATAACAATCTGAACATAAACCTTGGTTCAATGGTTTCTCAATAGCATCTACAACAAGTATAGAATAACACCTGGAGAGTTTCCCTATCAAACAATCAAGATTAAACCCAAATTGCTACAGCGATGTCGAGGACCGGTGGTGATGGCGGTGATGGTGGAGATGATGATGATGATGATGGAGATGATGTCCCGTGATACGTCCAATTTGCGTCACTATTTTGTATTATAATTTGCTGTTATTCATTGATATATTTCATATTGGGACACAATACTTATGTTATTCCATCTATTTTGCATGTTTCATCATCATTGGAGGATCAAGCACCTGAGCCGAGATTTGCTGGAAAAAGCACCTTAACGCAATATCAAGTATGGAAGGGAATTTCACGAAAATTCCTATTTTCCGCATGACTCGAGGGAGCCGAAGGGGAAGAAGAGAGGCCATCAGGCCTGCATTATAGGCGGCGCGCCCTGCCCCGGCCGCGCCACTCTATGCTCGGGGGCCACGACCTCTTTTCGCCTCCTTTTCTTCGCGTACTCTTCGTCCCGAAACCTAAGCCACCAGAGATCCTCACGAAGGGTTACAGCCGCCTCCTGCGGGCGGAGAGCACCAGGAGAAAAAGAGCTCTCCGGGGCGTGAATCCGCCTGGGGAAATTCCTCCCTGAGGGGGAATGACGCCATCGCCATCGTCATCGAGCTGGACATCATCTCCATCATCATCATCATCATCTCCACCATCTACACCGCCATCACCACCGCTGCACCTCGTCACCGCTGTAACTTTGGTTTGATCTTGATTGTTTGATAGGGGAAACTCTCCTGTTATTCTATACTTGTTGTAGATGCTATTGAGTGAAACCATTGAACTAAGGTTCATGTTCAGATTTTTATTCATAATCATATCACCTCTGATTGTATTCCATAAGATGTCTCGTGAGTAGTTCGTTTAGTTCTTGAGGACATGGGTGAAGTCTAAATGCTAGTAGTGAATTATGGTTGAGTAATATTCAATGTTATGATATTTAAGTTGTGGTGTTCTCTTCTAGTGGTGTCGTGTGAACGTCGACTACACGACACTTCACCATTTATGGGCCTAGGGAGTGCATCTTGTATTCAAGTTGCTAATTGCGGGGTTGCCGGAGGATTAAAACCTAAGCCCCGTTAGTATATCGATGCAGGAGGGATCGCAGGATCTCAGAGTTTAAGGCCAGTTAGATTTATCTTAATTACTTTCTTGTAGTTGCGATGCTTGCAAGGGGTATAATCACAAGTATGTATTAGTCCTAGGAAGGGCGGTGCATTAGCATAGGTTCACCCACACAACACTTATCAAAACAATGAAGATTAATCACCGATGTTGAAAGCACTAGACTAAAATCCCCGTGTGTCCTCGAGAACGTTTGGTCATTATAAGTAATCAAACCGGCTTGTCCTTTGTGCTAAAAGGATTGGGCCACTCGCTGCAATTATTTCTCTCGCATTTTATTTACTTGTACTTTATTTATCCGCAATATCAAAACCCCCTGAATACTTGTCTCAGAGCATTACAGTGAAACCTCCATCAACCGCATCAACACCTTCTGCTCCTTGTTAAACACTCTTATTTATCGAAAGTACTATACCCCCTATACTTGTGGGTCATCAAGACTATTTTCTGGCGCCGTTGCCGGGAGTGAAGCGCTATTGGTAAGTGGAATTGGTAAGGAAAACTTTATGTTTGTGCTGATTTTATTTCTGCCTGCTGCTATAATCATTATGGAGAGATCTTCTCTTCAATTTCTATTTGGGAAATCTACTACTACTGCAACGGATGAAGCGCCAGGTGAGGAAGTAGTACCATATAAAATACCTAAGAAAATTATTGAACGTGTTATGGATAACCGCTATGAAGGGGATGGAACTGTCCATCCCGGGTGATCATTTACTATTTTTGCATGAATTATGCGGGTTATTCAAATGTGCAGGTATTTCCATGAATGAAGTTAGGAAGAAACTATTCACTATATCGCTGTCTGGTAAAGCGGCGCACTGGTATGAAGAATGGGATTCTATTGATTGGGAGGACATTGTGCCTTTATTCTATTCCAAATTTTATCCTCCAAGTGAAATTCACAAAGATCGGAACCGCATATATAATTTCTGGCCTCATGATGGAGAAAGTATTGCCCAAGCTTGGGGGAGATTGAAGTCTTTAATGCTCAAATGCCCCATTCATGAGCTTCCTGGTAATGTTATTATTGATAATTTCTATGCAAGACTTTCTTTTCAAGACAAGACCTTGCTGGATACTTCTTGTTCTGGATCATTTACACGCAAGAATGAAGAGTTTAAAAGGGACCTTCTTGATCGGATCCAAGAAAATACTGAAGGATGGGAGAACGACAAAGATAGAGAATGGTATAATTTATGATTATAAATGCATTGAAGCTTTTATGGATACTGATAAATTTCGTAATATGAGTGCTACATATGGTCTTGATTCCCAAGTTGTTGCAAATCTTTATAAAGCTTTTGCCTCTTATTATGAACTGCCTAAGAAGAATTTTGATAAGTATCATGAACCGTATAAAGATAAAATTGATTCATCTGTAAACAAATGTGTAGTGATTGAAACCGTTGATAATGTTATTCCTGAAGCTTATATTGAAAAAACTCCTTTCCCCGCTAAAATGAAGGAGTACTCGTCATATCTAGTGCGCTTAATAAAAGTGAAAAGAAACCCAAAGAACCTAAGAACAAATTAAAATTGAACCTGTTGCTGCAATAGTTAAAGATCTTGTGACTGAGAATGTGGAGGATGGTCATATTATTTTCTGTGAAGATGCTTCTAATATTGTTTCACATCCTAATAAACCCAAACAAGTTAGTGTCCCTATGCTATCTGTTAGAATTGGTGATCATTGCTATTATGGTTTATGTGATATTGGTGCAAGTGTTAGTGCTATACCTTATGAACTTTACACGGAGATTATGCACGAAATTGGTTCTTGTGAACTTGAAGATATTGATGTGGTTATTCATCTGGCTAATAGAGAAACTATTTCTCCAATTGGTATTGTTCGAGATGTGGAAGTTCTATGTGGTAAGATTAAATATCCTGGTGACTTTTTGGTACTTGGTTCTGCTGCTAGTGATTATTGTCCTATCATTTTTGGTAGACCTTTTCTAAATACTTGTGGAGCTATTATAGATTGTAAGAAAGAGAAAATTTTGACTAGATTTGCCAGAACCTTATGAATTTAACTTTTCTAAATTTACCAAAACTCCTTATAAAGTTGACTTGCCTAGTAATGATTTTAAAATGGAGCAATGTGCATCTATTGTTCTTGTTCCTAATAACCCCTTGCAGCAACATTTGGAGAATAGTGAAAGTGCTTTAGGAAAGAAAGAGATGAGCTTGAGAAATTCTTCGCCAACCTATTCTCAAGCATGATTTACCGGTGGAAATCTGGGTACAACACCACCACCAAAGGAAGATCCTGTTTTTGATTTAAAGCCTTTACCCGATAATCTTAAATATGCTCATATTGATGATAAGAAGATATATCCCGTTATTATTAGTTCTAAGCTTTCAGAGATTGAGGAAGAAAGGTTATTGGAAATATTGAAGAAACACCGAGGGGCTATTGGCTATACTCTTGATGATTTGAAAGGGATTTCTCCTTCTATTTGCCAACATGCTATTAATATGGAAGAAGATGCAAAGCCCGTTGTTGAACATCAACGTCGTCTAATTCCGAAGATGAAGGAAGTGGGAAACGAGGTATTAAAACTCCTTGAAGCTGGTATTATATATCCTATTGTCGATAGTAGATGGGTTAGTCCTGTTCATTGTGTTCCTAAGAAAGGAGGAATGACTGTTGTGCCTAATGATAATGATGAGCTTATTCCTCAAAGAATAGTTGTAGGTTATAGAATGTGCATTGATTTTCGAAAAGTTAATAAAGTTACTAAGAAAGATCATTACCCTTTACCATTTATTGATCAAATGTTAGAAAGGTTATCTAAAAATACTCATTTTTGCTTTCTTGATGGTTATTCGTTTTCACAAATTGTTGTTAAAGCTAAAGATCAAGAGAAAACCACTTTACCTGTCCTTATGGAACTTATGCTTATAGGCGTATGCCTTTTGGTTTATGTAATGCTCCCGCTACTTTTCAAAGATGCATGTCCGCTATTTTTCATGGTTTTTGTGAAAGTATTGTAGAGGTGTTCATGGATGATTTTTTCTGTCTATGGGAATTCTTTTGATAATTGCCTGCGAAACCTCGATAAAGTTTTGCAGAGATGTGAAGAAACTAACCTTGTTCTTAATTGGGAGAAATGCCATTTTATGGTTAATGAAGGAATTGTATTGGGACATAAAATTTCGAGAAAGGTATTGAAGTTGATAGAGCTAAAGTTGAAGCGATTGAGAAGATGCCCTATCCGAGGGATGTTAAAGGTATTCGTAGTGTTCTTGGTCATGCGGGTTTTATAGAGATTTATTAAAGATTTCTCTAAAATCTCAAAGCCTCTTACTAATCTTCTTCAAAAAAAGATGTACCTTTTGTTTTTGATGATGATTGCAAGGAAGCTTTTGAAACTTTAAAGAAAGCCTTAACAACTGCTCCTGTAGTTGAACCTCCCGATTGGAATTTGCCTTTTGAAATTATGTGTGATGCTAGTGATTTTGTTGTAGGCGCTGTTCTTGGACAGCGAGTAGATAAAAAATTAAATGTTATTCATTATGCTAGTAAGACTCTTGATGCTGCTCAAAGAAATTATGCTACAACTGAAAAAGAATTGTTAGCTGTAGTCTTTGCTTGTGATAAGTTTAGACCTTATATTGTTGATTCAAAAGTTACAATTCATACCGATCATGCTGCAATTAGATACCTTATGACAAAGAAAGATGCTAAGCCAAGGCTTATTAGATGGGTACTTCGTTGCAAGAATTTGATTTACATATTATAGATAGGAAAGGTGCCGATAATCCCGTTGCTGATAATTTGTCTAGATTGAAAATATTGCTTATGATCCTGTTCCTCCTGGTAATGATAGTTTTCCAAATGAACAATTGGCTGTAATAAAGGTGAGCTCGCGAGAGAGCCCTTGGTATGCGATTATGCTAACTTTATTGTTTCAAGTATTTGCCTCCAACCTTTTCAGCTCAGCAAAGGAGGAAATTCTTTTATGACTTGAGGCATTATTTTTTTACACTTATATAAAGAAGGAGTGGATGGTATTATGCTAAGATGTGTTCCTGAATATGAACAACAGGAGATATTGAATAAATGTCATGGAAGTGTTTATGGAGGACATCACGCTCGAGATAGAACCGCGCAGGTTCTACAATCATGTTTTTATTGGCCAACACTCTTCAAAGATGCAAGGGAAATTTTATTTTATCTTGTGATGAATGTCAAAGAGTTGGTACATTCTAGACGCAATGAAATGCCTATGAATTATAATTTTGTTATTGAACCATTCGATTGTTGGGGATTCGACTTCACGGGTCCTTTCCCTTCTTCAGATGGTAACACTCATATACTTGTCGCTGTTGATTATGTTACTAAATGGGTAGAAGCCATACCTACAAAAAGTGCTGATGGTGAGACCTCTATAAAAATGCTTGTAGATATTATATTTCCCAGATTTGGAGTACCTAGATATATTATGACTGATGGAGGTTCTCATTTCATCCATGGAGGTTTTAGAAAAACTCTTGCTAAGTATGGTATTAATCATAGAATTGCTTCGCTTATCATCCTCAAACTAGTGGTCAAATAGAATTATCAAATAGAGAGATTAAAGCTATCTTGGTAAAACTGTTAATAAATCTAGAAAGAATTGGGCTAGCAATTTGAAAGAAGCGTTATGGGCTTATAGAACTGCTTATAAAAATCCTATGGGAATGTCACCTTATAAAATGGTTTATGGAAAAGCTTGTCATTTACCTTTAGAACTAGAGCACAAGGCTTATTGGGGTTAGAGAATTAAATAAAGATCCTAAATTAGGCGGTAATAAGAGGTTGTTGCAATTAAGTTCTCTAGATGAATGGAGAAGTGAAGCTTATGAAAATGCTAAACTCTTTAAAGAAAAAGTTAAGAAATGGCATGATAGAAGGATCATCAAAAGAGAATTTAATGTTGGAGATCAAGTTCTATTGTATCGGTCTCGTCTCAGATTCTTTGCAGGGAAATTACTCTCGAAGTGGGAAGGACCATGTTGTTGAGGAGGTGTATCGTTCAGGAGCAATTAAAATTAGCTCTCTCCAAGGCAATGCCACACAAGTGGTGAATGGACAAAGACTCAAGCATTATATCTCGGGTGATTCTTATAATGTTGATGTTGATATTATTCAAGTGGAAACACCGGAGGCTTTCATCAAAGGACAAATTGACAGTCCGCCAGAACTGGACTTTGAATAGGTACCTATAGTAATAAAAAGTCCGCGTTTACCTTTCCGAACATTATTTTTGCTGTTTTTGGAAAATATGAAAAATTACGGAATCGAAACGGAGTGGAAAAGACGCGCGAGGGCCCGTCACCACAGGCCGGCGCGGGCCCCACCCTGGCCGCGCCGACCTATGGTGACGGCACCCCGGCGTCCCGTTTCCACTTTTCGACCTGGAACCTTCCTTTTGTCGTAAAAATAATTGCTATATAATCCCCCGGACCCCCGGAGGTCCGTAATATCGTTTCGTCGGTTTTGTTTCGAGCTGTTTTCTCAGATTTGTTTTGATCTATAAGCACCATGGTCTCCAACAACAAAGACAAGGGGCCTTGGAGGGAAGATATAGATGAAAGGATCAATAAGGAGAAGGAGAAGATAGCATCAGCAAAAGGAGAGTGGGAAACTACGAGGAGTAAGCCAATCTTGGTGGGATCGGTTAACACCGGGCGTTCTCTTTTCTCATAACTTGCAGGGAGCTCTTCCGCCTGCTCTGGACCTCGACTCTTTCCCTTGTGTGGAGGAAGCAATACGGGTTGCTGATGAGTTTTGTGATCAATATCGTGCTCTAAGGAGGGAAGTGGAGATACTTCAGGAGGAGAACCAGCGACTTCGCAGAATGCTGGAATATTACTCAAATCCCAAAGACAAGGCCGTCACCGCCACACTCGGGTAACAATGAGTCTCTTCAGGTTTTGGTGCAGAATTACAAAATTGAGAAGCTGAAGCTGAAGGAGATCCTTATGAAGCGCGAGAATCCATCACCATCATCGCCGAAGGAGTAATTCATCATCGGTATTGGCATCCCCTTGGTTTGTTCCAAGCTTGGGGGAGTGCCGCGGTATCACATCACCACCACCTTTATCTTTTACTATTAAGTAGTGTCATATCATGAGTAGGGAAGTTATCATATAGAATAGTATGCAATGTGGAAGTATCTCTCTTAGTTAGTTATCGATGTATCCGTTGGTGTGAGTTATCGTTATGGAATATTAATGAGAAGTCTTATCATTTACTTTTTGCACACCTTATTTTAGTTTGCAATCTCCATTATATGATTATTCTTGACATGAGTATTGATATCACTTTGGGAACATTAAGTAAATCTATTTGGTTTTGGCAAACTTAGCATTGGTCAATAGCAACAACATCCTGATGTTTAATAAAAGAGAGAAATACACTTAGATACATTACTCCATTATCTCTATGCTTAGTATTCTTAAGTTAAAATTGCTTGTGCTTATGAGAAAGATGCATGATTGTTTCTATCATATGTATATTTGTTTGTTTCCCTCAACCTTTATGCTTGCTATCAAACCTTGCTAGCCAAAGACCTGTATCGAGAGGGAATGCTTCTCATACATCCATAACCTTAGACCAAACCTATGCCATTTGTGTCCACCATACCTACCTACTACATGGTATTTTCTGCCATTCCAAGTAAATACTTCATGTGCTACCTTTAAATTATTCAAACTATACTACTTATTTGTGTCAATGTTTTATAGCTCATGAGGAAGTATGTGGTGTTTTATCTTTCAATCTTGTTGGGCGAACTTTTCCTAATGGACTAGCGGCACATCCGCTTACCCAATAACTTTGCAATAAGAGCCGGCAATGAGGTTCCCAGCCTCAATTAATAACTTTCATTAATAATTCTCTTCACATGTTTTGCTCTGATTCATCAGTAAGCAACTTAATTTTGCAATAGACACTCCTCCATGGTATGTGAATGTTGGAAGGCACCCGAGGATTCGGTTAGCCATGGATTGAGAAAGCCAAGGTTGGGGGGAGTGTCATCCTAAATAAAACTAAAATACATGTGTAAACAAAAGAGAAGGGGGATGATCTACCTTGCTGGTAGAGATGCCGTCCCTCATGGGAGCCGCTCTTGGAAGGTTCGTTTGGCAAGGGGGTTAGAGTGCCCGCTACCATTCGTTGACAACAACAAACACCGCTCAAAATCTTACTTTTATGCTCTTTATATGATTTCAAAACTTGAAAAGCTCTAGCACATGATTTAATCCTTGCTTCCCTCTGCGAAGGGCCTATCTTTTACTTTTATGTTGAGTCAGTATACCTATTTCCCTCTATCTCAAGCAAGTAATTGAGTTGTTGTGAACCAATCATTTATGCTATGATTCAGTTGATCATGTCTTTTATACTTTCTTGTTTAGTACCAATTTTATCTGAATGAATATGACCTTGAAGTTATCAATGATTATGAAGAGATTGTTATGCTTAAATATGAAGGCTCAGCTATAAATTCTAATATGAAAGCTTTGCTTAGAAGTACAATCCGTTAGTAGTTCTCTGACCAAGAACAAAGTTTGCCATCACCAACTATGATTTCTTATGCACCTTTACTTGTGATTTCTCTTTACTTATTTCAAGATGAGTTATATGAGGAAGTTGTTTACTAGAATGTCTTGTGTGAATGAATATGATGCTTCTTGTCCGTATTTTATTTATCGACTCTTCACTCCATAAACATGTGGTCTTGTTTATCGAGCTCAGTTTCGCTTGGGGACAAGCGAGGTCTAAGCTTGGGGGGAGTTGATACGTCCAATTTGCATCACTATTTTGTATTATAATTTGCTGTTATTCATTGATATATTTCATATTGGGACACAATACTTATGTTATTCCATCTATTTTGCATGTTTCATCATCATTGGAGGATCAAGCACCGGAGCCAGGATTCTGCTGAAAGCACCGTCAGAACGCAATATTTCGGAAGATCAAGTGGAAGGGAATTTCACGAAAATTCCTATTTTTCCAGATGACGGAGGGAGCCAGAAGGGGAAGAAGAGAGGGGCCACTGTGGGCCCAGACCACAGGGCGGCGCGGCCCAGGCCCTGGCCGCGCCACCCTATGCTCTGGGGGGCCCACGACCCTTTTCGCCTCCTTTTCTTCGCGTACTCCTTCGTCCCGAAAACCTAAGCCACAGAGAGATCCTCACGAAGGGTTACAGCCGCCTCTGCGGGGCGGAGAGCACCAGGGAGAAAAGAGCTCTCCGGCGGGCAGGAATCCGCCGGGGAAATCCCTCCCGGAGGGGGAAATCGACGCCATCGCCATCGTCATCGAGCGGGACATCATCTCCATCATCATCATCATCATCTCCACCATCTACACCGCCATCACCACCGCTGCACCTCGTCACCGCTGTAACAATTTGGGTTGATCTTGATTGTTTGATAGGGGAAACTCTCCCGGTGTTATTCTATACTTGTTGTAGATGCTATTGAGTGAAACCATTGAACTAAGGTTCATGTTCAGATTGTTATTCATAATCATATCACCTCTGATTGTATTCCATATGATGTCTCGTGAGTAGTTCGTTTAGTTCTTGAGGACATGGGTGAAGTCTAAATGCTAGTAGTGAATTATGGTTGAGTAATATTCAATGTTATGATATTTAAGTTGTGGTGTCATTCTTCTAGTGGTGTCGTGTGAACGCCGACTACACGACACTTCACCATTTATGGGCCTAGGGGAGTGCATCTTGTATTCGGTTGCTAATTGCGGGGTTGCCGGAGTGACAGAAACCTAAGCCCCCGTTAGTATATCGATGCAGGAGGGATCGCAGGATCTCAGAGTTTAAGGCTGTGGTTAGATTTATCTTAATTACTTTCTTGTAGTTGCGGATGCTTGCAAGGGGTATAATCACAAGTATGTATTAGTCCTAGGAAGGGCGGTGCATTAGCATAGGTTCACCCACACAACACTTATCAAAACAATGAAGATTAATCACCGTATGTAGCGAAAGCACTAGACTAAAATCCCCGTGTGTCCTCGAACGTTTGGTCATTATAAGTAATCAAACCGGCTTGTCCTTTGTGCTAAAAAGGATTGGGCCACTCGCTGCAATTATTTCTCTCGCATTTTATTTACTTGTACTTTATTTATCTGCAATATCAAAAACCCCTGAATACTTGTCCGTGAGCATTTACAGTGAATCCTTCATCGAAACTGCTTGTCAACACCTTCGCTCCTCGTTGGGTCTGACACTCTATTTATCGAAAGTACTACGACACCCCCTATACTTGTGGGTCATCATCCCGCTCGATGACGATGGCGATGCGTCGATTTCCTCCGGAGGGGAATTTCCCCGGCGGATTCCTGCCCGCACGGAGAGCTCTTTCTCTCCGGTGTTCCCGCCCCGCAGAGGCGGCTGTAACCCTTCGTGAGGTCCTCTCTCGTGGCTTAGGTTTTCGGGACGAAGGAGTACGCGAAGAAAAGGAGGCGAAGGGGCTGTGGGGCCCTGTGAGCAAAGGTGGCGCGGCCTGCCTGTCAGGCGCCTCGCCCGTGGTCTGGGCCCACTAGGGCTCCTCTCTTCTCCCCATTCGCTCCTCCATCATCCGGAAAATAGAATTCTACGGAAATTCCCTTCCACAGTTGATCTTCCGAAATATTGCGTTTTGACGGTGCTTTTTCCAGAATCCTGGCTCCGGTGCTTGATCCTCCAATGATGATGAAACATGCAAAATAGATAAATAACATAAGTATTGTGTCCCAATATGAAATATATCAATGAATAACAGCAAATTATGATACAAAATAGTGATGCAAATTGGACGTATCAACTCCCCCCAAGCTTAGACCTCGCTTGTCCCCAAGCGAAACCGAGCTCGATAAACAAGACCACATGTTTATGGAGTGAAGAGTCGATAAATAAAATACGGACAAGAAGCATCATATTCATCTACACAAGACATTCTAGTAAACAACTTCCTCATATAACTCATCTTGAAATAGGTAAAGAGAAATCACAAGTAAAGGTGCATAAGAAATCATAATTGGTTATGGCAAACTTTGTTCTTGGTCAGAGAACTACTAACGGATTGTACTTCTAAGCAAAGCTTGCATATTAAATTTTATAGCTGAGCCTTCATATTTAAGCATGACAATCTCCTCATAATCATTGATAACTTCAAAGTCATATTCATTCAGATAAAATTGGTACTAAACAAGAAAGCATAAAAGACATGATTAACTGAATCATAGCATAAATGATTGGTTCACAACAACTCAATTGCTTGCTTGAGATAGAGAGAAATAGGTTTACTGACTCAACATAAAAGTAAAAGAAAGGCCCTTCGCAGAGGGAAGCAGGATTAAATCATGTGCTAGAGCTTTTCAAGTTTTGAAATCATATAAAGAGCATGAAAGTAAGATTTTTGAGCGGTGTTTGTTGTTGTCAACGAATGGTAGCGGGTACTCTAACCCCCTTGCCAAGCGAACCTTCAAAGAGCGGCTCCCATGAGGGACGGCATCTCTACCAGCAAGGTAGATCATCCCCCTTCTCTTTTGTTTACACATGTATTTTAGTTTTATTAAGGATGACACTCCCCCAACCTTGGCTTTCTCAATCCATGGCTAACCGAATCCTCGGGTGCCTTCCAACATTCACATACCATGGAGGAGTGTCTATTGCAAAATTAAGTTGCTTACTGATGAATCATAGCAAAACATGTGAAGAGAATTATTAATGAAGGTTATTAATTGAGGCTGGGAACCTCATTGCCAGCTCTTATTGCAAAATTATTGGATAAGCGGATGTGCCGCTAGTCCATTGGTGAAAGTCCGCCCAACAAGATTGAAAGATGAAACACCACATACTTCCTCATGAGCTATAAAACATTGACACAAATAAGGAGTAATAGTTTGAATAATTTAAAGGTAGCACATGAAGTATTTACTTGGAATGGCAGAAAATACCATGTAGTAGGTAGGTATGGTGGACACATGGCATAGGTTTGGTCTAGGGTTATGGATGTATGAGAAGCATTCCCTCTCATACAGGTCTTTGGCTAGCAAGGTTTGATAGCAAGCATAAAGTTGAGGGAAACAAACAAATATATATATGATAGAAACAATCATGCATCTTTCTCATAAGCACAAGCAATTTTAACTCTAGAATACTAAGCATAGAGATAATAGAATAATGTATCTAAGTGTATTTCTCTCCTTCATTAAACATCAAGATGTTGTTGCTATTGACCAATGCTAAGTTTGCCAAAACCAAATAGATTTACTCGATGCTCCCAAAGTGATATCAATACTCATGTCAAGAGTAATCATATAATGGAGATTGCAAACTAAAATAAGGTGTGCAAAAAGTAAATGATAAGACTTCTCATTAATATTCCATAACGATAACTCACACCAACGGATACATAGATAACTAACTAAGAGAGATACTTCCACATTGCATACTATTCCATATGATAACTTCCCTACTCATGATATGACACTACTTGATAGTAAAAGATAAAGGTAGTGATGATGTGATACCGCGGCACTCTCCCAAGCTTGGAACAAACCAAGGGGATGCCAATACCGATGATGAATTACTCCTTCGGTGATGATGGTGAATCTTTGTCGTCATCAGACTTCCATGGAAGAGGCCCTCCATCAACAAAAGACATCTTGGTTTCCGGAAACCTGAAACTAGCAGCATGACTTATGCGCTTAAACCTGTTTTCATACTCACAGTTTTGATTATGGACATCATAGAGTTGAGCTTGGAGTTTGTTGGTGGTGTCGTGAAGTGAGAAGATATCATCCCACAGCTTTGCAGTCTCCTTCTTGTGTCCATCAATGAGTTCAGACACAATCTTGTGAAAGATATCCACTTCACGCTCAGCCATCTTCTTGTAGTTGAAAACCTCTTGTTCCAGCTTCTCCATCCTGTCTCCAAGCTCCCTTCTCCCTTAGGACCCTGGACATCTTTGATCTGCAACTCTCCATCCACGAGCTGCAACTCTTTGGGGTGCATCTTCAGCTCGTTCATGTACGGGTTGACGACGTCCTCAAAGAAGCTGTCCTTCTGAGTTCCCGACGAAGACATGATGGATCTAGATCCGAAGCAGATCCTGGCAGAAAACAGCTCGAAACAAAACAAGACGAGAAAACGATATTACGGACCTCCAGGGGTCCGGGGAATTATATAGCAAATATTTTTACGACAAAAGGAAGGTTCCAGATCGAACCAGAGTCGGAAAGGGGCAACGAGGCGCTGCACCATAGGTCGGCGCGGGCCCAGGTCAGGCCGCGCCGGCCTATGGTGGCACGCCCTCGTGCGTCCTTTCCACTCCGTTTCGAACTCGTAATTTTTAATATTTTCTAAAAACAGCAGAAATAATGTTCGGAAAGGTAAACGCGGACTTTTTATTACCTGTACTGTTACCTATTCAAAGTCCAGTTCTGGCGGACTGTCAATTTGTCCTTTGATGAAAGCTTCCGGTGTTTCCACTTGAATAATATCAACATCAACATTATAAGAATCACCGAGATATAATGCTTGAGTCTTTGTCCATTCACCACTTGTGTGGCATTGCCTTGGAGAGAGCTAATTTTAATTGCTCCTGAACGATACACCTCCTCAACAACATATGGTCCTTCCCACTTCGAGAGTAATTTCCCTGCAAAGAATCTGAGACGAGACCGATACAATAGAACTTGATCTCCAACATTAAATTCTTTTTGATGATCCTTCTATCATGCCATTTCTTAACTTTTTCTTTAAAGAGTTTAGCATTTTCATAAGCTTCACTTCTCCATTCATCTAGAGAACTTAATTGCAACAACCTCTTATTACCGCCTAATTTAGGATCTTTATTTAATTCTCTAACAGCCCAATAAGCTTTGTGCTCTAGTTCTAAAGGTAAATGACAAGCTTTTCCATAAACCATTTTATAAGGTGACATTCCCAGGATTTTTATAAGCAGTTCTATAAGCCCATAGTGCTTCTTTCAATTTGCTAGCCCAATTCCTCCTAGATTTATTAACAGTCTTACCTAAGATAGCTTTAATCTCTCTATTTGATAATTCTACTTGACCACTAGTTTGAGGGTGATAAGCAGAAGCAATTCTATGATTAATACCATACTTAGCAAGAGTTTTTCTAAAACCTCCATGAATAAAATGAGAACCTCCATCAGTCATAATATATCTAGGTACTCCAAATCTAGGAAATATAATATCTACAAGCATTTTTATAGAGGTCTCACCATCAACACTTTTTTAGCTTTCACCCATTTAGTAACATAATCAACAGCAACAAGTATATGAGTGTTACCGTCTGAAGAAGGGAAAGGACCCATGAAGTCGAATCCCCAACAATCGAATGGTTCAATAACAAGAGTATAATTCATAGGCATTTCATTGCGTCTAGAGATATTACCAACTCTTTGACATTCATCACAAGATAAAATAAATTTCCTTGCATCTTTGAAGAGTGTTGGCCAATAAAAACCTGATTGTAGAACCTTTGCGCGGTTCTATCTCCAGCGTGATGTCCTCCATAAACACTTCCATGACATTTATTCAATATCTCCTGTTGTTCATATTCAGGAACACATCTTCGCATAATACCATCCACTCCTTCTTTATATAAGTGTGGGTCATCCCAAAAATAATGCCTCAAGTCATAAAAGAATTTCCTCCTTTGCTGAGCTGAAAAGGTTGGAGGCAAATACTTCGAAACAATAAAGTTAGCATAATCTGCATACCAAGGGCTCTCTCGCGAGCTCACCTTTATTACAGCTAATTGTTCATTTGGAAAACTATCATTAACAGGAACAGGATCATAAGCAATATTTTCCAATCTAGACAAATTATCAAGCAACAGGATTATCAGCACCTTTCCTATCTATAATATGTAAATCAAATTCTTGCAACAGAAGTACCCATCTAATAAGCCTTGGCTTAGCATCTTTCTTTGTCATAAGGTATCTAATTGCAACATGATCAGTATGAATTGTAACTTTCGAATCAACAATATAGGGTCTAAACTTATCACAAGCAAAGACTACAGCTAACAATTCCTTTTCAGTTGTAGCATAATTTCTTTGAGCAACATCAAGAGTCTTACTAGCATAATGAATAACATTTAATTTTTTATCTACTCGCTGTCCAAGGACAGCGCCTACAGCAAAATCACTAGCATCACACATAATTTCAAAAGGCAAATTCCAATCAGGAGGTTCAACTAGGAGCAGTTGTTAAGGCTTTCTTTAGAGTTTCAAAAGCTTCCTTACAATCATCATCAAAAACAAAAGGTACATATTTTTGAAGAAGATTAGTAAGAGGCTTTGAAATTTTAGAGAAATCTTAATAATAAATCTCCTATAAAACCCAGCATGACCAAGAACACTACGAATACCTTTAACATCCCTCGGATAGGCATCTTCTCAATTGCTTCAACTTTAGCTCTATCAACTTCAATACCTCTCTCGTAAATTTTATGTCCCAATACAATTCCTTCATTAACCATAAAGTGGCATTTCTCCCAATTAAGAACAAGGTTAGTTTCTTCACATCTCTCTGCAAAACTTTATCGAGGTTTCGCAAGCAATTATCAAAAGAATTCCCATAGACAGAAAAATCATCCATGAACACCTCTACAATACTTTCGCAAAAACCATGAAAAATAGCAGACATGCATCTTTGAAAAGTAGCAGGAGCATTACATAAACCAAAAGGCATACGCCTATAAGCATAAGTTCCATAAGGACAAGTAAAAGTGGTTTTCTCTTGATCTTTAGCTTTAACAGCAATTTGTGAAAACCCAGAATAACCATCAAGAAAGCAAAAATGAGTATTTTTAGATAACCTTTCTAGCATTTGATCAATAAAGGGTAAAGGGTAATGATCTTTCTTAGTAACTTTATTAACTTTTCGAAAATCAATGCACATTCTATAACCTACAACTATTCTTTGAGGAATAAGCTCATCATTATCATTAGGCACGACAGTCATTCCTCCTTTCTTAGGAACACAATGCACAGGACTAACCCATCTACTATCAACAATAGGATATATAATACCAGCTTCAAGAAGTTTTAATACCTCATTTCTTACCACTTCCTTCATCTTCGGAATTAGACGACGTTGATGTTCAACAACAGGCTTTGCATCTTCTTCCATATTAATAGCATGTTGGCAAATAGAAGGAGAAATCCCTTTCAAATCATCAAGAGTATAGCCAATAGCTCCTCGGTGTTTCTTCAATATTTCCAATAACCTTTCTTCCTCAATCTCTGAAAGCTTAGAACTAATAATAACAGGATATATTTTCTTATCATCAATATGAGCATATTTAAGATTATCAGGTAAAGGCTTTAAATCAAAAACAGGATCTTCCTTTGGTGGCGGTGTTGTACCCAAATCTTCCACCGGTAAATCATGCTTGAGAATAGGTTGGCAAAGAAAAATTTCCTCAAGCTCATCTCTTTCTTTCCTAAAAGCTTCACTTTCACTATTCTCCAAATGTTGCTGCAAAGGATTATTAGGAACAAGAACAATAGATGCACATTGCTCCATTTTAAAATCATTACTAGGCAAGTCAGCTTTATAAGGAGTTTTGGTAAATTTAGAAAAGTTAAATTCATAAGGTTCACCAGCAAATCTAGTCAAAATTTTCTCTTTCTTACAATCTATAATAGCTCCACAAGTATTTAGAAAAGGTCTACCAAAAATGATAGGACAATGATCACTAGCAGCAGAACCAAGTACCAAAAAGTCAGCAGGATATTTAATCTTACCACATAGAACTTCCACATCTCGAACAATACCAATTGGAGAAATAGTTTCTCTATTAGCCAGATGAATAACCACATCAATATCTTCAAGTTCACAAGAACCAATTTCGTGCATAATCTCCGTGTAAAGCTCATAAGGAATAGCACTAACACTTGCACCAATATCACATAAACCATAATAGCAATGATCACCAATTCTAACGATAGCATAGGAACACTAACTTGTTTGGATTTATTAGGATGTGAAACAATATTAGAAGCATCTTCACAGAAAATAATATGACCATCCTCCACATTTTCAGTCACAAGATCTTTAACTATTGCAACAGCAGGTTCAATTTTAATTTGTTCTTCAGGTTCTTTAGGTTTCTTTCCACTTTTATTAACTGCACTAGATATGACAGAGTACTCCTTCATTTTAGCAGGGAAAGGAGTTTTTTCAATATAAGCTTCAGGAATAACATTATCAACAGTTTAACCACTACACATTTGTTTACAGATGAATCAACTTTATCTTTATACGGTTCATGATACTTATCAAAATTCTTCTTAGGCAGTTCATAATGAGAGGCAAAAGCTTTATAAAGATTTGCAACAACTTGGGAATCAAGACCATATGTAGCACTCATATTACGGAATTTATCAGTATCCATAAAAGCTTCAATGCATTTATAATCATAAGTTATACCTGATTCTCTATCTTTGTCGTTCTCCCATCCTTCAGTATTTTCTTGGATCCGATCAAGAAGGTCCCTTTTAAACTCTTCATTCTTGCGTGTAAATGATCCAGAACAAGAAGTATCCAGCAAGGTCTTGTCTTGAAAAGAAAGTCTTGCATAGAAATTATCAATAATAACATTACCAGGAAGCTCATGAATGGGGCATTTGAGCATTAAAGACTTCAATCTCCCCCAAGCTTGGGCAATACTCTCTCCATCATGAGGCCAGAAATTATATATGCGGTTCCGATCTTTGTGAATTTCACTTGGAGGATAGAATTTGGAATAAAATAAAGGCACAATGTCCTCCCAATCAATAGAATCACCATTCTTCAACAATTTATACGCCGCTTTACCAGACAGCGATATAGTGAATAGTTTCTTTCTAACTTCATTCATAGAAATACCTGCACATTTGAATAAACCGCATAATTCATGCAAAAACAGTAAATGATCACCAGGATGGACAGTTCCATCCCCTTCATAGCGGTTATCCATAACACGTTCAATAATTTTCATAGGTATTTTATATGGTACTACTTCCTCACTTGGCGCTTCATCCACTACCGTTGCAGTAGTAGTAGATTTCCCAAATACAAATTGAAGAGAGGATCTCTCCATAATGATTTATAGCAGCAGGCAGAAATAAAATCAGCACAAACAGTAAATTTCCTTACCAATTCCACTTACCAATAGCGCTTCACTCCCCGGCAACGGCGCCGAAAATAGTCTTGATGACCCACAAGTATAGGGGTGTATCGTAGTACTTTCGATAAATAAGAGTGTCGAACCCAACGAGGAGCAGAAGGTGTTGACAAGCAGTTTCGATGAAGATCACTGTAAATGCTCACAGACAAGTATTCAGGGGGTTTTGATATTGCAGATAAATAAAGTACAAGTAAATAAAATGCGAGAGAAATAATTGCAGCGAGTGGCCCAATCCTTTTTAGCACAAAGGACAAGCCGGTTTGTTTACTTATAATGACCAAACGTTCTCGAGGACACACGGGGATTTTAGTCTAGTGCTTTCGCTTCAAGTGGCTAAATAATCTTCATTGTTTTGATAAGTGTTGTGTGGGTGAACCTATGCTAATGCACCGCCCTTTCTAGGACTAATACATACTTGTGATTATACCCCTTGCAAGCATCCGCAACTACAAGAAAGTAATTAAGATAAATCTAACCACAGCCTTAAACTCTGAGATCCTGCGATCCCTCCTGCGCATCGATATACTAACGGGGGCTTAGGTTTCTGTCACTCCGGCAACCCCGCAATTAGCAACCGAATACAAGATGCACTCCCCTAGGCCCATAAATGGTGAAGTGTCGTGTAGTCGACGTTCACACGACACCACTAGAAGAATGACACCACAACTTAAATATCATAACATTGAATATTACTCAACCATAATTCACTACTAGCATTTAGACTTCACCCATGTCCTCAAGAACTAAACGAACTACTCACGAGACATCATATGGAATACAATCAGAGGTGATATGATGATGAATAACAATCTGAACATAAACCTTGGTTCAATGGTTTCACTCAATAGCATCTACAACAAGTATAGAATAACACCGGGAGAGTTTCCCTATCAAACAATCAAGATTTAACCCGAATTGCTACAGCGATGACGAGGTGCAGCGGTGGTGATGGCGGTGTAGATGGTGGAGATGATGATGATGATGATGGAGATGATGTCCCGCTCGATGACGATGGCGATGGCGTCGATTCTCCCTTTTCCCGGCGGATTCTGCCCGCCGAGAGCTCTTTTCTCTCTGGTGTTCTCCGCCCGCAGAGGCGGCTAACCCTTCGTGAGGTCCTCTCTGGCTTAGGTTTTCGGGACGAAGGAGTACGCGAAGAAAGGAGGCGAAAGAGGTAGTGTTGTTCGACCTGGGGCGCGCCAGCCTTGCCGCGCCGCCCCGTGGTCTGGGCCCACAGTGGCTCTCCCCCCTTCTGGCTCCCTCCGTCATCTGGAAAAATAGGAATTTACGTGAAATCCCTTCCACAGTTGATCTTTCAAATATTGCGTTCTGACGGTGCTTTTTCCAGCAGGATCCTGGCTCCGGTGCTTGATCCTCCAATGATGATGAAACATGCAAAATAGATGAAATAACATAAGTATTGTGTCCCAATATGAAATATATCAATGAATAACAAGAAATTATGATACAAAATAGTGATGCAAATTGACGATTTGTTCACGCCGAGAATCAAGGCGAACATCTTACAGGCCCTCGCAGATTCCCCGCCACCACCTGAGGCGAGGTGGAGGCAGAGGTCGAGATCCCGTTCGCCAAAATCACCCGGTGGTGCCCCCCGTGATGCCCGGGATCGCCTCAACGAGTACAGATCCGACTACATCGGTCCAAGGTGCTTTGGCCAGATGATCCGAGAAGAACCAAAGCCAAGAAGCCTGAACCTTAAGCTACCAGGAAACCTGAAGCATTATGATGGCAGCGAGAGGCCGGATACCTGGATCGAGGATTACTACAGTGTAACCTTCGCCGGAGGAACCCCGAATATAGCCTGCCGCATGCTCCAGTTGTACCCTATTGGTCCAGCTCGTGTTTGGCTCAGTGACCTTGAGGAGAACACTATCTTTTGCTGGTTGGACCTGAAGAAGGCTTTCGAGAACCACTTCAGGGGTACCTACAAGAGACCGGCCACCACCAGCGATCTTCAAGCTTGCATCCAGAAGAAGGGCGAGACATCTAGAAGCTTCCTCACCCGATTGTTGGCAACCAGAAACGAGTGCGAACGTAGATAACCGCACAGCAATGCACGCCTTCATTGGTGGTTTGCAGCATGGGGGGCTGCTGCGCCACAAGCTTACCTGCCTGGTGAACGCGAACAAACTCACTCTTGACGAGATGATAAACATCGCCAGCGATCATACTGCCGCCGATGACGACGCAGGCGGAGATCTCGCAGGTACAGCCATACCCCTGCACCAACAGAAGAAAAACCGTGATAACGGCGTCAGCAACAGCAACAAGCGGAAGAACCCCCCTGAAGACCAGAAGGGCGGAGGATCCGACATGGTAGCCATGACGTTCCAACGCGGAGGTCCAGGAGGCGAGGCCGCGGACGTGGAGGCGGGGCAGGCAGGGGCCGCAGCGCGCTGACGAGGTCACCGCAGCCGGATCCCGCGCCCCAAACGTACGAGGAATACAGGGATATGCCGTGCCTGGCCCATCGGATCCGGCTATGGCAAATCCACCCATACCAATCGCAACCAAGGGTCAACGATCCAAGAATGACCCGAGGATACAAGCGAGCCCGGAAGCACCGCCCACGAGGCAAAGGAGGCAAGGGCAAGAACAAGGACAAAGAGGAGGACAGTTCCGAAGCCATGGACGAGGATGACGCTTCGCCGAACCCAAGGAGGGTACCGTAGCTAACAAGTCCAACCCTTTGGTAAGAAGAGTGTCGGAACTTACCACACCTTCCTCGAACCCCGACTGTCCGCGAAAAAATCGGCGCTCCGGATCTTGAACGCCACAGTTCCGGCTGTGCCGCAGTATGTCAAGTGGTCGGAGAAAGCCTGTACCTTTGACAGGCCGGATCACCCGGCCGTCATCCCTAAAGAGTGCTACGCTCTGGTTGTGAGGCCCCGCATAGACGGGTATGACTTCTCCAAGTGTCTTATGGACGGAGGAGCTAGCCTGAACATCATGTACCTGGAGACCCTGGAGAAGATGAACCTCACCAAGGAACAACTCAAACACAACACCACTGAATTTCATGGTGTGGTTCCGGGTAAGAAGGCAAACTCTCTGGGCAGCATCAAACTTCCCGTGGCCTTCGGCAATGTGAACAACTACCGCGAAGAGATGATCACGTTCGAAGTGGTGCCCTTCAAAAGCTCCTACCACGTGATCTTCGGCAGGCCCACCTACCACAAGTTCCACGCCAGGGCATGCTACATCTACAACAAGCTCAAGATTCCGGGTCCTAACGGTTGGATCACCGTGTCCGGAGACTACAAGAAAGCTAGGGACTGCGAGGAAGGCGAAGCCGCCTTTGCAGAATCCGTCATATCTGGAGAGGAGCTGCAAGGCTACAGAGCCGTGGATCCGACTCGAGATGCAGACCACCAAGAAGCAGATCTCCGAACAGAAGACCTCGTTCAAGGCCGCGAGAGAAACCAAGAAGCATGACCTCGTTGAAGGTGACAACTCCAAGCAGGTTTCAGTGGAGCCAACATGGACCCCAAATAGGAAAGCGCGCTCGTCGAGTTCCTCGTAGCTAACATGGATATCTTCGCATGGCAACCTTCTGACATGTCCGGAGTACCAAGGGAACTCGCCGAGCACTACCTCAACATAAATCCGGGTGCAAAAGAAAGCTATGCGACGCTTTGGAGACAAGAAGCGCCGCGCCATAGGAATGGAATTAGCAAAGTTACTAGAGGCAGGTTTTGTAGTAGAAGTTATCCATACTGATTGGGTCGCAAACCCCGTCCCTGTACCCAAAAAGAATTCTGAAATACTAAGAATGTGCATCGATTACTCCGGCGTGAATAAGCATTGTCCGAAAGATCCGTTCCCTTTGCCGCGCATTGACCAAGTCATTGATTCGACGGCGGGGGCTGTGTTTCCTTGACGCATATTCCGGTATCATCAGATCTTGATGAAGGAGTCTGACCAAAAGGCGACTTCCTTCATCACACCCTTTGGCACATACTGCTATGTTACCATGCCTTTTGGCTTGAAAACGCAGGTGCCACATACCAACGTACGATGCACCGGTGCCTGAAGGACCAAATTCGCCGGAACGTGCACGCCTACGTCGACGACATCGCGGTCATGACCCGAAGGGATCCGACCTGCTGAGCGACCTTAAGGAAACCTTTGATAATCTCCGACGGTACAAGATGATGTTGAATCCGCTGAAGTGCGTCTTTGGCGTGCCAGCAGGAAAACTCCTTGGCTTCATTGTTTCTCACAGGGGCATCGAAGATAAACAAAAAATCAAGGCTATCCTGAACATCAAAAGGCCAACTTGTCTCAAAGATGTGCAACGATTAACTGGTTGCGTCGCAGCAATCAGTAGATTTGTTAGCCGTCTTGGCGAGAAAGCCCTACCTCTATACAAGTTGCTGAAGAAAACAGACAAATTTGTCTGGGATGAGCAGCAGATAAAGCACTTCAGGAGTTGAAGAAAATACTCTCCTCCCACCTATATTGGCAGCTCCAGCTGAGTCAGCCTATGCTCCTCTACATAGCGGCTACCAACAAAGTCATCAGCCTCGTAATCGTGGTGGTGCGTAAGGAAGAAGGATTTGAGCACGGAGTCCAAAGGCCTGTCTATTACATTAGCGAAGTCCTAACGGAGTCCAAGCAGAGATACCCTCACTTTCGTAAGCTAGCATACGGAGTTTCCTAGGCAGCCGGAAGCTGAGACACTACTTCCAGGAGCACCCAATGACAGTGGTGAGCAAGGCTCCCCTGGCAACAATCATCAACAACTCCGACGCAACAAGACGCGTAGCAAAATGGGGCATCGAGTTATCTGCCTTTGACATCAACTACGAAGCCCGAACTGCAATCAAGTCTCAAGTTCTAGCGGATTTCATCGCGGATTGGACCGAAGCACGGAGGGCACACTGTGTCGAACCTGAAGCTTGGGTCATGCACTTTGACTGATCCAAGCAACATCAAGGCTCGGGGGCTGAGTTACCCTGAAGTCACCTATCGGAGAAGAACTGCAGTACGTTCTGCAGATTCACTTCGAAGCAACCAACAATATGGCGGAATACGAGGCTCTACTACACGGTCCTGCGCATCGCTAAGGAAATTGGGATCAAGCACATCATATGCTGCGGAGATTCCGACCTCGTGGCACAACAAGTAGCCGGAACCTGGAACGCCAGAAACTCCGTCATGGCGGCTTACAGAGACGTGGACGAGATCGCCAAGTGCTTCCTCTGATACGAAGTCAAGTACGTCAGAAGAGACGACAACACAGCGGCAGATATGCTGTCCAAGCTCGGATCCGGCAGGAAACCAATTCCGCCCGGAATTTTCCTTGAGCATCTGCGAGTACCCTCAGTGAAGGGTGCAAACCCGAAAATCCCGACCGCAGTTTCTCCGGCTAAGGAAGTGATGGCAATCATTCCGGCCTGGACTCAGCCGTTTCTGGACTATCTCATTGATCAAAAGTTGCCGGAGGACGAGGTCCACGCACCTACATCATCGACGAGCAAGATCCTACACAATTGTTGATGGACAGCTCTACAAACGAAGTGCAAACGGGGTATTTCTCAAATGCGTCTCTAGTCAAGATGGCATTGAAATCCCCAGAGAGATCCACGCAGGGGATTGCGGGCATCATGCCGCCCCCGATCCCTCGTTGCAAAAGCTTTTCTGCTAGGGATTTTACCGGCTAACAATTTAAAGAAGACGCCGACAAGCTGTGAAAACTTGCCGCGCTTGTCAGATACGCTACTCAACCAAACGCTCCAGCCCAAGAGCTGAGGACCATCCCTATCACCTGGCCGTTCGCGGTCTGGGGGCTCGATATGGTTGGTAAGTTAAAGAAATCATCTCCTGGTGGTCATGAATACCTCCTGTCGCTATTGATAAGTTCAGTAAGTGGATCGAGGCAAAGCCAGTGAGAAAAGCCGATGGTGCTACGGCACTAAAATTTGTTTGCAGCCTCGTGACGAGATTCGGCATCCCACACAGCATAATCACAGATAATGGCACAAACTTTGCGCAGGGAGAACTCAAGGATTACTGCGATGAAGTTGGGATCCGACTTGACCTTGCATCCGTGGCTCATCCACAATCAAACGGTCAGGTCGAACGAGCCAATGGCCTTATACTAGCCGGAATCAAGCCTCGCCTTGAAGAACCGCTGCGCCGCGCAGCCGGAGCTTGGGCTGATGAGCTGGACTCTATTCTGTGGAGTTTACGAACTACCCCTAACAGGTCAACAGGATTTACTCCTTTCTTCCTGGTATACGGATCCGAAGCGGTGCTCCCCACTGACATCATCCATGATTCACCGCGAGGTTCCGCCTACAATGAAGAAACTGCCGAGGCTCGACAGCTATCTGTGGACCTGATCGAAGAAGCTCGGAATTTAGCTGACCAACGCTCCACCATTTACCAGCAGAAGCTCCGACGCTATCATAGCCGTCGAGTTCGGAACCGCTCGTTCATGGTCGGAGACTTAGTCCTCCGCCTTCGCCATGTGAAAGATCACAAGTTGCAATCTCCATGGGAAGGACCTTTTGTCATCAGCAAAGTACTACACAACGGATCCTACTACCTCGTTGATTTCCGGGAACTAAAGGATAGACCTGCCAACTGGCATCGGAAACGGAAACGAGAAGATCCGGGTGACATATATGATGAAACAGATCGTCCCTGGAACATAGCACAGCTACGTCCTTTCCACACTTAGCGCTTTACGCATTACATACCTTGTAATATCTATGATACATGATCAATGAAATAAAGCTTTTGGTTCACTCTTAGAGTCATTTACCTCCTTTAATTTTTCATTTCGGATCGTGTATGTTTTTTCCGACTAAAACCGCAGAGCTGGATCTTTCCGCCTAGGCGTGTATGAAAGTTGTGATTTTCAAAATCGTCCTTAGGACGTAAGCTTAAGTTTTGGCGGAAATTTTTCCGTTGCAAACCCATGGATTCCTGGTAGCGACTTCCGGCACTTGGGCTGGGGGCTTGTTTCCGCGGTTATTGACGGATTGCCATTGGGCTTCGTCGCCGGCGAGCGTCGGCGGGTTTTCCGGCTCGTGGAAGGTCAAGTGGGCAAGCCGAAAATATAAAACCAGCACTTGCTTTCAAGAAACAACACATGCAAATAACATAAAAACGGATAGCAGGATAAGTATTTTCCGCCCACGCATGCATGCTTGTTTCGTTCCTAACTACTTAAGAATTTAAGTTATATTACAAACCTCGCGCTGGGGCCAAAATGATGCATTGTTTTATCCCGCAGACATAAAAGTTTTCACTTCGCCTTGGACGGAGAAGCATTGCCCTCTGGATCTTTTCCTTTGGCGCCCTCACCGGAGACGACACATCTTCATCGCTCTCTTCATCCTCTTCGGAGGTTGCAGCACTGGACTTGGGTTCCTCTTGGGAGCATCCTTGAGCTGGTCCAGGTAAATCGAGTTCCAATTCCGCAGGCTCCGCGTCACGCTCCTTTTGAAGTTCGTCTTCAAGGGGCTCGTCCGCTGGGAGAACCACCTTGTCGTAGAATCGCCGTGACGTGATCCTCCGCGCGATGCGGGTGTCATAGCCACTCACCGCATCAAGAAGCGCTCCGACATCTGCAGTCGGAGGAACACCAGAAGTTACCCGGTCCAGATCCATCTCCGGGTTATGCGCCAAGCACATGGTTAAAGTCATGGCAGCTGCGCCTCGGGCTGATGAAGCTTGTAGATCTGTTACCAGCTCCGGAAGAATGTCCATCCGCTGACCCGCTTGCGCAGACCGCAGTGCGGCTCTTCTTCATGACAAGTTATGGCATATCTTCCGTGAGGCGGAGATAAGATCCTTGCAATCATCGCCAGAAGAAAGAACATCGTCCCGGGGAAATTTATTCCGGCGCCTTTCAGAGTATCCAAGTGGCTATGCACAAAAATACAAGAATAAACATTCAAGTTGAGCAGAAGAGACTATACATCAAGATAAGACATTCCGAGTATAAGTACCCAGGATATTTTCGGCCAGCAGGTCCCAATGGTGCTCCGCGGTCTCCATGTACTTCCGGAGTCCATTGAGCTCCTTTTGCTGCCTCTTGATGGTCTCGCTATCAGCATTGCGCTTCAGCACGAATTCGCCCTTCTCCCTGATGAGCTCGGAATTTTTCTCCGCCAGTTGCTTCTCGGCATGCTCCTTCTGCTGCTCCGCCTCCTTCAGCCTTATCTCCAACTCTTGGTATGAGGAGCGCAGGCTTTCCAGTTCGGAGGAGGTCGTCGCCAGGGAAGAAGATGCGCCTACAAGGAATCAAGTTAAATACAGTTCAAAGTCGGAGCGTGAACTAATAACAATAAAGGTCAGAAACCAACCTTGGGCGTCCGCCCTGTTTGTTCGGGTTCTGCATTCTTATCTTTGAGGTCCGGATATTCTCCGCTGGCCTAAGGTAACGCGGCGGCAGAGCAATATTCTTGTGTAGCTCATAGTGCAGTGCTTGCTGTTCCTGTAAAAAACAAACAGAGCAGGAGTAAAAATTCCGCCTACAACATAGTGGTGTCCTTTGAAGCATTATTGCCGGAATCTTTCCGACATCATGCTTGGGGGCTACTGTGACATTTTTAAATCTTTCCAAAAGTGGTTGTACTCTAAAGCATCTAAGCGCTAACTAGTACCTAGTTTCCGCCTACATGCTTGGGGGCTACTGGGAGTACCTTTTGTTTGCAGACAAGCTTGTCGAAGAATTCGCCGACACCTTTCTTAAACTCCTGATTTCGACGTAGCGGCATCCGGTTTCCCCAGCATTGTTCAACATGGCGTTGAGCAGGTCTTGTTCAAGTTCCCACTTCTCTGTCTCCGTCAGCCTGTTGAAGAACTTTGTAGCATATGCCTTGGGGTGGAGGTGAGGTCGACGGATCTCCAAGTTTTTCGGAAACACGACAACGTCGCCAGCACCGGCTCCGACCTTCTCGGAGGAAGTAACCTCAGCCTCTCCTTGGTCTTGAGTTTCTTCTTGGGCAGGGCCCTTGGCCTTAGGATCCTCTCCGCCACCTTCTCGCTGCTGACTGGAATTATTTCCGGTGGAGTGTTTGCGGCAGAGGGGAGATTGATCCGCCCGAGGAGGAGATGGCGGTGGAGGTGTGGGAAGCGCTTGGCGGAGCTGGAGTTGCAGGACCAACAGCCGGAGATTTCTTCATAAATTTTGTGATGGGTTCTTGGCTGGCGGTCCGAGTGGCAGCGGTAGTCGGAGTTCTGCGAATAAATAAAAGAAGATTGCATAAGAAACAGTTGCATCAAAGTGAATATGTACCATACACGGAAACTTACGGGCGGGGATGATGGGGCGCGAGCGTTTGCCTGCTGTGGAAAGCATTTTCAAACGTTCCCGCTCCGCCTTCCTTGAGTCTAGCGGAGGGGCTTGACGATCTTGGGCTTGGCGGAGGCCTCGCCGCCGCTCCGGCTTCGAGCCGGAAGCTTTATGCTGGGACGCTTCGTAGGTCGAGGAGCTGCCTTGCGGGGTGCTTGCTCCTCTTCCTCCTCTTCTCCGGAACCTCCTCCGCCGTGTCGCCGCCGACGGGACGCGGGTATGGTGCGCAAGTTTTCCTCCGCTTGTAGCGAGCTGGAGGAAAGATAGCATATGTTAGTCAATATCCAAAAACTTGTGAAGTTTGAAGTAAAAGGGATCAAAGCTACCGGAGGACACTGGTTGTTCGTGTAAATATCCTTGATCAATTCCGGGATCGGTTGACCCCGGCCCACCTTCACCGTCTTGAATCTCCTTTTGAGAGAATCAGCCGGAAGATCGTGGCGGGTAGCTCGGAGCTGGTCGTCCGCCCCGGTGTATGCGCAGATTAACCGCGCGTTATATCGCAGAGGCTGGATCCGCCGAGTGAACCAGCTCAAAGCTGGGTTCCGGTTAGCCCATCGTGGACTAACCAGGAGATTCTCCGCGCTGCCTTCTCCAGGATGGGAGTTAGGGAAAGCGACGGGATGAAGCTCCAGCTTGCGAGCTCTTCCGGAGGCTCGTTGTTGAATTTAGGCAGATCTCTGGATCTGACACGTTCTTCTCGTAAAACCATCCGGCGTTCCAGTACCGGACGGATTCGTGCGAGTCATGAGGAGGTACATGCGGCCAGGTCGGAGCATGAATGTCATGCTCCCGCAGTTCAGCATAGCTTTGTCCTTCGTCTCTTTCTTCACTCGGAAGAAAAACTGCCATAGCTTGACATCTGGTCGGATTCCGAGATGCCCTTCGCAAAGAGTTGCGAAGTTGGAGAAGAAGGTAGGAGTTGGGGCAGATGTTGTGGGTAGCCCGTACGTTGAGGACGGAGAGGAAAAATTCCGAGCAGGGGAGCGATAATCCGCGCTCCACCCAAGCCTTAGTCATGACCACTTCTCGGCTCCGGGCTTGGGGACGACGGTGTCGCGATGAAACCCAGCGAGCGGAGATCATACCCTCGCTCTCGCTCTCGAGCTCCGTATCGTTGGCCCAGGCCACCACCGACCCCGCTCCTTCGCGGTTCCGGCCTTAGAAGCTTTCTTGTTTTCCTCGTCTGGACCTTGGCTGCCATTCTAGCCTGCCCTTGAAGTTCTTCTTCGATTTCTTGAGCGGTTGGGATCCGGCCTAACTTGGTGCTGGAAGATGCGGAAAAAGGTTGAGCTAGCCGGATGTCGGAAACATATGGTGGTAGATATGCAATGGGATCCGGACAGATTGGCTCTAATGAACTGGAATCCGGGCTATTCGGAGAACTACCAGATGTGAGTCGATCGGCATGCTTCCGGCTGCACCCATGCAAAGTGTTTGAGTAACCGGAATCTACTCTACTTCTTCTTCTACAAGTCCGGTGCACGTACCGTCAATGGCGCGGCGAACCGGCGATGCTCCGGCGAGGATGAAGGTCGCCGAACTTGAAAAACGGCCCGCGTGACCACGAATCGCGGCGGGAGATTTCCCGGCCAACCGCGGCGATCTTGGGACGAGGAGGCTTGGAGCGACCTGGCGTGGAATTCCTCCGGCGGCGGAGCTCGTCGGAGTTGAGATCCGGCGAGCGGCGCGGCGGGAGGAGGAAGATGAAGTGGTGAAGGGGTGAAACGAATGAGGAAGCCACGCGCGTCGGGGTATTTATAGAAGGTGAGATTCGCATTTCGGATCCTACGGCGGAACCGAACTCACCGTTGGATGCATGACACGTGTCTTAGGTTAAAAGCGGTAAAATGACGTGGAGGTAACTTAACCGTGCGCTCCGAAATTTCCAAAGATTCGCATCTCGAAAATTTAGCGGAAGGTTGTGCAAGGAAAAGTGCAAACTCCGTTACATTATCATTACTGAAGGACATGTGGGTTTCCGGTTAAATGATATCGAAACAAGAAAGTTTGGAAGCTCTTCAAGATTCTTCGGTTCCGAGTTGTTTGAAGATCAAGAATGATGAATCTGAGAACTTCGGGGCCATGTGGGTATACTTTATGGGTATATCAACGACATGGCCTAGATCCGGCAAGCCGGTGGCCCACAGATGGTGATGGTGGCATGGGGCCCATCGGGCGGCCCGTTGCTGTTGATCAAGAAGGATGAAGTCCACCCAGAACCTGGAGCCGGATCCTAACCGACCTACGAAGGAGGCCGGATCCGTGGAGGCCCATAAAGTATCCGGATCCGCACGGCCATAAGGAAGGCGGATCCTTGACGCACACGGCAAGATATTGTACCGTAGAAGCAACAACTTGGCTGGCTAGACTCCATGTAAACCCTAGATCCGTGCGCCTTTATAAGCCGGATCCCGGGAGCCCTAGAGGCACAACCACAACCATTGTAACAACGCGCAAGCGCCCGCATAATTCCGCATGCGCAGTAGGCGTACATCGTGCGGGTGTTCGGCCGTAACTCGCATACCACCGTCCCGTGTGCACTCCGCCCTATGGCCCATACTTCTTCTCCCCCTCGTGAGGATCCCTCCTCCGAGGTATCGTCGATTAGGCAACGACACTAAGCATGGAAGCTAATAAATCAAGCACTGTCACATCACTTGGTTTTTCAGAGAACGGGAAAAAGATTAACTATGCCGACCCTTTTGCCCTCCCAACAAATCCCATAATACTGCAAAGTGCCACCGTACCGATTCAGTCTTTTCTTCACCTTGCCCGACCATGGTGGGCGACGAGCGCCACCCCGAAGCAACGACAGACCGGTGCACATGACCACACCCGCGTCCTTCCGACACGGCGGCATAATAATGCGGCTCCCAACGATTCAGCAACCAACAACCAGCGCACGACGCAGAGGAGCTTTCCTCTCGGTCCTCGAAACGGCAAACTGAGACCCGATGTACAACACCCTGCTCAGCAGCCAAAATCCTCGAGGCTATCGTGCCCGCTCAGATTAGTCCAATATCGCTTAATTATAGAGAGCCTCACCGGTTTATATACCTAACCTTTTTGGATATCAACAAGCAGCCAAAAATCTGATGAGGAAACGAGTCTGCCAACCTAAGCAAGACGGGTGAGGATTGTGTGGTGGCGCACACTTATATGGACGAAAACAATAGAGAGATCACAAATCACTGTGATGAATAAGAAAGGGAACGTGTCTACAGTGTCGCCAAGATGATAGGGAAGTGTTACAGGTTTTACTCTAAATCTAAAACCAGTATGATGGAAGTGCATTAAGAACAAAAGATCAAATTACCTCCGTTGTGTTTTTTTTTTGTTGGTTCAACGGCTCTTTTGTGTGTTTCTCTAATTAGAATATTGATTTATTTGGCAGGCCATGTTTCGAATGTCGAGAAGCTTGGGAATATTGTTTCTATTCAAGTGCATATACATAATCAGATTTTTTGCCAATTGAAGTATTTATTTGTTAATTTGATTTTAACGATAAATATACTTTGTCAATGGAAATAAAATTAATTTATATTTTTATACTAAACAATTAGAGTAATAAGACATGGATAAAATCAAGTGTTTTTTAAGCCTTTGCAACACACTGGTATATTGAACCTTTTTCCTCCCGATGCAACGCACGGACACTTTTGCTAGTTAATAATAAAGGAGCTAAGGTTTCTGCCAAAAAGTTTCGTCAACGCTTTTTTTTTTTTGGACAGTTTTGCCCTCCCACCGAAATACATAATACGGCAAAGTGCCATGGTACCGGTTGGATATTTTTTCTCCCCACTGCCGCCCTCGCTCGCGCTCGCTCCAGGCCGCACGCCCACCGCCGCCGGTCCCGCCTCTGTTCGCCTCGCCTATACCCTCGCCCTCCTCCTGGCTACGGATCTCCGCTCGACCCCCGCATCCACCTCCACCTGCCCACGTCGCTCCGGTTGACTGCTGCTACGCGCGCGCCCACCAGGCCATGCCAGGAGATGCTCGCCTGCCTCCACTCGTCCCCGCGCGCCTCGCTGAATTAGCCCCCGATTTGCTCCGATCTGGTGCCTTCAATGACGCGCGATGAGATTCAGCCTTCAACGGCACCAGCAATGACGCTGCTGAGCCCATGCTTTGCCTCACTTAGACAACTGAAACAACATTGACCCGACCCAGATTCTGCAATCAATCAAAATCAATCAAAAAGCGAGATGTGTAGCGCCAACCGAAGTCTTCCAAGTCAAGGTCAAAATACTCAACGACGCATCCGGGCAGCTGCGTTAATCCGTTAATCAGTGTACGTATTCGTCATAAAGATTTCAGCCTTAGTTTCTGAGCAGACCATTGTTGTTGTTCTCATCCATCACTCACATCGATCGCTGATAGCCGAGTAATCACTCAGATTTTATGTGTTCTTCTTCGCTTTGTATTATGCTTTTAACCTCCCACCACCCTTTGTCTCAGCCTTTGGTAACGTGGAGGGAGGAATTCATGAATGGAGAGGTCATAACTCATAACATATGTGCGGTCGCGGAGGAAGATGAAGTCAAGAAAGGATAGTTGTGGTTATTATTGTGTGCGTGCATCTAGCTTGTAAAGGATCGTGATTTGCATCTCATCAAGTAACATGCTGATTCTGTCATCACAATTGTTGTGCCTTGCTCAGAAGGAGCTGTTTAGGGAACGAAAGCAAGGCATAATAACAAAACACAAAGGAGAGCATAAATAAAAATTAAGGTACGTTACTGTAGCTCTGTAGCTATATTGTGCACCCAATAGCGACTCAATTTTTCAGAATTGTGGTGGCGGCTGATGAAGATGGTAATAATTGATGAATGGGGATACTTTTTAGTGGCCCATTTTGTCCATGGGGTGCACGACTAGACTTAGACTAAAGGAAAAAAAAAATGAGTGTTAGGTGTTGAGCTTTTGTTCAAAAAATAAAATAATTATGTGGCTTCCATCTCCCTCTTGTCACAACCCTCTTCTATTGCACCAATTTTGTCCAGTTTTCGTCGGTTCTTCGAGGCAAGGGCACGTGTGTTGCAGCCAACTAGGGCCGCAAGATTGCGTCGCAAAATGAAGACCACCAGCGCCCCGCCCTAGGGCAACGCTTCTTGTAGGTGAAGACACGAGCGGGAAGGCCATCGGTGCCACGACATAGGGCGTTTGATGGACTTAATTTGGGGCAAATTTCAAAGGGACATTTTTCCTTTAAATGTTTTTCCTCCTGATGCAACGCACGGGCATTTTTCCTAGTACCTAATAATAAAGGAGCTAAGGTTTCTGCCAAAAAGTTTCGTCAACGCTTTTTTTGGGATCATTTTATCCTCCCACCAAACCGCATATTACACACTTTTGCCACTACCGGTTGGTTTTTGTTCTTTTCCACGCAACCGACGACCGCCCTGTCCCTGTGCTATTCTCCTACCTCGCAATCCCGCAGAAACAACTTGCCGCCACCAGCCTCCGCCGTGCCCCCTCACGCCGTCCCCGACCACCTCCATGCACGCTGGATCGAGCGTCCGCAGACCCGACCCATGCCCCCAAATGCCCTGCTGAACCACAGAGGATCCGCACGTATCTCCAAGCTGTGCGCGCGACGCCGTGCCGTCGGCGTCTGCAGGGGCGGACGCTCCAGGCCGCGCGACGCCGTCGACTGTCTGCAGGGGCCGCGTCGTCGAGCAATTCCAGGCCGCGCGCGTGCCTTGCTCAGTCTTCCGAGAAAGGTCGGACTGTTGCTGCTGCTGTTTGTCGGCCGAAGCTGGTGCTACTACTACTTTCTTTTTGGCTAGGAGCTGCTGGGCTACTGCCAATTTTTGGTTTCGGTGTGTTCGAGAATGGGGTTTCTACTACTCTGAATTTTGCGGACCTCTCGGTGAATTTTTTGTTTGCTGAATTCTACTGGGTGCTAGCCGACATCCCCAATAGAAGATTTCAACTTGAAAATCCAAGAGATGTAATTTTTTATTTGCTGAATTCTACTGGATGCTGGGGACATCCCCAATTGAAGATTTCAACCTGAAAATCCAAGAGATGGAATGAATGGGATGAGCGGCAGATTTAGGTTTCCAAATTACAGTATCTCTTGATTTGATACAATTTTTAGTGTTTGATTTAAATTTTTGGGGAGGTTGCTTTCTCAAATTTCAGGACGTGGGCCAATGGGACAGATCCTAACGGAGGGTCATGACAGGACTAGAACAGAGATACGATTCGTGTAGAGCAGAACCACGATCTGAAAGAGGACCTCCATCGTAACAAACATGGACTCGATGAATTCAATTCCCCATATAAGCAACCCAGGCACCGCGGAGAATCGTAGCAGGCGGCCCTCCTAGCCTCCCTTATGCGGCGATATTGTTGAGCCTTCGATTGAGGAACGATTTCGGCGATGGCACGAAAACGGTGAAGGCCGTGCCCGTAGCAGCGGCAGGAATCGGTGGAGGGCACGTACGGGTCCTCTCAGATAATAACGGCAGGCGCTGCTCAAGGCTGAAGTTAAAGGCTGTGCACCGGCGGAGGCGGTTTCCTCCACGACGCCGTCCAGATCGGTAGAGCCGCCGCCGTGTACACCAACAAATCGTCTAGATCCCGTCGCCAAGCAGCTGCTGAGGCAATTACAAGGGCCATGCGAGAGGACGAGGCTGCTAGCGTTAAGCGTGAGTGCATTGGATTAATTTTTCGAGCAAGGACGTTAGTGTGCGGCGAGTTTTCGCAGCCTCGCAGGCGCTGTCAACCATGGAGGCCACCCCGAACAGCTTCTACGTCACGGTGGTACCGACGGCAAGGGCCAGGAGGGAGAAGATGAACCTTGGCCGACCTTGGCCGCTGCACAAACAGACCCGTTGCGGGTTGGTGTCTACCCGAATCTTCACTTTCAGCGGCGCCGGCGCGATTGTATTGGCAACCAGTGTTGGGGATAGTAGAGCATGTGGCGTAGCAGGTCACAATGGTAGGCTTCCACCAGCTGTTGATGCGCGCTGGACGATAGCATGGTCGACGTCCCAAAGGCCCTGCAGGCTGCAGCCTGCATCGGGAGAGGCCAGCTTGGACTAGCAGGTCACGATGTTTATGACCGATATGATCATCTTTGAGCGGGGATGTTGTTCCCGTCAGGCACTCCAAGACTGCCTATGTGTGTGCATCTTATGAGTGAGAGCTGGACTTGAGCGAGTTGTTTAAGGTACAAAAATCTGCTTATGAGAGGTGGTGGGGTTCTGCCCGTGCTTCTCATCTTTCACTTACATTTTCATGTCTGCTCAATGCTCATGTCCATGAGGTGGATGTGCTGGAGCCCTTGCTACCAGCCATCATGCATAAGATAAGATTGCTGCTTCGGTAAGCAAGCTCACAAGATCAAGATAAGTAAAGAGAAAACAACACTGGTAGGCAATGCTTTTTTTTAAAAAAAAAAAGAAGCTAGGCGTATGAGCTACAAGCCTACGAGCCTACGACATTTATATAATCTTAAAATGAACTTGTAATTTTTGTGAGCCTAATTTTACTACGATTTAAAATCTAAAACAAAAGTTAAAATATACTAAAATGGGACAAACCAAAAATCAAAGTGAAAGAATTTTTGAGTACTAAAATTACAGCATAATATTTTCTAGGTCCGTGAGCATTTGTATTTTATTTTAAACCCGTTGCAAAGCACGGGCGCCTTTGCTAGTCATCTAAAAAGACACAAAACCAAACCAATCTTGGTTTTCTTCCGTGTGCCTAGCGACGAAGGGGACGACGCCCCACATTGATTAACGACAAGCCCTAACTGGACTCGGGAACCGCCGTCCACCATCTTGCAGGCCTCCATCGTTCCGCTTCTCACCACTGGCAAGCACGCGTACCTCGTCCCCAACGACAATTAATTCTCTCCCTGCATCAGCCCCGTCGTGTCCGCACCATTGGCGACCGGTCGCACGAACGCAAGTGCCGCGCCGCCAGGGACAGGTTCGGGCCCTTCACCGGCGCCCTCGCGCTGGACCATGATCTGTCGGCAGCCATGGACGGGTGCCGCAAGCGTATATGTAAACCAACTGTATATATCAGCGTCTGGTATGTAATACTAATCCGAGTTAAGCTAGCTCACGATTATAGATTGCATCCATTGATATGTACTAACAGGGCACATAAGAAACACCATTTTTTTGCATCAAGAATCCATATGTACAGGGGCCAGAAGAAAACAGTTCGAGCAATTGATATGTACGGACGACCGGGCCAAAATTTTAACTCCATAATAAATAAATAAAGCCGTTCTGAACTGGACCTGGATAGTCATCCTAAGTAAAAAAGAAAGATCAGACTTTCCTTTTTTGGCATCTGGTATGTTGTGGCAAACGTACCGCAAAATTATAATGGTACTAAACAAAGACAAATTCCGACGGTGTGTTTCGGCAAAGACCGGAAAATAACGGTGTCCCATAGCAATTTTTTCTAACATGAAAATACACCACATTTACCAAGAATAGAAAACTTGAGAGTACGCAAAAGGGGAAAGCACACACAGAACAAGAAAAGTGCACACACAACGCGGGGAATACACACATACTGTGGTGGAGCTAGCTAGGATTCAATCAAGACCAGGACTAAAACTACTCATAGTAGGAAGTAACTGAGGTAGTAACATCAACAACATACAATACCAACTAAGCATTTTGATGACATGACATGTCATTAATTTATGAAAGAGAGGATAGTAACTACTACCTCCATCCCAAGGCTTAAGGCCTATATTTTTTCAGAAAGTCAAACGAAGTAAAGTTTAACTAAATTTTTAGAAAAAATCATGAACAAATATGATATTTTGTCGGTATCATATGAAAATATATTTCATTACCTATCTAATGATATTGATTTTGTACTTTTCGTGTTAATGTTTTTTGATAAAAAGTAAGTCGAACTTAACATAGTTTGACTTTCTGAAAAAATATAGGTCTTAAGCCTTGGGATGGAGGTAGTAGCTATGTTACCATCACATCACACATTCCAAGAAAAAATAACTCTTCAAAGAATTAAATGTGGCATTCCATGTTACTAAACCTATGATACTATCAGGCTGGCCATAGTGGGTAGTATTATATAGTAGTATCATGTATATGATACTTTTGTATGATACTAGATCCATAATGCATAGTATCATAGATTAGTATCATAGTTTTGCTATATTAATTGATTTGTAGAATCCCAATACAAATTTGTGTACTCCGTCACGATTCACAGGGCCTAATCTGAAAAAACATTTGTCCCATAATACCTTTGAACTAAGGCTTGCATGTATTTAATTAGAGGTAGTAACTCCCTCTAGTAATTACTCTCCACCTCTATTCCTCCTTTTTTTTAGCTCGCAGAAACAATCTAGTGCATGCCTGGGTGGGGTGGAAAACTAAAGTGGCCTATGCATGCCCACGTAGCTCACGGAAGACTGGATTCCACTAGTCTGTTAGCATTCCTATTAAATAGGGAGTACATCTGATTGGAAAGAGGCAAGCGTTAGGAAGACTTTTAGCATCCAATCAAGTACTACCTTGGTCCGGATGCAAAATCTTGTGAGCCCTGTGAACTGGGACGGAGGGAGTACAAGATTTATTTGATACTAACTTTTCTCGTGATGTGCGTTATGATACAGTATCTACCTATGATACTCTAATCTCCTCTCTCATTCTTAATTACCTGCCACATCAGCTTTTTTGGTGGGGCTAGGTGCATGATACCACTATGGCTAGCCTCAACCGTTGGATGCAGCTATTCATGCATGAACGATGACTATTGAAGACACCGTTTAATCCTCATTAGTGTACAAGTTTGCAACACATAGGATGACCTCTTACAAGCATCATGCAGCCTATCCCTTGCTGAGGCGCCACCTGCCAAGCAGGTGCATGTCGCCCCAGCCGTCGTACGACATCCAGTTTGCGTAGAACATCCACATGACGGAGGAATGAAGGGGAGGGGGGGGGGGGTTCCTCATCCGCTGCTTCTCCCCCGCCAGCTGCGATGGTCCTGCCTCGTGGTCGTTCTTCTTCTTGCCCCCATGGTGTGGCGGCGGCGTGCTATGTTGTTGGTTTGTTTGGATGCAAGTGTGACTATGAAGGTGTAGGCAATGGCAGGATGTTGTTGGTGCCCTTTTAAGAACGGGTGCGGGACACAAAGGCGCATGCCATTGATGATGGCGCAGAAGGCCAGCCATCGCTAGCCAAACCAGGCGCGGCCTCTGAAGATGAGGCGCCACTAATGTGCTTGTCTAGTGTCGTCTTTTTCTCTTATTGTTTAGGTTAGCTTTGTTTTATTGTTCAGTTGGTGTGGTTATAATTATAAAGCAGGGATAACTCATATTCTATGAGAACACCCAATTAGCTGGTGAGTAGATCTCTAGGGACAAATTAAACCACCAGTAATCAGAGCTAAACCACTAAGCTTGGCGGTGTACAAAAAAGAGAAGCTGATGAGGGTATAGGAAATGCATAGAAACACGAGTTTTCTAGAGCATAGTTCTCACACAAGCACTATAAATGATTCTGGGGGATCGTCTCAAATACAGTAAAAAAAATCTCGTAAACAAGATGAATAAGTGCAATATGCCTAGAACGGAAAACTTCACCTTGTACTGAAGTGAGGGACGTCAAGCGGCTTTGTTGCGCATCAGATTCTTAATTTTCAGAATGTTTTGACAGCCTATATTTCACATATTTAGAATTTTTCCTTGGACAAATAACATGTCCCAAGACGAATAGCATAAGGATTGCTCTCCTTTATGTTCCTTTTTGATAGAGACCAGAGTAGAATAACAATAGTAGTGACTTTCCATATGTTTTATGTTGCATGCATGACTACATCTAATAATCTTTCGAACATTTTTGAACCTAGCTCGGATAGCAGAGGGTTGAGCTTAATTAGTGTATATCTAACACATTCCCGTAGTTTGGTATATCTAACACATTCCCGGAGTAGATAACCTATCAAACAAATTTAGACAGCACAACCTGCTTGATTGATGCACATGTATATCACTGATGGTCATGACTATGAGAGACCATTTATAGACAAAGAACATGTACAACAAGAGTAAGTGCCCCAACCAACGACCAACGCTACATTGAGGACGAGGAATACTTTATATATTCAACCGAGCAGCTAAGCATATTTGTTTGTGCATACTATTCACGCACACGTGTATCTCTGCTTCTAACGTGAACGGCACATAAGCTAAACAAATAAAGGTCCAATGAACATGAGCAAGTTAACGAATAGATATAGAGTGGGATGCTAGGAATAGATATGTACTACGAGCATGACTTCCAAATTAAGCTGAGAATAGGAGACACCAGGAAAGCAGAATTTGTGTGTACCAGCGAATAGCTGTTCGTGCTGGCACGACTGACTTATCCTTGCCATGGCTCACAGCCAACCGATCTGTGATGATGCCTACATCTTTGAAGAGCTCTAAGCTCCCAGGATTGCCGCGAGCTGTGGTTGCTCCACAGTGGCACGCTTGTTTTGGTCGGTTCTCTCCACTTGTTCCACGGCAGCACCTAGGTCGGTTTGGTCGACTCGATCCCACCGCTTCCTTCCTAAACCAGTCAACCTCCCGTGAAAAAATAGCACCTCTTCTGCTCCCCATAACCATAACAATGCCGTCGCCGCAGCAATCCCCTTCCCAGTCACTCCCACGGTCCCGCAGCCGGAACCCACCCACGGTACGTGAAGACTTTCAGGTGCCGTGCTATAGGAGGACGGGGCGGCGCACAGGATCGGCCTGACACATAGGCGAGGCCGCGCTGGGTCGATGCCCCCGATAGAAACGGAGGCGTGGTCGGGCGACACCGTGCCAGCGATGGAGATCCACATCGATGTAGAGGTGAAGCCTTGGTGTCGGCAACCACCTTTGGCCGTCATTGGAAACGTGGTCAAGCGAGGGAAGCGAGGTCGCACATCGTTTGCCTGCGTCGGCGACTGATGAGCAGTGAATAGGCCGCAACGGTCATCTGTCCCTGATAAGATGGAGGAGCTACGAAGCGATGCGAGTAGACTGCAAATGATCTTTGGGAGCGGGTGAGCCACTCAGATCTTGCTCTCTCCCTTCAATGACTTGTTGACTAATTCAGATTTCACGATTTTGGTAGAGCGTCCGTATCTCAGAGTTGCAGACACATGCATTTTTTATTGTTCCTTGTTCAGGTTAGAGAGGGAATACATTTTTGGTTCAGCTCATGGATTTGTGATCCATTTTGTTTTTATGTATGTGGTTATTTGCTGGATTCGTTTACTATTACCTATTGGTGTTCTGGCAGGGGGAATGGAAGCTTCGGGGAGGAGATGGGTTGCATTCTGGTAAATGTGGATGTAGGATATGTGTGTGTATTTATTTATAGTATGCATTGGTTATCAGTGGACAGTAGTGATTTGGTTCTAGCTAGAGTGATTGAATTGAGTTAATTTGGGATATTCAGTTAGCTCAGTTCATGCATTTTATTGTCAGCTGGGCTGTTAGCTTCATATATGTTCTTTTTACCCAGCTGATTTAACATATGTGCTTAACCGGCTGTATTAAGTTTTATTGATTGGTCTATTTCTTTGCGGCGCAATTAGCTTATATGATGCACAGGTTTATCAGTTACCAGCATCGGAGCATGAATTCATTGTGCTGTAAAAACAAAGCAAGGGCTTTGTGGTGTTAGTACCCAACAATTGAATTAATCTCTATACTTAGTCTCCTCCTTCTACAATTATGCAACAAAAATTTAGACAAGGTCAGTGCTCCCTCTCAAATTATATTATCATCTATAACCACTATTTTGTAAGGTAACATAATATGATAGTGTTTTATTTTTTAAGCAGTATGCATCTATTTTTACTTGTTTGCTGGGTTCATTCATACCTTTTCATACAATCGAAATATTTCTTAATTCACCTCCTGGTTTTTGTGGTTTCTTTATCTTTGGATCTACCATGAATCCAAGTTTATTTGTAGAATATATTATGGTCTTAACTTATTTCATGGTCATCTCTTTGTGATCCTTTCATGGTAGAGTGCATGCTGACCATGATTTATGTGATGGTGGCATGTTAGATTCTCTGTTACACGGTGCTTCTTGTGGTCCATAAATGGTTTTTTCGTTCGAGACTGTCATTGACGTGGGCATTACCCTTCGGGTAACCACTATTGCTCTACCCTATACGGCCCAGGTGGAGGCCCATGAAGGTACTCGAAGACAAGATGGGCCACTAGGATGGTGCGGCGAAAGATTACTTGAAGTACAAGACGCGGAAAGAGCCGAAGAAGGAAAGATTAGAGATAGATCTATTGTAAACCTACACGTACTCGACTAAACCTCTCGGGACCTGGCCACCTATATAAAGGCCAGGAGAGGGGCTATCGAGGACACGACCAATCTTAGCGATCTTAGCCGCAGAAGCTTAGAACTAGGTTACCCTAGCGATTAGCTATCTCGACGAGATCACAGCCGAACTATTCGGCACCCCATTGTAACACCGTTTTCATTATAATCAAGAACAGACAAGCGGACGTAAGGGTTTTACCTCATCGAGGGCCCCGAACTGGGTAAATCGCCTCCCCCGTTTGTCCGTGCACCGATGTCTCGTAGACTGCGGATTCCATCAACCATAAGTCCCTATCATAGGACATTGTCGAGGAACACCCCCGACAATTGGCGCCGTCGTGGGAAACGCAGCACCGGATCGATCATCGGCAGATCCGATCATGTCGTCGACATCTTCATCGGCTCCGCCATCACCAGCTCTGGGAAGTCCGATCCGATTCGGCTCCTACGAGTTTACCCCGCATAGCGATTCTTCTCGCTCGAACTTCTCGGATCTGCAAGGAAACATGGAGATGACCATCGGCAGCGTCCACTACAACGTCAACGCGGAGGGAATCCTCCACTGCTAGAGTCACCCACCTCCGGATCAATGAGTCTTAGTGCGTCGTCATCGTCCGATCTATTGGCTGGCCTGGCAGTCGATGGACTCGCCCGCGCCTTCGACTCCCCGTTCACCATCCTCAATGTCGGTGGGATCGACGAACCCATGACTTCAGAACTAACCTCCTACTACTGTCAAAGCGACGCCATGCACGGTTTGGGATCAAGCGACACACCGTTCATCCACAACCCGATACTGTCGGAGAAGACAGCGTCGGCGCATCGTCCCAAGAACCACCCGAAAAACAGCACACCATCAGGTCTACGTCGCTAACAACACAGAAATACAAGGCACGGAGAAGACGGAGACCGCACGCCCGTTCCAGCAGAAGGGCGAGCTTCGAAAATAGCGCTAGTAATCGCGACATCGACTACACCATCGCGGATGAAGAGTGGGCTGCGGCTAGGACAGCCGTGCTCAACAACACCCCGCTCCCTGCAGGAACCTCGGTTGGAACCCTAAATGCATACCGCTCTATATTAGAGAAAAACCGGGAGCACTTGTCGAGAGAGCAAGCTACGCTCGAGAGACGACTGTCTGCGGCAGAACGATCCAGCGAGCGACGGAGAGCGTCACAAGGAAGCGCTTCCCGAAGCGCCCTTGGGGCAGGAAAACATCGATCAAGAATGTCCAGGCTCTCGAAGACGACGCAGAGAAATAACGTCGAATCTAACCAAGTCTTTCATGACCACGGATACGCAGGCATGCCACGGCCGAAGAACGTTGCGGGAGCAACGGCCAATCTCGCCGCGTATCTCATTAACCAACGCCCGAAGGATCCATGGCGCAAGTGCATCTAGAAAGTCTCGCCATATTGGGAAACAATCTAGTCCCGCAGAAGGAAAAAACCACGCAGCCAATGTTTCGAAACATCGGGCGAGAGATGCTCGGGATGAAATCACCCGAGCCGAATCGATAAAGCGGCGCACGCCGCGAGAAAGGATGACGACACACCTCGACGAGGATCAAGAGTACGATGTTGAGCTAAGGGGAGCCGATTGTTTGAGTTACAAAATCCGCGAGTCGATGCCACCCAAAAAATTCAAACCTACTCCCACCGACGCCGCCAAGTATGATGAGCAAGAACCAAGATCTTGGATAGACGATTACCCGCACCGTGATTCTGCATAAAGGGAAACCATAGCGGCAATGCAAAGGTTGCGCTCTACCTAAAGGACTCCTGCACGGCTTGGTTAAGAGGATGCCAAAGGCTCCATCAAATCATGGGACGACCGTGGACGCCTCGTCGCTAACTTCCAAAGGCGACATATAAAAGACCCGTCGGGATTGAGGAGCTACGCAACCGCCAGCAGAAGGCATGAGTCGATGCGCTCTTACATAGGAGATTCACCAAACTCCTAAACGCTGCCGAAGATGTATCTGTAGACAGAGCAATCGACGCTTTCAGCGATGGCGTCCGACGCGAAAGTTACATAGAAGAACTTGGACGCAAAAGCCAAAAACCATCACCAAGCTGATGGAAATCGCCAACAGTTGGGCTGATGGCGAGGACAACGTGCGAAGACCACGCCAGCGCAGCGATGATGAAGACGATGACCAGCCAAAGCACGATTCGGGCAGCCGAAGGGATCGGAACAAAAGGAGGAAAAATCGCAACTACGACGATAACAATCTGGTAGCTGCAGGATACTCCGATCGACATGATGATCGGTATGCACTACTAGAAATCCCCTTATTTCCGACGGTGTATCTTAATTGCGGACGGCCGGTCGACTATTACACTAATGGCCGACGGTGATGTTAAATACCGACATTTTTAGTCGACCACTCGGTTATGACCTTGCATAACCGACGGTGTTCTAAAATAGCCGACGGGGAGGAAACAACGATCGGGTAAACACATGTAATAGCTTACGGTTTATACTAATACCCGACCGTACATTTTCCACCGTTAGGTATTGGGTTACTTAGCCGACGGTGCATAAGCTACGCTCAGGTTCAGGTATATGCAATCATAGCTGACTGTTGAGTAATAACCATCGGTCATCAGCTGCAATACCCGAAGGGAGAATAGTAATATCCGAAGGTTGACACTCGGTTATGTTATTTCAGTGGCCGATAAGGAAAATATAGGGTGGACCAAGTAAAAAATAACTATATATCTGCTCGAATAATATATGTATCGAAACCGTGAAGAGACGGGTGGCATTGGACTATTTTTTTATGATCGGGCGACTGATAGCTTTGTGTGTTTGGCGCGCGTAACAATTTTCGCGCATTTGCCGCCCATCAAGGAACAAATCCAGAGCACGAACTAGTGGTCCAGCCTCTACCACGTTCTATCTTAACCCCAGCCTACTGTATCCTTCAACCCAACCGCAGCTAGTCTTTCTCCTCCAAAATCGATTCTCCCTCAACCTCAAGTTCGCCATCTCCAGGCCATGCCGCCGCTCCGACCTTCCAACATGGGTGGCCTCGTCCAGTTTTCTACACATATCTGGTAACCGTCCTCTCTCCGTTCATACCTCCTGCAGCTGCCGCATAAAACTCACCGGCCAGGCCGGCTCCTAACCTAGATTGAACCGCCATCTGCTTATACGTTAGACCTCTGTGTGGCAGCAGCGACCGCACCCTGAGGCAAGCAGAGCCATTGGTTGCTCAGATCCTGGCTACGCGACCTTCAGCCACGGCCGCATTATCCCTTCCACGCGAGGAGAGACTGCGCGGTCGTCGGCTACGGGCATTCCCCTACGCACGAGCTCTCCCAGTTTCCGCATCTGCTGGCCGCGGGGAGCGACGGCGAGATCGTCGTCGCAGCCGGGCAGCGGACTACTCTGCCACGCCTGGCTTCTCCCACCCGGCGAGATCTCAAGAGGGGATTGAGATCGAGGTCCTCTATGAGTTCAGCTGCTCTTCTAATGTCTCGATCTGGTACTATGCATCTCCATAGACGCACGTGTTACAACATTATTCTGGATTGTATTTCACAATAGTTATTTGATACTTGACACAAGCTTATTCCCACTATGACTGCAGGCCATCACAACTTCTGGAGAAAGGAGTATAGGTGCTGAAGTACGGATGTACACGGAAGCCAAATTATGTCCCTTCGAGCGTTCTTTGCACTTGCTCTATCACAGAATTCTGAAGCCTTTTGAGTTTGTCCCGTCCTGTTTATGAATATATTTGCAAGTCATGTCACTCATTAATTAATATGCAGCAAATACCTAGACTGACATGACCTGCATTATTTGTCGTATCTGCATGTATGGTTAGAAGAGGAGTGAAATAATGGTGCACTCGCGTGAATTCCTATACTTCCAGTACTAAGACATGATTAGGTAGATGATTCCTGAACAACTAATCTCATCCCCACTGTATTTCCTTATTTACCATCTCTTCAACCAGTCTAATCGTTTCTTACGAAATGTGAATCATTACAAAGTTCCAGCTATGAGATCGGTCCTAATGATGAGGATGGCACCAATGGCAACGAGGGAGATTATCTCTTATGGGAAGGGGGATGATGATGGCTATTGAGATGAGCTCTATAATCCATATCGTGATGGGCGTGATATATCTGTGGCAAGGATGATGATTTCCGGTGTTTCGACAATTTTTGCTTATGTCATTATGTGTAAAATGTTTGAAGCATATGTCTGTAGAGCACTTCCTAGATAGATCAAGTAATTTAAGAGTTTATGAGAAACATGATATTTGTTCATTGTGTGTAATTATGAGATGTTTTTTAATGTTAATATTCTGAAAAGTTGTCACCATGAATTACAAAATTCCTTGTTCTACAACACCTTTATGTGAAAACAACGGGGTGACTACTGAATACTGCTCCACGGTAATGATTAGTTGTAAAATATTTTGAATTGGACAAGACCATGGGAAATGTTTGACCTCTCAGCAATAATAATCAATGACGTGTGTAGGCACTGTCAATCATCATATAACCCACGGTTTGGCTCTCCTCTTGGTTATAACTAAGCCGACGGGTCCAACATACCATCAACTATCATGATAACCGATGGGAGATAATTACCGTCGGAAACAAAATACCCGACGGATAACCCTCGGCTATAAGTGTTGCGAGGTAGTTCATGATGAAAGCTTGACCGATGGCTTACCGTCGGCCTTTTACCGTAGGCAAAGATATTACCCGACCGTACCGTCGGCTATTAGAGTAATGGCCGACCAAGCAAAGCCGACGGGAGATTTCCGACGGTAAACCGTAGGTTATAGCAATATCCGACAGTGAACTTGAAGATCCGACGGTAATTAGCCCCTCGGCTAAAATGTAATATCTAGTAGTGATGATGAAAGAAGAGATGATCGACAGGATGGCAACCGGAACAACTCTGGAAACCGCGGCAATTATAAACCACGGCAACAGAGGGCTCCCGAGCTACCCTATGCTGAATGCATCAACGCCCCCGTTACTTGCACTCGTATGTCGACTCAGGACTCGCAAAACGGTCAAGTCACTTCTCGTGGATTGTCGACGCTCCTTGACATGCATAAACTCATCCAACAGTCAGGACAAGAACTGTTACCACCTCCACCTCCACCTCCGCCACAAGACTAAGTACAAGAAGCCCAACCTCATCAACCCAAGAGGCGTTCCCACCACCACGTGGGCAGATGAGTATGATCCACAAGACGGGTGTCTCGAGAAGAGAGATAAGCTCACCCGAGAAATTAATCTGGCCGAGCATCATGGCAAACGTCCTCGAGTACGCCGAGTGGTCCTCTCGTAACATTACGTTCAGCCGAGCGTACCACCCGATGACTATACCAAAACCAGACATGTCCCGGTAGTCGAGGCACGATAGGAGGATTCAAGATGAGCAAAGTCTTTATGGACGGTGGAAGCGGGTTAAACCTGATTTTCGTCGACACAATCAAAAGTATGGGGATCACCATGGGAATGCCGAAGAGACGACACTGCTTCCACGGGATTTTGCCAACTGGACCGGTTATTCCCTTGAAAGAATTTACTTGAACGTTGTCTTCGCAGATCCACAATTTCGGAAGGAGAAGATCGAGTTTGAGGTAGCGAACTGGGAGTCACAGTATCATGCTATACTCGGGAGACCAGCCTACGCCAAGTTCATGGCCGTGCCGCACTACGCTTATCTCAAGCTGAAGATGCCTGGCAACAAAGGGACAAACATTACAGTCCATGGAAGTTCGCTCAGACAGTTGCGACCGCGATTTCTAGAGGATCGCGGCGAAGTTTGGGAGCAAGCAAGAATTTATTAAACCTCCACCTAAGTTGTTGCTGCGTGAAATCAAGGAAGAAAAGGATGACAGGGGAAGCAAAAGGAAGCCAACCGACCTTGCTCTTAAAGCCTCGACAGCAGAAGCCTCAGCAGCAGGAACTTTGGCAACAAAAGCTTCGGCAGTCAAAGGTTCGGATGATGCAGAGGACATCGAAAACAGCAAGACGCTGGCAGTCACTGCTCAAACCCCTGGCGAAATCAACAACGCCGCGGCTACCCCTAACATGGTGAAGAAGCCAGAGGAAGAGAAGAACCCCTTCCTTGCTTAAGCAGTTTATCCGCATTTATTTTTGTTTTTCCTTTAGTATAAACAGGGCTTTCCCTTTCGCCCTCTAGCATTGTGCTTACCTTATCAATAAGAACTTAAGCTTCGATTCTTTGTTAAGCATTGCAGTGGCTACAAACTTCTAAGCCCCATCACTATACAAACATAGTACAGGGCAGAAGATCGTGCTCCAGAAAGCCTCTACGAGCGCTAGAAAGAAGTTCACTCTTCCCTCTGTTATAGATGCCTCTACGAGTGCCGTAAATAGCAAGAGTTTGGAAATACACATAAACAACAACCCACGTTTGATATTTCGCTTATGAAAATATCAAGGAACAACGGGTTCATCGACATAATCACTACACCCGAAATATTCGGGAGTGTTTGTCGAAATTTACAACGGTTGAAAGCAAAGTTGCGCACACAACAGGTTTAGCAAGACCTGCAACACGAGCTGATCACTCACATGATTTGCTAAACCAACCAACATACATACATTCAAAAACGAGCAACTAAGATTCGCTCAAAATTGAAACTTGTCAACGGCAATAACATGGTAAAAATACATATGCATGTATCTACCAAATGAAAAGGCGTCATCCACACGCTTGGATAAAGTTGTCAAACTATTTACAAACAGTTATTAAAACCCTGAGATCACCCTTGTGGAGTTTCTTTTTTTCAGGTACCTTTGAATCTCTCTCGAGTCTGTCGACAATTATGTTTGCGGGCAACAACACCTTCGGATACAAGGCTTCCAACTCTCCAAGAACGTTGGCAATCGACGTAAACCCGCCGAATAATAACGGGCAAGTACAAGAGCAAGCGTAAACTTGGCTCCCGCAAAAACTTGTGCGAGCGCACCAAGTCCCGGATCTTCCTGGCGTTACCAAACTCCGACATTAATGCAAGGAGCGTAGGAGGAACTGCGTTCAAAGAAAACATCGTCTTCCAAACCACCCTCATGGCTCTATAGCACTTGTCGAAGAAGTGGTGAACCTGTTGAACTCGATCCGGAAATTGTGCGACAGCCGATGCCTTCGAGTGTTCCCGCCAGAAAATTTCCTCGGCTGAGGATAACTCGATCAACGCATTCACACGCTCGTGAATCCGTTTACTCTCTTCCGCATGATTCAGAGCTATGACTGACAAGGAAGCAAAAGAGGATCAGATAAAACGCTACCAACCAAAGGGTGAAGAGATTAAAGGACTCACAATTCAAGCTCTCGGTAGCTTTATGCAGCTCAGTAAGAGCGTATCGCTCTACGTCGGCTGCAGTCTGGCTCTTCTTATTGATAATCGCGGCCAAGGCATAAGTGCTGCGCAGATCCTTTTCCATCTGGGCGATCCGATCCCTCATCCGTTGGATCCGATCACTTTCGGGAAGAACACCAGAGGAGTCGTCAACAAACGAGGGCACTGGGAAAACCTGCACGCAACAGCGTCAAAGAGGATGATATGGTCAAATCAAGCATCCAACAAAACTCCCATCGGGAGAGGTATAAGCAATCCCTATCAGGAGAAGCACAAGTAAAGATATTATGATAAAAACATGCAGGCAACATTGCCGGCATAGTATTCATTACAAACTTAAAGTTTTCGTAGCAGAAAAATGTTTCAAACTAGCCCAAGGGTAAAATTGTTACAACAATCAAGGAGCCTGAGTCTGGGTCGACAGGCTAGGGCCAACCGATGTTTTCCTCGAGACTAAATCAAGGAGCTGGCGAGCACAAGTACGGGCGGACGCCGTAAAGGTGCTTAAATCGATAGATTGCCCATCTTTTCCTTTCGGCGGCTCCTTAGTCATTTCTTCAATGTCAGCCTTAAAGCCGTAACCCATCATAAGTTGGAAGGCAAGAAGGGCTCCAGGTACGCGAGGTACGCTTGAATACCTCAATAACCTCCTTGGTATCGACTGCGAAGGCAGAGTCTTCTCCTGCGTGGCCTTGGGGAATATCATCGAGTGCATCCTCGCCAGCAGCACCCTTTCCCTTGTCAAGAAGCTCTCGGGTAAGTTGGTGGGCGGTGAGAACCGTCGACGCACCATTTGCCGGAGAATTGCTCGGAATTTTATCCAAGGCAGAGCAGGGATTTGGCAGCTTCTGCAAGTAATCAAAGGAAATCATTGACGAAGAAGCAGATCCATAAAAAGTAATAATCTGTAAGGAATAAAGGGACTTACCAAGCAGGCCAAAGCAGATTGACGGAGGAGTTCATCCTTTTCTACCGCCCGAGCTTCCTCCTCCTTCAGCCGCTCCTTCAGCTTGTTCAGCTCTTCTTTCAAGGAGTCGACCTCCTGGCGAGCTACGGCGGCCTTTTTGATGGCGCCATCCAACTTTGAAGAGGAAGACCTAGCCTCCTCCTGCAGCCGAATCTTGTCCACCTCCAGAGAGGTGAATTGAAAGGCAAAAGCCTCTAAAGAGGAGTAGATCCTTAAAGAAAGGGAATGATTTACAGAGATTGTTAAGCAAAGGCACATTCCAAAAGATTCTTGTTAGATTCAACAAAGACTTACAGGAGAAGGAGCTGCAGCAGCAGCAGGAGCATCTTTCCCTTTGGAAAGAGAGGAGGCAGTCGATGCTTGCGCCACAGGAGCCGCTTTAAGAGCCGAAGCTTCGGAAGCTGCGGCAGCCGGTGAAACAACATCAGATCTGGCCCTCTTGGGCGAAGGCTCAATGAATGTATCATCACTGCAAGGAAGATTTGATTAATCAAGATTATCAGAAGAATTTGAAAAAGTCAAGAAAGTTGAAAATAGTAAGAAGAAAAGCACTTACAAATCAAGGAGGTCATCTTCGTCGGCAAAACCGCCGATTGATCTCTTCATAGGAGAAGCCCTGGTCTCCTCCGCAACTGCATCAACAAAGGCATTGTGATCAGCGTCGTCATTGCGCACTGATCCCTCTGTGTCGCAAGTATCACCGGCTGATGGGGGGAAATTGGCATGGGCAGCTTCAGAATTTATCTGTCACTGTGCTCGTTGAATGGGCTGTGTGTTCAACAAGACGTAAGTCAACAGTTTCAAGAGCTCTTCCTTCGGAAGTGTCATTTGGCAAGTTACGAAAATCCTCGGAGGCTGCGACGGTCTGTCGAAAGGAAAAGTAAATAAAGATAACAGTAATATATGTCGGTAACAGCATACCAAGACTTTAAGAGGGAAATTACCTCTGGTGCTGGGTATCGCATCGAAAGGAATATATGGAGATATCGCGGGATCGAATCCTCTTGACTAAGGAAGTGAGGCGACGGACTTCATCAAGCAGTTCTTTTTCCGATAATTCGGCAGCATTGATTCTAGTTTCATCTTTCGGACTTGAGTACAACCACATTGGGAGAACCCTAGCCATGATTGGTTGGACTCGACGCTTCCGTTACTTCTGTACCGACCATGGTTTGCCCGTCAGCCTCCTTGATCCGAAGAAACTGGCAAATAATCATGCCATTTTTTTCAAGCTGTGAGAGAGGAACATTTTCCTAACTCTTAGGCTTAGCCTCAAGGGATCAACGGGCGAGGGAGCGGCATTCGGGTGAAGGAGAATCCTTGATGTAGAACCACTTCAATCTCCACCCTTGTACGGACTCCCTCATTGGGAAATTGAAGTAATTAACATCTGAACGAGCACGAATCCTACTCCTCCGGTGACAAAAGATCCATTGCTACTGTTGTATCTCTTCACGTAAAAGATCTTCTTCCACAAACCAAAGTGGGGCTCAACGCCCGATATGCTTCACAGAGTAATGAACACAACAACGTGAAGAATCGAGTTGGGAGTGAGTTGCGACGTTGGATTTCGTAAGTTCGCAGGAGATAGAGGATGAATTCGTGAACAGGAAGGGAAAGGCCTCGTACAAGAACGACAGGAACATCACGGTAAAACCGGCAGGAGGGTTAGGTCGAGAAATCACCTGGAAAGATTACGTTCCCCTCGTCGGAGGAGATCAGTCCCAGGCTTCGGGACCTTTTCTCGTCACGCTTGGTGACGCCGAGGCTGTCCAATCGCCGGGCTTGGCTGATGAACTTGGTGGCACCGGCGGCGCCGGAACTGGAGGAGGAGCATTGGGGGCGACCTCCTTCGCAGGAATCGAAGAGCATCTGGCGGCGGCACCGACGCTCGTGGAGCTGGCGGCGGCACTAGGAATTTTCTTCTTCACCATTGCGAGATCTGAACAAATCGGAAAGATAGTGGTGGCGGCGCGAGCTCCAGTTGCGAACGCAAGAAGAGCAAGAACAACGAAGAAGACGAACGGAGGAGAATGAAAGGGATCTTTTATCTCTGAAGGAACTTAAGGAAGGCTTCGTATTGTTAAATGGGCCTTTCCCCAGTTAATGATCGAGAAATCGAGGAGGTGCCTTGTTAACCGTGTAAAGAGGAGCAGGGATTGCTTGAAAACAGGGCTGGCAGGTCCATGGATCAAAATCGAGAAGCAAAAACGTCATCAATGACGTCATGGAGAATGATTGCATGCAAAGGGATAAGAAAGAATCGGGTGATCAACTTGAGCCTATGCGCGGATTGCAGCATCCGCACTTAGGCTCGGGGTACTCCCATCGGGAGCGCCCGCGCACCCGATAAAATGAAGACTCGAAGGAAATAATTGACTCAAGTCTGCGCCCAGGCGTAATACGCCCACGCCCAGACTCGCTACTCCCATCGGGATACTGGATGCGCACCCGACAGAACTTTTTTCGCACTCCCATGACTTGATTCTGTGTAGGGTAACGTTGTTTTGCCTTCGGCAGTTAACCAACAAAAGTTGGGCATGTTATTCGGTATCCCTTGCATAAAGAAAATGTATCGGATGCATTACAAGAGGCTTGCGAAAAAGCTTCGGCAGAAGAAGATGTTCGAGTGGTACAACTTGAGTCTACGCACGGATCGCGAGCATCCGTACCTAGACTCGGGGCTACTCCCATCGGGAGCGCTGACGCGCACCCGATAGAAGACAGAAGAAATGTAAGAACGATCAAGGAAAAGGAGTTTGGAAGAAGACATGCTTCAGTCTCTACCCGAACTATGTCGGTCTGACACTCGGGCGCTGACGTGGGCATTACCCTTCGGGTAACCACTATTGCTCTACCCTATACGGCCCAGGTGGAGGCCCATGAAGGTACTCGAAGACAAGATGGGCCACTAGGACGGTGCGGCGAAAGATTACTTGAAGTACAAGACACGGAAAGAGCCGAAGAAGGAAAGATTAGAGATAGATCTATTGTAAACCTACACGTACTCGACTAAACCTCTCGGGACCTGGGCCACCTATATAAAGGCCAGGAGAGGGGCTATCGAGGACACGACCAATCTTAGCGATCTTAGCCAGCGAAGCTTAGAACTAGGTTACCCTAGCGATTAGCTATCTCGACGAGATCACAACCAACTATTCGCACCCCATTGTAACACTGTTTTCATTATAATCAAGAACAAAGCAGACGTAAGGGTTTTACCTCATCGAGGGCCCCGAACCGGGTAAATCGCCTCTCCCGTTTGTCTCGTATCGATGTCTCGACGCTAGGATTCCATCAACCCTAAGTCCCTATCGGAGGACATTGTCGAGGAACACCGATGTCACGTTCCCCCTCCTTTCCTGTAGACAGGGTTGGGCCTCCAAGTGCAGAGGTTTGTAGAACAGCAAGTTTTCCTTAAGTGGATCACCCAAGGTTTATCGAACTCAGGGAGGAAGAGGTCAAAGATATCCCTCTATGCAACCCTCAACCACAAAGCAAGTCTCTTGTGTCCCCAACACACCAGCCAGGTGCACTAGTTCGGCGAAGAGATGGCAGAAGGTGTGGTATGAATGTATGAGCAGTAGCAACGGTGCTAGAAAATAGCTTATGGTGTGTAGTTGATGGTGGTAGTATTGCAGCAGTAGTAACAGAACAAGAACAAGCAGTAGTAACTCAGCAGATTTAGAACAAGGCCTAGGGATTACACTTTCACTAGTGGACACTCTCAACATTGATCACATAATGTAATAGATAAATGCATACTCTACACTTTTGTTGGATGATGAACACATTGCGTAGGATTACACGAACCCTCAATGCCGGAGTTAACAAGCTCCACAATAATGCTCATATTTTAGTAACCTTAAGTGTAAGATAGATCAAACGACTAAACCAAGTACTAGCATAGCATGCACACTGTCACCTTCATGCATATGTAGGAGGAATAGATCACATCAATATTATCATAGCAATAGTTAACTTCGCAATCTACAAGAGATCATGATCATAGCATAAACCAAGTACTCAACATGCACACTGTCACCTTTGCCACATGCAGGAGGAATAAAACTACTTTAATAACACATCACTAGAGTAGCACATAGATAGTAGTGATACAAAACTCATATGAATCTCAATCATGTAAAGCAGCTCATGAGATCATTGTATTGAGGTACATAGGAGAGAGATTAACCACATAGCTACCGGTACAGCCCCGAGCCTCGATGGAGAACTACTCCCTGGATTAGGCAAGATAGAGATGGCGGTGGAGATGGCAGCGTGTCGATGGAGAAGCCTTCCACTTCCCCGCTCCCATGGTGCCGGAACAGAGACTCCCGCCTCAGATCTTGGCTTCGCGATGACGGCTCTGAACTTTTCTCGTATCGTGGCTTTCTCCGTCGGGGTTTTTAGGTCAGGACCTTTATATAGGCGAAGAGGCGGCGGCCGGAAGGTCGAAGGGGCGGCCAGGGGGTGAAGGCGGCGCGGGCCAACCCTAGGCCCGCCGGCCACCCTCCTGGTGGGCCTCGTGTCCCCCCTCTCGGTCCTTCCCGGTGTTCCGGAAGCTTCGTGGAAAAATAGGAACTCGGCGTGATTTCGTCCAATTCCGAGAATATTTCGTTACTAGGATTTCAAACCAAAAACAGCAGAAAAGGAACGGCACTTCGGCATCTTGTTAATAGGTTGGTTCAATAAATATAATGATGGGTATGCATAAAACATGTAGATATCATCAATAAAGTGGCATGGAACATAAGAAATTATCGATACGTTGAGACGTATCAGCATCCCTGTTAGTTCTGCTCGTCCCGAGCAAGTAAAACGATAACAAAGTTTCTGAAGTGACATGCCATCATAACCTTGATCATACTATTGTAAAGCACATGAGATGAATGCAGAGATTCGAAGCAATGATGAAGATAATGAGTAAACAAATGAATCATATAACAAAGACTTTTCATGAATAATACTTTCAAGACAAGCATCAATAAGTCTTGCATAAGAGTTAACTCATAAGCAATAAATTCTTTAGTAGAAAAGCTTTGAAACAACACAAAGGAAGATATAAGTTTCAGCGGTTGCTTTCAACTTTAACATGTATATCTCGTGGATAATGTCAACATAGAGTAATATAACAAGTGCAATATGCAAGTATGTAGGAATCAATGCACAGTTCACACAAGTGTTTGCTTCTTAAGGTGGAAGGAGATAGGTAAACTGACTCAACTTAAAAGTAAAAGAATGGTCCTTCAAAGAGGAAAGCATCGATTGCTATATTTGTGCTAGAGCTTTTATTTTGAAAACATGAAACAATTTTGTCAACGGTAGTAATAAAGCATATGAGTTATGTAAATTATATCTTACAAGTTGCAAGCCTCATGCATAGTGTACTAATAGTGCCCGCACCTTGTCCTACTTAGCTTGGACTACCGGATCATCACAATGCACATGTTTTAACCAAGTGTCACAATGGGGTACCTCCATGCCGCCTGTACAAAGGTCTAAGGAGAATGCTCGCATTTTGGATTTCTCGCTTTTGATTATTCTCAACTTAGACATCCATACCGGGACAACATGGACAACAGATAATGGACTCCTCTTAAATGCATAAGCATGTAGCAATGATTATTATTCTCATATGAGATTGAGGATATATGTCCAAAACTGAAACTTCCACCATGGTTCATGGCTTTAGTTAGCGGCCCAATGTTCTTCTCTAACAATTTTGCATGCTCCAACCACTAAAATGATAGATCCTTCAGACAAGACGGACATGCATAGCAACTCACATGATATTCAACAATAGTTGATGGCGTTCCCCAGAAGCATGGTTATCGCACAACAAGCAACTTAATAAAATATAAAGTGCATAAGTACATATTCAATACTACGATAGTTTTTAAGGCTATTTTGTCCCATGAGCTATATATTGCAAAGGTGAATGATGGAATTTTAAAGGTAGCACTCAAGCAATTTACTTTGGAATGGCGGAGAAATACCATGTAGTAGGTAGGTATGGTGGACACAAATGGCATAGTAGTTGGCTCAAGGATTTTTGGATGCATGAGAAGTATTCTCTCGTACAAGGTTTAGGCTAGCAAGGTTATTTGAAGCAAACTCAAGGATGAACAAGTGCAGCAAAACTCACATAAAAGACATATTGTAAACATTATAAGACTCTACACCGTCTTCCTTGTTGTTCAAACTCAATACTAGAAATTATCTAGACCTTAGAGAGACCAATTATGCAAACCAAATTTTAGCAAGCTCTATGTATTTCTTCATTAATGGGTGCAAAGTATATGATGCAAGAGCTTAAACATGAGCACAACAATTGCCAAGTATCACATTATCCAAGACATTTTACCAATTACTACATGTAGCATTTTCCAATTCCAACCATATAACAATTTAACGAAGAAGAAACTTCGCCATGAATATTATGAGCTAAGAACACATGTGTTCATACGAACCAGCGGAGCGTGTCTCTCTCCCACACAAGGATGAACTTATTCAGAGAACTAAGATAACAAAACAAAAACAAAAATAAAAGCACACACAGACGCTCCAAGTAAAGTACATAAGATGTGACCGAATAAAAATATAGTTTCACTAGAAGAAACCTGATAAGTTGTCGATGAAGAAGGGGATGCCTTGGGCATCCCCAAGCTTAGATGCTTGAGTCTTCTTAAAATATGCAGGGATGAACCACCGGGGCATCCCCAAGCTTAGACCTTTCACTCTTCTCGATCACATTATATCACCCTCTTCTATTGACCCTTGAAAACTTCCTTCACACCAAACTTCAAGCAAACTCATTAGAGGGTTAGTGCATAATCAAAAATTCACATGTTCAGAGGTGACACAATCATTCTTTTCACTTCTGGACATTACATAACTTCTGAAAGTTAATGGAACAAAGAAACTCATTCAACTTAACAAAAGCGGCAATGAAATAAAAGGCAGAATCTGTCAAAAACAGAACAGTCCGTAAAGACGAATTTAGAAAGGGCACCAGACTTGCTCAAATGGAAAAACTCAAAACTAATGAAAGTTGCGTACATATCTGAGGATCACGCTCGTAAATTGGCAGATTTTTTCGAATTTTCTACAGAGAATTCTGCCCAGATTCGTGACAGACAGCAATGCTGTTTCTGCGCAGCGATCCCAAATATAACATCAACTTTGACATAGAAACTTTACTTGGCACAAAAACATGATAAGGAGAGGTTGCTACAGTAGTAAACAACTTCCAAGACTCAACAAAACAAAAATTGCTGTAGTAAAATAAACACATGGGTTATCTCCCAAGAAGTTCTTTCTTATAGCCATTAAGATGGGCTCAGCAGTTTTAATGATGCACTCGCAAGAAATAGTATTTGAGGCAAAAGAGAGCATCAAGAGGCAAATTCAAAACACATTTAAGTCTAACATGCTTCCTATGCATAGGAATCTTGTAAATAAACAAGTTCATGAAGAGCAAAGTAACAAGCATAGGAAGATAAAACAAGTGTAGCTTCAAAAATTTCAGCACATAGAGAGGTGTTTTAGTAACATGAAAATTTCTACAACCATATTTTCCTCTCTCATAATAACTTTCAGTAGCATCATGAGCAAACTCAACAATATAACTATCACATAAAGCATTCTTATCATGAGTCTCATGCATAAAATAATTACTACTCCCAACATAGGCATAGTCATTCTTATTAATTGTAGTGGGAGCAAATTCAACAAAGTAGCTATCAAATATAGGAGGTATATTGTAATCATAATCAAATTTATCCTCCATAACAGGTGGTAACAAAAGACTACTATCATTATAATCATCATAAATAGGAGGCAAAGTATCATCAAAGTAAATTTTCTCCTCAATGCTTGGGGACTAAAAATATCATGCTCATCAAAGCCAGCTTCCCCAAGCTTAGAATTTTCCATAGCATTAGCAACAATGGTGTTCAAAGCATTCATACTAATAACATTCCCATTATCATGCATATAAAGTTCCATGGGTTTTTTAATTCTCTTCAAACACATCATGTCCTAATTCAAGATAAAGTTCATAAAGATCTCTATATTTTTGTTGTTTTCCATTATGCCTAACTAGTGTAAACAAGAAACCAAATGTCGCAATTGCAGCAGTCTAAAGGAAATAGCTTCGAGTAACAATGGCGCCGGAAAATAGCTTAGTAGCCGAGATCCGGAGTGTGAGTACCTTTTACCTTTCTCCCCGGCAACGGCGCCAAAAATTAGCTTGATGTCTACGTTCCCCTCCTTTCCTGTAGACAAGACGTTCCAAGTGCAGAGGTTTGTAGAACAGAGCAAGTTTTCCCTTAAGTGGATCACCCAAGGTTTATCGAACTCGAGGAGGAAGAGGTCAAAGATATCCCTCTCATGCAACCCTGCAACCACAAAGCAAGAAGTCTCTGAGTCCCCAACACACCAAATAGGTGCACTAGTTCGGCGAAGAGATAGTGAAATACAGGTGGTATGAATATGTATGAGCAATAGCAACGGTGCGAAAATAGCTTGCTGGCGTGTAGTTGATGGTGGTAGTATTGCAGCAGTAGTAACGCAGTAAAACAGTAAACAAGCAGTAGTAACTCAGCAGTATTTAGGAACAAGGCCTAGGGATTACACTTTCACTAGTGGACACTCTCAACATTGATCACATAAATAGATAAATGCATACTCTACACTTTTGTTGGATGATGAACACATTGCGTAGGATTACACGAACCCTCAATGCCGGAGTTAACAAGCTCCACAATAATGCTCATATTTTAAACCTTAAGTGTAAGATAGATCAAAACGACTAAACCAAGTACTAGCATAGCATGCACACCGTCACCTTCATGCATATGTAGGAGGAATAGATCACATCAATATTATCATAGCAATAGTTAACTTCGCAATCTACAAGAGATCATGATCATAGCATAAACCAAGTACTAACACGGTGCACGCACTGTCACCTTTGCACACATGCAGGAGGAATAAACTACTTTAATAACACATCACTAGAGTAGCACATAGATAGTAGTGATACAAAACTCATATGAATCTCAATCATGTAAAGCAGCTCATGAGATCATTGTATTGAGGTACATAGGAGAGAGATTAACCACATAGCTACCGGCACACTCGAGCTCGATGGAGAACTACTCCCTCCTCATGGGAGCAGCAGTACAGATGAAGATGGATGGAGATGGCAGCGGTGTCGATGGAGAAGCCTTCCGGGCACTTCCCCGCTCCGCGGGTGCCGGAACAGAGACTCGTCCCCGATCTTGGCTTCGCGATGACGGCGGCTGGAACTTTTCTCGTATCGTGGCTTTCTCCGTCGGTGGTTTTTGGGGTCGTGGACCTTTATATAGGCGAAGAGGCGGCGTCGGAAGGTCGAAGGCGGCCAGGTGGGTAAGGCGCGGGCCAACCCTAGGCCGCGCGGCCACCCTCCTGGTGGCCCGTGGCCCCCCTCCGGTCCTTCCCGGTGTTCCGAAGCTTCGTGGAAAAATAGGAACCTGGGCGTTGATTTCGTCCAATTCCGAGAATATTTCGTTACTAGGATTTCTGAAACCAAAAACAGCAGAAAACAGGAACTGGCACTTCGGCATCTTGTAATAGGTTAGTTCCAGAAAATGCATAATAATGACATAAAGTATGCATAAAACATGTAGATATCATCAATAAAGTGGCATGGAACATAAGAAATTATCGATACGTTGGAGACGTATCAAACACCCCCGACTGTCATCTTCCAGGAGGTCATCCATGAAAGGCTTTTGCATCCAAAACAAAAATGAAATCAAATGGTAGGAGTTGTAGTAGCACTATAGCAACTACCTTTTTTTTCCATTCATTGGAGGAGTGCTACTTCATGGCCTGAAGTTCAGGCATTGCCCATGCTTGAATCATGTCTGTTAGAGTGCACCTACTAGGTTTAGTCCATCTGTAGAAGTGTTGTTTTAAACTCTTAAACCATGTGCGTACATATATCACACCTTAGACCGGCAACAAGTTGCCATGCTTGGTATTGTTTTTTTCACTTCAACATGCTTGGAGTTTCTATATTATGTTCCCATTTTACTCCGATCAGAGATCTAGCAAGAAATGGTGGTCTGACCCGACTGTCTTGTGTGCCAAAATGGCCTTAGATTCCACCTGCATAATAAATTTGTGTGCTCACAAAAATAATGCAAACGATGTCCTATACCATTAATTAAATTCTGTAATATGAATGCAACAATTCTTTTGGTCGAGGCATGTACATAACAGTTTTGAAGATAAAAATATGAATTGTTGCCCGTATTCTGCTATAGTGCTTTGATTAGTTGATATATGTCAGCATATTGTTTGGCTCATCGTAGGGAAAATGGTGTGGTGGTTATTTTTTGGGACTGGAAATAGGGATTTGGTCTCGTGCTTGGCAGTGGTGCATGCTGGCTTCTTGAGGTTTCACGTCAGTGGTTGTTTTCCCGCAGGATTTCAATTTTGGTTCAATTTATGTTGTGGTTGAAGTGTATCATGATTTTATCTCTTTTGTGTTTTGTTTTTGTTCACCGTGGTGGCGGGTAGGTGTTGCTTGGTTCGATTCCTTCATATCAACGGCGATTTTCTCCCCTACCATGGGTGTGTTGTACGGTGGTTGCCAATGGAGCCGTGCGATTTGTCGCTGATTTCAGTCACAGTTGCTCTTGCCTGTGTTTATTTTATTTGTCGCCTGTCATTGGCGTTTCTTGGTGGGGGGGTCTGGATAGTTGGCGGTTTGGGTGGTGAGGTTGTTGTTGTTGCCTTTTTTCTCCTTTTTGTGTTCTTGTTCGTTTGTGCTCTTCTGCCTTTCTGTATGACTATAAGGTGCAATCTGCTGAGGTGTCTCACGGACGCCGCGGTCTTAAACGGGCTAGGCTGTGGCAACGACTGATGTTTTAGGGATCTTTCATGTGTATAGTTGGCTTAAGAAGTTTCAGAGGTATCTGCATGTCTAATGATGGTGGTGGTGTTCTTATTCTTTTGCAGATTGTATACTTCTCTCGAAAATCCATGATCATGTAATTGGTTCATGGTTTATGTCATGATGATGATGGGAAGACCCGAGCTCCACTGAACTATGTTCTTCTGCACGGATCCAAAAGTGGAGACAAAGAGTGAAGATTCGAAAAAATGAATATCTTATTGGCTCTCGCATGACCTTTACAAAGAGGGGGGGAAATGAGACCAGAAATGGCACCATGCCTGTATGAGAGGAAAATCTCCGCCACGAACAAAAACGGCGCAGCAAAGTGCGCAAGGTCCTTCTAGTAGCTTCCAACACCCACCAGCGAGAGGTGTACAATAATAGATGCTCACGCTGCTCGTCTCCTCTTCAAATGGACTCAGCTTCTGTGATGTACCTAAGTCACCGTGAGACATAGCCCACATACCCGACATCCATTGCTGATCCAACGAGCATAAGCGACCAAAGGCAAAATCAACAAAAACGTAGCCTTTTTTTTTTTTTACTTTGAAGCTTTAGAATCTACTTATTCACGCACTATGTCTCAAAATTCAATGAAAATGTTCGGTGAATACAAACGCAATGGATGTGATTTATTGCAACTTTCTACTTTTTTCTAGGAAGTTTGAATTTTGATAGTTCAAAATTTTGGACAGAAACTTGAAAAGCTCTTAATTTACAAACCGTATGTCAAAATTCAATGAACTTTCCCGAATAAGAGGGGTAGTTTTGGAAGGAATCGAATCAACACATCATACTTTGTGGCGTAAAATTAGAAAAACAAAATGCCGAACGAATGGAGTATACTCCATCCGTCCACAAATAAGTGTACGTACGGGTTTTCAAGACGTATTATCAAGTAGAGGGAAAATTGAATTGAAAAGATGCAAATCAACATCTCTCCCATGTTTAATTATTTTACCACCAATGAGCTAAACGCATGTAGAAATTAAAGATAATATGTGCTGAATATTATTAGGTTTGATTTCCGTGCAATGAGAGAGAAACATTTTATACTACTTTAAATTGCATTGGGAAAATAGAAATACACTATTTTATGGATATTATTTGAGGTTAAACGTCTACTTATTTAAAGACGGAGGAAGTATATGAGAAATGTACTTTTATCAGTGGCTTTATATTCAAGAACAAAGGGAGTATCATATTTACTAATCCCCTACTTCTTAGTACTAGTACTGTACTAGTAGTAGATTGTTAATATATGTAGTACTAGGTTGTCTTCATATTGGATTCTTTCTTATGGGCATCATCCCCCACTTCTACTTGGGACAACAAGGCATCTTTCGATCTGACGAAGATCATCAACACAAGTACATGTAGCTATATGCCCTTCTCTTTCACAAGCAAGCACTTATTGAAACTTGAAATCGAAACAAATGGGAAAAAAAGCAAGTCCATTGAATTCCACGACCTCCGCCTTGAGAGCAAGTACATCTTATGCAAGAGCTAGCTCTAGCACGTGCTCTTAAGCAATATGTGTGAATGAAAGGTGGACCATCCATTGAAAAATAGTATATTTTTATAGCTAACTAGTTGCTCTGAGAAGGTCGTAGAAAGAAGCGTCACCGACGTGGTAAACGAAGCATCGTTTTTGTCATTTCCCATGGCGAACGCCGTTTAACTCCCGAACGCACTTTCGATCGATTCTCGCGCCCCAATATAGCAGAGGACGCATGCAGCCGCTCTGCCTTCACTCTTCACATTGAAACTATATAAATCCCCACTCCTGTCACAGACTCACAGAGTCACAGTGCACATTCAACTTCCCACGGAACAATTCTCAAAAAAAACTTCCCACCGAACAACCTCTCCACCCTTTGAGCCATGGCGGACTGGTCCTCGCTCCCGTCCGACCTCGTCGTCCGCATCGGCGACTGCCTCCTCGCCACCTGGACTTCCGCGCCGTGTGCACCAACTGGCGCTCATCCACGGACGACCCCAGGAACTCCTCCGAGCTCCGCTTCCGCCCGCGCCGGTGGATCATCATCGACGAGGTTTTCGAGAGCGACTCACGCCTCTTGGTGAACACGCTCAGCGGCCGTGTCGTCCGCAAGGACCTGCCTCTGCTCCGCCGGTTCTACGCCATCGCCACGACGCACGGTGGCTTCTTCGTGCTTGCGGAGAAGAAGCCCCCTCGCGCCGCGTGCGTCCTCAATCCTCTCACCGGCCATCTGATTCAGTTCATGGCTCCCCTGCCTTGCGCGATGGGTCTATCTGTTGCTGTCATCGGTTATTCGCCCAGTATCGTTTTGCTTTCCGACGATCAGAGAACTTGTGAGCAGTACGTGGCTGATCCTGACAGCGAATGCTTCGAATGTCATGAAGAGTTCAAGTACCAGCAGGACAGATATCATTTGAACCGTATTGCCTTCCATGGTGGTGTGTACGGCAAGGGTGAGCAGGGGCCAGTGGCGACATTTCCAGTTGGTGTGGCTGCCCAAATCTCCGATCTGATGATGATGTTTCCTAAGATGTTTCCTTCGATGTCACTTGCGGACTGTTGTTTCATTGCGGAATTTGCTGGTCAAGTGTTTATTATCCTAAACCTTCAACATCGGATGGTTGTCTTCAAGCTGGACGCTGATAGTAAAGTGCTTGAGCCTGTGAACAGCATCGGCAACCTCGCAATCTTCGTTGGGTCCCGTAGGTGTTTCGCAGTTAATGCAGAGAAGTTCCCATCTATTGGCGCCAGTTGCATCTACTATGTCAAATTCACAAAATACATTCTTGACATCTATAAGTATGACCTCAAGGAGGACACAGAAGAGAGGGTCTGTGAAGCCATATATTCCTTAAAAGATCCTGGAATGTCTCTCCCTGATATACATGAACTTTGGCATTCAGTATCACAGGGCACTTCTCTCTGTACCGCCACTCTGCCCTTCACACTCATCCAGCTTCTCTCCAGCTACACCACCAATGTACGGCCATCTGAACTAGAGGATGAAGCCGCAAGTCAATATTTGTCTGATCGTTTTGCATATGAGGAAGCGCTTTCTGATTACCTTGGCGATATCGATTGCTGGGATTGAAGGCTGTTCACCGCGCTGTTCACCGATCTATGGTTTGTTATCTAAGGCTACTTATTTTATTGAGCGATAAGTACTTGTGTGGCCTGAAAGAAACATGTTCGAGTCTAGTTTCGCTACCTTTGTTCCATTACAACGGTTTATTTATCAAGTTGTTTTGCTACTAGAAATATTGGCTTATGTAAGTGGCTTCGGTATGTTGACGTAAGTGGCTTACGTCGGCAAGGTTTCTCAGTTTATCCAAAGAGAATTTTTTGTGATCTTTGCAAACTCTTTATATACACGTAGTCATTGGTCTTTTTAGATCATTCATTCTGCTTGTTCTGTCTTCGGATTTTGAACAGTACTGGCCATTATTTTTGTTTACTTTAGAGGTTTAGCCACCCAATCAATCACAATATCAGCACTAAAATAGAAATGGATCCTTTTGGTCAATGATCATACATAAGAGAGGAACACAAGGTTGAAACTCCGAGCTGGATTCTTGTTAGCAAAACTTACAAAATGGTGGCAGTCCTTAATGTCGGTCACTAAGTGGGCAGATCAGGGCTGGGTTTCTTTCCTTGTTGGTGGGACTGGGAGTACACATTTGCACAAACTTTTGGCCAGGTGCTCATATTATGTGTTCTTTTTTGTTTTTATGTTTAATCTCACGTCATCATCTCATGATCAAAGAAACACACCTCTGTGTGTTCATATACACACATGACAGACGGTTGATACTGTGGCAGCAATGGTTTGCCCATCATGTGGGAAAATTAGTGCCCCCATTAGGCATCCATGACATTATAAACCACGAAACAATTTACTCATTATTCAGATATCACAAAGTACTACATAAGTAAGCTGCATAGACAAAGATCCACCATACTAGCTATTATTCCAAATTGCAGCATTCACTTGTCACTGAAATGAAATGGAGCCAGTTGTGATGCAGGAACTGTTAATCCTCTGTTCCCTGTTTGTTTCCGCATCCTGGCAGAAAA